>OY288109.1:30227077-30895719 GCA_958431115.1 Syrphus vitripennis | reverse complement strand
GTTAGCGGCGATGGTCGAACAAAACGTTCAATTTGTTACCACAAACTTTCCATTAATTTAGAATGATTGATTAGCCATTTTTTGCAGTTTGATATGCTCCGAATGAAGGGAGCTACGAAACGATACGAAACGGTTCCGATGACGGGCTGCTGTAGCTGCTGATTGAGTTGTTAGGCGATTGATTGAAAAGGTTAAAAGGTATATCCCCAGTATTTTGGTATCGATAGAACTGGAAAAACAAGACCAAAACTATCTCGATTACGTATCAGTATTCTCATCGCAACATCAATCAACGTGTAAATAATTATAGGCTAGGGCAGATTTCCCTTCCACCACACAAAAAAAAAAATTATCCCCCAGGACGGAAATAATAAGAATTGATTCATATTAAAGTCAAATTTCCATAAATTAAAGGATATTCCTTCTACACGAAGGATTTTGACTCATGAGTCTTCGTCCTAACTCCTAAGTCATGGTGATGTATGGTAGCAGAAAGCTATCACACAACCTAGGCATAACATCACCAGTGTAATTAAGCCCTGTAGTAATTTATGTAATCGCTCCAAGAGTGACAAGATAATAATTATTATATCCTTCATCTTTATTTACAGAAAAACAAGTTTTCCATATCTATGAGATGATCTAATGGATTTCGTAATCCCACACCCTGCGTTTGTCGTCGCTCGTCGGTCGGTCGTACTTCTTCTTTGCAAAGAATATTCATCGGAACTTAATGACAAGTTTGACATTATCTCGATTTCAGCTTTCTATACTCTCCCAACCATCAGCATCACCAGGGGAGTACGAGTATGGTTTTCAAAACAACACTAAATATGTAATGGGATTTTTGCTAAGGCACATTTAGTGTGGGATTTGAGTTTGAGGAACGTTGACGGAAGATGTTTGTACGAATAATAAGAGGGGCAATGGGTGTTATGATGTTTTCCATCTTTAAATGTTGACAAAAGTTTGTTATGGCTCCCACAACAGTTATCGATTTAAACTTATCCTCAATTAAACACTCGGATTACATGCAAATTAAGATGAATATTAGAAAGTGTAAAGATTTACGTTGCATATTTAATACTTTTTGATGGAAAATTAAATCCACAAGGTGATCGCACATACTTGCATTTATGAAAAATTGTACAAAAAAATTCATAAAAACTCATATATAATAAATAAATTTTTACTGTAGGAAGGGAAGGGATAGAAATTAGGTCACAATCGAAAAAGGCAAATGGAAAATTAATAAGATGGCTAATTTTGAAAAAAAGTTCAAGACTTTTAATTATTAAGTGGAAAAGCCATTTCAAATCTTTAAACTTAAATCTATTTAAGCTTAGGTATGAATATATAAATATTCAAAATTATGAAAAAAAACGATTTTTCTTACAAAAGTTGATGAAAATAATTTTTTTGTCAAGAGTGACATTTTTTTCTAAAGTCAATATTCATCGAGATATTTTATATGAAAAAAAAATTATAAAAAGTTATTGCTTATATTTTAAAATAATAAAATGAAATATAAAGTACAAAAACATATGTTTTTTATTTCTTCTTTTTTTCTTTGTCTTTGAAAAATAAAATTTGATGAAAAAGTTCAAGTTAATTAGAATCGTTAGAGACGTTTTTTAAGATGTATAAGATTTATTTTAACCATCAGTTATATGACAGCTACTGTTATTTTTGAAGCTAAGAACCTTAACTTCAACTTAAGAACGAATTTCGTGTAAAACTTTTTTTTATTCTCTATCATCTTAATGTGTGGCAGTTGAGTTCAATTTTTTTATTAACGAATCCAAAACTTGAAAATCTGAACATTTCTTTTCGAATTTTTTTTTTAAACTAATAATTAACGAGATAATTGCTTTAACTATTTAAATGCACTAAAATAAACATGGTGGACATAAGAGTGGTGGTTCGAATAAAGAAAATAATTCAAAAAATAGAAACATTCAATGTAAATAGCAGGCTCCCCAAAAAAAGGTGAGACCGAAAATATTGAGTCGGTACCGATATAGTTTTACCACTGAAATTTTTCGGCTCTGAGGATTTTGAAGTATGCTGACAAATTTTGCCCCCTTTAAAAAAGGAGCTATAATAACCCCGCACCTGATTAATTCAGTTTGGCAATCTGATTAACATTTTACGTATCTTCTATACTTCAATTACTTTTCGTCAGAAGTTTTTGTGGTTTGTGATACCATTTGATTGGTGAGAAAGAACATCAAAATAAGGATATACCGTATATACATACATATGTGATTACAAGCACTATTTCACACTTGTGAATCTTATCTCTGAGCCATTAGAAGTATGGTGGTCAAAACGTCTATCCAATTTTATGTCCGGCTGCGTTATGATATAATATACTGTCAATATATAAATTTTATGGCTACCTTCTTCGAAGAATGTCCTCTTTTGTTTAAGATTTTATCCCAACGTCTCCCTGTGGAGTCGTAAACTCTAAGAAATTCTTCCGAAAGATATGATACAGACGACATATTGCATTCATTGGATGGATGGCGCAATCTGAACACAAAATAACCAAAATATATATACCATATCACTAGCACTGCAACTTGGAAAATGACTTGGCTTTTATATTAAAATCCTTGACCATTAAACTCAGGGACACCCATTCCATATACGACGGACGAACGCTAACAAATAATGTAAAAGAGGGTCACCATCAGAAGCAATTTTGCCGGGGAATATTGAAGGCATCCATTAAAGCCACTCGTCACCTCGGCGAATTAAATTAAGCTCATTTGGTAATTGTAACAAACTAATTTCTCCGTTACAGCCACAGACATAAGAAGAAGAGAAAAGAGGATGACCACCATGAACGAAAGGTCATACAAACTATGGCCTGGTTGCTCCGACTCCGGGTTCATTACTTCCTTCTTTTATTTTTCTCTGATTTCGTTCGTCCTTCTTTTTTTTTTGTGATTCCATGACACAAGCAGTTTATTACAGCCAGGTCTTGGTCCTCGGGCCTTAGTCTCATCTCGTTTTTCGTTGTTCGTTCTATGAGCTGGGCTAATTGTTAAAGGAAGCAACCCGGAAATTTGTATTGTTTCAGACTTAAAAGTTGCAAAATTTATGGATGGACGGATGCAATAAGCTTTGCCTTCTCTTCTCGCTAGTATTGTCATCGTCCGGGCAACCAGCAGCGGATAGCAAAAAGCAACAACATTTAAAAAAAGGCACTGAGCGAATTTGCGAAAAATGGTTGTTAGAAAACTAAGAAGGACATTCAAGGACACAAGCTCGCATTCAACCAGCTGTTGGTCGATGTTCCACAACCAACCCAAGTGGTTTTGGTCGACGATGCGGTGTGCGGAATATAGGAAGCGATCTCTCTTATATAGCTTCAAACGAATAAAAAAAAAAAGGACGAGAGGCGTGAATTTTCGATTGCTGAAATAGTTGAGGCAATTTTTTTTCGTATACATACATATATCGCAGTATCAGCACCCGTTGCCATCACATTGCCTTCTTAACCCCTCACTACGTCCAAATACCGCCACCGCACCGAAAATGGGAAAATGAAAAAGTTTTTCAATTAAGTTTGCAGTTCATTTTTCGAAGGACCAAACTGTGTGGGTTGTCAAGTTGGAAAATATACTCGCTAGCTCTATGGGTATCCTAAGCCCTTCTGCTCCTGGTGGTGCTATCAGGCCAACTATGTATATACAATGATGCTTTTTTCGAATTCCTAGTGTTGACAGGGTCTAGACTCAGCGAGATGAACTGCCCTCGTACTTTGTGTTTTTGGCGACCAAGATACATCTCTCTAAATAGGTGATCCTTCGTCCTTCATCATAGTGTATCGCCTTTGGAACAAAAAAAAGGGAAAAAACACAAAACAGGATAGAGATACTTTATTGAAATTTCCATTATTTTGTAGGAAGTTTCCTTTTTTTTCTGTGGGTCGTGATGCGAATGAAGTCAGCTAAAATTATGCTGAAACTTTTCTCACCCAGTCATTTGTCTCTTGTTTCTCAGCTTCTCACCATCACCACATCCATCGTATAGTCATTCATAGTCATTGACCGAAGACCGACGATGAAGACAACGACGACGGACGATGAGGCACAAGCCAGGAATTGAGTGTTTTACTGCTGCATAGAAAACGGGTGTTTTGGAAATATGTGTAATTTATTCCTGTGTGTCCCTAATGGCAGATGTTTGTAGTCCTTTTGGATGTGTATATTTTTCATTTTTTGTTGAAAGACAAACAAAGTTTTAGTACTGCGCCTTATATATACATACGTATATACTATTTATCTGTTTTAAGTCAACGGCTTTAGAGAGCATATACATAAGTTGTATGTTATGTACCTTAATTGAAACTTTAATTTTTAAGTGAGTTTTGTTATTCGTAAGCATAATTTCATTATTTAAAAAAATCAATTTTAGTTTCAGCAATTTAATCCGACACATTTTTTTTGGAAATTAAATTGATGTTAAAATTGATGATGATGACAACGTTTACAAACGGCTACTCCCATAAAAGTTTTTAGAAATAATTCTCAAAAATCTCTTTATCTACCTATAAAATATCTAGGGTATGCCGAGACTAAGCCAAAACTCATTTTGTTAAAATCAACATTTAGCCGCCATTTTGAAAAAAAGTTTAATGCTAAAAATGCTCTTTTATGAAGTGCTTCATGGTGCAAACTAACAATTCACTGAAGTTCATCTCTTGTTGTTGGTAGCTTGCTATGATAAAGCCACCAAAAATTTCATAGATTCCCCCTATACGCTGTAACTCAAAACTCTCGCTACCAATTTAGTTCCTTGGACCTATTATTATAAACCGGGCATAGAGCTCCTACACTACTCTCACGCGTCATCAAGTAAGGTTCCTGGAGATGTATTTCACCTCTCCCCAACTCTTTCCCAGCCGGGCTGATTTCTCTTGAACCATTATTCGCCAATTACTTCTAGATTTCTCATTCGTCGACCTGTCTATGTCAGATGGTTACTTTACATTGCTTGTATCGCAAAGCACTAGCCAGTCCATGGTCAGTGAGTTAATGAGATATTTCAGCAGACATCTTTTTACGAACTTTTGCATATTTTTTGCGACAACGAATTTTACTTTTCAAGTGCTGCACCCATAAAGAAACAGATGTAACTTTGGAGCGGATAAGTCATAGCTTGATGGTCATTAAGTTTATAGAGTTCTTTCTCCAAGTTTTGGACAGCATTCCAAACGAAGCCTTTGCTTTCCCTTTTCGGCTGTTAACATCCAGTTCTGTTCCGCTATCAGCTGATATTGAAAATTTTCTACACATGAGATGTCCAGTAACATTTAATTTAGCAGATAAGGAAGTTCCAAGTTTTTTCCGTGTTGATCTCTATCCAACGATTTCTTCTTCCACCCTTGTTGTCATTTGAGGTATGATTACAGAATACACTGAATTTCTCCGTTTCCCGTCGAGCTGTACTGGGTGCATTACATCACTAATCACCAAAAGGAACATTATGCGAGACAGTAACAACCTTGGCCAACCCCACTTGGTATTTCTGGCAAACTTCCTTCATGCAGATCATGAAATTTGAATAACAGCAATCAATTTATCTGGGATGCCCCTCCTGCGCAAAGCAAGCTAGATAAAAGCCTTGTCAAAGTCGAAAAGGTGAAGTGGTGATCGGTACTCGAAGATTCAGTGCGAAATTTTACTTTTTTCTTGTCGAGTTTGCTTCAAGGTGATCTTTTATTGGCTCCAGGACAATTCTTGTTATTATTTCAGCTGCTGCCAGCTCTGCAGAAAAGTGCTCCTTCCACCTTTCAGGCTGGTCCTCATTCGAAACTAGCAGAGATCCGTTTTTGTGTTGTGTTGTGTGTTGTTTAGAGTTGTTCCTAACCTTTTTCCGATCCTTGCCCAATTTTCTTTGGATAACCAAAGACTATGCAAAGTGTCTGATCGAGAAACTATTAGATTTTAATTGCTTAGAAATTTAATTCAAAGAATACAAAAAATTTTAAAAGAATTCATGAAGTCCCGAAAGATTACAATCAGTTAATTGCAATCTTTTTAAGGTAAATGCATGCTGGTTGCAATAATTCAAGTTGCTGTTTTCGAATAAGAATGCGTGATTTTTAAGGTGAATTCTATATCAACTCAACCTTTTACAACCCAAATAAAAATCTTCAAAGTTGGTCAAAGGTATCCGGAAGCTCTTAGGTATCTAGCGTTGGCTTTCCAGTACAGTTCTCAAAAGCTTAATTTCCTAGGAACCTTTAAGTGAAAGCGAGGTTACGGATTAGAGTACCTAAGTCATATCACCATTCATACAGTGTTATGCTCCAACTGAGCTCTCTGAGTTACCTGTCTAAAGTAACAAGCTCCCGAATACAGCCAGGCCAATTTTTATATCAATAAATTTTTACTAAATTATCATTTTTACTGACGAAGTTTGTCTGCTCCAATAGAGTAAACACAATTGATTTATTTTCGAAGTAAGACTAAATTAATATAAATTTTATATATGACTTAAACAAATGTGAAACATGGCATTTAATGAATTTTGTAGTAACATAGCCCCAAGATGTCTTATCAATTCCTAAGTAAAAAAAAAAATATTTTTCAATTTACAAATCAGATAGCAAAAGCTTGTAGACTTGTAGATATAAAACATTGCCATTCATTAATCATTCGGACTTAGACAACCAAAAATAAACAGCCTTTTCCTCCAACAGTTTTCATCACAAAATGTGAATTCTCAATGGATTCGAGCCAGACCAGAATGAAAAAGAAAATGGATGGTAATGAAAACTTATATGGTTCTTCATCTTCCTGGAGGTACGACGACGAGTTGTAGGTTATGTAGGTACACCTTTTATACAACAAGGTTTTTGGTTTAGGTTTATACTCGTACTCTAGAACATATGGCTGGTCGTATATATTGTGATCGCCTTCGTCAAAAATAGCTTCTACAGCAAAACGAAAAAATACAAACCAAAGATATAAATCCTCAACTATATGTATGTATAGGCTAGGCAGGGAGTAGCGACCATGACTTCAATTCCCATTATACAGAAGAATTATGTCCTTTTTGCCGCCCGCAATGTTTTTATAGCCACAACATCACGGAAACTCGTTTACTTGTTTTATATTTATTTTTATTGAGCCAAAAGTCATTGTAAACTATGCGCCATCCATATGGCTTCGAGGTTCGAGGACTTACTTCAATATTACTATGTAGAGAAGACAAAGCTGCCTTGTCCACGATGTAAATTTCCATCAGACACGACCAAAATTACATCCTCTTGAACCACGAATAAGGTCTCAATCATTGTGCAATTTGCCCCAGTTAAATAAATTTTGCTTCTTAAGAGGTTTTATTTTTTTTTTTATTTTTGTGTAAAGTAAATAAATTTCCAAGCTTCTTTAAGCAACAGGTTGTCTATTTGAAAAAAAAAAATATGAAGAGGACGAGAGAAAAGAGGTAGAAAATGAAGAGCGAATTGTTAAATTTACATTTGGCATGCAGAATATAAAACTTATGCAAATCATTCGAACAAATTTACATTCGCCCTTCAAAGTGAGAAGAAGAACACGGAGCAGCTTAGTGCAAAGTCAGAAGAGAAGAGAAGAGTTTATGCAATTCTACACCATCAGTTGTTCGTCGTCATCTTGGGGGAATCCTTATAAACTTCTATAAAGACTACAAAATTACGAATGCAAGACATTAAGCGCGTCACGATGCTATACCTAGACGTTGTTCTTCGTCGGTGGTTGTTTGTATTTCAAGGACCTTTCGTCCTTATTTTTTTTTTTGTTTTTTTTTGGCAATTGCTCCTTTTTCTCTTATGCCATAACATGGATGTAGAATATGTTTCATTAAAATTTAATTGTTTCTCATCCTTATAGCTTTTAGGATTTCCATCATTCATCATAATTTTAGTTTAAGAACGAAGAATTGAAGACAAGAAAGTGTTTCATGTGTGTAGTTATATGTAAACATATCAGCAGGATGCGTCATCAATCACTTCTTGCGACATATGCTGCAGTGGTAGACTATTTTCGCAGACAGGCTGGCATGCCGGTGTTATGTTGGTTGGTCTTGGTCGGCTTGTTGCATTGCGCCTGCAGATCCTTTCATTCCTTTTCTCCTCGAGAGAAGTTGAAAACACTTATACAACCTACAACCCAAATGGTAGATTTGATTAATTCAGATTCAAATTCAAATTTCGCCATTTTCAAAATCCAGATCCAGACATTAGTCGAGGGGAATGGCATCAGAGCAAAGGGAATGTTGTATTCTTTAGTATTCGGGATACATAAAGGTCCTCTGATGGAAGTTGAGCGCAACATCTTGAGGTGATGGACTAATAATGTTGGGTTTTCGTCGCAATAACATCAGCAAGTCGTCCCACTATAGTATAGCATAAAGAAAACGATGTCAACAGAGTGTCAGGATGGCAAACAAGTTTTCTAGTAAGTTTTGCATTTGTAAATGAGGAAGAGGCATCAAATCGTTCTCTTGATGGACATCGTTGCCATTTTTTGATATATTTAAGTCATTATTAGAACAAGTATTGGGAATTTTGTAATTGGTATCAAATGATTATCGCTTTTGCGAAATGAGTACTATTTTATTGAATCTAAAATCAAGATTATTTTATATCTACATTATACAAATTGATAAAGGTTCATTAGGATGTTTGATCAAAAAATGTCAAGTGGGGCCCGAATTCCTTAATAACATGAAGAATTGTTAGTTTGAGGCTCCAAAAAAAAATTCACTTAAAACTTAATACTTTAGTTTTTTTTTGTTCTCTTTCAAATCAGGAAAATCTTTGGCTTTTGAAGAAATTTGTTGTTGGTATTTTTTAGGGAAGGGCAAATTTTGAATTAAAAATGTCTGAAAATTTTTATTTTTTGGCGATGCCGACTGAACAAACCCAAAGCAAAGCCACGGAGTTCTTAACTTGTCCTTTTTAGTGCTACTTATGAGTTTCATAAATATTTAAAGCGAAGATTTTGGAATCGAAGTTTTATTTCCGTGAAAATAGTTCTTCTAAAACCAGGTTGATATTTTAAAAGCGACCAAAAATCAGGTTTTCTAAGTCTGTATTTCAAAATTCTGTATTACAAATTTCGGCAAGAGTATGATAACCGGGGCGCCGAGAAATGATAACGGATTTTTGTAGAACACGGCAACACAAGCATTTTTTACTATGGAAGGGGGGGGGTCTATCTCCCCCCGTTTAGGCGGTAGGGGCAATTTAAAAAATATGTACGTTAAATGGAAAAAAATTAATTAAAAAAATAACGGTAATACTTAAAATTAAGTATTATACGTTATTTTAAAGCCAACATTCTATTCTATTAGCCAGTTTTTAAATCAAGTCTAAACTATGCATAGTTTTTGAAAAATTTAATTTTAAACTCAAAATTTGAGTAAAAAAAAGTTAAAAAATAGTTTTAAATTTCAATATTTCAAAACCATAAGTTTATAAATAATTTTTTTTTTAATAATTTGTTGCTATTATTAATAGTCAATCAAAAACTGAAAACTAAATCATTTTATGCCTTTTAGTTTTTAAGAAAATTGAAAATAACCACAACTACTATTTTAATTTATTTATGTTTTTTTTTTGCTTGAGTGGTCTTATTATGATAGTAATAATAATTGTAGGTGCGAGTTTGAGTATATGCAACAGTGGGGTGTGTGCGAGTTTATATGTATGCTATTATGTTTTTAAGTAAAACACTATGTTAAATTCTTAACAATTTATTTAAAATAGAAATCTTAATAGCTAAGGAAAGCACAAGTTTATCGGTTGGAGGTTGGAGCAAAAAGAGAGCGAACAATGACTTAAATGTCATAATCACTAAAGGCAAGGAAGTGTTTAGAAAATAGATAATTCAAAGGTGATAACACAATTCAATAAGTTATCGAAATATATAACAACTTTCCCCCCTTTTGCTCAAGCCTTTCACATACAAAAACAAATCTACTTTAGCTTTGGCTTATCATAATCAGAAAATGTGAAACGCTTAGGTTTCTTTCTATCTCTTTGAGATCTTCTTAATGGAGAACTTAAATCTTCTAAAACTGATTTTTTTTCAAAATTACATTTTTCTTTTTTAATTTTAACCAACTTGGGTTCTATATTACAATTTTTTTCATTTAAATTCATTAGTTTAGTTCTTAGATACACATTATCTTTTAAATGTTTTTTACGTAATTGATTTTGATGAACTAAGCGAATTCTCTCTTTAATGTTTGCTAAATAAGTTAGTTTACTTATTATTTTTACAATTTTTGCAGGTATCCAACGAATAAAATGTTTAAAATGATACTGATACATAACATCTTCTCCCTCTAAATAAACAGAATTATTATAGTTTTTTTGTACTTCAATAGTTTTACATTTTTTTCCAATATTGAGTTCAGAATTTTTAAAATTACAGAAAACATTCAAATTATCATTCTTAATATTATCTAAAATAATTTTCGGTTTATACGAGAAAAGCATTTCCGATGGCGTTTTCGAGGTAGAGGAGCATATAGTATTGCGACTGTGATGTAGATACTTAATAATTTGTTCTTGAATTGGTAATTTGTGTATGGGGTGTGTATGGGGGGACATGCTGCCCCCCTTCAACCCCCCTGCTTGGGCCCACTGTAGGATTTGGGGTGCGTGCAACATGGGTGCTAAGTGGGGTGCATGCAAACTTTCTTTTGCATTTAAATAAACTGGATTTAAGAAAAATTTATTTATCCATATTCGATTATAACTATCAAAATAAGACTATGTAAATACTCAAGCAAGGAAAAAATAATTTAATTAAAATATTTTTTTTGGTAATTTTCAATTTTCTCAAGAACTAGAAGTTATAAAATCATCTAGTTTTCAGATTTTGATCAAAATTTAATTAAATGAAGTTGACTTGATTCAAAAATTGGCTAATAGACAAAAGTGTTGGCTTTAAAAAAATGTATAAAACTTAGTTGTAAGTATTACCGTTATTTTTTAATTATTTGTTTTCCATTTAACGTCTTGATAATCAAAAAATATCAAATAATTTTTCTTAAACCATTTACAACTTTACGTAACCTTTAATAATTTACTTTTGCTTGGCTCGGTTCACGCTTAATTTGATTCATTCCGAAGACTATCTCTGTAGTGATTTATGATAGTTAATTGTGAAATTGGAGATGAACAAAGTGTTATTTTTTTTATAAATCATTCGAATATTGAAGAATTAGAGGTATACCTACTATTTTTTTTTAATCAATTTTCTTCCTATCAACACTTATTGGACCATCGAGCTATACTGCTCGTGGTATCAATTTTATCATTCATATATGAATATAAGAGTATTTTTCGTATAATAATTGATATCATCAAGTGTACCTCATCAAATTTACTGGCAATACTGGTCGTGGGCCATGTCTCGTGTCTATAAGTATTATTATAGATATAGTTTGAGAGACAGGATATTTGAAGAAAATCCTGAGAAAATAAACACATTTTCAATGCAAATATCTGGGGAAAGAAGATGTACATACGTTTAAACAAACAATATAATACAAACATAAGCATTCGCACAAAAGTTTTCATCTTTTTTCACACACAACACAATACGAAAACAGAGTAGAGAGGAGTAAGGACTAGGACCTAAGAGATATGGTAAACGAACGACAAGTAGAGTAAAAAAAAAAAGAAATGCGTAAATTTGAGTGTTTTTGTCCTCCCACTATAACGGGCGTCTTCGGGCGTGTCTGTCGGTGGTAGTTAACAGTGACACAATCGTTCTGTGTCACGGAATTGTATAATTCAAAAGAATATTTTGTTTGCAGGTCGACTTCACCCGCCACGACTCGACGCAAAGTAACACCGCCAAATTGCATTGCCGTTGTTGTGTCGACTTTGTATATTTCGTTTATTTCTTTTGCTACATCGTCATCATTGGTGATGGAAAATATAACTGCCAACTGAGGCAATACTATTTATTTATTGTACAACACACAAGAATAATTTTCTCTGCAAAATGGACCCAGACCGAGATCTAACTCTGGACCTATATATGGCAATGGACCTGGATCTGGATTTAGAATTCAAAGTCAAAGTCAAAGTCAAAGTTAAAGTCAAAGTCAAAGTCAAAGTCAAAGTCAAAGTCAAAGTCAAAGTCAAAGTCAAAGTCAAAGTCAAAGTCAAAGTCAAAGTCAAAGTCAAAGTCAAAGTCAAAGTCAAAGTCAAAGTCAAAGTCAAAGTCAAAGTCAAAGTCAAAGTCAAAGTCAAAGTCAAAGTCAAAGTCAAAGTCAAAGTCAAAGTCAAAGTCAAAGTCAAAGTCAAAGTCAAAGTCAAAGTCAAAGTCAAAGTCAAAGTCAAAGTCAAAGTCAAAGTCAAAGTCAAAGTCAAAGTCAAAGTCAAAGTCAAAGTCAAAGTCAAAGTCAAAGTCAAAGTCAAAGTCAAAGTCAAAGTCAAAGTCAAAGTCAAAGTCAAAGTCAAAGTCAAAGTCAAAGTCAAAGTCAAAGTCAAAGTCAAAGTCAAAGTCAAAGTCAAAGTCAAAGTCAAAGTCAAAGTCAAAGTCAAAGTCAAAGTCAAAGTCAAAGTCAAAGTCAAAGTCAAAGTCAAAGTCAAAGTCAAAGTCAAAGTCAAAGTCAAAGTCAAAGTCAAAGTCAAAGTCAAAGTCAAAGTCAAAGTCAAAGTCAAAGTCAAAGTCAATTTCAATTTTTCAATTTCAAAAGTTTCTTTATTTTCACAATATTACAATTTACATTAGTTTACCCGCAAAGCAAAGTGCTTATCTGCAGGTGGTTACAAACAATAATATTCTTTAGATTTTGAAGTGTTCGAAAAGTTCAGTTAATGTTTTAGATTTAATTTAATTTAATTTAGTTTAAATGATTTAAATTATTTTATTTAGCAAGTATAAAAATCAATAAGTTAAAATTTAAGAGCAAAGTTAGATCTGAAATTAGTTATTATATTTTAATCATCGTACAAAATACAATCCTAACATATATTTTTTTATTTCTTTTTTTCTTTTTTTAAAGTTAGTTATATTTTTCAAATTTTGGGGTATTTCATTTAATATCTTCGGAATAATGGTTCTAAGTTCTCTGTTCCCATATACGTTGTAAGTAGCCGGAACTTCCAGCATCCCAAGCGCTCTTCTCCTAGTATTTTGGTCATGTCTAATTGGCTGTAGGAATCTTTCATCATCCATATAATGCTGTAATATGGTCAAGCGATAAATTGCGTTTATATCCAACACTTTGAGGTCGGTACTGTTTGGTTTAATTAGTTTAATTAAGCGATGTTGTAGGCTTAATATCTTGTCTTTATGTGTTTTTGAAGCATTACCCCACGCTAGTATCCCATATCGAATTCTTGATTCTGCTAACGAGTAATAAACTTGTTTCAGGACTTCAAAGTTGGAAAATTTTTTTAGATAAACCAAGGCAAATAGTGTGCTTTTTAGCTGAAGACGTAGAGCATTTATATGTTCACGCCATAGAAAATGCTCATCTATTGTAACTCCGAGATACTTTATCTTCTTGACGATTTCGATTGGATTGTTGTTGTTGGCTAACAGTGGACAGTGGTTGTTTCGGTGATATAAATTGAATATTTCTTGACGTTTAGTTGGGTGGCGTATATGCATTACCTTTGTTTTGTTAGCATTAATAATTAATCCATGGTCATGACACCACTTGGATATATCATCAAAGTGCTTTTGAAGTATTTCTACTGCTGAGTTTAGTTCCTTGTGTTTTACTATGATAGCTATATCGTCTGCATATGCATAAGCTGTATTGTTTTTAAACAACCTTAAAAGTTCATTAGTATATAGGATGAACAATATAGGACCCAATTTGGAGCCTTGCGGAACACCGTACACACTAGGTTTTTCCGTACTCAATGTATTTGACACCTTTACCTTAATCGTCCTGTCACTTAAGTAATTTTTGAGCCAGTTTGACAAATATCCTCTTACACCAATTCTGTTCAAAGTTTTTACCAGATTTTCCTGACTGAGAGTGTCGAATGCTTTACGGAAATCGATGAATAGCACAAGGACATGATGGTTTCGATTGAGGCCGGCATTTACTGTATTTGTAAACTCTCCTAGAAGTTTTTCTGTACTCTTATTTTTTTGGAATCCGTATTGATTCGGGTGTAAGACTTGGTGTTTATTAATAAATGAGATAAGTCGTCTCACTACTACTTCTTCCAAACATTTTTCAACGACTGACATGATTGCGATCGGCCTATAATTTTCGGTTTTGGATTTAATACCACCTTTATAAATAGGACGAATTATTGATGTTTTCATGAGTTTTGGCACACAACCTTGTATCAGACTGCGATTAATTATTGTTTGTATAACAGGTGTAAGAATTTCACAGTTATTTTTAAGATCAACTGGTCGAATATTATCTGCTCCTGGTCCTTTGTTGGTGTTAATTTTGTTTAGAATTTTAAAAATTTCTTCCTGGCTAGCTTCTTTTACGTATATACTCTCTAATACTTCCAAATTTCCGTGGCTTGACGTTTGTGTTGTAATATTGCACATATGCATGATGTTTGAAACGTGGTTTGCAAATTGATCCGCGAATTCTTCCACTATACTTTGTTCACCGTTGACATTAGTTGAAAAGTTGTTTTGTATAACTTCATCAATTGAAGCTTTCTTTCTTCCCAGAATTTCATTTATGACATTCCATGTTTTCCTGGGGTCATATTGTGCATTTGAAAATTTCTGTTTGTAGTAATTGGTTTTAAATATTTGTATGTTTTTGGTTACAAGATTTCGGTAGTTTTTGTATTCTCGTTCATAGCTTTGCCTTCTTGGACTATTTTTCCATCTTCTAAACAACTCATCTCTTTTCTTGCACATTGCTTTTATTTCGCTATTGATCCAGGGCTTTTGTATTCGTTTTTGTTTTGTTTTGTTATATTTACTTGCTTCCGTGTATATATTGTTTATTTTCAATACGAATCTTTCATAAAGAGTTTCAACATCGTTTTCTTGAATAATATTTTCCCAGTAAGTTTGTTGTATGAGTTCATTGACTTTCTGTGGATTAATCTGCATAGTATTGATTTCTTGAATCAATCGCTTATCTTGTTGTCCTTTTGTAGCATAAAGTATGGCATAATGGTCGGCCAGATCTGTTTCCACGACTGCAGAAAATATTTCATTTTTTGTGATGCTTACGTATATGTGATCAATTAGAGTAGATGTATTTCGTCTAGGATCAACACGTGTAGGTTTTTGTATGACATTTGTAAGTCCTTTTGATGCCATCATCTCTATATATTTCAGAACTAGTGAGTTATTTTCATCAAGGACATCTATATTCATATCACCTAAGACGATATTTTCCTTTTCCGTGTTGATAACTGCATTCAATTCTTCAATAAATCGAACTGCACTAAGTTTTGGTCTTCTATATATCGCATGTATATGTTTTTTATCGTTTTCATGTTTTATTTCCAAATGAATTCCTTCGTAGTATATAGGGTTCTCAGGTACAATTTCATATGCTATATTATTTTTTATAAATACTGCAACACCCCCTCCCTTCATTCCTTTCCTATTAACAAATTCTGAATTGAAACCATTTATGTAATATATCTCATTTTTGCCTTTAGGTATGTTAATTTCATTTAAGACTAAGATATCGACATAGCTTAGAATATTTCCAATTTCAGCTATATAATTATCCCATGTTTTAGTAATAGATCTTATGTTAAGACAGATGCAACAAAAATTCATTTTTTCTAGAAATTCATTTTTGATGCCAGTAACTCCATGTATTACCCTAAAATTGACATCAGCTTCACTATATTCGTTTTCCATCATAATATATTTTTTCTATTTATTCTTCTTTTCAAGCATACAATTATAATTTAGTTGCACATTTTATCTATGTCAATGCACGTACCAATATGTATAGTTGCGCCGTTCTCTTGTTTTTTAGCTACACCGTCAGAGCAGCTTCCTTGCTGAATTTAGCCTCAATATTTTTCTACCCTCCTAAGTTCACAACTTGAAAGCCTCATTTGGCAACAGTAAAACCAAAGCTTTGCAGAATAAAGAACTGTTTTTATTTTCGGCTTTTTTTTTGGTGGGAAAATATATTTTTCTTTTGCCGCCAATTTAGAAAGCAGTGGCGGGACACGGGAGTAGTAGGACAACCTTTAGGTATAGGAAGGTAGATCCTGTGCGTGTTCTACAAACACGATGCTGAGACGAACGACGACCTATGGTGACGGAGGCGTTTGCATTAACAGTCTTTTCTTGATTTACATTCTGAGTCGTCTCCTTTTACTATAAAAGTACGTAGGTACAAAATATCGTAAGCTTCCTTCCCACTAACACACAACAAAACGTATAGAAAATAACACCCAAGGGAAATGAACGGATTCCATTCCTATGCAAATATGATTTGCCCGAGAAGATTGCGAACAAATTCACTTGGCATTGGCGGCGGAAAATAGCGAAAGTAGATGAGAAAGAGGTTGGGCACCCGCCTGAGTCCCAGTTTCCAAAGACCTCATCCTCATCTTCATTTGTATTTTCGTATCCAATTCTTGTGAGGCGAGGCGGTCGTCTTCAGTCGTGTTAAGTACTGCTCAGTATATGATGATGTTGATGATGATGATGAAATTGTAAGCACAAAATTCAAGTTGATATGGTCCTTCTTTGTTATTCATTCAACGGCGAATGTATCTTTATTGAAATCATTCGGTTATAGTCGGCGAATTACACAGAGCGAATGATGAGTTCTTTGAATGGAAGAAAAGTTTTTTTTGCCTTCTTTTTTTTTGTCGGTCTAATATTTTTTTTTTGTATTATTTGAAGGAGGGTTGCTGGGCTAATGCTGATTTTGAGTCTGTTTCTGATGTTGGCTTGGCTCTGATGGTGGAGCGCGTGACTTGGGTGTTGATGCGAAATGATGTCTTAAAAAAGATACATTTGTAGTAGAAACCATATAACCCCCCAAAGCTAATTGGAAAAGGCGAGGCGTTGACATTTAATTATTCTTGAAATGATGCACGTAAATAAATTTCTTATCAGGTCTTTGGAGATATCCTTTAAGGGAGGCGTATTTTGGAGGTGGTTTAAATATAAAAATTAATAGGAATGTGTATAATTTAGTCTTTAATCTAATCAAACGCTCTTTAAGGTGAATCGACCTCGTGGCCCTTTAAAAGACACACAGATCTCATTTTTCTAATTATTTTGTTCTCTCTGTCTCTTTTACCCTCGTACCTACCTTAAAAGGATATAGGATTCACAGGAAAACAAAGGTGTTAAAAAAAATACCAACACAAAGGGAATTTTTTTTTTGTTCGTCTTATGATGGTATAGTGTTTGAGTTAACCCGGAACAAACGCATGTAATCAAACAGGCAGAAAGACAAGTGCTCTGGATGAAGATAAATAGAAGGCATAAGTGGAACAACCCTTTAAGGAAACCTTTTAAATTAAAGCTGAAGCTGTACAGATAACTTTGATATACGAGAGGAGATGATTAAAGCTGTCATTCAAAAAAAAAAAACGGAAACAAAGAGGAATGAAATTTATTTGAACCTGTTATAAGAGAACACAAGTGGGAAGAAGGATAAATGTTATGGATACATAAGTGCCTTCCAGCGCTCATTGTGATTAAAAAATGATTGAATTATATAAATTAAATCCCTAAGTACAGTATCTATACATATAAGGCTTATTTTAAATATCCTTGTTGAAATATAGAAGCGGTTTCGGCAGAGTCAAAAATGTTTTTTTTTTTTTGTAAGTAGAGTTTAGAGTTTTAGAATCCATGTTTACAACTTTCGAAAATGTCACATTGCTGCTTTTTTTCAAATAAATATTAAAAACATAAACATCTATCCAGTCCTTAAGAAGAGCAAAGGATGAAACTTTGCTAAATATTGGAAACATTCGAAGTCTAATCTTTGATCGGAGAACATCATTGTCTATTCTAAGTGAGGAATAAAATCAATAATAAAAACATACTCCCAATAGTTGGTTATAGTTTTTTTTTTAATATTAAAAAAAAAACATTTATCATATAAAAATACCTGCATACGTGTTTAATGTATCTCTATTTTCGCCCTAATTTATTTGCTCTGTGTTCGATGTGAGCTCGGAACGAATTCTGAGCGTGCTCTGAATGACCCCAACATTTTTCTTGGGTTTGAAATTGAGAGCTGTCAAAAGGTCAAATTAGCTGTTCAAAATTTATGAAGTTGTGTACTGTCAAGAAGAATTTTGGAAAGTTTTATTATAAATTCAGATCTTACAGATATATTTTGTTGATATGTACATAAATATGCTTTTTATTTAATTTATAAAAGAACTATTTACAAAATATATGGAAATATACAAAAGTGAAAGAAAACGAGGATCTAAGCATAGCCAAGAGCACTTCTGATGAAATTTTAAGCTTAAAATTTTTTTGACAGATGATTGACATTCCGAAGATGGAGATTTTTGGCTTTCAGAACTATGTAATATTGTTTGGTGTCAACGAAAAATGTAATTTTAAAATTAATCGAAGCAATAAATTTTTAAAAGCGTTACGTGCAATCGGGCCATATTTTAATTAAGGCACAAGCGGACGCAAAGGGTGGATCTATGTATAAGGGCTAAAGCCCCGACCACGTCGTGTGTCGGTCGAATCATCAGCACTATTAGAAATAAGGAATAATTTCTCTGGACGAATTCAAGACTGCAAAAAGACTAACTAATTTTTTCAATTTTTTAACTGTTCTATACAAATCCGTCATTAAACCTTGTCGCCTGAGTTATCGTACTCTCCCCGTTTAAGTAAAATCCAACCCACTGGCACGCCCACTTTTCTAAGATGTAGCAGTCGGTTATCGAGAAACCAACACATATAAGGGTGTGTTTAAAAATTGATTAGCGAATTAAAACAAATCCTGAAATTCTTATTCAAATCGTTAAAGCTGTTTTCGACGAAAAAACAGTGGACACACGCACACTGTTGATCCTGCTGGAGGAATTAAATCGAAAACGTAAATTAAATCTCACCCAAATCTGCCTGCAAAATTTCAGTTTACCTCTAGTTTTTGTTCCATTTGACCCATAGTAAAGTGTCTAAGTTACTGGATTAATAGCACTTTAACGATATAACATTTATGGTGTATTTTAACTAAATACTAAAAATTGTGCTCAGGTCTAACCAAGTTCCACGTTATAATAACAAAGAAATAACCTTCAACCACGACCTCATTTTATACTTGGTTGACCCATCCTATAGATCAAGTTTCAAGTACTCAAAAAAAAATATTATAAATATTGCAGTAAGTTTATATTTTCTCATCAAAAATTGTTCCCAAATCTTATAGTGCCTGTTTAACCAGCAAAAATTCTTTGTCATCATTTCAGTCGATATCGGTACATAACTTCTTAAAACCATCACGCGTGGGATGAGACAAACACACAAAAACAAAAAAAGATTAACTGCTTTCAGAAAAACCACCTCCAATCGTATCGTATATTTGACTTAAAGAATCGATAAGTTTAGGCATTAACGCCAATAAAAAAAAAAAAAAAAACTATCTTAAAGATCGTAAACATTTTATTGAACTCTTCGAACGATTTGGAAAGACTTCTTGGCGCTAACTTCTTATCGCAAAACAAAATCTATCAAGCCATTATCGTCATTTTCTATGTGAAGTGAAATAAAACAACGAACAAAAAAAAATAAAGTTTACAAATTGCTTTTATTGTTGCTATAAGATAAAATTCAATTTCCTGCATGGAAGGAGTATGGATAATTGAGTGTTAAGAATGTTGAATAAGATACACAAAAAGTATCTTAAAATAACATAATGAAGAACAACAAAAAAAAAGAAACTATAACATCACCACATGATGAGTGAATTATGAAATACTTTTCACCACAAAACTTCTTCTTCCATTTTTCAGGGCGTGTGTATGACCCTGGCAAAGAAATTTCCATATAATTAGTAGTCAAAAATTCAGCTCCAGGATGTGAACCATTAATGCATACTTAATTCACACAAAGTCTTATAGCTAAGGTGGTGTCAAGGCGGGGCTGAGAGCGCGGGCGGGCAGTGTATGCTGGTTGAAAATATGTGCAGTCGTTCTATTTGCAACGACAAACAAGTTGTGGTATATATAAACTCTTTGGGGGGAACCCTCATCTCCCGAAGACAAGTTCTCGCTTTTCTTGCAGTTTTCTTCTTCCACAAGATAAACTTAATGCAACACTTGCTGCATCTGCCGCAGCAAGGACAACTTCTCACACTAATTTCCCACAGGAGTTTTAGGCACATCTCAACTACAGTGTTTTTGAAAAACCTTCTACATGTTGCTGGATGCTGTTGCAGGATCTTTATTGTGCTACCTTTATTTTGACAGGAGGACGAGAGGTGACGTTAACAAGGCCAATAAGTTGCACACAGTGCAATTTTGCTGCAATCTGTGCTAAAGGTCTTATTTTCGGTCCCACAGGACATCGTCTTCTTGGCACAAATTCTTGTGTCCCTTTTGTGGTTGAGAGAATGATAAAAGAAAGATTGTGAAAAGTTGCAGCTTTTGTAGTGTTTCAGCGCTGGGTTGGTGTGGGAGGCGGCTTGGCGACGACGGCGACGATGAAGATTTTGTTATTATCTTTTAAGGTCATGTCGTTTGCCCTGAAGAAGTTGTATCCTTTCAATTCCTGCTCTAGTCTTTTTTTTTTATTTTTTATTTTCTTGTATGCATTATTGTTGAACCGCTTTCAATAAATACACACAAATTGTATTCTAATTTTAATGTTCAGTCACCCTGAAGGATCTCTTGTGTGTTGCAGCAACTTCAAAGAAAACACCCTTCTCATAACATTTAAAATTGCGATATGGCGCTCCTCGTCCTCGAATATCTTCACAGAGAGAATTGACAAAGGATTTTTATTATTATCATCAATGAATCCACAAAGCCAAATTTCTTGTAATGAGTATGTCCTTAGGCCATATAGGTATATATTTCCGACAGAAGGTTAGTTCGTCTTCGTTGGTTGGGATCTATGACCAAAATTGTATTTCTGCGAAAACGTATATCCATGTATATTTTGGTGAACCGTAGATACACAGGTTTCTATAACCGAAATTGCAAATAAGGAGGTAAATAAAAGTAAGACATAGAGCAGCATCGAAATGGTATCGCGCGGAAGCCTCTGTGCGCTCATGATGCAGTAAACCAGCAGCAAAATACCTTAATCCTTTGTTCCGACAATATATACACATAAACGATAAACTGTCTTTGGCAGAGATCCAAGGATGCTGCTGCTGCAGCATTAAACAGGCACTCTATAATGCCGTTGAATAAAATCATCAGCATCATTGTGGGAAGAAGAAGCGCCTTGGGGGCAGTTGAGACTTTAAAGCCATATGTAGGTACTGTACTAGATTTTGGTTAGCAAAACGACTACGACAACGACGAAGCTGACGAAAGCAATTCACACACAAGGCAGACTAAAAGCATATACACGAACGAACATCTATTACCGACCAACCGAAATTTGTTGCTGCATAATTGAGCATGGGGGCTCATTAATCAGGCATTACCCAGCCAGGATTGTGGACATCTGTTGTGGGAACCACAGGTGGATTACGGATGTTGTATGTGGAGATAACCCAACTTGTTAGTTAACGGTTACATTTGTGTAACATGGCTTTTGTATGATGCTTTTGGATTATTCGAACATGTATGGAAGGAAAAAATGTTTCTAGATATTTAAAGTAGGGTGTTTTTCTCTAATTTAGGATAGTACTAATTTTTCAACATGTATATAGTATATATACTTTATTTCAATACTATCGAATTTTGACAAATCAGACAGTTTTTTCTCGGTTGTGTCCGAGTACACATGGTTAGCTCCATCTGGAGCACATATAGCCATAGCACATAGCCATCGGCTAGGGGGGTTAGTAAAGAAAAAAATCATCTACAACATTTAAAATTCACATATGCATCAAGTTTTTGGAGTATGTAATATAAATTAATTAGAATTACCTAATTACTTTCAAAATGCGATTGTGATTATTGGTCACGTTTATACATACTGTTTGATTGATTCAACGCAAAACTTCAAATTTCAAAAAATCGACAAAGTTTGATGTACATAGGTAAGTTTTGAAGTTTCATTATTCCCCATTATCTGGCCATTCACTTCTTTACGCAATGTTTATACATGTTTTCAAAAGATGACAAAAGTTGAAAGCAGAGTTCACGTAATCAAAGTCTGAAAAAGCAGACGCCACTAAATCACAATCTGAGACAGAACACTAACTAACTATGCACTTTAAACCTCAGCTTCTTTTGTCAAGGAATTGTCAAAAAATTCAAATAAATCGACCTCTTTCTTTTCAAATTTGTCAACAATCTTTAAATGTCATATTATTTTTGTCCATCCTCCATCCAGCAGCCAACATTTCAATGAACCAGACCAAATCAAGTTCAATTTTCCACTTATTGCCCAAGTCCATACCACTGAAAACCAAAAACTCCCAAGCATATACATACATACATATACGAATA
Source organism: Syrphus vitripennis (assembly GCA_958431115.1). NCBI lineage: Eukaryota > Metazoa > Arthropoda > Insecta > Diptera > Syrphidae > Syrphus > Syrphus vitripennis. The sequence continues at coordinate 30,873,152 of OY288109.1, read as the reverse complement.
AAGAGAGTCCTTGCACTTGCACTTCATAAAAATTGACGTTATCTGTGTGTTGCCAAAGTGGTTCCCAAATGGGCGCTGAGTATAAAGTGCTTCAACCGACACCATATTAAATTGCAACCAACTGTACAGATCAACAGCGCATTCAATAAAATGTTGGCATTTTTGAAAGACTGCCAAAAATTCATTTTCACATCCAATTTATTGGGACAGGATTCCCCTGTCTGATGCTTGGAACTAGAAGATGCCAAGCATCACACAAAAGTAGGTGCATATAGAACTTCTAGTACTTCTGAAATGGAGGAGTTGACTCTAATAAATATCTATACGGAGTAAGTTTTTCAAACGTCCCGTTGATGTCGCTGTCGCTCTTCGGTTCTTTGGATAGTCGTCCTCGTCATCATTGCCGTCAGAGAGGTGGAATCGAATTACAGAAAATCACTTTTTCATTGCAGGACAAACCACATTACGTATTCAATTCATCGTCTAGTCATTTTGGCCAGGCAGCAGCTATCCGTTGGCGCCTATTAATTCGAGCCACACATTACCTTGGTCCATTTGCAAGCAAAGTGTACACATATAGTATTTATATTTGAGAGAGCACACACTCGACATGTAAAGGGAATTCTTAAAAGCAATGCCCATGCCCATAATATACTTCCATGGAACATTGATTTTATGTTCATAAATACCAAATGGGAATTTCGTATTAAAAGGCTACATGCCGAAGCTATAAAAATTCTATACTATACTCCCCTGCTCCTTCATATCTATCCATTCCATATATGTACATATAAAGCGAGTGGAGTGGCATGCAAGGATTTCGATTTCATACCCCCTTTAGCTCCACCGCCCGCCCGTCAAAGACCCATTCCAATGAAAGTACTATACGATAGAAACTAGAAATGTCGCCCTTGTTTACAAGTTGTTCCTTAGCAGGCAGCACCAGCAGCAGCAGCATGGAGCGTTGCGATGCGAAACGATGGTGATGGCGAAGATGTCCTGAAAAAGTTTCTCTATAGCGAATCCATTATTATGCATACTTTAAGAACACCCAGTTGAATAGAATTTCTTTTGTGGAATTCCATTCAACTTTGCAAGTTCAATATTTCCGGCGTATACATGTTGTACATGATTTTAAGAATAAAGTTAAAGATGGTGGGGGAGGTGATGGAGAAAGCAAAGGCACCCAGCCCCTCCTGCTACTATACTACTGCCTCCATCAATCGCCGATGCTGTGCCGCATCGTCCTTAATAGTCATGTGATGTGAATCACCATGGAACGTTTACGCTCCATCAGTTTTCACTATTTCATAATATTGAGGAATGAGTTCAGGGAAATTTGCAAGGGCGTAGCAAGTGGGTGCTCAAAAGGGTAATCTTATAGTTGACGATTGTTGAGAAAAATATACTAAGTTTAGCTTAGAACTGCACTTTTTTAAAATAAGGCACATGGCACCAAAGGTTCGGCACATAACCCAGAATAACAGAATATTTTTTTGAAAAATTACAAATGGCCTCGCTAACTTCATGCACGCGGCACAGGTAGTCATTGAAATCTTTCAACCCTCCTGCGGTACCCATTTTCCTCCAGAACATCTTCCACTTCATCAACTGTTCAATGAACAGCAAAGAATATTTGATCCATTATCGAGTCCGTACCTGACCAATTGGTATAATATAGATAAAAAGGGCGCTAGGACTCTGGTTGGTTCTGCGGTGGACACCTACTTTTATTGCCATCTCTTCATTCATTCGTTGATTTCTGCTGATTTTTACATTTTGACACAAAACCGCACTAACTTTTTCGACTGTGATGTCAGGAAGTTCTTATAAGGTGTAGCTTTTGGAGAGTAAAGCTTGGGAAACCATTCAACTATCCATAACAAGTGCAACTTCGATAAAACTTTGTCTGACTCACGCCAATGGATTTGGTGATTTTTTCTAAACGACAATGTTAGCGTTTCTAATCCTTATTCAAAAGACAATTCAATTTTTTGTTCTTAAAATTTCTTTTATAGTTCAATGTAGAGACCCCCAAAGGAAATTTTTCACAACAGACCTGTAAATATGAGATGGTCGAGCAAAAAAAGTATACTCTCCCTTCCACATCAATTCCAAAGCAAACCATCATTGAATGTTCAATCTATCAAAATCTTACTGTGTGTGCTGCACAAAATGAAGTGCTTGTTCAAAGAGTAGCCATAGCCATAGCCATTCTGTATATAGCTGATGATCAATAGTTGTTGTAGTTGCGAGAGCGTTTTGTGTTCCTTGAAGAAGGAAATATTACGCTCCAAGATGATATCGTCACTCGACCATGAAGTAATCTAATATAACAATTTTCATTCCTTTGCGTCCTCTTTGTGTGTTTCGCAATGTTCTAAGGTTATTACATTTTGCTTCTTCGATCCAAACGGATGTAGGTATGCATTGTATAGTGTTGTGTTGTAACTTTTCTTCAACGAACATTACATAGCGTTTGTAAAGTTGGCTGCAGCAGAATATTCCCATCAAGGACAGCTAAGAACAAGACGACAAGATTCCTGCTGATGCTGCTGCTGCTGAAGCTTTATTGTGTGCATTGACTTCAAATGTCCTTTGCAGCGAGTCCTTGTGGCATATCGATGCATTCTCTTGCGGTTTATACAGCGGGTTTTGTCAGCCTCATACTCCTTCTTTTCTTTTTATCCAAACACTGACCATCATCGTCCAGATGGAGTATCTCTCTATCATCGAAAGTATGTTGGTATATAAATGTTTTGAACTTGTATCTGCATTTTAAAAATTCATAGAATTTCTTCATAGAAATTCTTTCCTGGACATCGCATCGTGCATCGTTGTCGTCGTTCTACTCTGGGATTGAATTTAATAAAAAAAAAATGAAGATGTTGTGTGTATAAGGATGTTCTATGGGATTACTTATTTTTTATTGAAGAAATCTTTAGTGGGCTCTTTAACCAAAACAGAAGTACCTACCTTACAAAGTACTCCTTCTCGTCCCTATGCATGCCGTCGTATATCCTATATTATGAAAAATTCATAAAGATCAATAAAAACTGTGTAACATGAGATTTTCTTGAATTCAATGTAAATGGATTATTGAGGATTAGGTTTTACAAATTTGTTATCGAACATTAATGTGGGTAAATATTTGTGAAGAAAGATTTTTATAGAAGAAAAGTAAAAGATCTTTCTTTAACAGTGGTTGTGGTTTTTTTTTAGAATTCTATGTTTTGAAATTGACTAATAATAAATACGAGTTATTGAATTCTAACTGAAATGTTAACTGCGAAGTGTTGATTTCGATGTGTAGAGCCCGAAGTGCCAGTAATGTGAAGTGTGGAAAGGGCAGTAGAGACTGCGAAGTGTTAAAAATGCAAAGTTGTTGTCGATTTCGAAATGCGTAGTGCGAAGTGGAAAAATGCAGAGAGAAAAATATGAAGCGCGAAAGAGTGGACTGCTAAGTTCGGAGTGTAAAATATGGAAAGTGATCTGCAAAGTTACAATTGCAAAGTGTAGAATACGAAGAGCTAATTGCGAAGTGGGAAATGAAGCATTCAAACTTCGAAGCGCAAAGTTTGAAGAACCGATTGCGAAATAGGTGGTGCGAAGTGCGGATTGTGAAATATGGAAAGTGAGATTAAAATTGCGAAGTACAAATTAGGAAGTGCGGAAAGCAATGTACCTACGAAATACTGAATGTAGAAAATGCGAACTTGGAAGTGTGAAGTGCAAATTTTGAAGTACGGAGTCAGACTAGGTAGTGTCCACACTCACTTGAAAAATGTATTCATTTTTTTTTCTATTTTACGAGCAAGTTTGTATTTTTATGTTAAATTTTTTTTTTCAGTTTATTATTGATAAAATGAAAATGGCGACCGGCGAAAAAAAAATATTTTATTAGTTTGACATTTTTTCAATTTTCGACACTCTACCTCTGTTTCGATTTTAAGATTCGCACACGGGAATGGTTGAGAGTTGTAAGTCACTTAGGCCTTGGTTTTTCATGGACTGTAGCGCAACCAATTAATTTTGCTTCGAAGGATCACTGCAGAAGTTTTTGAGTCGTATCGTTCTTAAACATTTGGTCGAAATTCCTTTAAAGTGCTTCATCATATGTCTTTTCCTGTTTAAGTGTCGAATGGTAAATAATTAATTACGCCTTGGAATCAATATAGAATGCGTATAGTTTCTTTTGCCATACTATTAATATCTCAGTTATATTTGTGCTAGCTAATAAATTTGATTAACTACTTGTTGTTACTTACTTTTATTTCTTAATGATTTAAAAAATAGGGACCTGAAGTAAAGAATTCATCTTTGTTTCATTGATTGGAATCCAATTCCGAAAGGAAAAACTAGAGAAAACAATAAATGAAACAATGTTTTATTTGCATATGAAATAAGGTGACCAAAAATCCCTAACTATCTTAAATATAATCCATAGAGTTTAAATTACTCACACACATATATATAAAATTATTTTTTATAAACAAAAGCACTTCAACAAAATACGCAAAGCTGATTTAAGGATATTGTTCTTCTTTAATGTTTTTTTTTTTTTAATTTCCATTCCTATAAAACAGATTTTTATTTTGATACCATGATAAAAAAAGGTGATGGTGTCACTTTGATGGAAACAATTGTTTTGAAATCACTTTCAAAAAGGATTTTCACTAAGCAGGAGCTGTTTGTTGCGTGGTGAAGGTGTCTGTAGGTGTTTGTGAGCTCAAAATGTGAAAATAAAAGCAAAGACAAAGTCGCCCAAACAGAAACACCAAGAACATGACTCACTTTAAAAGAAGATTAAAGTGTTTTTCTGTTTACAGGAAAAGATTCAATCAGTTTAAGTAGGTGAAGTATATAATGTATGTACATATAACTAAGCTGGGGATGAGGAATGAGTGTACATGACAAAATCTTTAAGTTTGATATTTGTACCTTTGCTTTAATTTAAACAAAGCATTTAATTTAAGTTAGCTGCAAAATTTTTATTTAAAGATACAAATAAAAGGATTTAAAATCTATAGATGAATGTTAGTGACCAAACTTTGTCGTACACTCTTACCTCGCTCAAACGCAAATTACAAATAAAAAACTTGATCAGCAATAAAAAAAAAATTCTCAATAGCAAAATAAAATACAAACTTTCAAAAACGTTATAAAGTAAAGTATTTATTATTTCGAATAATATTATATGAGATTAAGACAAAATTCGATAACAATGAGTGGACTGTATGAGATGTGTACTCGATAGTGGCTGCTTGTAAAAGAGATCGAATCGTACGATACTTAATTTGCAAAAACAAATCGTCATACTATCCACACAATAAAGGATTAAAAAAAAATGAAATGATGAAGCTTTTAACAATTAATTAATTTAGCAAATTATAATGAAAATAAATACCTTTTGATGAGAAATAATAATTTACGATGAAAAAATAAGAATTCAAGATACATTTCTGAACACAACTATATCAACGAAAAGGCAATTTCGAAAAGGTTGAATATCGGAAAAAATGTGATACTAGTATATGTGCCATGCGGGTCGAATTTCGGCCATAGGATGGTACTGGTATTTGTGCTAAACCAGAAAGAGTTAAACGACACGCGGCAAGTAGCAACATAAAATATAGGTTTTTTTGAGTCTTTTTTTCTTTTTTCAAAGAAGTTTTTGTATGATAACCTTTTTCGCTGAAAAAAATACATTATATGATACATTATGCACATACGCATGAATCATGGCTTACAAAATACTAACGGTTATACTAACAAGCATTCGGATTAATAAAATTGCAGATAAGATTTATTTTTTTCTCTCAAAAATAAAACTCAAAGAGTTAAGGTTGCTCTCAGACCTTGACCGATATTTTTTTTGGTTGAAAATAAAGGTTATTGAGTGAGCATTTTAAAAAAGCTGATCAAATAAAATTTGATATTTATATTATTATTTATATTTGATATTTATTTCTGATCTCTGATTTTTAGCCATATACGTTAACTCAATGTGATAAAGTTTATACATACATAAATATTTATGTTATGATTATGAAGTTTTTTATGAAGATAGATTAGATATATTTTGTTTTTCAAAAATAATTCACTGTAGACCTGCTGAAAACTAGTTCCAATTTTTTTTTTTTGAAGTTTTTTTGTTTGGCATTCTTTTTTTTTATTTTTATCAACCAATTTTCAAAAACACTACTTTTTTCCAAATATATTTTTAAGCCAACAAAATATTTGTTTTTATAAACCATTCAGTTTTTTAGTATTAAAATACACTACTGTTTAAAAATTTCTTCGAAACCGCCACTTAATAGTTTTAAATAAAAGAAACCTTAAATGACATTTAAAAAAAGAGTTGTAACGAATTTTGAAAGTTTTTTTTTTCAAAAATTCATATATTTTCAGATGGTATCTTCAGTTCTGAGTTCAAGCTTATTTTTGGCTTTTTTTTAGGAAATCAAATAATGAATTTTATGATTTTTCACATTTTTCTATAATGTCATTGTTTTTTTTTGTATTTTTTATTTATTCATAAATACTTTAACATTGGATCAAGTTGGTGTAATACAATCGTGCTTTTTATTTTTCTTATGCGGATAAATTTTGTCTTAGATGGTCAAAAGTTTTGCCACCGCGGCAGCTGTCCGTCTAATATTTATGGAGCTTTGATGTCCATATCAAGCACCAAAGATGTACATATACTCAATATTCATTATGCAGGATATTTTCTTGGCTTGATAATATTTGTTTTAATAAATTTAATGAGCTGTATTTAAACTGTATTTTTTTTTATTTTCGATAAAATCGAAAAAGCTTCTCTTCACTGCCGCCAGCCATCTAGTTGGATTCTTGGGGACTTTTAACAAAACCATTAGACACCCCTTAGCAAAGTATGCCAAATTTCAAAACTATTGCCATAATTTTGATTTAAAAACCTTTATACGTATTTACTGGCCTACAAGGGATCTTTCAGTACAAATGACCAGTCAATTTTTATTTTCGTTCCATATTTTTTTCACTTTAATTTTCCGCAATAAAGTTAAAAAAAATTAATTTATATTTATTTCATGTTTAAATTAAAAAAGTTTATCAGTTTTATTCATAGAAATATCATATACTGCTAATAATAATAATATTACGAATTCATTGAAAGTCAACAAAACCCCATTTACATAAAACACCTCAATTTTCCCAAAATAAATAAATCAAGAAAATCATGTGAGTTGAAGTCAACCTTTTCTCCTAATTTATACGTAAATATATTTTTTTTTTTTCAATTTTGACGAATACCTTTTCATTTATTTGACAGCTTTGGGCAGTCACATTGAAATACATTTTTTATTATCTTTTGTTTAAAAAATACAACAACGAAAAAACAACAAGCCCATACCTAATGGGCTTTTCATCCTTTGACATATGTTTGGATTTATTTTGTGGGACTATTTTCATGATTTAAATAGCACCCTAAACATTGTCACGAAACAAAAAAAGAATAAAATATAAATAAATAACCTTCTCTTCCAACAACTGATGTTACAGAATGTCCAATTTGACATACATATACATATCTGGTGTATGTCTATAATTTAAAATTCTCAAGAAATAACATTACCTTTTGGATGTCCTTTTTTGTAGCAGATGTGTCGTGTCTCAAGGAATCTCTACCAAAACCCAAAGAAACTACCGAATTAAAGGACTTTCGTGATAAATGTCGAAGACATTCATCAACTACTACCCCATACTTGATACATTAATTTGAATAAAAGGATAATGGCTATCGACCAACTATGCCCTTCCCCTGCGCCCAACGCTCTCACACCCCCTACCAACCTCCTCTCCATTGGCCTTCTGAAGCAAAATGGATAGTACCGGATGTATTCCCGACGCCATGTTTTTGTGTTCTGTGTATATTTAAATATAAATTACAATTTGATTGTAATACATGACACGGAATTTATAACACAAACCTATCATTTCCGTCAGTTTGGTTTGGCCTTCTTATTTCTTATAATTTATACCAACAACAATATAGACGCGACATCCAATCATGATGAGACGATTCAATTGACATTAACAAATGTTCTGAGGAAAAAAAATATTCATACCTTGGCCGTAGGCAGTTTCTGACACTCGTCTTCTTATTTTGTATTCAAAGTGCGAAAGTTTGCCTTGGGGCTTCTGTAACTTAAATGGGTAAGGTATGAGAGAATATTTTTTTATTTGTATATCATGAGAAACAAAATCCTAAACGAAATATTCATTCCAGGTGAATTTACTTGACTTTTAAGTCTCAAAGAAAATTTATACATTATGATTTGTAACCATTTTAACATTTGCCTTTAAGAGTTGTGATTTTTTGACTTCAGTCCTGATTTGGATAGTTGCCAATGATACTTTTGAGTTTACAAAAATCGAACTCAAGGTTAATACCTAATAAGGTTTGAAACAATTTCAGTCTATTAGTACAGGGTGATTTGCAATAAGTGAAAGACAAGAAAAATATCGTATTAAAAAAAATTGTGATAATAATTTCAAAGTCTTTCCAAAAGTCAACCAATCAGTATTGTTCCGAAGTATTTTATAATTGCGCTATTAATAAGAAATTGGTAATTTTCAAGTTAATTAATCCGTGGATCAAGAATTTTCTGAGCTCTAGTTTCTGAGATATTGACGGTCAAGGAAAAATGCAATTTTTTGAGACTTCAGCTGTATGAGTTGTACGAGTTAGCCAAGAACTTTTTTTTTGCAAAAACTGAAAAAAAAAATAATATTTTATATCATTCCGGATCCGGATTTTTTTAGGCGCAGTATAAATAATTTGAATTATTAAAGTATTTTTTTACCCACATGACTTCTTTCAAAAACCATTAAAAAAATTTCAAAAGTTTTGTATTGTCATAATATATTCATTTATTTTGTTTTTAAATTAAGCCAAATAATGAAAACTTTTTAGAAAGTAACCTAAGAATTTCGAATTAAAATTTTTTCCGTAAATTTTAAATTTGAAATTTGGGGTGCCATAATTACAATTTGGCAAAACCTCTAGGTTCCAGTTTATACGATGGCAAAAATGATTTTTCATGAAAGTGCTCTCCTTTTAAAATGATTGGGAGAAAAATACGCTGTGAAATCCTAAAAAGATCATTGTCTCAAAATGTCACAGAATAAAATTATTTTTTTGGTGAGCCATAAAATTTAAAATAATTTTTTTTTTAATTTGCCGTGAACACTTTTCATCAGTCCTGAAAGTTTCATCAAAATCAAAAAACATTTTTGATCATACAAAAAAAATGATTGTACACTACGGCGTATAAGCACTTTTTTTATTTTATTGATTTTAAGTAGTTAAATCGTGAAGGCAAGAATCCATTCCTTTGTTTTTGTTTTGACAAAAATCCACTCTTTAATATTATATTAAATTCAAATTGATTCAAATAATAGTTTTTGAAAAAATTTAGTATTCTAAACTTTGGAAAAAAAATTGAAAACATTTTAGTTTTGAATCTTTTAATATTTGCTGATAAATATTTTATTCAGTGTTCTTATAACTACGCAATTTTGTCCTGAACAAGGCTTTTGGAAACAAGTGGTTGGTTACTGTAAAATTTTATTACTTTAAACGAGTTATTTGATTTTCAGAAATGACCGCCCTAATTCTCAGAAGTAAAATCCACACACTGCCACTCCGCCTTTCCACATTGGTTTGTTTGACGGAAAGTGCTTCTTCTCGGAAGCCACTCATAAACAAAAAAAAACTAATTTAAAAATATAGCTACTAAGATACAGAAAAAATTAAATTTAAGTGCGATAAAAAGAAATAAGTGAAAACGGTGTCTTGGATATGTTATTTTTTTATGAGGGAGACATTCTCTAAAAGTAACCTACACTTGAAACTTCTAACAACTTAGCTATCGTGAATAGGTAAAGATTGACATAAATAAAAATTATGGTGGCTACTTTAAATTACTAAGAAAGAAAGTTAATTAAAGTGATTATATAAAAAGTGATTAGAAATAATTAGTTAAAAGATAATGTATAAACGAAATTTTGATTTCCACCAATATTTCTTTATAATTATAACAGGAAAAAGAAAAAAACTTAGATCTTCCACAACTCTTATTAAAAGCAATAAAACAATAAGTTTTTCATAATAATTCTATAGTTAAATGGGATTGATTGAATGAAGTTAAACTTATTTAAATTAAGTATGAATATTTTGAGAAGAATACAACTTAGAATGTGCATCAATAATACGAAAAACTTATTGTTTTAAAAAGTCTACTTAGTTACTTACTTACTTAGGTCCTCTTATCTTTTATGTCTGACACAGAGCATAACCGGCCCCTGCTACAACTTGTCGCAAAAAATTTCACGAAAAATTTCTTAAAATATTGCGAATGATAATATTATTATGTGATCTCTAGGGAGCAAATTGCACTTTTGAATTTGAAACATCCATAAAATGTTAATATATATATTCAATTGTTGGCAACTCTGACAACAAAAACAAAACCTTTCCCCAATTCAACACTAGTGCCACTACTGTCCCATCTTCAAAACGACAACCATCACTGGACCTCTCACCTCGTCATCTCATATCATTTGCATGCAACCATCATCCATTCCATATATGCGGTGGATAAGTGTCAATTATTGTTCGAATCCTCGCAGGCGTGTGATTGACGTTAATTGGCGCCCAACACTCGTGCATGATGTTGTTGAGTGCATTTTATTACTTCTGCAGTTTTACAAAAACAAAAACATAAAAATAAAATGCACTTCTTTTTTAAAAAAAAAATTACAAAGCACAAAAGAAATTATAGCTCCTTACACCTGGAAAATTCTCTTGAAACTTTTAATGAGAATCTCAATGTTTTTACCTTGATGATGACGATAGCAGCAAGGCGGCCGACGATGAGCCATTTCCTCTTTGTCATTTTTGCTTCTTATAATGAATGACTTCGAAAAAGTCACAAAACTTTGAATAATAATAATGAAAAAAAAAAAAACAACGAAAAAATTTAAAAAAAAAAAAAACTTTCCAACTATGTATAATTAATTTTAATTACAATTGCGCATTTCATGCTTTCGTCATTTATTCATAGAAGTTTATATTCATTAAGTTTGGAGCATCAGAAGCAGCAAGTAGTGTATACCTATACCTACTTTGTTGTTTCCTGTTCCTGTGAATTTGTCATGGAACTTGAGCTTCTCCATAAACTTAATCAACATTTAACTTTCACAGCAAATTAATAGTTTTTTTTTTTATTATTTTAACTTCCCAAATGGGAAATGTAAACTTTTATTTACCAATCACAGGGCGAACGGACGACAACGCAGAGGACTTGATGGTGTCCTTACTTATACGCTATGCGACAATATGGTACTTCAGTGGGTTTAAATACCATTTGGCTAGTGCACGAAATAAAAGTAATTTAATGGCTAACCATATACCCAAACTGCACCGCACCCCGCTCTCCACATTCTCTCTGTCCTGACCGAATTCGAATTTCAAGCCAGAATCATTCTGAATAGAGAGACTATATGCGGGATATAGAAACAGAAATAGAGCTGAGGAAGCCGGGTTGGGGTATGTGATTTGCATTCAATAAGCAGTCAAGAACACGCGCGACCACCCTTAAACTCAATTAAAACTTTACCTAACCACAAGAACTTCCCTTCGGCAGACCGGATGTGAATAAACAGGAGTGCGGAAGCGCACTTGAGCCTCTAGAAACAACCAAACTAACTGAACTCCACTGGACAAGGATTCAGTGGCTGTTAGAGGAGGTACATACATATATATGGCGCAACAAATCCCGGCATGGCTGAAACTTTAATTGAACTTAAATGACATTTCGATTGAAGATGTGGCAGACTGTTTTTTTGTTTTTATTTAATTTTTGTTTCGGTAAAAATCCCTATCTTCCATGGATATGGAGTGTTGGCATTTTGGCTAGGGGATTGTGTACTATTTTATAGCATCAAGGAATATGTGATTTGCCCTACTTTAAAGATGTGTTTTTTATTCTTGTCTGCACAGGATGAGTGCTGCCGTGACGAACTGATTTCGACACTAAAGTGTGGATTCAATTTCACGCACTTAATTGATACAAAGGCCACACAACAGCATCAGCGGAGTGGTGACGATACCAGCCTTACCGCGACAGACACAGAGGAGGGTAAGAGGATGACATCATTTGAACTGGATAATTGACACTTTTTTGTTATCCGTAACGAATTGCGTGTTCGAAGTTCATGTTTCCATCAATAAAGTTGGTACTGGATTTTGTCGAAAACATTGCGACTTGCGAGCAAGTGATGGTGAGGGATATTCTATTGAAAAAGGGAACAATTTAAATTGAAAAATTCCTAACCTATAATATAAACTATGAGTGTAAATGTAGGTGATGGAAGAGAATATAAATTCGGACACGTTTGGAATGTGTTTGGTATATGGCGGTTTTAAAATAATTCGAAGTGTTTCCTTTCCCGTTCCAGAGTGTTGAATCAAAATAACTAATAGCAAACATTAAACTTTGCTCTTTTTTAATTGATTGATCTTCAGTACTGTCTCTAGGGTGTCTGGAATACACTAGCCCAATTTTCAAAATATTGGAATATCTTTTTTAGTTTGTTTATTTTTTTTCAAAAAATCGTCGAGAAAAATCGGATTTACCAAAAAGGCAAACAAAATGTGTTTCAGGAACCATTATTTTTGGTCTTAAAGAAAAATCCAAAAAAAAACTGTGCAGATAGGACCAAAGAAACACTACACTCGTACATCAAGTTTCAAGAAAATTCACACCCCGTGGAATTGTGAGACCCCAATGCCAAACAGAAGCCCTGACACAAATTGCAGATTTAAATACGAAAAAAAATCTAACTTTTAGCCTTTACATACATGACTCTTATAATCCAGATTAATTTTGACTAAAAGCATTAATCCACAAAAACACCGTAAAATAACAAAATTCCATCACTCAATTTTGTATTTCTGATTTGATTGCGTTTTTTCGAACTTTTCTTTGTTTTCAAATAGTCAGTAGTTTTTCTTTTTTCCCGTTCAATGGGAAAAGAAAAACACCAGCGATATAGGTACAGTATATGCAAAGTATCAATAAAAACTTCATTGTTTCTTTTATGGTTAGTAATAAAAAATTAAAGCATTATAAAAAGATAAAAAAAAAAACAACAATGACAGATATGTATATACTCGTATAAAGACCAACGAAAGAACAAAGAGCTAGTCTATCGGAAGTGAAATATAAACCGGAAGTCGGATATGAAGAGAACGGAACAATCAATATACATAGGTTGCCTTCAGTTCAGCCACCTCCCACCACCATAGCTATTATTATCCTTTTGTGTCGAAAATATCTGACATCCCAATCCGATGGCATGAAACATAAAATATTATTTTGCTTATTGCCATTTTTGAGTTTTTTTTTTTACTGAATTCTTATTATGTATGTTTCTTTGTTTATGTTTTTTTTTTAAAGTTTTAAATGGATGATTCTGCACACTTTACAGCCCGCAAAGGTGATTGCGTTTTTTTTTCGACATCACATTAAAGTAATGGCTTCCTCTGGTGATGAATTAATCTGCTTGTCGAATAAATTTGAATTTATTTAAAGGTTTTGATTTTCGAAAGTAAAAATTTTCGATAAACAAGTCAAGATCAAAGGGATTCTGACAATTTATTTAAAAAACCTATTTTCGGGTCACCAATTTTTGCAAAAAATTTAAGTTTTAATCTGGTTTTATCTACGCACACTGCACGCACTAAAGAAACGTATGAACTGACAGTCTGACAGTCATGAGTGATTGGGTAAGCTCAGACGACTAAAGGACTGCAAGACAAAGACACTTTTCTGGTCTCTGAGATGATGACTGCGTCTTGAAGATCTTGAGCCTCTTAACTTTCATGAGCGTCTAGAGTGGCTTGGGCGTCTTATGCGTTTTAACGGTCTTGGCATCTTATGTGTCTAATGTGACTTCGGCGTCTTGAACCTCCTGTGCGTCGTAGGGCTAAGCGTTTCAAGTGCCTAGAGCGTCTTCGGTAACTTGGGCGTCTTGAGCGCTTTGGGTACCTCGGTCTCGTGGGCATCCTGACTGTCATGAACGTCTTAAGAGTCTTGGGCGTATTCAGCGTCTTGGGTGTCTTTAGCGAGTTGAGCAACGTAGGAACTTTGCACGTTTTGGGTGTCTTGGATGTTTTGAGCATCTTGGCTGCTTTCATTATCTTATGTGCAACTTGGGTGACTCGTAAATAACTCTTAACTGCCTCAGTTATTGCAGTTTCCCGAATGCCTGACAAAGAAGATAGTAAGTCCTCACACATATTGCAGCTTTATACCAACAAAAATTTAACTTTTAACCCATATACATACATACATTACTTTAATAGTCTTGTGCATCTTCGGCGTCTTGAGCGTCCAGATCGTCGTAAACGTCTTAGGTTTCTTGAGTGAATTGGACTTCGTGGGTGTCTTGAGCAGTCTGAGGGTGTCTTGAGAGCTTTGATTGTCTTGCGCAACTGATTTCTTCATTTCCCACCGACAGACAAACCAAAGATGGCCAAACCGACATACAAACAGTTCTGTCAAAGTTAGTATGGAAATAAAACTAGAATAAAATAAAATTGAAAAAAAAAACGAAATTTTTGGTACACAGTAAAAATTCTGCTTGCGCATCAATTTCAATTTCTTTGAGTTGTCCCAAACCTTTACGGAACAAAAAAAAACACACAAATGCAAAACAACTAGCCATTTTTCACTTGAGTATACAAAATGAACCTATAGAATAAAAGATCAAATTCTAACTATAATAAACTGGACACAGAGGGCATTGTCAGTGTACGATGCCTATATGAAATGATGTTCAAAAATTCCTTTCATATTTCATTCTAATTGACATTTCGTTAGCATTTGTCTCGGTGGCATATTCTAGACAGATCTGATGTTAGGCTACTGTAATTTGTATCTTCTCGCTATTCAATGAATGTATAAGTGCATATAGTATATTGTAACTTAAGCCGCTTCCACTGTTATAGAGAAGAAACCAAAAATCCAATTTGCGTTTACCCAGTCACATCCTTTTATTCATGCAAACGACACGATACGATGCGACACGACGACATGAACAGAGAGAGCACTGAACACTGAGTGGGTATGAATATAGTGAGCAGCAATGGCAGCAACAGCAGAGCAGAAAGTAGCAACCAACGCAACTCCAGGACATGGAGAGCACAAAAATGACTTTTTGATGGCGGTGCTGTCCAGTAACTAGACAGATTTGTCCCTGCGAGCAGACACATTTTCATTTATATTTCATTTTTCATTTCATACTGAAGTAGACCTTATGTATATATACCAACCATCATATCGTTCACCCAGAGGACTAGACCAAGTCATCCACAATATAACACCATCCACCCACAACAATGCCACCATCACACAATTAGAATAACAACAACAACAAAAACGCCACCGACCGTAGTCCCACAAAATCCTCATCATCATTCTAAGAATCTCTCTCTCTCTTTCGCTTTGTGATAAAGCTGGAGGCAATTTTTCAACTTCCTTTGACTTTTCCAAAGAAACAAACAAATAGGGTCCGACGTTGGGCGCCACCTAACTCTGTCATTCTCAACTCTGATGAGGCCTCAGGATAAAACACACACACAAACTACACACACTCAAGTGTCAATTTAATTAAACTCTCAGCGTCATTATGCAACCGCTATCAATCCTTATGTAAGGATTTGTGATGACTCCACACAACACCACGCTCAACTAATCCGGTTAATTAAAATTTGCAATCACACACAAGTTGGTACTCAACACTTTACCATAACACAACAAACCCAACAACTGACATTAGGGCATCTTTTCCAACTACTACCACTACTGCTAAATAAAACAGGAAACAGGATAAAACGATGTGCAACAAGGATAAAAGATAATTTATCAAATTGGAATGTAAGAGCATATCGCACTTACCGCAATGTTCCTTTTTTGTTTTAAAGAAAGTTAAGGATATCTCCAAGGAACTTGTAGTAGGTAGTTGTAGTGAATAAACTTCGGATGGTGATTCTTGGCCATTCATAGCATTTTGACTATTTGACTTTCTCATCTTTTGAAAACAAACGATGACGCCAGCAACAACAACAACGAAGGCAAAAGGACGACGACAATTACAAATTGAAGTTAGTTTTAGTGGCGAAGTTTTGTCATCGTCCTTTTTGCGCGACAATGACTTCGAGCATGATGATGACGATGATGATGACAAAATATTCCTCATGGCAACATCACTTGGACCAAAAGCAAAACCAACCTTAAATTGCTAATTCATATTCTCTACCCTTTTCAGCTCTGGTGAATGGTGACATTGTCACCGCTACTCGTTCTACAACAAAGCTGCATCCCACATCAACCAACATAGCCAACAGCCAAGTTCCTGGGGACTGAATATTTTCCTCTTTAGCCTGGCGTAAGGATATAATTAGTTAAGGGCAACTTGCCTTCTCCCCACGAAACTAATATCTTAAGGGCCGGGCCGACAAGAGCTTAGCGCCCTAACCGATCAAACAGCAGATTATGCAGATAGGTTATGAGAGAGGGAGAGTTTGCTCTTTACCTCTGAAGTTTTTGTAAAAAAAGTAGAGAAAATTTGAATTGAATTGAATTGAATTGAATTGAATTATTGATTTATGCTTCCTATTAAAAAGCCATATTCAAAGTTTTAAACAACGCAGATTGCTGTCTCCACTTCCTATGGGGTTCGCCGGTCTGACCTCATAAAACGTCGAAAGGCCTCCCGGTATTCTCTTTCTGTTTATTTTACAGTATATAGTTTGATTGATATTGATATCGTAGACTTTTAGACAAGGATAACTCTTTTATTTAAAAACTGGAAGCAAAATAAAGAGGTGTTATTTTGAATAGCCCACTACTTCGGTAGTTGTAACTTTTGAAGCTGTAATTTTATCTCATTTGACAAGTAGAAATTGGCACTTTGCCAATTGGTGAGGTATACCCTTCTCTCTTTATATTGAAATAAACATCAGATCTTTTATCTCAAAAAATGCAATTTTTCTTTGGATATCAAAATAACACCTCTTATTGGAAAACCCTGTATTTGTCTGGTTGTTTCCTATAAACAATGTGCATACATGTATGCACAAAAAATTCTTTTTTTTTCAGCTCATCATAACTGACGAATAAAAGTTAAAACTGAACGCCCTAAACTTTCATATTTCACCGATATAAACACATTGCATCCGGCCCTGGACACCACCACCACCACTTTTTCAACAAGGTTACGTAGTTCGTTCGGTGTTGTCTGTGTCTATGATTTTGGTAAGTTTTTGGATTTTCTCACCCCCAAAAATAAGCTTCACTGAATTTCCCATATAACCCACCCATGTCGATTAGTTAGGTAGGTACATACATACATACATATATCCTTTAAACTTTTGTGAAAGTGCTGGAAATTGGTTTTAGATTAAAGAATGAAGAAACACGCCGAGCAATGGAGTGAAGTCATCATTAGACAGGGGATAATCCCCAACATAAACATCATCAATTTTAGAAAGTCAAAATTTATTCAAAACCCCCTGTGTATACCGTGTGTATGAGTATGAGTATGATGGGATGATGTGATGTGCTGTGCATGTCCTTTAGATTCGATGGTTAATTAAAGGATATGTGAGTTTGATGGTTTCTCTCCATAATCAAAGAACCGTTTTTGTAGTTGTTGTTGTTGTTGGAACGATGATGATGATGATGAGCCTGTAATACTTAACGATGAAAAACTTTCAAAGCTACATATATATATGTACGTTGTTGGGCTGTTGTGATGAGGCACTTTAAAAGGTCCTTCTGAAAGGCCTCTTGAATTAAACCAAATCCTTGAATTTCTCCCTCACTCGCTACGTATACCTTTATAATATGTTTTGAGAAATACCTTCCCAATTTGAATGAAAGATGGTCGCAAATTATTTATTATTATTATTTAAAGTGAAGTTTTCGTTTCGGCATAATGACCTTGTTCACACGAGGACTTGAATTTTGATTTAGTTTATGTTTTTTTTTATATTTTGTTGGTTTGGGAATTGGTCCAGTTGCTTTTATTGTTGTTGTTGTTGTTGTTCTTCGCGCCTCCTCCGCAAATATAGACGACGAAAGCGAAGGATGTTTTTTGTGAATGAAAATGCGGTTGGTGGAATCCTATTATGCAAATCATAAGAATCGACAGCTTCACTATGCAAATGTTTTGTAATTTCCTTCGCATATTTTTTTTTTTTTTTGATGGTAGGTATAGGGTGTCGTTAATTGAAAAATTTCCATTTTCTTGAAAAGCAAAAACAGAAAAAAAAATAATAAAAACTTGTTAAGTAAGCAACAGCTACTTATATTGCTTTTATAGACATTATGTAACGGTTCTGGATGGGAGCCGTTTAGTTATCGCTGAGGACGAGACAACAGTCAGTGATTCGTTTTCTATTATATTGAACAGTGTAGTTGATCCTTGTTGCCAGAAAGTGGAGGGGGAGGTGGGGCGAAGAAGCAAAGATATTTAAGGCGATTATGTTAATTATGTTGGACAGACAGACGGACGAAAAGAAAGCACACAACAGAGAGAACGGGTTGGGGGAGATGAAACGGGACACCATCTTCCACGATTCTTCTCTTCCCTCCAGTCATCTTTTGGACAAAGAGAACCAATAATGAGATATACCTACCTACCTATAAAATAGATACTTTCTTTTTGCTTTTAGAGTTCCTAGCTCCTGTACATTTTTATTTAATGGTTTATTGAAAAAACAACAGCAAAAAAAAAAAACACTTTAGCTGAGGATGGATGTTGTTTTTCACGCTTCAAGCTGTTTATTTTTTTTTTTATTGTTTCGTTCACTAACATTCCGTTTTTGTCGTCGTAAATCTTATTTAAACTTAAGTTTTTTTTATTGAGTTCTTGTTATTTTTTTTTTCTTCGAAAGGGATTTGTTAAAAGGGCTTAATTTGGAAATTAATTAAATGGAAATATTCGAAAAATAAGATTAAGATGTTTTTTTTGTTGCTTAATAAAAAGGTGTTTTACTCTTTTATCAACGAGCCTGAAATATTTCGTCCTCTGTTTCTGATGGTTTACTCTGTACTCCTTTCAACTGCTATTATTGTATATAGCATCGTATGGATTTTTTCAGTTCAGTGAACTTTGTATTTATAGCGATTTCCCATCATAGGAATTCATTTATACCACATATTATGGTATTTTCAGTTTTCACACTCGAAATTCAAAATTGAAAAAGAAAAGTTTTGCAGTTAATTTTCCACAACTTTATGCCGCGCCGCGTAGACCCGACCACCCACCGCATGCTGTGGCATTATTTGACAGTTGCATTTTGTTCGGTAGAAATATTATAGTGCAGTAGGAGCAGAGCTTACACATTGCATTCGTAGGCTATTATTGGGAAGTTAATCCAACTAGATTGTGCCACACCATCACACACGAGGATAAAGTTTTTGTTTCATATAGTTTCAGTTTTCAGATAGCCGTTTTGGAATGAAATTTATGTACATTACGGTACAATGTGAATACATATTTACAATGCAATAGTTTTTTTTTTTTTGTTGAAAAAAAGAAATAATATTAAACCAATGGAGACAATCTTGAAATGGATATATGTACATATGTATAAAAACGGTATTTTTGGTAAATCATAGAGTCAAAGTTTAATGACCACACATTTTGAAGGAGTTCATCTTTTACGCATAAATATGCACTTTAACGGTGGCTGACCGAACTTTTTTTGTTTGAATTTATGATTGCCATTTAGAAGTTTTACAGTGGCTAATGAACTGTTTTTTTCTCTACCTACATTATACACTCAATTGCAATGGTGCTATACTAGCATTAATAAGTGTTGTTTTTAAAGCATATATGGACTAGATATTATGTGATAAACTATAAAAACTATGTCAATGTCCCAAAATAGCCCCAAGAATTTCCTTGGATTAGATTAGTCGCAATGTTTATGTTGTTTCACCATATATGAAGCTACATAATTTTTTAAAATTATTTCGGTTGGTTACCCTGTGAAGGAAACTTTTCAAAATTGTACTGTTGAAGTATTAAACTGAATATTTTAATGCTGATATAACACAGACTATAGAATAAATTGGCTGTTTCTCATTTTACTCACAAAAAAAGACTGAATCAGGAGAATTCTAAGTTGGTACCCGTACCAGGACGAGACCGAGGCGAGAATTAGTCACTTGAGAACGAGACAAGACGAAACTTCAAAATGTGCAACCACAACTTATACTAAAAGTCTTTCTTCGTCAACTGAATCAGAAATATTTACAACTCTTACCATTAAAATTTAATATTTAATGGTAGGGGAAAATACTCAATATAGATAGATATATATTTATTTTTGTAGAATAAAGCTTTACAATTTACATGAATTAAAGTGAATACACACAGCTTGCACAGAGATATGTGATTTAGTTTATATCTTACAACTAAGAAAAGAATAATTTTGGTATGGTATTATAAATATAGAATTAAAAAATTTATTGAAGGAAAACTACGGAGAAAAACCTTCATTTGATAATTCTTATCTTAAGCTAAAGAGTTTTTTTATTTAAGAAATCTGTTGACTAGATAAAATGGACTTAAAAAATAACAGAATTCTCAAAATTATAATTGAGATGCTATGTAATATAATAAATAACAATTACATATATAAGAAGAAATAAATAAATACATGTGTAAATAAATAAATTAACAATTATAATTACTTATAAATATTTTAAAATTTTGTATATGGATTAAAAATTTCTTATGAACATAACTCTGTATTCCATTATTCTGCTTTTCCATTATTCTATATTCCAAAAGTTTGTAAATTCAGTTTTGTGCATTTTTTTTTAATTCTATAATTGAATAAAGTTTTTCGCAAACCAGTTTGAAATTTTGAATGCGTTCTATACTTCAAAAAAAAAAACTACATCATATGGAAGACTTCATCCGGTGAAACGAAAGCTCAACTCTTTAGCATTTGAAGTGCAAATTTGTCAGAGTTTCACTCCATTAAAATTTGAAACTATAATACTTCTCAGTTCAGTAAATCGTAGAAGAATAATTGTTTTGATAAGAAAAAAATGCGCAGAATACAGAATTTTGAAATTCAGAATTTTGGAATATAGAAATATGTATTTAAAAATTTTTAGTCCAGAACTTTGTTAATTTTAGAATACAGAATTTTGGAAACCGCATTTTGACACTTACAGAATTTTGGATTTGCTTGGAGCCTCTTGGAGCTCCAATTGGTTCAACGAGTAGAGGGGAAAAAATCTCTAGATTCATGTGGTATCACAATGGGCCAATCCTGGCCTAAGTGTGTCGGATCATACTGACAGCCACTTCAACCTAACCTAACCTAACCTTGGAGCCTCTTTAATTGAACATAGGAAAGAAAATATTGATCTACTTTTGTTAAAGTTCTTTTAGGTTAGGTGTTGGTAAGCTTAAAGAGGATGTCAAAACCAGCATCAAAACTGCTTAATAAGTTTATAAGGTGACCCACTATGATACCACATACATATACCTTCATCTAGATAAATTTTATTTCGTCATAAAAAACTCTTTTGTTGAAGCAACTAAGTAGAGGAAAATAATATAATGCTTTTTAGCTATGCTTAAATGCACAAAACAACCCTTTCCTCGTACCTATCGCCTATCATAAAATATCAGCAATAAAATAATTGATTTGAGCATTAGATTTGAGAAAGTAAATGCCTCCAACTTTCTTTTACGACTCTAAAAAATAAATCCCCTTCTATTTTTTTAGCAACTCTCAGCTCTTTTTCGATAATTGCTTCAAAAGGCAACATCTTTACTTTATATTTGCTTTTATGAATTATCCAAAAAAAATACAATTTCTTTAAATTCAAAGCATTATTTTCACCACCCTTTGTTTTTTTTTTAAGATGATATTGGCGCCAAAGCGCCTTCATTTCAATATAACTTCAACTCAACCCCCAAATACAAAACTTGCAAAGGAAGAAAACACTTTTTGTTTTGTTTGAAAAGAAGAAAAAAAAAACAAAATAAAAATTGTGATGTGCTTAAGAAACATTCATGCTCATCATAACCGCTACTGAATGAAAGAAGAATTTATACGAACACTTAAAAGTCCGGAGCTCTCATCTCTTATAAATGAAAATATTCTTCATTCATTCAATACCTATCTTGAGAATTTAGATTTCTGTATTTATGGTGACCATATGTACAATTTTTCAAACTTTAGAGGGTCTGATTGTCAGTTAAAAATACTTGTAAAAAAAAATATTAAAAATGAAAATAATCTTTTTTTAAATAATATTTTTTTCGGAATATTGTATTTTCTGCAATAAATCTAAAAATATCAATTCCAGAGAAAAAGTTTTTACGACCAAGGTTGTAGAGAAATAAATTTTCAACAACCTTTGTTATGTTCTTATATTTTTGTATGAAAAAAAAATGGGAATTGATTATATATTAAAAATTTATTTATCTATTTTCCTGATACAAAAAAAGATTTCGCATCATAAGGAAGTTTACCGACGCAGCACAGTTAAGGCAAAAGTTGCTTAAAATAAAAAAATCGTGTCGATATTTTGTTGAAGAAGTTGACATAAAAAAGTTGGAAAAATCTATGCCGCAATCCCAAAAAAAAAACTTTTGATGCATTGATGTTTAGCTTTATTGAACATGAATAAAAATCTTTATCTAATTAATAAAATGTATTTACTCACAACACTGATTATATGGTATGCTATAGCCGTGGCGGTTCAATATCAATTTTTGTTCAGATTTTTTTTTGTTGACAAATTGCTTTTCTTAAACCAACTTTTTTTTCTATATACCTACATATTATTTGTTGCATTTTTTGGAACAATTTTCGGGTTTTTTACATATCGAAAATAATTTTTGGGAATAGAACTATAGTTTTCTATAAATATTTTTTTTTTTTTTTATTAATTGTGTTAATTATGTATCTACAAAGCAAGTCGCGAAAACTCGGTCAAATAAGAAATTAATTTAACAAACAAAATAAAGAAAAAAGCTTTTTTAATTTCCCAAATGTTTCACACACCCGAATTAAACATTATCACTGAATGTTTTTGAAGCTTATGATAACAAACTTGAAAAAAAAGACATTTTTTTAAACAGTGAGATTTTTATTATTTTTTTCTAGATCAGAAATAAGAGAAACAGCTTTTTAAAATAAAAAAGATACGATGGTCACCACTAACATATCCACCTATCTCCTTACAAATAAAAATACATAAAATAAAGTATCGAACAACTTCCTCTCGCCATCAACGGATAGCTTTCATCTTTGAAAAACCAATCTCGACAAGAAAGTCCAAAACGACGAACGAGAATACATATTTTTGCCAATGTTTATTCTAGAATCCTCAATTTAACCCCTCCCCAACGTCCCTCTACCCATTCGTCCTCTTTTCATGAGTATTCCCATCGAAACGAGGGTATTTGCTAAATAAGTTGTTCACTCTGTGTACCAATGTCGTATATTCAAATAAAAATATCTTTATTGCGGATGTATTCTACCCCTTATAGTGAATATATTTGTGGGTGGAAGGGGGCGTGCAGAGGACACAATAAAAGTCAACCATTCGTTTTACTCCTCTCCACAGCAACTTCCAAATAAAAAGGACCAGCGACGACGACGAAACCAACAAGCAGCGCGGCGCGACGTGGCGTGGCGTATGCCATGTTGAACAACCAAATATAATATCGACAGCAACATAACAAAACAGGAAGAGGAAGTGTGTCTAAGAGAAAGGATATTGGAAATGTTAGGAGATTGCGAACGAAATGGATAAGTATTTCCTGTACCCAACACCCACCACTTGCTTGCACTACCCCGACGACGAGCTGTGCCCATACTGATGCCTTCGCCACCGCCGCCGCCGGCCGGTTAGCGCCCATATACCTATATCCAAGTTTGAGTTTCAACTTTGGGGCTTCATTCAGTGTTTGGTGATGTTTTTGTTAGCAGAAGCTGAACTATGCGTTTTATTTGGTTTTTATATAAGAAAAGTCATAGGAATATAGTGTCCCCTTCCCGCGCCTTCTTTTACTTCTCAATATGCTTGTTTGTAGATACATATATCTACCTATATGTAGGATTTTGTATTATCCTAGCAAATAGCACCAATAACAACTAAAACAACAACAGCAACAATAACAACAACAACAACAAAACAGAGTAAAAATAAAAAGGAACAAAGCAATTTCACCCGAGGATATTTCAAACAGGCAGGTAAATTTATAGCCTAGCAATATACGTTTTCTAAAAAAGAAATTGATTACTTTTACTCTTCGTTGTGTAGTATAGAGGAGTATAAAATAAAAATCCTGCATTTACCGTATATACCCACCCGTCGCAACAATGTACCTACCTATCTCCACCGTACTGACGACAGCCGACGACGAATGAAGGGCCCAAAAATGCTGATAGTGGCCTTCGGGTTGAGTAATTTGCAACTTGGCTCTTGTCAATATGAAAAAGCAAGGGGATTTTGTTTAATTTTAAATGTAATTTATAAAGATATATTTTCTGACTATTTTTTCCATACCGAATACCGATGCAGTAAGGGAGGCTGATTTTCAAGAGAAGTAGGTACCTCCATTTTTTTATTTTAAAAATGATATCTTAAGGAAACTCCTTACAAAAGCTTCTAAAAAATATTATATATTTAGGGAGGACATTTTACCCTACCTACTCGTTATAGACGAGCCAATGCAATTTTAGATTTATGACTTTTTTATCGTGGTACTGCGACATTGTAAATAGACAAAAACACTTAACCACAGTTAAGTGGCAAGTCCGCTTTCACTTTAAGCGGGATAAATATTAAGAAATTACTGCACCCACTCATTGAGGGAAACATAAAAAAGGCTCCATAAAAAAGGAGACCTTGGGCAGTGCGAAAAATGGAGAAGGATTTACGTGGTTCCTGCTGTAACCAAAATCATATCAAGAATCGTCCTGGAATTAGTAAAAGAACACCTCGAAGATACACTCGATGGCGAACAAGCAGGATTCTTCACTGGATCTTTTTGTGTGGACCACATCAACACTTTGCGGATCATCATCGAAGAGTGCCTTGAATTTCTTTCACCACTTCACCTGCTGTTTATTGACTTCGAAAAGGCGTTCCACAGTGTCAATAGAGAATTTATCTTGCTTGGTTTGCACAGGAGGTTCATCCCAGATAAATTGATTGCTATTTTCAAGGCTACATACGATGGATCCAAACTTCAGCTCATACATCATAATGGTAGGTTGACAGACGAATTTGATATCCAAAGTGGCGTTAGGCAGGGCTGTACACTTTAACCAATATTGTTCCTGGTGGTGATTAGAGATGCATGCAGCTTTGTCGAATAAAAATGGAGGAATTCAGTGGACTCTGAACTCATACCTCAAACATCTTGACTACGCGGAGGACATATGCTTTCTCTCTCACAAGGTCATGGATCTCCATCAAATGACATAAAAAGGGGTGAAAGAAGTTCATCAAAGACATAAACAACTATTAAAAATATTAAGAAAATGTGCAGTTTATTTGCCAAATAGTTTTCCGGAAGCATGCCTAATAAGGTGAAAGAAACTCATTTGCTACAGAATTTATAAATACTTCTTGTGAAATATTATCAATGTCCACTGTCTGACTTGTAAGGGGCACTCGAAAACAAAAAAAACAACGGCTGTTGTCTTTTTCATCTAAGTTAACCAAAACTGAAGCCAAAAACAACATATACCTATACTATATGTATATATAAATGCATTCCTTGGGTGCTTCAATAAATCAACAGAACATCCTTTTTGCATAAAAGTTTACATTTGATTATCAAGACTCTCACAAAGGCATAAAGGGATCCGGTTCTAATCATCAGTTTGAGAAAAAAATAAACTAAAACAGACCCTACTCCTTTTTTAAGAGCCTTTTATATATTCTATACCCCAAAAATGTTGCTGTCAGTTAAACGATTTTGTTTCTACTTCATCTGACATCAAATAAAACAAGGATCCACTCTTTATGTACTTCAAATGGACGATTGAGCAATTCATTAGGAGAACAAATTTCTTCTTTTACTTTCTTTGTATATTGACAAATACCGCAAATCCTATAAAATTCCAGTAGGCACCCAAAGAGCATCCTAATCCTACCAACAACAACAAAAAAAGAAAAAAAACTAGGTACGACCAGTCAAATACAAAAAAAGAATAAACTCCTGAAAACAATAACAATACGAGTATCAAACAAAAGCTGAAAAAAGGGGAGTTAAAGGGGGTGCAGCAAGCCTTAAAACCAACCAATTCGTACATAGTAAGATTTTCCAAATGGAAATTCCATTAGGACAATCTCATTACCATAAAATGTCCTTTTTTCCCATCGCACACAAGAAATTATTGATAGATAGAGCATAGAAACAATTTATTTCCCAAAAGAACCCTCATTCCACACACAATTCCTTTATTTTTTTTGTTGTTGTTGTTGTGTGGATACCGGATAGGATGGGGTGGGTATATGGGAGGATAGGGTATTTCATTATAATAATAGTCGTATTTTAGTAGTTTTGTAACAACAAAAGCCTTCGCAAACGAGTCTACAGCTAATTTAGCTTGATGGTTCATTAAGATTACCTCGCAGTAACTCCATGTTTCTTTTCTACTGCTGCTGCTGGTACTGCGGAAAGTCCTCATGGGAATGACAATATTCAAAATTCATTCGAGCGGTCGTAATCACATTCATTTCGGATTGGCATCTTTATTGTTCGGTTATTGCTTATTCGTTGCAGGATAGCTGTCGAAATAGGAGAGGGCTATAGTGTGTTCTGTGTTAAAGTAGGCATATAGCTTAATTAAATAATTGATTTTATTTTTGTATAGCTACTTATTTATATTTTATTGCCAATGACACTTCTCTATATCCAGACAAGAATAACAAAAAAAAAATACTCTATATGGTATTGTTGAAAATTTGCATTAAAAATTTACCGAATTATACAGAAGCTAATTAAGTGGGTAAAATGCTTTCAAAGATGACCATTACCTACTAGTGTATCTACCTTTATTGGCATACTTATATTTTTATATTTACAATTATGTACATGTACATACATGTATCTACATATCTACATTGAAATTCGGAGTAGCAAATAATTCCGATTCCCGCGACTGGTAATCAAATTAACTTTTAGTGGTATACGTATATATATTTTTTTTTTTTTTGAATAATTTCAATTTTGTAAAACAATAGTTCAAAAAAGTCCTTGTAGTGTCCATCACAATCAATTGAGAGCTAACTGTTATGAATAAAAAAAAAGTCCTTTAATCCCAGGCAATCCAATACTAATTGAAAGTGGTTTCTCTCTCATCATGGCTTTAAGTTCGGCGCCTGATTTTAAAATTTTACATCAACCGTCAGAAATTAGGTAGGTGTGGGGTGTTTTGTTTTTTTACTCTGTAATGTTTTTGATAGTGTATTCCAATATGCTATTCCCCGCTTAAATTTTGTTACGGAAGGTGGAAAAAATGCGAAAAGTCGTATTTTTCAAACTATCGCTTTAAAATTACATTCAAATTTTAGTTACTTAGTTTTTTTTTTCCGGCACACCATTCAAACTGAAGCACAATTCAAAAATCTCTCAGGATAAAATGAAGAGATTCAAACAACGCTTGAGCATGAAAAACGGCAGGACTTAAAATATTTTGTTTTTTAAATTGAACCAAATAGTTTTATTTTGTAATCAATTTAAAGTCAAACACAACTATTGGATTTTTCGACTTTCTATAACTAAGATGTTTTCGATATTATTCTGTTCAAAAGTACGAGTATAATCATCAAATTTTTTATCCCCGAATCCCATTCCCAATTGACTCAGTCTTGCAGAATTGATACCATGGAGGAACCGTTTAACCCTATATCTACCAATGGACACCGACACTTTTTCATCATCAACAACAACTCAACAACATGCTTCTATACAAATTCAATCGAGTCAATGGATCAGTTAGAGAAACAAAATCATTGTGAGTCACTCACTCTGTGCACTATGTGGCAGTAGAGTATGGCGAATTCGTTTCTATTGTAAATTCTGCGGCGCAACATTGTGATAAATGAGGCAACTAGTTCACTGGGATTTCTTTTCTTTGATTTGTGTTTTTTGTTGGATGTCTGAATGTGTGATATACTCGGATAGGGAAGTGAAGTGTTGCTGGCTTCCAATCTCTTTTGGGGGGGATAAACAAACAAAAATTTATCCAGCTGTGATTTTTTTTTTTTTTTTTAATATGAATAGGCTTTTTTTATTCAAGAACATTGATAGACTGAATTATTTGGAGTTTAAGAGTTACAAGTATGAAAACTTAAAATGTATGAATAAATTTAAATTATAATTTAAAATCAAATCTCCCTTTTCTGAACTTCCAATTGTTTTCTCAAATATAGGCATCTTTAAGAATAGATCATAAGCGCCCGGAGGGTAAGGCAAAAAGTGGCTGTTGCACGAAAAGTACAAAGTTTCCAAATATTTTAACTATGGACTTTTAAAAAATAAAAAAAAAAAATCATATTCAGTTTTTCTCTTAGATTTCATCTGTTTAAGTCTTTTTTTATTTCTTTTTTATCACAATGATTGGAAATTTCAGAGTTGACTATTGTAATATTCGTGGGCTTAGAGCAAATTTCCTTGCTTTGTACGCCCATTCTTTTAGAAACAGGCCAACTTTTTTTTGCACTAAATGAAACCCAAGTAGGTGAAACTACTGATCCTGCTGAATTTCAAAATCATTGGTATTAATTAGTATCATTTTTACTTCCCCTCCATGATCCCACCTTCTACGTAAGAAATGATGTTGCTTACCTATTTCAACCTCAATATGTCCCTAGTACCAATCTCTTGTTTAACTTCTTGTGGTTCAAACTCTCGGTGAACAGGCACATTACACATTATTGTTTCCTCTATGAAGCCCCAAGTTGGACAGATTTTCAACTTCTCGCGAATTTGATGCTCTGTCTGACTTCATCCAAAGAATTGTGTCCTTGCATCCTCACACTGAAATCGAGTTTAATTACCTTATTCAGCTTGTCAACGAGCCAAGCCGAAAATACTATTGACTTGTTCCTTACCTCTGATCCCGATAAATACACAATCAGTCTAGACACATCTGACCATAGTATCTGACCATAAATCTAGTTAGAGAAAGAGGTCCAGTGAGAATCGTTTGGCAATACGAGAAAGCCAGATGGGAGAACTTTTATCTCGAATAGGGCTAAGAGCATCAGATCCAAAGAGAAATCATGATTCAATACGAGCTGTTAAGAGGTTATAAGGGCCAAAGAGGTTAGCGTCCGATGTTTTAGAGCCAACCCTACTGAGAAAAAACGGAAAAAGTTCAAACAAGCCAGGAAGGCCTGCAACGCCCATATGACTTCACAATTCCTAAAACGGAAGTTTTTTTACTAAAAAAAATATTACAAACGCTGTTTTCTCAAGAATTGTTTATTTGTTATTTTTATAGCTATATAGTTTTTCAAATACAATTTTGTTAAATACTTTTTGCTAATCATTAATCATAATATATATTTCTTTCGGAGGCGTCTAAAATATAATCATTAATATAAATACATACATTTTTGTTTCGTTTTATTTACTCGAAATAACAAATTATTATTTATCAACTTAACACATTATACATTTAAATAAAAGTTTAAACATAACGATAAACATAATTTTAAATTTTTAAAATGCTTTGGGTCCAATAACTTGCCCAGTGCATCTCCTTTGAAATATATTACTTAATGTCTGAAATAGCATCGACTTGCAAATAATTTATGTTACAACAACACGCAATAAGTCAACATTACCATTGAATAAGACAAAGGAGGATTTTTACACTTGTCTCATATTGTTGCAATTCCAAAGCAATTTAATAAGCAGGAACTAAAATACAAAACAATATAATTAAATATTAGTTATATTTTCTTTTTTTTTCTATCTAAAATAATAATAATATCGATTATTTTGCTAAGTTTACAGCAAAGAGAGCACCACAAATTAAAATTAAAAATCTCATTATTCTTTTAACGCCTGCATTGAGATCGCTAACGTTATAATGGCGATACAGCCTTGGCCATATAAATCATTAAAGATAATTTAAGTAGGAAAAATTAGGAAATAGGATATTCAACCAGTCTACAAAGTCTCTTCGTCTTCATATTAATATGTCATTCAGGGGAAATTCATGCTTCTTGTAATAAACACTCAAATTTTAATTTAGTGTTTTTTTTTCTGTTTTTGTATGTTAAATTGTATTGTAGTTTTAATTTTCTTAAGTTTTTAGTTCTTGTGTGCGCTGAAAAGGGCATTGCATCCAGTTTTTAGAGTAATGGCACCATTTATTTTTCTGACTTTCGTGTTTTTATTGCCTTTTCTGACTTTTTGCTTCGAGGAAGAGTTGTGCAACTGGCTGACATAGTTTTTTCCTAAAAAGAAACAAAAGAAATTTTTAGTTTAAACACCTTCACTATTTCGTTTAAAAAAAAAAATATCAAAACACAAACAAAAAAAAAATGTAATAACACTGGCTTGGCTATAGATATTATGGACAAAATCATGCTCGATTCAATGTGGGTAGATCTAGGATCTGTAAATTTCGGAGTTATTTTTAGCAAAGATAACTTCTATTTTTGTTAGTAGGGCAATGGAATGTAGGGAAATGTTTTTTTTTTCCTTTGTACTATCACCAGATTAAACGAAATAATTTCAAAATTACAATTTTGAAAGCAATTTTTTTTATGTACATATTATATGCTCACTGAAACCAAAACATTTGCAGCCATAAAGCATACATAAAGCATTTTTTGCATTCGTCGACTTTTAATTTTATTAAATTAAATGTCAGTTCCTGCAAACATCAAAATATATGTAAGGTACCAATTTTTGCCTTGCTGAATACAACTCATGGTAGAAAAATGAACGATATTTTGATAAATTCAATGCATTTTTTTGTTGTTGTTGAAATATCAAAAAAAGAAAGAGAAAGTATAAATGCCCGATTAAAATTATTCTGAAAAATATAGATTTTTCCTCTGAAAATTCGAACTTTTTCAAATTTAATTTTTTCACTATCGAAAAGGTCGATTGC
Organism: Syrphus vitripennis; assembly: GCA_958431115.1. Taxonomy (NCBI): domain Eukaryota; kingdom Metazoa; phylum Arthropoda; class Insecta; order Diptera; family Syrphidae; genus Syrphus; species Syrphus vitripennis. The sequence continues at coordinate 30,841,903 of OY288109.1, read as the reverse complement.
AGGGCAGGGATGAAATTTGGAACTAAATATTCTATTTATGTCAAAATATAGTTTGTCATCCATTATTCAACCTATTAACCGTCAAATTGCTTTGAATAGTTAATTAGTACTTAAATAAGATAAATGTTTAAAATTTATCGAGAATCAGATTTCCATAAGTTTTAGACGACAAAGACACATGATGGTGGCCCTACTCTATGAACCAACCATCTAAAAATGAAATCAAATCTCTATCCATAGTATGCTTTGACTTTAACTTTCATCATTTTACATAAAATCCTACTATAAACTTGATAGCTTTCCCAAAACAACACGACTTTTGCCTGTAAGGATAACGTCAATAAAAGCAAAGGATAACAAGGAGAAAGTGGAATATATTAGTATTCCATGGAAAAAAAAAAAGAATTTTTTTAAGTCTTTTTCCTGACAACGGTTCGTTTTTTTTAAGCTTTCTAGTTTTTTTTTTTGTGATATTTAATTTAATAATTTAGTAATTTCGATTTTATATTTTCAATATAAATTTTTTTTTCCGTACAAATAATTTGAATAATACGTACATACGTACATAAAATGTGGTAAGTAACTTAAAGAAAAGTTTCACTAATTTCAATTATTGTGTAACAATTTTTACTGAAAACTTACTATTATTTTAAATATGATTTGTATAAAATGAATGATAATGCAATTATTGATTGATGGGCTTCCATTGCACATAATTGGTAATTAAAGGAATGTTACAAAGAACACTAAAGCCTTGTTAAGAATGAAAGTTGAAAAAACTGCAATCATAAAAACAGTACAGTCTGGGCGACTATGATTGTGGGTGGTACTTTTTTTTAATTCGTGTAATATTTTGTTTCAAGCTTTTAATACAGAAGTCAAAAAGCTTGTTTATTTGGCGGCGGAATTGACAATGCTGTTAGAAAGGATAACTGTGATATTATTATATACACCTTGTTTAGGCAGCACTATGTACAGAGCATGAGTTATACAATCCTGTGAAGACCATTACTATAGTCTGGACGAATCAAAAATATCTTCTTACTATTTTTACTGTTCGGTGGGAACTTAGATATCGTAACTTATATTTCAGTTTCTAGATGGTATTGTTCAGAAATTTCTTTTGGCAACTCAGTAGGAGTTGTTGTGGTTGTCGGGTTTGAAGCCGAGACTTTTTCTTTATTATCAGAACGAAATATGGACGGCAGGTAGGTCTTGAAAATGCCACTCTTTTTTGTCGGTTTTTCTGGCATAGGAGAGGAGCTTCTAGAGTTGGAAAATTCGCGAGCTACATTATCTTTTAGTTGCTGAAGGACTGGTGGAGCAGGTGCTTTACCCTTACAGTGGCTGGTTGATCTACGAATGATGACATCGGTTTTTTGTGGTTGCATAAATTGAGTAAAATCGTGCGAAGGTTCAGTCATTTGAAGAGGAGTTTCAATAGCCGAACGAAAATTGTTTTGGATTTCCTCCAAAGATTCTTTGAGCGTTCTTGGGCCAACTGTAATTTTCTGATCCATTTCTTTCTCTTCCCCAGACTCAGGTGTTTTTTTGTCATTCGTTATTATTAATTTTTCATCGTGCTTATCAACTGGAAGTGGATCTTGGAACTCATCATCTTCAGATTCAGACAGTTCTCCACTTTCAATTGTGTCCAAAGTTTGTGAATTTTTTGTCTCTTCCAGCCACTTTTTAAATAGGTCATATTTCAAATTCATTTCTGGTGAATCCATTATAATAGGCAACTCGGTATTTTCATCTTTATATGTGCTTGTCGTTGAACATGTATCTTTATCTTCAGAGCTTTGATTTTTGAAATATTGTTCATTATCAAAATAAACTTCATCTTTCCAATCGTTATAAGTCTCATGAACCAATTCCCTTGAAATTGATGGTGACGCTTCATAAAAACGATATTCAATCATGCTTTCAGGAATTTCACGAATAAAACATTCCTTTTTTGGTTTAACATGTATAGATAAATAAATTAAAGAAAAAAAAAATGTGTATTCACTTGGAATGTTTACTTACTTCAGCCTTTTTTGCCTTGAATCGGGCTCTATTAGCATTTGTCATTGATGACGTGCGGCTAAGTCCCCCGGACATCTGCTCTGCGCTGGAATATCCTGAGCTTATGTCCTCTGATGAGCGGATATTATAACTAAAATTACAAACATTAAATTAATTTAATTACGGAGTAGTGTAAAGTATGAAAGAAACACTTAGCGCTGTAGGAAAAGGGACTATAAAAGTAGAATCAACTCACAACAGCAAACAAGTAACAATGAATGAAGTTTGGTACGTACCCACAATATCTAGAAACTTATTTTCGGTTTTAGCTGCTCAGGACAGAAACCGAAATAGTATATTCAAGTCCTCAGCTACAAAGTGCAGGTTAGAAGTGGATGGCAAAACGGTGTTGTGTGGAAGTCGTCAAGTGAACGGATCGTTATACAAGGCAGCTATCAAACCAATAATTTCAAAAGAAAAGTGTGGCATGCAGTTCAATATAACTGTTAAAGATGACACTACACTGCAACTTTATCATGAACGATGGGGTCATCAAGATAAGAGACATGTAAAGCAGATGCTCGAAAAAGAGTTGGGTATCAAGGTCAAGTTAGACCAAAATATATGTGAACCGTGTATCTATGGTAAAGCACACAGATTGCCGTTCGGAACAAGAAGAAAAGCGACAAAACCAGGAGAGCTGATGTCAACCGACGTCTGCGGACCCTTTAGCAACTCTTTCAAGAAGAAGAAGTATCTTGTTGTGTTCAAGGATAGCTACTCCAAATTCCGTTACGGGTTCGCCATAGAACACAAATCAGATGTCAAGATAGTACTTGAAGAAGTTATTGCACATGCCAAGAGTTTAGGTCATTCAATCAAAGAGCTACTGAGTGACAATGGTGGTGAATTTGACAACACAGAAGTCAAAAAGATACTTCGATCAAATGGTATCATGCAGAGACTGACAGCGCCATATACTCCTGAACAGAATGGTGGTAGTGAACGTGAAAACCGAACTCTAGTAGAGATGGCAAGAACATTTAAGTACTCCAGCACTGAAGTTAACTATCCAGAAGCAATTTGGGCGGAGCTTACGAATTCTGCAGTATACATACTAAACAGGACTGGGAAGTCTTCAGTAGATGGTGTTAGTCCATACCAATTGTGGATTGGCAAGAAACCTAGAATCAAGCATTTGAGAATTATTGGGTCTACCTGCTACACTCATATTCCAGTCCAGAAAAGAAAGAAAATGGACAGAAAAGCGATCAAAGGCTACCTAGTAGGATATGATGGTGACGAGCGATATCGAATTTACATCAAGGGAGAAAACAAAGTTATCTTATCAAGAGATGTAAAGTTTCAAGAAAATCCAATTATATGTGAAAAAGCAATAAAACTACCTTTTCGAGACGTTGAATCGACCAAACAAGAAGAACTAGAAGAACCAGAAAATGCTGGAGGTAGCATATATTCAGATGAGTATGAAACTGGGAGAGAAAACAGTTCTGAAAGTGAAGAAAATGATATCTCGCAGCAACAAGTAAATGAACGTCTAAGAAATCGATCTACATTGAGAAAACCCCAGAATCTTATCGATTATGTCATGGCAGCAGAGGATTTTGTCAATTATTCATCAAACCCGGAAACTTATCAAGAGGCAATTAACAGAAGAGAGAAATCTGAGTGGATAAAAGCCATGGAAAGAGAGATGACATCATTGAAAGAAAATCAAACTTGGAGACTGACGCCTTTGCCAAGAGGAGCGAAAGCAATCTCTTGCAAGTGGGTTTATTGTTTGAAGAAGAATCCAGATGATAGTATCGACAAGTTCAAAGCAAGACTGGTGGCTAAAGGTTTTAGTCAACGTGAAGGTATTGATTATAGCCAAACATTCAGCCCGGTGGCGAAGTTAGGAACTATAAGATCAGTTCTTAGTATTGCTGCAAGCGAGAAGATGCACCTAATCCAGTTTGATGTGTCAACAGCCTTCCTATACGGAGATTTAGAAGAAATCATTTATATGAGGCAGCCTGAAGGATTCGAAGATGGTACAGATAAGGTGTGTGAGCTTAAGAAAAGCTTATACGGACTGAAGCAATCGTCAAGGTGTTGGAACAAGCGTTTTGGAAGCTTCATTTCCAAACTAGGATTCAGAGTTAGTGACGCTGATCCTTGTTTGTATGTGAGGGAGAGAAATGCAAAGAAAATCATACTTGTTTTGTATGTAGACGATGGGCTTGTTGCATCCACTGAGAAATCCGAGTTAGATACATTTATCGAAGAGCTAAAAAGCGAATTTAAGATTGTTTCAAAGAAAGCCTCATTCTTTTTGGGACTTCAGATTGAGCAAAAAGAAGATTTTATCAAAGTTAGTCAAGAAGCGCATTCTAGAAAAATTTTGGAACGTTTTCAATTCCAAGACTGTAAGCCAATTTCGACGCCTATGGCAAAGACTTCCGAAAGTAAAACGTCAGGGAAAGAAGAAGTTGAAAAGTATAATTTCCCATACAGGCAGGCGATTGGTGCAATCATGTACCTAATGCTCGGAACAAGGCCAGACCTGGCTTATACTATAGGATTTCTGTCAAGATCCTTAGAAAATCCAACAAAAGAAGATGTTCAACGAGTAAAGAGAGTATTCCGTTATATAGCTGGTACTCTGAGCTTGGGAATAGAATATCGCCAGAACAATAAAAGAGGTATCCTAGAATGCTATAGTGATGCAGATTTCGGCGGATGTAAAAGCACTGGACGATCAACTTCTGGTGTAGTTGTGATATATGCAGGAGGAGCCATTTCTTGGTTAAGTCAACGGCAAGCTATGGTAGCAACGTCAACAACTGAGGCTGAAATTGTTGCAGCAAATGAAGCAGCAAAAGAGATAATTTGGTTATGCAGATTATTCAATAACATCATGCAGCTAAAAGAAACTCCAGTCCTTCAAGTGGATAATTCTGCAGCTGTCAGATTAGCCCAGAACCCAGAATTTCATCGAAGAACAAAACATATCGCAACCAAACATTTTTTCATCAGAGAAAAAGTGAATGAAGGCAAAATTGAAATCAAACAAGTTTCAACCGAAAAACAAATAGCCGATATTATGACAAAACCACTCCCTTGTCCAAGACTCAAAATTTTGTGCAGTGAAATGGGTCTACTTCAAACATGTTAAGTGTGAATTAACAAGGGAAAGTGTTAAAGTTATTATTTATTAATGTTAATTTACTTTACATGTTTAGAACTTTGTTTTTATATTTTAATTAAGTTTGTTTTTCTATTCAGGTCAAAAATAATTATTGAAATTTTCTTTATCTTATCAAATCTTTTCAAATGTTCACATCGCTTAATAAATATTATTCTTTTTAAATTGAATCGCTTTATTTAATACTCAATCCATAAGTAACAATAAAGTAATGTAAAGCATAAAAAAAAACCAAACTTGACAGCCTAAATGAATGAATCGGTTTTCCCTTAAACTTAAGACTAGATTATTATAGAAATTCGTTTTAAGGAAAATGCAGTCTTCTGAGTCAATGGATTGTAAGCCCTTTTTAGCCTGTTTTCTTATATTTTTTTAAGAATTTAAGCATTTTGCAACATGCTTAATTTATACAGTTTATTTACTGCAGTTAAAAGACTTATTGATTAAAATCAAAACCAAGGGCAGTACTGAAAACTTTTAACTGGCTAATAGACCAAAATCAGTCGCGAAGTAGAACTTAATTAATTTTGCGGCAATTAACTGCTTCTGTTAACTGTATAGTTAAAATTTAAATAGTACTGCTGACTTTTGTAATTAAAGTCTTTTTATAAGGCTAAAGACTTACAACCCTATTCTGTTAAACGTTCACGTGAATATTTGTATTCTGCTATCCGAATGAAAAAACGCATTGTTCCAAAAAGCATATAAATTCCGATCCAAAATAAATTTTAAGAATTAGATTTTCTTAAGAATCTTAAAAACAAATATTGGTTAAGCTTTGAACTCAAAAGGCTTTTGAAAATAAAGAGTGAACAATTAAGTGAAATATTCACGTGAATCGAAAGATTCGATCAGATCCGATAGCAAAATAGGGCTGTTAGTGAAATTTGTCTTTTTATTCAATTGATACTGCTATTTATAATGTGGGTCATTATCTCGTTATAATAAAATAATAATAATTTATATTTTTTTTTATTCTTAAGAGCAATATGAAATTGCCTCACGTTCTTCAAATAATAAATTCGGTTAAGACACGAGCTAGTACTAGCTGGCTAGCTGTCAACACATACTGCTTGTCAAACTAGCTACTCTACTAGCTAGTCAACTGGCTTCAAAAAAAAATCAATCCAATTCTCTAGCTAGATGGTGAGGTTTCTATAACGAGTAACTAGCTAGCTAGTACTAGCCCATATGGCATATAGTTTTCACACTCAGAGTTTAACGCTACAATATCATAATACAAGAGCAAGTACTTGCGACTCAGTCGTGCATTCTAATTTTTACCATCATTTTTTGAAATCATTTACCTCGTAAAGTCTGCTGGGCTTTTAGATGCAACATCTACCTCTGAGAAATACATTCCAGTTGAATGCCTGGTTCCTGAGGCAGAACGAGCTACTGGGTTTCTAGGCCTTAGCATTCTTTGCTGTGGCCTAGTAATTTCGTCAATCTAAAAAAGAAATGAAATAACATTCATTAATATAATTGCTACTTAAAAAAAATAATTGACAAATTACTTCGTCTTGAGTGCGATGAACATCAGGTTCAGACAGATCACTCAAACTATAACTGCGACGAATGGTTTGCACCAGATTACCTCCACCCTATAAAATTTTATAATATTCCAAATTATATTACATATTTTATTTTGAAAACAATATTATTAATTATTTTTTTAGTTAGATCGTACCAGTTTTTGTTAGCTTTATTAGAACTAAATTGCTTGGAAGGACTCATGCTTTTTTTTTTATTCTGTGCAACTAAAATCAAAATAACTTAGTAAAATCAAAAATTAAATGAATAAAAAGAAAATCAAAAATTTGAAATGAAAACCAAAGACATGTTCAGTATATTTTGTATAATTTGAGCATTTATTGATTTTAAAAATAAAATTTATTAAAAAATACATAATCTACGATGATAAAATACACGCACTTATAAACATTTCTTTATTTTAATTTTTTTTGCATTTGCGAAGATACAAACAAATTTGAAAAATCTTAACTAAATAATAATTATTATTAAAATAAAATGTATTTCAATCGCATAACTAACATAGCATTTCTAGTGAACAATTGTTAAAAAAAAATTAAAACTAGCTATTACTTATTTTGTGGCTATGAACTGTTCTCAATGTTTTTCTTTTGTGTGTAATCATTTATTTTGAAACACCAAACATGACACAGTAGGCCTGAGATTGGACATTAAAACACCATCTTTGAAAGCATCAAAAAAACAGTCTCTAAACCTTAAGATTCACTAAAATTTAATGCTTCAAATAAAATGTGATGCATTGAAATTAATAAAAACAATACTACTGCGGTTTAAAGACAACATAATATACTATTTAATACAATACAAAGTTAAAATTCAAATTTAGTGACTGATTTTTTGTGCTTTGACATCAATGCTTCTTTTATGTTTTCTTTATATGGAGATCATTCGAGAATGGTTCGAGGTTTTTTTTTAGTTTTGTATGCTATCACATCCTGTCTATTCGATATCGACATCGACATCAGGAGTGTTTTCGCGCAGTTTTCGCCGACCGCGTAACGGCAGCTTACTGCCAACAGATGGTATCTGTGAGATTTTTTTCTCTTGTATTTTGGAACGAACCAGTCTGGTTTTTCTTTTTGGTGCTTCTCGACACCTAACAGCACCTTCATCTTGGCCATTTGGCATATAATCATCATCATTATCGACATTCGTTGCAAATTGATCATCTTCTTCGGAGAATTCCTCTTGATAATTGACTGCATCTAATGATCTGGATCTTAAGACGACATCTGGGGGCGTGATATGTGGACCATCACCACCGCCAAAGCTGTCGGGTTCGTCACTGCGTCTGTGTGTTCTTACTGAAATTGTATTATCTGACTGGCTGGATACAAGCATTCTAGGATTCTCGCCGGCAAGATTCAAGCCACCGGATTGGAATGTCTGAGAGAGTGTTGATGATGGATTCGTTTTGTATTTTATTTATTGTTGTTGAAAAAAACAAACGTAATAAACATAAAAAAGAAAAAAAGAACAAAAATAGAAAAAACAATCTGGTGGGTGTTTTGTGTGTATATAATTGTATGATGTTTGATGTGTTGGGAAAGTACAAGTTGCGCTTTGGAACATTTTTAAATATGTATAATTTGGAACATTCTGCTAAACATTCTATCAAAAATGTTCCTCTTTTTGTTTTCAAACTATTTTTCAACATTTTTATTTCATATTTCTAACATACATCAGTAGATTAAGGTGATCGTTGAATAACAGTTTATCAGCTGAAGAAAAAAAACTGTCTAATTTTCTCAGATATTTAATCTCACCTCCAACTGCAATTATTCACTAACTAAATAACTCGTCAGTATTTGAACCCAGAAAATTAAAAATAATATAAATTTGTTAATATTTTAAGTATGTACAAAATTAAAAAAAAGCTACTAATAACATAAATCAAATTAATTAATGCTTTTGAATAACACAAAAAAAGCAGATACATGATTTTTTGCATGAAACGGATTGCAGTGCATTATATATCAAAAAGTTTTACGAACATATTTACTATAAAGCTTACAAAAATTATAAGAAAACTGATGGTGATTTTTGTACCTCTATTCTTTTAAGTGATATTTCTAATAAAAAGCATATAAAATGCGATAAAATTCAAGCAATTAGATTCTTCCCAGAACCTCTAGTAATAAATATCGGTAAGTCTTTAAACTGATCCCACAGTAGATACAAATAAATTGTTAAATTGAATGCAACATTCACGTGAATCGAAAGTTTCGAATCACAGAATAAATCTAATTGAAAATAAAACACCGGGATGCATTTTTGGTCAATGAATCAGTTGCTGGTTAAAATATGTACACCAATCACCAAACTGTTCACACCAAACGAGTATTAGGATTTCAAAATTTTGATTAAAAATATTAACTTATATTATATAATATTTTATCAAGGATTTTTCAAATTTATATTTTGCCTACGCGTCTAATATCTGAATAAATTTATTTCCCCGGGTTTTTAAACTTTAACGATGCGTTTCGAAATTAAAATTTCATCTTTGGGCCCGATTTTTATTTGATTCGATGTCATCAAATACCCCAGGTGCTTAAAATATGAAGGCCACGAAAATATGGAGTTGAAAGAGTTTGTCTCAATTAAGAAAAAATAATGTAAGACTGGGTTGCACCTGTTGTTTTTTTTAAAGATTATTCGATAATATCAAATAGATTATATTGATTGAAATTATTTTCCAAATATCTAGATAGCTTTATTAGTATAGCGTTATTTAAAAACTTTGGAAAAGTTGCCGCATCAACCACAGGCACCCGAAGGGGAACTCCAATTTTCTATCGGAGTCCCTGAAAATACACACTTCAACATAATAAAAGTTTTCTTGTTTTTCAAAACAAAACAATACTTTTTCGAAGGGTTTTGATTAGCTGAACTAGTATCCAAAAAGATAAATTTTCTATGAACTCTGGTTTTTGAGTTTGTGAAAATTACAAAAAAAAAACTGTTATATCAACTCTACTCCCGCCCACACATTTCTTTTATTAAAACTTTAAATTTAATATGTCCTTTATTTTTAATATGTATGTGGTTTTCACATTTGCTTACAAAATATATAAACTTAGATGCATCTGCTACATCATAAGCCAACACAGAAAACAAAACTTAATGGTTTCATCATTCATCAAAATCCATTTGGATAAGCATTAGTTGTATATGATAGATTTGACAACTTTATATATATACTCCACATCTACTACACGCCATAAAATATACAACTCTATTAACATATAAAACGACGCAATAAAACATCTTGAAGAGTGGTGACTATTAATACATCTGATATCGCAATATATATTTTCACGTTATTTTATCTGTTTATTTTTTTTTCCTCTTGTTCTTAAAATAAAAAACACAAATTCAAAACAAAGAAAAGAAATATTTTCGTTTTAGTAAAACTTAGTTTCCCCCCGACAGACAGACTCAAGTCACTGCCGCACTTAATCGGCAAGCATTCGTCATTGAGTAATTAACTATTTAAGCTATACATCCAAGGCTTTCGCAAAAAATGAATATGTATACACAAAATTCTTTCTGTTCACTCCAGTGAGCGATCAACGGTTTGGAACCCATCGGTCATTGGTATTTTTGCCCCACTAAAATACTAAAAAATCTCTCAACTATATCGAAGTAAAATAAAAAAAAAAACAACTGTGTACCTTCCGTCATTAAGCACAAAATTAAAAAATTGTCTTTGAGTTGAAACAAAAAATAAGAAAAAGATATAATGCAATCAGTGTCAATAAAGAGCCATTTTTTATGAATCGATGTTAGAGCAGAATGTTCGAATGAAAATATGTTTAAAAATATTCCAAATAAAGAAAAAATTATATTTATTTATATTTTTTTGTGTAAATAAAACAAAAAATAAACAAAAAAGTTAAAACATGATAATTATATATAATTTATTTTTTAATACGTTATTTAAAAATTAAAAATACAATGATGAATAGAAGTAGAGGGAAAATAATGTGAAACATGAAGAAAGGCGATGACATGAGGTGCAAATAGAAAATGAGTAACTAATTTGTGCCGCGGCCAACAACTGGCGTTAACTCATTGCCTGGATTAGCCTTGGCGTATGTGTAGAACAACAAGTAAAAGCACGTTAGGAGCAAGTTCTTTTTGTTATAGTAAATATTTTATAACCAAATCTATACCTTAAGTGCTGTCTGCATGATGACATTGGTGGCGTAATTAACTCCTTTGGATCCTAGTTGAAGGACTGCTGAGTATCCCCGTTCCTTAGCTTGATTTAAATATTCATCAATTTCCTGCAATTAGATTTTTAGTTTGACCAAAAAAAAAAAAACAAATATGTTTGTTGTTTCAATTCACCTGTTCTCGTCGCGTGAGCATTGGATGAACAAATTTGCGATACAATGTGGAACTGCCTTTGGTTGCTGGTGAAAGAAGCCATAACACGATTATCACTTTGACTTCGTAGTAGAACGGGAACCATGAAAGAAAGATGTCAGTGAACGTTTCAGTGCAGTTAAAGAATGCATAAACAATCCAATACATCATCCATTTTACCTAAAATAAATTGTGTCGAGAATTAAATGTTTAATCTTCATCTTCATTCTCAATAAAAAAAAGTTGCACAAGTTTTTCATACAATAAGTAGTGCTTGACACAGCAGCAGCCGCAGCGCAAGCAATACATACTGTGCAATTGAATTCAATTGCTTCAATTGACTTGTTTTCTTTTTTTTGTTTTTAAATATTCATACTTACATATTCCTTTACATTTTTAGTCCGAACTGCTTTGTAGGACGCATAGGCTGGATATAGGGTGCCAAAGGTCAATCTGAAAGTTGGAAATATAACACTTTGAGCACAGGTTTTTGGTGTGATGAAAATAGCTATTAGAAAACATATGCCAGTTGCTGTGAGAGACATTCGTGGCAGCGGCATTCGCTGCAGCATATCAAGAAAACGTCCAACCATTGTCAGATTATAAATGACTTGCTCTTCCCCAGCGACCATGCTACGCGGGGAGGCATGTGCAACAAACACTTTTGGCTGAGCTATTTGGCGTGGTGGCGCATCGCTATCGCTGCAAAATTCCGAATCAGTCAACGAACTCAGAGAGCCCACCCCGGGATAATTGGATGGCCAAGGGCGATTTAAATAAACCTCTATTCCACCTTCCCCATGAGACGGAGGATGAGATGATTTGTAACGCTTCTCGTACTGATAAATCAACTCGTCGATATTTCTCACGCGATTTCTTGTCGGAGAAGGATAAGAAGATCCGACACCGACACTGCCACTACCACCACCACCACCACCACCTACAACACCAGTCCTACGCATTTTAAACTCAAATACTCGTCGTCATCGAATAGAAACCAATTGTAGAATCCCGCCTACTTTTAACAGCTGTTTTTAGTATTTCTTTTTTTCCTTTAATTGAATTTAATTTTAAGAAAATCTTAACGAGTGCACGTCGCATCCGAAAGAATACTGAAAACTGAATATTTCTAAACTGAAAGCGAATGAGAGAGATCGTTGGCACGCTTTTGGTTCCTAAAAATAGTCTCATCTCGAGAGATGGCTAGCAAATTCAGTCGATTTCGGTAACTGTGAGCAGGTCATGAAAAAAGAAGCAATAGAAAAGAACTATATTCTCAGCTAGGAATGCTGCAAAAAGAGAGCAGTCATATTAAAATTAGAACCCTGCATGCCAAGTGTTGACACCGATTTCGGAAACACAAGACAGTACACTGGACATTGCACCATTTTAACATCCACACAACAATAATCTTGCATAATACAAAAGAAATCGAATTTGCAAAAATTAAAATATACAACTTGCAGTAGCTTCCCCATTAATTCGAATTAGGAGCATCAACATCACGACATACAGCATGCATTGTGTCGTCTGCCGCTATTGTTTGTCAACCTCATTGAAGAGGTGAAGTGTGCTCTCGCGGCATTTGCGTCAATTAACAAAGCGAAATATACTTTGTATATGCATAAGTTTTCACTTTTAACGCCAGTTTCAGATAAAATCATGGCCTATACATCGACTAAACTCAAAATGAATTCAATTAATTGAGAAAAATACAAAACGTACGCGATATGCGAATGACATGAGGAAACGATTAGAATTGATCGCTTCATGTTTCGCAATCATTGTTGAGGTACTTCTCTATATATAGTCATATTTATGATGATAACTCTGATGAAAATTGACTTTGTTTACAGATTTTCAGCCCCTGGGGATCATTTTGTTTATAGGATTTCCATGTTTTTGTTGAGTTTTTTTTTTATTTTATTTTTAATAATATGAACACAAGGGAAAACTTTCATTGACAGGAATGTTTTTTTGTTTGTTTGTTTGTTTGTTTCAACATTGATTTCGTGTAAGGTAACTAATTTAGGTATTTGAGATTATTAGTTTTTTGTTTGTGTTTAATTACTAAATAGATATGTTGTTACATGTGAGATTAACTTTGTTTATTTAAGCTATATACGAAAATTACAACAGGATATATATTTTCTAGGGTTTCGTATTAGTAGTTTTCCCAAAGTTATTCAATCACTGCGCACTGTTAAAAAAAAAGTTTTTTATTTTTTCCCTCTGAAGACTTTTATTTTTTTTCAAAACGCTATACATATATGTAAAGACTTTGAGCATCACACTTAAGGACAATATAAGCTATTCAGGGTGTTATAAGAAAAAAAAATAGTAATGGGAATTTGATAAAATAAATACTGAACTGAACCAAAATATATTTAAAAAAAAACAACATCGGCCCCAAGAGAACCACATTCTATATTTGCTTTACAAGTTTTAAGTGGCCATTCCCGTGTATGGAGCCTAGAAATCTAGTTTTGAGTTTTTGAATTTAAATTATTAAAGACATTGAATATTGAAAGAAAAAAATATCAGGTCCAGTTTGGGGCATGTCATAAGATACCGCATTGAATTATTTTAACTTATTTAAAAAAATATTGTTTTACCTACAATAAATAACACTGGTCAAAAAATATAACTTCTTTGGAACATAATAAATAAAACTTTTACTAAGGTTTTTAATTATTTCTACGGAAATTTTATTTTTATTTTTTTTTTATTATTTCACACTTCTTTTAAAAATTTGGGATTTTCAGATGAAAGAATTTAATTTTTCAGAGGTTTTTTAATCCATCGAAATCTTAGCCATATTAATTTACTCCGGTCGTTCTCCCCTTTTTTTATAAATCTTTTTCAAAATTTTAATTCTAAGGTCTAAAACCTGACAAACTTTGGCAATTTCATAGCACATACAGTCTACTTCAAAAGTTTTCGGATAAAGCGCTCATAAGTTTTTAACCAATATATTGTGTTTCGGTGGAGATATTTTTCATGTGTGAATATTTAAATATTAAAAATAAATTAATATTCTATTTATTAATTACTGTTTAAAATTATATTATTTATCAAAAATCGTAACGTAACGTGCAACAAATCCGAATTTTGTATTCTTACATTCATATGTGTTGAGTATAATGTTTTTATAATACTTTTTTTATTAATTTATGGTAAGTTTATTTATGCAGACACTAATATAGAACTTTTTACTGTTTCTGTTATAAATTGGCCAACATTTTACCCATTCAAATATTAACATTTTTATTATCTTTTGCTGTTTTCGCTCGACATCCCCATTTTGCTTTCTTTAATTTTTTTGGAAAGAAAGATTAATCTACTTTTTAATTTCTTGGTTTCATAATAAATAATAATATCGAAAATCAAAAATTAAACTCTGTGATATGTACTCTTAATAGAAATATATTTTGACTCCATAATTTAAACTACTTACAGAAGGGACTTCATTAAGATGGTTGCAACTGTTTTCGGCATAAATAATTTTTGTCTTAACCGTTGTAAGTAGACTTTGAGATTAATCAACTCATTTAATCCTCTAACCATCTAAATACCTTAACTTCAAAGTTAGAAGAAAATCCTTCCATTGATTGAGACTGTACATCGAAAACAGACAGACTAACAGATAGAAGATAGATAGGGAACATAGCGGGATCCACTTTTTCGGATTCCCTATAATTGAAAGAATCAAGTCTGTTTAATATTTCGAATTCAATTTTTTACGCATCCAAAACTTGCTCTTAGTACAATTAAAAAGAGACTTACTAGCTTAAACAGTCAAATGAAAAAAATGCTTGAGTTTGAATAGGTATATTATTCTTCTTCATTTACCGGCGATTGTCATGATCTCGAGTGGGACTAAAACTCACAGAAAAGGTTGACAGTCCTCCCAGTTTTGGATTGTTCCATATCTAAGGCCAACGTTTCATACTGGCTTTTTTCCGCCATATATGTTTTTGGTATGTTTGAATGGCTATATTTCTGACAATTTTTTATCACACTTTTATTTTCGGTCTGTCATATTTCACAGTTTTATCTACTCTTTTGTATTGGGTGTCTAATGCCTATCTTAAGAAATATCAATTTAGTAATTTTAAAATGTATTATTTTTCCATTTTCCGGTTGGTCTTTGTAAATTTTTCCTACTAAAATATTTTTCAGTTTTTTTTTAACGATTTTGTTTCTTTCTTCGCACAACAGTATAAAAATGAAATAAGATTATCATTAAAAGTGGCATTTAAAGTAGGTATACTGTATTTCTTATTGGAGGATTTACGAACAAAAATAACACAAAAACAGTAATATTGTTGTTGACAATATTGTTGATTTTGGAAAGTTAACGGATATATAAATAACTAACTAATGTAAAATTATTTACTAAATAATGTAAAATTATGTTATGAAAGTTGAACGTTATGGTAATGCGACCTACATCTCCATTCAACAAACATAACTTATTATAAGAGGTAATCAAATCAATCAATCAATCATTTATTCAACTCAATGCAAACCTAATTTGGAAAACTTTTACAATAAAACTTATAAGGTCTACAAACCGTTGAATTAAAAGTCAAGGTAGGTAGATTTCAATTTACACTTTTCTTGTATATGCCTCTCTCGAAAATATATATAAATAGACAGGCAACGTTCAATGCTCCCATTCCAACCACGGAAGTTAGTTTTCATTTCAGGCTATAGTTAGAGGTACAAGAAGTACTAGACGATGTCTGTAGTCATACGCCCATGGTTCTGATCATAACCAACGCAGGCATTCATTTAAAGTCTCATTTTACATGTGATAAATTTTATTTTATTCAAAAGAGCATCAGTCACACAAATACAAGACTATGATTCATGGTCAATATCTCTCATACCCACAGCGCACATAATGATCTTAAAAATAAACTTTGCGCTAGGCAGTTTGCCGTCAACATTCCAAATAAGGAATCAAGAGGCAAACAACCAACTAGTTACGATATTATTTGGGAACCCAGTGCCTAGACGGTGTGAGGTAAACGAATAGCATATTTGGAAGAGTAAGAATGACAAGTGGCAGCTAGCGCAGCGGCTTTTATGCAATGGAAGAGAAATATTTGTTGACAAAAGGCGAGAGTACCGTAATTGTCACGCAATTAATTAATCCAATTTTATAAATTCAATGAAAAAAAAATTCTTCAAGTATACTGCCTTCTCCTCTGTTTTTTGTCATTGTCATTGTTCTTCGGTCCGGCACTATATTATATTGTAATTGGCATAAGAAGTTTCATCCCTGAAATTGGAATTACCAACATTATTATCCAACCGCAAACCTTGCAAGTTTTTTTTTTTTTTTTTTGTTTAAGGCCAGGAATTATATCAGATAATACGCCCACGGGAAGCTACCTACAATGTCAGATTAATTAAGAAGTTAGCAGTTATATCGAAAATCTTTCTTAAAAACGCTGACAGAGTTGCTTAAAAATGCGAGAGGTTACAAGGAAAAAGGGAAAGTAATCCTAAAAATCGATATTTTCCAAGGGGATGGCTTATCAGCTTTTGTTGTTGGTTAAAGCACAAAAAAGTAAAAAGAACCTAAAAATTGTTTTATTATTGGCAAAATTCTGATAGGTACTTACATGATTAATCGAGATATAAGTGCGCTAATCATTGCGTCCGTTCAACAAGTTCCCATTAAGATAAGAATTGAATTTGTTTCTTATTTCAACAACCTAATCTAAATTTCTTTTTTTATTTTGTATTCTCCTCCTGTGTGTGCTGCACTTTCAAGGGATATACCAAAGAAGTCAGCAGGATCGCAATGGAACAAAGAAAAAAAATGGTGTAATTGTGGTACTTCAATAATTGCAGTTTTAATTCCCGTTGTGGTTGCGAATTGCGATGTTCTTTCGACAAATTGAGTTTTACTTCTATGCCAGAAATTGTAGATTTTTAGTTTATTAATTGTGACATTTTTGTGAAATAATTAAAACGGACTTTTCCCGAATTATTGATAAAATTAAAATTTCTTCTATCTATAGCACTAGCAAGCCAAAAATGAAATTGTGTACAATGACAATCGTCCAGCGCACTAAACTGACAAAAAACACATAGGAAGATACAACGAAAAACAAAAAGCAAACAGTCGACAAAATGAAATTACCAAAATTTGACAGCAGCTGTTTTTTTTCATCTAAAAGGGGCTTTGTTTGATTGTGGGTATAGTTGAATTTATTGCTAGTGCCATCTATATTTTCATATTGAAATTGATTGATTATAATTGGTACAGTTATATCGAAAATCCAATGGCGATTTCCTTTGGTTAAGTAATAGGAGCATTTAAGTATCAAAAATAACCAATAGAAGGTTTTCTTATCGAGATCTGCGTTATTTTTTTAACATTTAATGCAATAATGGTGTTGGCTACGAGCCAGGAAGAAATATAAAACTCCTTTTTTTTTATTTTCGAATGTTTTATTTTCGAATTTTATTTTTTGCTTAATTTTGACGGAGGGTTTTATATAGCTGGATTTACATGTTTCTGCATCTGCAAAATGCAGAAAAGTAGAGAGAGTCAGATATATGTCGAAATCCGAAAGTGAGAAAGAATACACAGGTGGTAACTCTTTTTTGTCTCCTATAAACTGCCATAACTTGTTGAAATCATATGTTTTCCTTCAAATTTAATTTTGTATTCAAAAAATTAAATTTCAAAATTTTTTGTGAAATTTTTAAAATGGAAAACGACGACAGGAAAAGGAATGCCATGCGCCTCCTCTTGGCATACTTTCTATTTGAGGATGGAAAAAAAGAACAGCCACAACCAAAACCCAGACAGAAAAGAAGGTTCTGGGTCCATCCTTACCTTCAGGAAAGGAACAAAAGTGGTGCATTTATAACCATTTTTGGAGAGATTGAGACCTTGAATGACCCTCAATTATTTTTAAAATATTTGAGGGTAACATCAAATCAGCTCGAGGAACTCCTGGTCTTTGTAGGCCCGGCTATTACAAAGAAAACTTATATCCGGGAGCCGATTTGTCCCAAATTACGCTTGGTCATAACGCTCAGGTTAGTAACTTACTTTTTTATGATTTTTTCAAAAAATTTTGATGTGCAATTTTGTCTTTGGTTTTAAATTCAGCATACCAATATCCTTTTAGAAAAATTGAGCTTCATTTTATTTGTTTATTATTATCCTTTAAATTTCTTACAGATATCTTGCAACTGGAGAGTCCCAACAAAGCTTAGCGATTTGCTACAAATGCTCTGCTTCTGTAGTCCATAATATTTTGTTGGAAACGACTGAAGCCATCAAAACATCACTGCTTCCAAAAGTCTTCCCAAC
Source organism: Syrphus vitripennis (assembly GCA_958431115.1). Classification (NCBI taxonomy): domain Eukaryota; kingdom Metazoa; phylum Arthropoda; class Insecta; order Diptera; family Syrphidae; genus Syrphus; species Syrphus vitripennis. Next base: position 30,823,412 of record OY288109.1, on the reverse strand, counting down.
ACTTAACAAAGAAACATTCATTAAAGTAGCAAACGAATATGAAAGTAAATGGAACTTTCCGAATTGTTTTGGGGCACTTGATGGAAAGCACATCATGGTGCAAGCACCAGCACATTCAGGGTCAGAGTTCTTTAATTACAAAAAACACTACTCTATTGTGCTGATGGCATTGTGTGACGCCAACTACTCTTTTTTGATGTGTGATGTTGGAGCAGCTGGACGGCAAAGTGATGGTGGAGTTTTTCAAAATTGTGAATTCGGTAAACAGTTTTATGAAAGGACACTTCCGTAAGTACTTTAAAGATATTTGAGTAGTTGATTGGATAATAAACTAATTTTCTCTTAATTTTAGATTTCCACCACCTCGGGATGTTTCTTCCGATTTAAAAGACGCCCCCTACGTGATTGTGGCTGATGATGCATTCAGCCTTAGCGCAAATATGCTGAAACCTTTTAGTAAGAGAAATCTTACTTTCGACGAAAGAATTTTCAATTATAGGTTGAGCAGAGCCAGGAGGGTTATTGAAAATTCTTTCGGCATATTGGTTGCAAAATGGAGAATTTTCAGAGCTCCAATCAATGCCAGTTTGCTTCTGACGGAACAAATCGTTCAAAGCTCAGTTTGTCTCCATAACTGGCTACGTAACCACCAAGGAAGCAGGTACATTGACATCGGATTGATTGACACCGACATTGAAGGCCAATTCACAAGAGGGAGCTGGAGATCCGAAGAAAACTCTCTACAGCGACTTCTCCCAATTTCAGGCAACTCTTCCAACGCTGCGAAGCTTGTCCGTGAACAATTTAAGAGATATTTTGTTGGGGATGGAGCTGTCCCATGGCAAAATGACAAAGCTTAAATACAGCCATTTAAAAACCGTCCTTTTCAGGACGACCAATAACTTACTTAAAGAGATTTAATTCTTCGAAAAATTTCAATAACTTTCAATTAGAAAGTGAGAAGTATAACATTAAAACCAAATTTTTGTACGAGTTTAGTTTTCATACAAAAAAAAACTATATAATGAAAACAAAACCATACAATGGCAGTTTTAACCAGTTTTGCACCTTGTGTAATTTGAGATCAAAAGAAGACTGTTTCCACTTCATGAGTATATGTCCAATTTTCGCTGCCCACAGGAATGCAATCTTTGGAAAAGAAACTATGACGCTGCAAGAAACAATCACAGTGTTAAACTAATTCAACTGGAAAATACTCTATTCTTTTTTGAAAACCATTTATAAATATAGGATGCTACTTATAACTGAATTTATCTAAATTTCATTAAATTTCATTTAAAAACTGTATTATAGCCAACAATTTTATCATTTTGATTTGCTAACCGAGCTGACGGCGATGCCATAGCTTCTAAATTCATATGAAAATTATAAACTATGTATCAGAAAAATCGAAACAATAAATGAATAAAAAATGAAATGAATTAAAATAGTAATAATGATAAAAGTAATAAAAGTAAAAGTAATATTAACAAAAGTAATAATAATAATAATTGAGTCAATAAATAAATCAGTTTCCAGGCCGGCGATGATGTCTGTTAACGGCTTCGTCGACAACTTCAAACAATCGGTTTCTTAATAGCCGTTGCTCATGAAGTGGTAGGGTTTCCATGTCTAACTTGATCATATTACAAGTTAGAGAAGCAAAAGATGTTGGGGTTTGAGGTTTCGAAGTATTCATATCTTTTAATATTTCCAGGGCCTCTTTTTGGAAGTTTGTAGGTGTTGCTAGAATCAAAAATAAAAAAAAAATTATGAATAATCTCTACGTCATTAGAAATATTGGATTTTAAAAAAGAATGTATCTTAAGTCTTCTATAAGTAAATATATAATATAATTAAAAATAGATACTAAGTATTATGCTTTCAATTTACCTTCTTTATTTATTTTGGTGATTTTAGTCTGTGGACTGTCGGCCAAAGTCATCATTGAAGTTGTGCTATAGTAAAAATAATATAGGTATTAATATAAAAAAATGCACTACGAATTTCTTAGTTACCATCTCGGTTCCCGGGTGTCATCTAAAAATGACAATAAGTGGCTGTATTTGTATTTGGGTTTCGACCCTGAGCCACTGGGAACATTTTTTGAGCGCCCGTATCCGCTTTTTAGGGAATCCCATCTTTTGCGGGCCTTTGTTTTTAGTTCGTTATTCAAATCTAAAAGCAAATAACAATGAATGACAAATATTGGACATACAAATCAAAGTATTTTACTACTGAATTCAAACTTTTGCAAATTAAACTCTTCATTATGAAAATAAAATTGATCTATAAGCCATAAGAATAAGATTTAAGTTATTTATGCCGGAGCAAACTTTAAGAGTAAATTATTCGATTTTCAATAGAATAAATTTGATTTGCAAAAGATTAAGCTCAACAGTAAGAAAAAAAATAAAACAAAAAATGATATAAAATATAAAAACTTACTTATTTCGGAAAGAACTTCCTCCCATGAGTTGTTGGTCACAACACGATTTTTGTAATTTTCGTTTCTTATATTCCAAATGGCCGGTTTTGATCTTATTGCCTCGATCAATTGTTCTAAAAGAAATGAAAAAAAAATGTAAATTACCACAACACATAAATAAATCGTTGTGTGCATTTTAGAAGTAATTTACGTGAACATTATTTAAGTGGAAAAGATTGTATTAAGCTCTTCTTTAAGATTAAAAACGAGCATACATACTTTGACTTAAATAATATTTAAGAAAATGTTGCATGATTTTCGCTTAGACTTACCTATTTTGTCTTCTGGAAAACATTGATCAGTATTTTCTTCTAAATACTGATATTCAACGCAGTGTTCTGAAAGACAAAATACAAAATAAATTATAAAAAACAAAAAAAAATTTAACTTACCTCCGTTCTCATCCATTTAATTTTCATTTGATTCCAGTGTGATGTTTTTGTTTTTTTTTTCGCATACCCGCCAAAAAATTATAGGAAATGTGTAAATGTCAAAAATATTAAATGCAGAAGAAGTTACTATAATAAAGATGAACATGTTCGTCTTCACTATAATTTCGACTTCTGCATTTCTCGAATTTCCTATAATGCAGAAATGAAGTACTTCTGCATTTTTTGTCTTTTCTCTCTATCTAACGAGTATGAATTCTCTATTTGGCATCCCTTTATTTTTGCAGAAACCAAATGCAGATACATGTAAATCCACCATATCTTAAAAAAGAAAACAAATTTAGTTAAGTTATGAAATACATTTAAAATTCAAGTAAAAAAAAAAGGAAACTTACTTGCTCTTCTTGGCGGCGTGGTTCTTGAAATTAAAATGAGGTTAAGTTCTTGATTAATTAAGTTGGCTATAATTTGAATTTTAGTTTAAACGACGGCCGCTCACCAATATCGCCAAGAAGAACACTTAAGGTACGATAACATTTTTAATATATTTAAAAGGTACGATAACATCTTTAATATATTTAAAAGGTACGAAAGGTACGATAACATTTTAATACTTTTAAGTTACGATAGCATTTTTCTCAATATTTAATATTCGATATTTTTATTTTGTTTGAGTTGATAACATCCCAACCCCCGTGAATCGCTCAGGAAGATTCACCTTCCACGTCTAGTTTGGCAAGTTTCGAGACTGGTCTTTTTATTATACCCGATGAAGTCTTCACGAGCGCTGATCTAACTTGACTGTCAGGCGCTGGGAAAACTTTGATGATTTTTCCTCGTTTCCACTGTCCTCGGCTTTCGTTTTCATCGCAGACGACCACAATATTACCCACTTGTAACGGTTCAGTTAGTTTATACCATTTTGTTCTACGTGCCAAGGTGGGAAGATATTCGAGTACCCATCTCTTCCAAAATGTTTGCTTAAGTTGCTGAAGTATGTGCCATTGCTTACGAAGATGAGTACCACTACCAACCTGCGGAGTTTGAACATAATTAGGACACCCTAACAGAAAATGATTCGGAGTGAGCGGTTCTGCTGCTTCGCTTTCGATGGGCAACTGAGTGAGGGGTCTTGAATTGACTAAATTTTCGGCTTCTATAAGCAGACTCTGGAGCGTTTCAATTTGTGGTGCCTTTTCCTTTAACGTAAAGGAAAGAACCTTTTTTACACACCGCACCATCCTCTCCCAAGCCCCTCCAGCCGACGGGTTTCCTGGTGTGTTGAATACCCATTCGATGCCACGTCGCGTACATTCGTTTTGAAGTCCAGTTTCTGTTAAGATCCACTCTTTTTTAGTCGCCCCGATGAAATTCGTGCCACAGTCACTCCGCAAGCGAATTGGAACACCTCGACGGTTTACAAAGTTTCGTAAACAAAGAATCACTGCATCAGTTGATAAATCCTTAGCTAGCTCCAAATGTACTGCGCGTACCGACAGGCACGTAAACAATGCCACCCACCTCTTCTCTTGACGACGACCTATCGAAATTTGAATCGGGCCGAAATAATCTATGCCAGTGTAAGAAAACGGCCTGACGTATGCGGTTAAGCGATCGACAGGCAATTGTCCCATTTGCGGTGTTTTCGGAACAGCGGCGGAATTTTTACACAACTGGCACTTTTTCTTTGATTGTTTGACAATTTGACGAATATTTGGAATCCAGAACTTTGACCGTATAGCACACGCAATTGCTTCTTGGTTATGATGATAAAATATTTCGTGATAATGTCTCGCTATCATTGTTGAAAACTTATGAGGATTGGGTAAAATAATAGGCCTCCTTGCTTCAATTGGTAAACATGTTGCATTGTCGATGCGACCACCAAGTCGTATAACGTTGTCTTCATCAAGTACTGGAGTGAGTTTGAATATTGAGCTGCCTGCTGAAACACTTTTCTTTGATAAAAGATCAAGCATCTCGTTAGGAAACGCCTCTTCTTGTACGATGCGGCAAATTAGTTTCTCGAAAGACTTTATCTCTTTAACCGATATGGGAGCGTTTGGTGATTTAAGTTCAGATTTATCGGCTTTGTTCAAAATATTTTTAAAACCATTGATTCCACGTCGAACCCAACACATAATTCGAAGAAATTTATAGTAGCATGAATACCGTTCATACGGTATAGCTGTATCTTCACTATAAATCGTTGAAATAAATTTTGATCGTTTTTCGCTGATGTCATTTGCGCCGATGTTGTTTGGTTGCTCTGGCCATTGTTCTTCTTCATACTTAAGAAAATTCGGTCCTTTCATCCACGCAGTGTCAATTGATGCCTTTTGATTGGGCCTCGTAGCATCGTCAGCTGGGTTTAACGACCCTGGCACCCACCTCCAATCCTTAACATCCGAGTCCTCCAGAATCTCAGAAATGCGATGAGCTACGAACTGTTTGTAAGTGCGACTGTCGGATCGTATCCAATGGATCACCGTTTTTGAGTCAGACCAGTATACAATTTTGCTCGGGTGGAAATCGTGCCCGTTCATTATTGTATTTTTTAGGCGGACACCTAAGAGGGCTGCTTGAAGTTCGAGCCTTGGTATTGATAGGGTCTTCATAGGGCTACATCTTGTCTTACCCATAACAAAAACAATGTCGACTTGGCCACCATAACTAATACGCCAATATCCAACAGCTGAATAGGCGACCTCACTTGCGTCCACAAATACATGAAGTTGAACGTCAGCATTTGGATGCATTATCGTTGGGCTATAGCATCGCGGCACCCTGAAGCGTTTAACGTCATCTAGACTTTTATACCACTGGTACCATCTTTGATAGGTATCTTCTGGAATGGGCTGATTCCAATTGACGTTGACTCTCCATAATTCTTGTAACAAAAGTTTAGATTTTATAACTATATTGGCCAGAAACCCAAATGGATCAAAAATCGACATTGTTATACTTAACACCTGACTTTTTGTTGGTATTGCTTTACCCTCCAATATTGACTGTGGCATTTTTCCGAATTTTAAGATAAAACAAAATTCATCTGTTCTTGAATCCCAATGCATGCCAAGAATTTTTTCGGTTGATGTTTCACTGTTGCAAATGTCTTTAAGATTCAATGGTGGCACAGAATTAGTATAACTATCAATCGACTTCAAATATTCAGATGAGTTAGAAACAAATCCCCTTAGTTCAAACCCACCCTTACTATGAATCTCAATCACTTGTTTTGAAATTGAAATCGCTTCACCTACAGAATGAAAACAATCAACGTAGTCATCGACATAATGAGATTCTATAATTGCTTTGACAGCTTCTGGATAAATATTATTAAATTCATTTGCGTTCAAATTTTTAACAAATTGTGCCGAACATGGTGAGCTGGTGGAACCGAAAATCATTGCATTCATAACGTAAGTATCTGGTGGCCTTTGTTGATCTGCATCTCTCCATAGGAACCTCTGCGCATCTTGGTCTTCTTTTCGGATATTGATTCGATGGAACATTTCTCTTATGTCGGCGCATACACCGATTGGTTTCTGTCGAAACTTCAATAAAATTGAGAGAAGTGGCTTTGGCTGATAAGCATCTGGACCTTTCATGAGCATCGAATTTAGAGATGTACCATTGATAGAAGCAGCGGCATCGAAAACCAATCTTAGTTTGTTTTCTTTGTTGATGTTGCAGACGGAGAAGTGTGGAAGATACCACGAACGTGGATTTGAAACGGAAGCTTCTTCTCGAGTTAATTTTCTGGCATAATTCTTTGAAACGTACTCTGTTATTTTTGCTTTGTACCATTCAGCTAAATTTGGATCCTTTTCCATTTTCTTTTCAGTTGTTTGCAACCGTTTCAAAGCCATACTGTAGCTGTCGTGATGTATCCTCATGCTGTCGTCCTTCCAAAGAAGTCCTGTCTCATATTGGCCATTAATTTTCGTTGTCGTTTCTTTCAGAATCTTTTCGGCTCTTTTATCGGCTTCTGATTGGATCGTCTTTGTTGGTTGGATAACACTCTCGAGGGCAAAATACTCTGCTACTTGTTTCTGAAGATCCGTGAGAGCATTTTCTTCAGGCTCAATGAAACTGACAGTGGCATCTGCGGTACAGTCTTCGTTGGAACCGAAAAGAGTCCAGCCGAGTTTTGTTTTATGAACTGAGAACCCTTCATCGAAGTTGACAACTTTCAGTGGTCTCACCACGTTCGTGTGCGGTATGCCAATAAGCATTTGTGGCATCGCATTGGAGTAGTCTGACACAGGAATACCATTAAGTTCAACAAAATCGTCATAGAACTGTCTCATATTGAGAGTCTGGGCGGGCAGAAGCAATTGTTTGGTGGTTCGAACATTTTTCATATGGTGCTTGGAAGCATTGTTATAGATCCCAGATATTTCAAGGTCGACATGTTGAGATAATTCACTCGTAGTCGTATCGCCAATCCACCTCAACGACAACAAATCAGATTGACCTTTAATTCCGATTGAGTTCACAACATTTTCTTCGATTAGTGAAATCTTAGCTCCATCATCAATAAAGGCCATTATGTTACATGTTCCCTTAGGACCACTCAAGCAGACAGGAATAAATTTAAAGAGTGTTTTCTTTTCGTTATCTTTATTATAAATTGTACCTACAGGGACTTCTTTAGACAGAGAATGGGACGCACTAACAACTGGTGCTGCGTCAGCACGGATTACAGATGGCTTATCTGATGTATGTGGCACTTGCTTTACTTGCCCCTGGGTGTCATGGAGAAGGCGGTTGTGGCATTTATGACACGCGGATATTCCACATTCTCTGCGAAATGAACATTTTGCCACACTATGGCCAGATCGTAAGCAACAAAAACAAACTCGATTAGTTTTTACAATTTGCCATCTCTCAGGAACCGTGGCGTCTTTGAATTTTTGGCATTTGTATAGGTGGTGGTTTTGCTGGCATACTAAACATAATATGATCGGCTTTTGATGTTCATTGCCTACCGGGCATATGGCATTGACGTGCTTTACCTTTTTTTCGATTGATTCGGCTTTTCCTTCTGTGGCTATGGCTATATAGGCGGCAATTTGCTTTAACCAATTGCTAAACTCACGTACAGAAGGATATAACCCAATAGAAAATGTGTGTTTGGCCCAGTCTTCCCTTTTGGACAGAGGTAATTTAGAAACTAGTTCCTCGAGAAGAGACCCATCGTACAAATAAGGCACTGCACCAGAGTTTTCTAAGAAAACTGTAAGATTTGAGACAGTGGTGCTAAAATTTACGATGTCGATGATTCGGGTCTCTGAAATATTAGGGAAAGACTTCGCCTTGGTAACTTGGCTTCTTACCAACACATCCGGTCGACCGAAACTATTTTCTAGTTCTAACATGATGGCATTGACACTGCTTGAATGAATAAGAAGACTCTCTACTCTCTGTTTTGCAACACCCTTTAGAGCTTTTTGTAAACGCGTTAAGTTTTCTAGATCGGTGTATCTGTAGGCCAAGGTAGTTTCTCGATACGAGACTGAAAACATTGGCCATTGTTCTGGTTGACCAGAAAAGTCTGGAAGGTCTTGAAGTTTGCGAACTTGGTGGTAAGTTTGGGTAAATTGATTCGGTGGCGATTGATTTGATGGAATTGGTGGCTGAACGGGGTGTGGCTGAACTGGGCGTGTTGATGAGAAGGAAGTAACTGGTATGGTTGGTGATGAAGATGATTGCGATAGATTCGACGGCATTACTTTTGTCGGGCAGGATGGCATTGAATAAGTAGGTGCAACGAAGGTTGGCATCGAAAAAGTGAATGGGTGTATATGGGAACTATATGGTACGGCGGCGTTTTCGGGTGGTAGTGGCACTGATTTATAACTAAATGGCATGCGATTAACAATTGGTTGGTACATACCTTGATTTTGATGGGGAATAATATTTGTGGTGTCGTGCGATGACGATGACGGCGAGATTTTGTTGAATGATGATGAAACTGTGGACGTGACGGCGGCAATAGCAATATTCCTATTTAAAGTGGCCTGCAGCTGGTGTTGTAGAGCAGCTTTTTCTACTTCTGCCTGGGCAAGGCTCAGCATGAGATGATCGATTCTGCTTTTTAGTTGTTCATCTGATGAGGGTTGCATTTGCTGCACCACGGTGAGGTTACCTTCACTCTCGGTCTCCATTAATTCCTCTGGCAAAGGTGATGGTGAAGTTTTCGATTCTTTTTTGTTGTTTTCTGGCGGCATAATAGTTTAACAACAGAGTCGATTTTGTGGCGGCAATATGACTCATATAATATGATTAACATATATATACTTTGGAGCAAATATAAAAATTGTTGGCTACGAGCCAGGAAGAAATATAAAACTCCTTTTTTTTTATTTTCGAATGTTTTATTTTCGAATTTTATTTTTTGCTTAATTTTGACGGAGGGTTTTATATCTTAAAAAAGAAAACAAATTTAGTTAAGTTATGAAATACATTTAAAATTCAAGTAAAAAAAAAAGGAAACTTACTTGCTCTTCTTGGCGGCGTGGTTCTTGAAATTAAAATGAGGTTAAGTTCTTGATTAATTAAGTTGGCTATAATTTGAATTTTAGTTTAAACGACGGCCGCTCACCAATATCGCCAAGAAGAACACTTAAGGTACGATAACATTTTTAATATATTTAAAAGGTACGATAACATCTTTAATATATTTAAAAGGTACGAAAGGTACGATAACATTTTAATACTTTTAAGTTACGATAGCATTTTTCTCAATATTTAATATTCGATATTTTTATTTTGTTTGAGTTGATAACAAATGGTATCTTGTTTTAAACTGGAGTTATTTTTGAAATCTAAACATGAGTTTGCAAATTGAAAACTTAGGCCTTAACTAAATTCAACTGCTTTTGGCCAAAAGTTGCAAAAAGTGCAAAAGTGCCTGAGTGTGAAAAATGTTTTTCAAATTGTGTTTAATTGATCATTTTAGATTGATTTAACCTATAAAATAGCTTTTCCGCGTCTAGAGATACAAGTATTCAGCTAAAATGTCTCTCTTTAGTTTTTTACCACTTTTGGCGAAAAGTAAGTGTATTTAGTTCAGCCTTCAGAAAAATCTAGAAAAATCTTTTAGATCATGGATGGCTTTTTAGAAACATCTTTTGAAAATAGTTGGTGCATTTTTTTGCAAATCTATATGGAATTTTATGAAAAGACACTTTGTATATGAAAACTATAGTACTCTCATGGCGAGTTTTTTTAGGGTTGCCCGGATCCTGGTGGTGGCGCTGCAAAACTTGAGGTGTAAAATCCGATTTGGGGAGTCTTTAAGCGTCGGAAATTGGTGGTAGGGGCAAGAGGAGACTATTTTTTGGATTATTGCATCCAAAAAATATCAATAAATATCATTTAAAACCTCCATAAGCTCTCCGCAAAAAGAAAAAGAGTAAGGGTTGCCGGCATACATTAGATGTCGCCCCATTCGACTTCCACCATGAGAGTACTATAGTTTTCATATACAAAGAAAGACAACAGATTTTTAGGTTTCAGCATTGACCTAGGTCAAAATAAAGATCCTAAGTTGTTATTGACATTTAAAAAAAAAACCTAGAACCCGGATAAGGAAACCCATTAAGGTTATTTTCGATAATAATATGCACCCATAATCGTGATCTCGACTTGACTCAGGTTTCATAAAGTTAAAAATAGGTACCTATAGGTTGATTAGTTGAAAGTTGAGGTAACTCCGAATCCGCCGGTAAGGAAGAGCACGAATGGCGACAAATTGTTTATTAACGAATCCGCACTTCATCCGCTCTTCATAATTTGTGACGTATCGAATTCGTAAATTTTTATCAGAATTGAATGGAGCGAACAATGTAAATAAAAAATTAATAATAAATGTCCCAAATAAATATGGATTGTAGCGAAAAAATGTAAATGTTTATTTCAATAGAAACAAATCCCTCCACAAACCTTTCATTTTTGTTTCATTATTTTGCAGGAGAAGGACCACCACTCGTAGACAATTCAAGGAGATGATTGAGCAAATGAAGAGCCAACCTGACATCGCCAGAAACCTTAACAAGCAATCATCAGAGCTGCATGAGTTTTGGGAAAATTTGGCCGAGACTTTAAATTCTATGGGCCCACCATTCAAGGAAATTTCAGAATGGAAAAAGGTTCGTAAATAAATTCAAGAAACAATTTTAGCAATAAAATTGTGGTGATTAATTCTTTGATTCCAACCTAGGTTTGGACAGATTTCAAATCGTCTTTAAGAAAAAAATTAACAAGTAACAAGAAAGTAAATGCCAATGAAAAAGAGAAACACATTTTCACTATCCTCGAAGAGGAAGTCATTGAATTGGCATGTCTGCGGGATTGTGTGGAAGGTGTTCCGGAAACTCATTCTTTCGGAATGCCAAGAAAACGAAAGTTTGGAGTCGACACCCCTCCCCTATCTGTTTCTCCAACAGTTTGTTTTGACCAAACAAATATTGAGCCAATCGAGGTTGTAGAAGTGGTAACTCAGGAGTATGATGCTACACACGAAGACGGCAACGGTAGAAATTTGCCTGATATTGCAACTTACAAAACACGGGAAACTGGAAAAACACCAAGTCTTGGGCAACTTTTAAAAGACCAAATAGGCATTCAGAAAATGTTGTATGAGAAAGTGTCTGCTGTCCTAGCCCAAAATGCCAGTCAAGCCAAGACTGTCCAATCAAATATTGGAGAAATATTTCTCTCGTTGAATCGGATAAGCGAACTCGAAGCCAAAAATAATGATATCCTGCAGGCACTTCTAGACGAAACCAAAAGACACAATCGAAGAATGGAGAAACTTGCTTTGGATAAAGAAGAATATCTTTCCGACACGTCTGAATGAACTTGATGGGAATGTGGACAAATATTTTGTTTACATAAATTTATTTATTCTGTTTTTAATTTATTATAGGCATAATCAGTTTAAAGTGCTGCTAGCTCTAAATTTGAAAATTCAAAAAAATGATGGCTTCAGAAATTCGTGGAGTTTTGTGAATTCTTTTGCATTTAGTTATATGTAATTCCATATATTTTTTAATATGTATAGGTACTAAAATATAATATAAAAAAAGAATATATTTCTTTTGTTTTACGAATACTTTTATTATGTAATATTCTGTAAAAAAAAAACTCAAATTTAATGATACCTAGTTATCTTAAGTCTGATTTTTCCTCATCTAATTTATAATATAAGTATATATTTACATATGAGTATGGAATATAGTTACTAAGTTATATTAAAGTAGATAGAATAAAATATAGAAATCTTTTTATTCCTGCATCATTTTCATCTCAAAAACTTAACAAGATAGCATTTCTAAGTTTGTTGGCTTTTTTCAAATATTTTTCATCCGTCAGTTCATCGAATTCTTCTTCTTCTGGTACTTCTTCCTCAAAAGGTAAATCCGAATCATAATCTTGATTTATTTTAAAGGTTATTCGAGTGTTGTGCAAAGCTGCGGCAACGTTTACAATTTGCACTGCTTTTTTGCCGAGTAGTACAGATTCTGATTACCTAGGAAGCATCGGCACCAACTTTTCCAAGTCGCAAAAGTTTGTTTAATGGCTTTATGGCACTGCGGTGGTTTTCATTGAATCTACTTTGTGGGATGGTGCTATTAACCAAGGTGAAAGTTGGTAATCAGCATCTCCTAATAAGACCAAAAGATTACCATTGATTACACACCTTATCTTTTTTTTTGGCTCACATACTTGAAAAAATTAGTTAAAAAATATGCAAATATGTGTAAGAATATATCCAACAAAAGAAAAATAATCTTACAATCAATGCATTGAGACTCAAGAATGCTTTCTGATTTAAGAAGTCTTGTACATTTTCTCTCATGGGTTTTACAGTTTTTATATGTGTACCATCAATGCACATGACAATTCCAGGAATTTTGAATTTCACATAAAAATAAAAACGGGCTTCATTTTTCTCCTCTTTAGTCATTTGCTCTTCCAAAATTGTGAGCACTTCAGAAGCACGACAGAAATGTTTGATTGTGCCATTCCAAGATTGATATCGCTATCCCCAATACTGATACCCGCCGCCGCCGTCAGCTAGAAACGTCAAACAAGCGGCCAATTTTAGTTCTGGTGATAAAGATGATGACCGTGAAACAGGTGGAAGCTTTCGCTTCAATTCCCGTAAAACATATGCAGCCTCATTTAACCCTAAACGTTGACTGAATCTGAAATTAAAATATGAAAGGGGATTTGAAATTTATTCCACTTGGTAAGGTTTTTCATTATATTTGTAAAAAGCATTGGCATGGGACCTTATATAAAATGGCTAGTTTTTATTAACTCAAGTAGTTCTATCAAAAAGTTTCATTTTTAAAATGACCTTGTTTCCACTGAATTTCTTCTTTTAAAAAAAGTTTCAGATACCTATTGGTGAAAACTCGTGGGAGGAGGCTAAACTATTGTTTAAGCCTTATGGCTTCATCTCAAGTCATCAAAAACTGTAGCTCACACCGTATCGGGAAGGTCTAAAGTTCCTGAAGCTTTTTTTCAACTCTATTCTGTTTTTCAAGTCAATCTTTTGTTTTCCGCTCATGTGAAGTGCAATAGAATCCATTGCTGTTCAAAACTAATAAATAACATTATGAATTCTCTCTCATCAATATTTTTGGCAATTCCGAAGTTTTATAGAATTAAAAGTTACTGAGAGCATAGTATAGTATAAACAATGTTTACTAGCAGGATAATATATCAACATATTGCTATTAGAAAATTAGGAGGGATTAGCTCGACAGAGGCGCAACAACCGAATGTTCTTTATAACAGTACTATAAGATTTATATACAATGACAATTCCCAAACTTAAAAATATGTGCTATGTACACTCCAGCTCACTTTGATTTCAAGATTGGGATAAGCGTACAGTACTTTCTGCGATCTTGGCTTCAAGATTTCAGAAAACCCGTTCAGTACCTACTGCGAGTTCAAGTTAGAAAGAGAAAAGACTGATACATCCGCGAAAAGCTCTATAGCTGGCCATAGACAAAAATTGCCTTCTAATACAGATGATGTTTTGAAAAATGACTGCAGAGCAAGGCCATTGCCTTGCAATCCTTGTTCGTCTGGATTGACAACGGACAACACATAACATAAGTAGGCTCAGAGATTTTTTAAGTGAGACAACAACAAATCTCACTTGAGCACTAAAGGTAGAACTATAATCGTCGAACGTCAGTTTAAGTGATAGCAAGAAACGAAGCGAATACGAGTTTATATGACACAAAGGTAATTTTGGTTCAGTTGTGCGCATCTAAGGATTTAAATGGCGAATCCTATGACTCCTTACTTGTTGTTTTTAAGGGATAGGTTTAAAAATCTGACCTTAACAAAATCTATCGATAGCATAAAAGAAAAATTATTATCTAAAATCATCACGTACAAATTTAAAAACAACCATTTTATTAAATAGTATATTTGAAAATAATTTTTTTTAGATATCATATAACTCATTTAACTTGATTCTTAAAAGTTCTTTGTTTAGCCTATGTTTGCACAGATATTGTCCATTTAAAAATACAACTGGGATATCATACCTATAAAGACGCAAATATTTAAGATTATCCTTATCAGTTATGTAAACTTTTTCTAGATCATATTCTCCTTTGAAATTTGCTTCCAATTCGTCTACTAACTCATCACACAACGGACAAGGATCCTTTGTGTACAGTGTTAAGACTGGTTTCCCTTCAGGCATGTGATGGGATCTGAAAACCAAATATGTATTTCAAATTTTGAAAGTTATGAGACTAATTAAAAAAAACTAGTTAATATATAAATGTTCGGTTTTATTTTGTAAAATAGAGTAAATGTAAATTTTATAACATAAATATCAACATGACGTAGTTGAAAATTTATATAAAAATGCAAATTCTGGCTTTTTTCTTAAGGCACAAGTTTTCAGATTTTTTTTTGTTCAAAGTCTTACAATTTTTGGATGAGAATTGATGAAGCACCACCACCGCCATTGCAGATCGATCCACATCCATATTCCCCAGCTTTAAGAGAATGCGATAAATGAGTGATTAATCTAGCTCCAGACATTCCTATTGGGTGGCCCAATGATACGGCTCCTCCGTGAATATTGACTTTAGCTGGATCAACATCCAATTTTTTAATATTAGCTACAACCACTAATGAAAAAGCTTCATTGATTTCCCACATTGCAACTTCATCCTTCCGAATGCCAGTTCTTTCGAGCAGTTTTGGTATAGCAAGTGCTGGAGCTATGGGGAAGTCAATGGGATCAGTTTCGGCATCTTGGAAGCCAACAACTCGAGCTAAAGGCTTTAGATTCAAACGTTCAGCGGCATCTGCAGTCATTAGGACAACGGCAGCACCCCCATCGTTCAAAGTGGATGCATTACCAGCCGTAACAGTACCGTTCTCTCTCTGGAAGACGGTTGACAACTGCCCAAATTTGTCAAAGTTAATCCGTTTGAATTCCTCATCCTCCGCAATGATTATTTCTCCTTTTTTCTTTTGTTGAATTTTAACAGGAGCGATTTCGGCATCGAAAACTTTATCAGCCCATGCTTTAGCCGAACGTTTATAAGAGCTGATAGCAAAGTCATCTTGTTCTTTCCTTGATATGCCCATTTTCTTAGCCGTATTTTCAGCGCAATTCCCCATATGGAATTTGTTATAAACATCCCACAGACCGTCATGTACAATACCATCAATAAGGTTAATCCCACCATAAGGAGTTGCACCTCGTCGCAGATAGTATGGTACATTAGACATTGATTCCATGCCTCCGGCAACAATTATCTCAGCCTGCCCCAACATAAGAGTTTGTGACGCAATCATTACTGCCTTCATTCCTGATGAACACACTTTATTCACAGTCGTGCAACACACATTCTTTGGAAGTCCAGCGAAAATTGCTGCTTGACGAGCTGGAGCTTGTCCCAAGCCAGCTGATACTACATTTCCCATGTACACTTCGTTGACATCTTCTTTGGAGATACCAGCTCGTTGAACGGCAGCTTCAATAGCTGTTGCGCCCAATTGTGATGCAGAGAGTGGAGCTAAGGAGCTTTGGAAACTACCCATTGGGGTTCTAGCTGCAGAAACTATTACCACATCGTTTATTTTTGAACTGAGGTTGCGGCTTTTCTGCGCAATAACCTTTGAATTTTAGATAAATAATAAATTATTTTTATCTTTAAGTATTAAAATTCGCTTACCTTTGATGTTTTTAAAAATGCAGACATCTTATAAGACATGTTCAAAGCGGGTCAAAGTCTAGGCAAATCAAAAAATGCAAAGTAGAACAAGATAATGGTGTTGTTATGTGGATTTGGCTCACCGTCACCGGCCAGTACAGACTACAGAAACGACTGATGGAAGAGCAAGTTTTTTCTTAATAGTTGTGACAGAAGATCACAATAAAAATGTATAAGCGAGACAGTGCCAGTGCGCCATGTCATCGAAATATAGGGTAAAAGTGGAAGTAAATCAGTCACTTATTCAGCTGTAAGTATATAGTATTATGATATAATAATGATATAATTTTTTTTTACGAGTTCTACCTTTTTTTTAAAATTGATTCAAAAAAAATGTTGAATGCATAATAGTTTTAGGTATGTTAAGCATTTTTGTGCAAAAAAGTTCTATTTAGCTTAAATCTATTGGTTTTTTTCAAAGATTTTATACAAATTACGGAATGGTATAAATACATACATAGGTATGTAAAGCTCATTTTTTTGTAGTCTGGAATCTGGATTCAAGGATAGTATCAGTAATAGAGAATACATTTCGAAAGTTAATTTTTTTTTAAATAAAAAGACTGAAGGCAATTGACCGAAAAAATATAGAATACCTATAAGAAATTTTAGTTTTATGTTAAAACACACCTAGTGTATTTTATTGTTTTTTTTTTTTTTAATCAAACCATTTCAAAAAGTATCGCGAATTTTGAATTTTCTTGTGTTACGTATAATCGAATTTCAATTTTTTTGGTGGGGTTATGTTGGTACTCATGTCGCTCACTTATTACGAGAAGCTCGGCCATTTTGAATATTGACAGCTCTTGCTCGCACGTGTTTTGGCTCGTCTTCGATTTTTACCAATTCAAAAACATGGTTCAAAACAAAGCTCCCATTTTCCATTTTTCCAGCTCTGATTTCGACGGTAAATCCACATAAATCTACAATTCCTCACCAGCTATGAATGATCCTCTTAAACAAATTTGGGTCGTCACGGACAGAGTCCAACAGCTGATTAGCAATATTGATGCTTTTTTCTCTATTTTCAGCTCACAACCAAACAGTTCACACTCAACCAGGATGAAATTCCAGGCGTCCGCAACATGCTGTTTTTGGTCGAAAACGAAATTGGAATTCGAATATACTATACATACCTTAAAGTACTTATATCTTTTTTTTTTTAAACCTTTTAACGACTGATTGGACCGATTGAAATACGGATACGTTTAAATGACGAAAAAGTATTTGGCATTTTTTTTAACGGTTACTTTTTGATTTTGCGAATGAAAATACACTGTACGAATATGATTTTGTAGCAAATTATTTTCAAATGAACCATAATGTTGGTAAGACATTATTTATCTAATTTTGAATGAATTGATTAATTTTAGTTAATGGTTAAGAATAATTGGTTATTCAAATTAATTGGAAAAAAATGCAGTTTTGGTTAGGAAGAGTGTTTACATTATTTCGAACCTACTGTACGAATATGTATTTGATTGACTGTAGGTACTGTTAATGAAATTTCATCTAATAATTTGAATTGCTCACAAAACACTAGTGAATAGTGAAAAAACTTCATCAAAATCGGAACTCACTTATTTTGATTATCTTGAATTCGATTTTCTTTTCGAATCTAAAACTTGCTCTTTAGTACCTACCTACATATAGCCATTAATAAAAATAGTATCTTTTACCAAAAGATAATTTCTGTCATACCTATTTTATTTCTTCTTTCACACTTCGTTGAAGTGAATTCAAAAAATTAAGTAGGTACCTATAAAATTAGGAAAAAAAATATATACATACATATGTATGTTTTCCACGTGGTAGCTTACAACAAAGGAAAATAAGTTAAATTTGCATAAGAAAACAACAAAACTATTTTAATATTCACATTTCGTTTGTTCAATTAAATAAAAGTAAAAACAATAAATTATCAAAAAATATCCTTCTCTACATCAATTGTTTTACAGCTTCGATAAAACCAAAATTTATAAATCCTACATATAAGTAGTAAATATTTAGTTTGAAAATTTCCCAGCGTTCTTTGAGCGACACACCGAGGCGTGTACTGCGACTAGTTTCTTTACGTTTTTGTTCGGCAAATGACGAATGTACACAACACTTGGACATGACCCAAAACGCAGTCATACGGTTTTGAGTCTTTAGTGTTGCCTCAATGCCACGTATCAAATCATTTGTCTTCAAAATTAAAAGCATTTGCCGATCAACTTGTTCCAGGACATCAGATATATGAGGAAGTACGAGAGAAGTATTGTTTTGTAATGTGTCTTTCTAAAAGGATAAAAAAGAATTCATAACTTGTTTTGAATTTAAAATTTCTCATCAGCTCACTTCTTCTTCGGAATATTTAATTTTGCTAATTCCCTGTATAACGGTCTCCCAGGGTCGTCCTGTCACCATACACGCAAACAATCCATAAAGATTATCTTTTATACCCAAATTATTACTGTGCAGACGCATAGCTTCTTTGTCGACTTTTAAAATACTTAGCCATAGCTTCGAATATTCATAACGGAATTTATCGGTTAAATTAGCATAGAGACCATGATCCAGTAGAATAAGATCAACTTTTCCATTAGCATTTTTCTTCACTAAAATATTACCTGGATGTGGGTCACTATGAACAAACCCAGTTGTAAAAATCATTTCCGAATAGAGCTGTCCAATTTTATTTGCAACAGAAAACCTATCGATTTTGTTAGATTTTATGTACTCTAAATCTGTAACTTGTCCTCCTTCCAGGTATTCCATGACTAGAACTCTCGGCGTTGACAGTTCCCAGTATATTTTTGGAATTTTTAACCAATTATAATGCTTGAATTGTCCCGCCACCTTTTCTGCGTTACGACCTTCGTGTAGGAAGTCCAATTCAATTGGTAGATTCTTCTTGCTCTCTGTCACTAACCATTTGATTTTAAAATCGGGAAAGACTATGGCCATAATATTGACTAGAATCTCCATTGTCTTCATGTCTACAACAGAATTGCCCTTCACATATGGATGCTGCACCTTAACTGCTACCACTTCTCCATTCCGAAGCGTTGCCTTGTGAACTTGTGCCAGCGAAGCTGTGCCTAGTGGATTTGGATCAAAGGATTCGAATAGATCATCTGGGTGTTTTTTGAGCTCTTGCTTAATGACTTTGTACAAATCTTCTACAGGATTAGTAGGTGCATTTGAATGTAAGATTTTCATAGTTTGGACGAATTCCTTTGGTAGCAGATAGTCCAGGGCGCCTACATGCTGACCCACTTTTATGTACACTCCTTTGTTTGTGCACATTAGGTCGAGTAGTTTTTGGGCGGCAATTTTGTGCACACGACTCTTTTCGGCTTTGTACTCTGGCGAAGATTTGTCCCATTCTCTATAGTAGAGTTCTCTTTTATATGTTAGTGCAACATCGAACACGGTTATGGCGGATCTCGATAGACGAACAATTCCGAGAGAGTTGACGTCATAGTCGTTTGCTCGAAGACTCAACCCAGTGCTAACGGCACCCGCACCTACTATCGAATACGTTATGACACGACGAATCATTTGTAGTAACTAAATTCTACCTCAACTATTAGTAAACAGGTGATAAATGAATATGAATCTGTAATGAAAAAAAAAAAATCGGAATAGGGTGAATAACTAAGTAGGAAAATTGTTCATGGAATTCAAATTAATTCGATTATTATCCACTCTATTACACAAATGTATCACAATCTTGAATCATAATCGGTTGAGACTCCCGTAGCAAAGTTCATTCGTTGAACATACATTTTAGCTTGAATCTTGAAATTACATAAATATATTTTTGTACTCACTTCTTATAACTAAATTAAATGGATTTTTGGTATAAATAAAAATGCTTTGTGATTTTAACTATCTCATTGTCTAAGATCTCTTAAACTAACAAGTTACTTTAATTAAATTTCAGTAAAAATATTTGTAATTTTCACTAAATCACGAAGACGATGTCTACTTTCACCTTAACAACTATGTACTGTGTGTATTGGCTATGAGCTGAATAAATTTTGACGTTTGATTTCCATGTGTGTACCCATAGCTCCTCTGTCCCCTTGTCTCTTCATCGAACCCTTTAATCAAGTGCATCTCTTTCTCTATAGCTTTTGTTTGCTTGTATGATGGCTTATTGCACACGTGGTTGTTGTGATTGGGATTACGAGAATGAATGAAATAAATTTGTAAACAGAAAAAGATGCTTGATAAGTGGTCTCCTCACAGGTGGAATTGACTTCAAGCATTATTTTATGTTAAGAAGCTTTAGCTGCCTTATGCGAATTGACAATTGAAAATAAAGATGCGTAACGTCTAAAGGTTAAAATAGATGTTTTTCTAGCAATTTAAGTAGGTAGGTACCTACCTACATATAGATGGGTACACAGACAATAAACAAAGTAGGTACTAGAATTTACTGCATATTATTTAATGAATAAATCTGAACAGGACATTATTTCTAATTTCAATAGGCATATGGATAGGCATCTGGCAATCCGAACATTTCCAAGATACCTTTAGTTGTGTTGCATCAGCTGATTTTTTGACCGCTGCTGACCACAAAGATAGGTACCTATAGAGCTCGATTTGCATCGGAGTTGATGGTCAACAGTTTTTTAGAAATCAGGTGACGCAACAACAACTAAAAGGTACCTATCTGAAAAATGTTCGGATTTTATATAGGTATATACAGTATGCAGTAAATAACAAAGTCCCTACATTTTGTGAATTTATAAATCATAACTATAGAAAAGAATTTACAGGGTGTTTCAGAGTATTCTGCTGAAATAAGAATATACCCACAGGAAATGGACTTAATACTTTACCTCAAAAACTTGTCGGCCGAATTATACCATTTCTATCTTAATTATTCCTCAGAAAGCGACTTTTTTCCTAAGCCCTGATGTCAAAATAATAAAAAAAACATATAATTAAAAGTAATATAAATTCTGCGGATTGATAGGTAGGTACTTCGTTTTACGCATGTAGGTAAAAAAAAACAGTCGGTAAAAATGTTACCAGAAAAAAAAATTCAATTTTATTAGAAATTGCTTATAAAAAAAATTTCATAATAGGTACATACGTTCGAGTTAGTTTTAGTATTTTTTAAAAGTTATATTTTAGTTTAAAGTATTTTTTTAATCTCTTTTGTTTTTATATAATATAGTTAAAAAAAAAGAGACACAAGACTAAATTTAACGTAGATTTATAGTTCAGCCACGTGAAGGCAAATGATAAGTGTTGTTAAAATTATTAGCTCTATTCGATGTTAAACAGTCCAGAGCGCCCTTGGTAATGTCATTAAATCGTCAACCCGGGGCTACTCAGATTTATTTGTCTTCAAACTGTTTTCTGTTAATTTAAGGTCGTATTAACAATAAAAAAAATGAAGACGAATAAAAACAACAGTAAATTTAAACTAAAAAAAGATTCTTAATCTAAGTAAAACGCTTAGCTAACTATTTCTACAATTTATTATTTTTTCACAAATTTTTGTTAAAATTTTTTTTTGAAAAATGTGACAAATCTATTTAATTTTAGAAATAAGTCAAAACTTTCACCTCAAAACTGAAGATGATGGTAAGAAAGTTTGAAGTTTTTCAAAATATACCTATACTTAAAACCAAAATTCAAAAACCCAAAATTTTTTTGGAAAATTTTGATAAGGGATGTTTTTAAGATTATATAGGACCCTTTCATAAAAATTTGTAGCATTCCGTCAAAACTTTTATGTATGAGGAAATCGAACACCAAAAATCTGGTTCTTTAGCAGGCACCAAATGATCAATTTTTTATTACTTACAAAGCCGCTGAAAAAAAACAACAAACGTTTTCGAAATAAATATGTATATGTATATTCTTTGTATATGAAAACTATAGTACTATCATGGTGGAAGTCGAATGGGGCGACATCTGATTTACCTATGCAACCCTTACTCTTTTTTTTTTGCGGAGAGCTTATGGAGGTTTTAAATGATATTTATTGATATTTTTTGGATGCAATTATCCAAAAAATAGTCTCCTCTTGCTCCTACCACCAATTTTCGACGCTTAAAGACTCTCCAAATCGAATTTTACACCTCACATTTTGCAGCGCCACCACCAGGACCTCTGCAACCCTAAAAAAAACTCGCCATGATAGTACTATAGTTTTCATATACAAAGATATATTGTCTTAACGATTACCCGAATATCGGACGTTAATGGCCGAGCCGAAAATACTCATGACTTGTTTCTTACCTCTGACCCTGATAAATACACAATCAGTGTATTAACGCCTCTAGGCACATCTGACCATACTGTCATTTCCTCAAATTTCTCGTGCCAAACAAATCCATTTAGAGAAAGATCTCCTGTGAGAACCGTTTGGCAATACGAGAAGCCAGCTGGGACGCCTCAATAATTTTTTCAGGATCTTCAACTGGTCAATAATCAACATGCTTCCTCGGTAGTGACGTAGACTCCAGCGCGGATTTCGGATATGACTCTTTTGGGAATGAGAACTTTTATCCCTAATTGGGCTAAGAGCATCAGACCCAAAGAGAAATCATAGTTCAATGCGAAATGTAAAGAGGTTATTAGGGTCAAAGAGGTTAGCTTCCGATGTTTTAGAGCCAACCCAACTGAGAAAAACCGGTAAAAGTTCAAACAAGACAGGAAGGCCTGTAACGCCCATATTCAAGGGACCAAATTTTTGCATGACCAAAAATTAAGGCAAAAAATACTACAATGTCCCACAGGTAGTAAAAATGTTTGGTCATTCGTAAAAAAAACATAACGAAAAAAAGATCTTCCTCAGTTCCAACACTCGTCAATGACACTCCCTTTGTTAGCTCCCTCGAAAAAAAAACTTATTTATTCGTTAGGCAGTTAGACGGATTCAAGTCTGAAATCCACAACATAAATGCTGGTGTGCCACAGGATTCCGTTTGGTCTCCGACCCTCTTTCTCTTTACTGATCTCCTGGCTGTAACTACTAATCCAATAAATTGTTTCGCTGACGATAGCACCCTTAGCTTTTCATATTCGTTTCGGAAATGGAAATAAAACAGCTTAATATGATAAGTACATTAAATTCTGACTAGACAGCATTGTACAATGGGATTAAGAAATCGCGTAGAATTTAATGCTTCGAAAACTCAATGCTGCCTTCTGTCCTCAAAGCGAGACGTACCCCCCTGCCATTATCTAGGAATGGCACTTGCATCGAAAAAAATTAATCAGCTTGCGATTCTCGGTATGAGTATCACAAATCATCTTTTGTGGAATGATCACATACCTACTTAACGTCGTCAAAAATGCCGCAAGATGTTTATGTTTCACTTGGAGATGCAAAAAATTCTTTTCCCCTTCTGATCTGGCTATTATATATAAAAGTTATATACGTCCAAAGCTTGAGCATAACTGCCATCTCTGGGCTAGTGCTCCAGCAACTTACTTAAGCCTCTTGGACAGTATACAAAGACGAGCCTTTAAAACGATCGGAGACAGGAGCATCATCGATACTTTTATGTCACTCAAACACCGGCGTAACGTTTCCTGTCTCTCGCTCTTTTATCGTTACTTTTACGGTAAGTGCTCAAATGAAATAGCCAGTTGCATTCCTCCCCTTAAACGATTCAACCGTAATACTCGCGCTTCCAGGAATGCTCATCAGTTTACTCTTGAACCCGATTTCGGTCGTATTGTTGTTAAAATGTAAGATTTTGTACTGTAACAAATATCACTTTCATCTAAATTGTTTATATAAAACATGTATTCATTTATTTTTATTATTATTTTATTTGTCTAAATAAAATCTATTCTGTTTCCGAAACTCAAGCTGTGCATTTGTTATTTCTCCGTTTCATAGTTCACGTTCAGTTTTTCTTTTCAATTTACCTTTCTTTTTTTCCATCAGGTTATTGGCCCAGGCACCTTATTGAAATGGCATCGAATATATTGGTTGAGAAATTGAAAGGCAGAGAAAACTATGACGTGTGGAAAATTGCTGCAAAGTCATATCTAGTCATTAAAGGACTATGGAGCTCTATGGAGACGGCACCTGCAAATGCTGATGGAACAGCAAATGATCTGAAGGCAAAATCGGAGCTGATTCTACTTTTAGAAACACAGAACTATTCATATATTGCCGATGCTACAACGGCAAAGGAAGCTTGGGAAAATCTTGCTAGTGCTTTCGAGGATACTGGTTTGTGCAGAAAAGTAGAGCTTTTAAAACAATTGGTTCAGCTTAAGTTGGCAGAATGCGAAAATATGGAAGACTATGTCAATAAAATGGTTATGACCTCCATCAAAGTGAAAAAGGCTGGATTGAAAATTGACGATGAAATCGTCGCCTCTTTGATGCTGGCTGGGCTTCCCGAAGATTTTAAGCCTCTTGTAATGGCTGTTGAAAATTCGTCGTCGAACCTGACATCTGATTCCGTCAAAACATTACTTCTGCAGCAAGTTGAATATAACGGAAATGATTCTGGTCAGAAGGCGATGTTGAGCAAGTCATTCAAGCCAAAATTCAAGAAAAACAAGTTTCGTTGTCATAACTGCGGTGAGGTTGGACATTTTGCCAAAAATTGTTCGAAAAAGACTGGGAAATTAAAGAAATCGGAATGCCTTTTCACAACTTTTTTGGCAGATGGAAACAACTCTCAAGATGATTGGTATGTGGATTCTGGTGCGTCTGCTCATATGACTTTGAAGAGAGAAATTTTACAAGACCAGTATGAGCCATCACATAAGGAGATAGTTGTAGCCAACAATTCAAAGATGACCATTAAAAGTGTTGGCGATGTGAACATTTCTCTAGTAAATGGCAGTGCGAGAACGAGTGCAATCATTAAAAATGTACAATATGTTCCAGATCTATGTGCGAATTTAATTTCGGTGAGTCAGCTGGTAAAAAATGGGAATAAGGTGCATTTTGAGAAGGATGTTTGCAAAATTTACAACAAGTCGCAGAAACTCATCGGAAGTGCTGGTCTCGTCAACAATATGTATAAGCTAAACTGCGAGATTGAAGAAAGTGTCGATAGTCCTGGAACTGCTTTGAAGGCGGTAGCGGGTGAAGACGTCTGGCATCGTCGCATGGGCCACATTTGCGATGAAAATCTTCTGAGGGTGAAGTCAGCTGTAAAAGGGATTAATTTTTCTCCTCTCAATCCGTCAAAGTGTATAGTGTGTGTAAAAGGAAAACACGCACGGTCATCATTTACACATACAGGAAATCGTGCTGAGAATGTTCTGGATTTAGTTCATACTGATGTTTGTGGACCACTTTCTGTTAAATCTTGGACAGGATGTAAATATCTTCTGACATTTGTTGATGATTACAGCCGGAAAGTTTTTGTTGTTCCGTTGAAGCAAAAATCTGAAGTTTTTGAAGAATTTTGCAAGTTCAAAACCTTTGTGGAAAATCAGACTTCAAGAAAAATAAAAGTGTTACGATCCGACAATGGCTTAGAGTACTGCAACAAAAGGTTTGAAAAATTCTTGTCACAATGTGGAATCCATCATCAAAAGACAGCGCCATACACACCCGAGCAAAACGGTGTTGCAGAAAGGATCAACAGGAATCTAGTGGAGAGAATCCGGTGCATGATAATAGATGCAAATATCTCACAACGTTTCTGGGCTGAAGCAGCGAACACGGCATCATATTTGATTAATAGAATTCCTTGCAGAGCAAATAATACAAAAACACCTGAGGAGCTCTGGTCAGGAATAAAGCCAGATTTATCAATGCTGCGCGTTTTCGGCTGCACTGCGATGGTCCATATTCCGCATGAAAAACGTAAGAAGCTCGATCCTAAGTCTAACGAGTGTATGATGCTGGGATACTCTAGGGATTCAAAGGCTTACCGATTATGTGATGAAAAAAGAAACATAATGGGCGCATTCACTAATCTAGTGGCTACGTAGTCGAAATTCAACTAGATTTGTGAATGCAAAACTTCACTACAAAGCTAGTCAATCCTGAGCTGTCATATTAATGACAGATGCAAAAGCAAACAAACGCAAAATCGGATGTGCAATCAAATTTTGTTCCATGAATGCTGTGTAGAGATTGCAATCCCGGGATGATTTTCCGATCCCGGGATTTCGGGATTTAAAAAATTGAATCCCGGGATCCCGGGATAATCCCGGGATTTAAAAAATATTTTCAGACTCAACTTGGGAGCCAAAAAAAACAAATTTTATGGTTTAATTTTTATTATTAAGAACGAACAAAAAAAATAATTTTCTTCATAAAAACAAACAAAATAAGTAAAAAAAACAATAAAGCTTTAAGCAAAAACTTAAAAATATTCGTAATAGAATAAACTCTAAACATTAATTCATTATTAATTCAGTCTTTAGGTTTATACGGTATTCACACCAAGCCGAAAACACGGTTTTCGCCAAAACATCGGTTTTCGATGAAAACCTAATCGAAAACACAAGTTTTCGCATACATTTTTTGTAGCTTCAGGTTTTCATAAACTACAAGTTTAAAACCGGTCGAAAACTTGTAGAAACTCATAGATGAACTAAATCAAACACACATGGAATATTCAGCGCCCAAAAATTGACAAGAAAGAAATTGATGGAATGCTTTCAAAAGAAATTAAAAACAGCTGACTGTAAATATTATTTGAGTTTTTAATTTGTTTTGTTGATAAACTTTTTGTGATAAGTAATTTCTTTCTTCTGATTCTCATGTAAGAGTTTTCAGATAAGAAAAAGAAGTTTAACAAAATATTCATGTTTTCTTCAATTTTCTTTTTGTGTATATAAATTAGTTTAATTTGTTAAGCATTCATTTATTGTTGCAAATATGTAAACACAAATAAGTTTTTAATTTTTCAATACAAAACTTGGCAGTAATGTTGTCAAAAAATTGAAATGTCAAACGAAAACACGTAATATGCAGTGTGAACGCATTTCGTGTTTTCGAAAACTTTTAGCTGAAAACCGCGTTTTGAGTTTGGTGTGAAAAGGTTATTAGTTTAGAAGTAAAAAAATAAATAAATATTAAATTAACATTAAATAACACTTAACAATTTAAAAAATCACATTTGGAATTATTTTTATAATATAAGCGAATAAAAAGCAAAGCATCCAATGTTTTGTCTGCAACTGCTTCTAAATTTTGTTCCAAAACGTGCAGCAGCAGAAAATGCACGCTCTGGTTCAATACTCGTTGGAGGGATGGACATTAAATATTTATGGGCCTGCTCTAAAAATTTTCCTCTTATGAATGAAATTTTCCTATAGATATCGATATACCTAGATGATCACTGACAATAAGAACACTACCGAGAAAAATCAAAACAAAACCAGGGAAAATTAGGTAATGAAAAAAAATAAAAAAACACCCCTTCAAGCAAACAAGTCCGACCTCGGTCCGAATCCGCTCCGCCGCAGACGGAGCTGAGTCTGACTTCGGCTCAGAAATGGATCCGAAGGCGGCTCAAATTAGTATGGAAATTATAATCACCGCGGAGCCGATTTTAAATGTATTGGTTTTTTCACCACGATTTCTCCTTCGACTTTGTGTTTATACACAAAAAGTTGCAAGTGTGTGAGTGCAACCCCGTTTTTCTCGGTCGGAGGTCGGAGTGTCTTTTCTGAACTCCGTTTTCTTGCTTGAAGGGCACACAAAATCAAACATGAACTGCAACAGAAAATTAAAATACAGGCGCAAGGCTGCCACTTCACCATAAATTTCTCAAAAATTCACTACTTTTTGTTAAAAGAAGTAAGAAAAAAGTATGCGAATATTTAGCCACCAATCCCGAAAATCCCGGGATTGAAGAACTATAATCCCGAGATTTTCGGGATCAAAAAATGGGCCGGGATCCCGGGATCCCGGGATCCCGAATCCCGGGATTGCAATCACTAATGCTGTGGCATACACTGGATCTGACACAAAATTGTTAAGTGAATTGTTTTATTTATTGCACTTAAAAAAACATTACCTGTTGAGATTTGTTTGCAAATGTCTTCAGATGCCTCTATTTCGTACTTTATTTCTAGGTACTGAACTATGAGTTTCATTTTGATTGTTTGAATCTTTTGTAAATTTTTTCAACAGCTGATTATGAAACGTCATAATCAGTGCCAACTAACTTTTTAGCCGAAATTTTTACACTACGTCGGAGGGGAAATTTCAACTACTTTTGTAGTTAGAATTAGCCAATCAGAATCGCTTGACTACGTAGAAACTAGATTAGTGAATGCGCCCAATTAGTCGAAACGTCATATTTTTCGTGTCAGACGTGTTTAAAAAATTTTCAAAAAACAATACGAATTCAGGGGGAAAAAGTGTATTCGATTTCCGTATTGTTGAGGCTGATGATCTAATCGAAGTTAATGTGCCAGCTATAGTCAACACATCAGCTGATGATCTAACTAAGGTTAATGTTCCAGCCGTATCCGAAAATGTTGAAGATTCTACTGAAATCTGCTCTGAAAATATAGCAGTCGAAGAAGATTCTGATGACCTCGAGTATTGTGATGCTCAGATGACCGAAGAAGAGACAGAAGATAAAATAGTTTCAGACGTGGAGAACCGAAAAGCTAACCGCATCGCCAAAATAAGCAACAGAGATGCTGACGAAAAAACTGATTTACGGAGGTCTGAACGTATTGCGAAGTTGAACCAGGCTGGTTTCATTGCAGACCTGAAGATGTCGGATCCTCAAACTGTAGCTGAAGCTTTGTCATGTGCAGAATCTAACTACTGGAAGGAAGCGATGGAAAGCGAATTTGGATCATTGCAAGAAAATAATACGTGGGATTTAGTACATCTACCCAAAGGTAAGAATGCAATTCGATCTAAATGGGTTTTTAAGGTCAAACGAAATGAAAATGGGGAAATAATAAAATATAAGGCTCGACTAGTTTGCAAAGGTTATTCCCAGAAAAAAGGCGTTGACTATACAGAAACTTTTTCTCCTGTGACACGATACGCTTCAATTAGATTTTTGTTGGCGTTGGCTGTAAGATATGACCTTAACATCTGCCAAATGGACGCGGTTACAGCATTCTTGAATGGAGAACTGAAGGAAGACATATACATGGTTCAGCCAGAGAAGTTTTCTGATGGTACTGATAAAGTATGTAAACTTCGAAAATCTTTATATGGTCTAAAGCAATCCAGTCGTGTTTGGAACGCCAAGCTGAACGAGGTCCTAATGAAATTTGGTTTAATGCGCTCTGATGCAGATCAGTGCGTGTACTACAACATAAATAAAGGCCAAATGATGTTCGTTGCTGTATATGTGGACGATGTGCTGATATTTTCTAACGATAAGAGCATTGAAGAAAGTTTGAAGAATTTGCTTTGTGAAAATTTCCAGATGAAGGATTTAGGGGAAGCTTCTTCGATTCTTGGAATCCGAATATCTCGTGACAGGTCAGCTGAAACTATCGCCATAGATCAATCACAATACATCGATGACATCTTAAAGCGATTTGGCATGTATGACTGTAATCCGGTGAGTACCCCACTTGACTCGAATCAAAAAAATCTTCAAAAATGTGCCCATCATCACCTGAAGAACAGAAGAGGATGTCCAATGTGCCCTATATGGAAGCAGTAGGCTGTTTATTGTATGCGGCACAAACTACAAGGCCTGATATCAGCTATGCTGTAAATCTGTTAAGCAGATACTCTTCGAATCCTGGTCAGGATCATTGGGCTGCAATTAAACGTGTTCTTCGCTACCTTAAGGGCACAATTGATAAAAAGCTTGTATATCGAAAAACAGGCCACGAAATGCAGGGTTTTTGTGACGCAGATTGGGCTGGTGACGAAGATGAGAGGAAGTCTACGTCCGGCTACGTATTTACTATGCAGGGAGGCCCGATATCATGGACTTCTAAGCGCCAGTCAACAATTGCGTTATCATCAACAGAATCTGAACTAATGGCTGTTGTACAAGCAGTTCAAGAATCCATATGGTTAAAGCGTTTGGAGTCAGAAATGTTTGTGAATCACCCAAGACACATGGTTTTGTATTGCGACAACAAAAGTGCGATACAACGTATTAAAAATAATTCATATTCACTTCGAACAAAGCATATAGAAATTAAAACTCAGTTCATCAGGGATAAAATTGAAACGGGTTCAATTCTATTAGAATATGTTCCTTCGAATGAAAATTTAGCCGATGGCTTAACTAAAGGCTTGGTAAAAATAAAACTTCAATTAAATAACAATTTACTAGGTCTCAATTAAAAATAAATAAAACTTTGTTTATATGTATGTATATTTAAAAAAAAAAAAGAATGAAGTAATTGAAATGTTTGATGTTTGATTTAAGATAATTCATTCTGGGGAAGTGTTAAAATGTAAGATTTTGTACTGTAACAAATATCACTTTCATCTAAATTGTTTATATAAAACATGTGTTCATTTATTTTTATTATTATTTTATTTGTCTAAATAAAATCTATTCTGTTTCCGAAACTCAAGCTGTGCATTTGTTATTTCTCCGTTTCATTGTTCACGTTCAGTTTTTCTTTTCAATTTACCTTTCTTTTTTTCCATCAATTGTCAAGTACAGGGATTCGTTTTTTAGTACTACGCGAATGTGGAACACCCTTTCACGCTCTGTCTTTCCCTCTCATTGTGATGTAATGAAATTCAAGACTAATGTAAATGTTCACCAGCATCTCCTTTCAAATCCTCTCCTTCTTACCTAAAGCTTCACTTCTCGCAAGCGCGGGATTTGTTTAAATACAGATAACGTGTAGGTGCATTGATAGGTAAATTAATTAAATACGAAAATTGCGCGGAAAATCGTTGCATCAATTTTTAGTTACTTACTCAGTCTCAATTCAGCTCTTTTGATAATTAAAATTTACCATTTAATGCTATTCGTCATTCGATATCGGTAATTTTTAATCCTCTGTGTAAGAAAAATTCGATAGGATCGAAAAGATGCATTTAGTTTTCCCCAAACATGTGAACCCTGTAAACTAATCGTTAAACCCAAAATCATAAGCTCAGATATGTTTGGTATTGCAGCTCATATAAGAATTGTAAAGCTAACTTTATGGAAAAAAAAAACTTAGAAATAAAACACTGCGTGTTCAAGTTTTCAAAATGGAACTTTATGGTACAAAAAAGATTCATTTTTAACTTATTTCTAAAATCTCTTAATCAACTAGCATTAGAAATGCGACTTTTCATTACACTATTTTTTGTTTTGTTTTTCAACCTCTTTATTTGTTGTTGCTTTGTTAAAATGCTTTATAAAATGATTATTTTTACGAAAAATTGTCTAGATTATACAAAAGAAAACAAAAAAAATGGAATAAATATATTAAATATCTGTCATTTTATTTCGTGTTATATAGTTTAGTTTTTTTCTTAGTGGGATTCTTATTTTGATTTAGGTATATAATGTATATTTGTGCACTTACCGTTTATAGTAGAAAAATGTCTCTTAAAATCTAATCTTAAAATTATTATTATTATATTTATTTCTGTTCTTTTTGCATTGTTTTTACTTTTTGTAGCAGTCATTGGGAGTATGAAATACTTAAAATGTATTTTTCTCATTACTCTCAGTATTATTATCATGTCAAGAGGAATCTTTAAATTTACTTAGTATGAGCGCGTTAATTTTCTAAAAACAAGAGTATTAATCTTAAAGCCTAAAATGGAATAATGTTTAATGAGTTCTAACCTAAAAAAACGACATAAATACATACTATAAAAAAAGTAAAGCATTAGGTAATGTTTTAAAAAACGAGATTTCGCGTTTTAAGTTAATTGCTTGTGAAGTATTTTTTTAGGTCATTTAAGAATATCTGTTGTTCTTTTAATTTAGGGACACAAGACAATGCGATGACAGATGGAGAATACTATTCGAGTTTTTTTTTTTTTTTTAATATTGATATGTTGTGTCTTTGCAGAAGCTTTTTAGTCTATAAAATATCTTTACCTATACTAAAATGTGCAAATATGAGGATGATGTTTGGTTGCTATTTTGTCATACAGATGTTTCTGAATTGAGTTTTAAGACAAATTTGTTGCTTTTTGGATCAACAACTTCTTCGGATATGTTAAAATGAGGCAGTTTATGTATTGCCACTATGAGTGAAACGTCATTCTGAATTAACTGAAATGTACATTCATTGGATATTGGTCGTGAGAGAAGCTCATCGCATATAAGCGACCACGATTGAACCCAACGACGTTCTTTTTCGCTTTGCAGAACTGGCGTTTCGGTGATATATGGTTCAAGAAATGCTCTGGGTGATAGATCATGTTTGAGGCAGTGGGCCAGATGCTTGAGAATACTTTCAAAGGTGTGCCGAGGTTGTTGGCGTGTTACTCGGAGATATTTTTGAAGGGCTCGTGCCATTGATGGGAAAACAGCTTGGGCAGCTTCGTGTGGATCTAAAGGTATAGCTGGGGCTGGTTCATTGTGTATACGTTTGATGTGCGTAAATGCTTCCTCTGCGGCGGTTATAAGGCGAGCGCGTCTCTTTTTCACTCGACGTTCGTATTCATGTTCTTCATAAAAACGCTCATTGTGTGACGAGTCACGACGACGGGCATTGGCAGCTAGAACTGCTCTGCTCTGACTCTGTTGTTGAGCTGTACTAACTCCATCGACTTCGTAATATTTGAAACTTGTAGAAATTTTGTTTCGTTGCGACTTTGATATAGGGATTCGTTCTAAATACGGATTATATATGGGAAAGTCGACATAGTACCGTTGAAGTACCCAAACTGCAGCCCTTTGAATGCTTAGCTGACCAAGTGTATATGACCGACTAACTCCGTCCGGTGAACGTATGATTTTTACATAATACGTTGGTTGTGTATGTCTAAGTTCGAGCAAAACAACCGCAATGTAATGAATAAATATTAAAGTGTCGACAAAATTTGTTGCATATGCCACCAAGGATTTATAGTTAACCGCATCGCCTCCTGTCTCCACAACTATCTTGGCTCCATTTGTTACCTGCACAATGTAGAAGAGCCAATATGAGAATGTTGATACCGTAACGAGTAATAGAACAGTGGCTCGGAACAAAAATATTCTCGGCATAGTTGCACTAGGTCGTCGCAAAAATAAAGCCCACAAACCCAGGGCCAATAGAATCAGTCTTGCTGTAAGTGATACTAAAAGACCCTTACATTCGCTACTGCATGCTAATAGCTGTGTTTTGATAGTTTGTGTTTGCTCTGGATGATCGAAAGCGGAGGGAAAAAATCCCAATTTCGGCATCATTACCATTGCCACTGGTGAAAAAAATGAAACGAAACCAAGAATAAGACAAAATACGGATTCTATATATCGTTTGCAGGCGAAACCTAAGCTGGTCTCATTGTCCCTATTCCATGTACTATTAATGTCTTCCATTGAGATGCTTTGTTCGGAGGTGTTGCCAGTGACTGCAGTTGTATTTTCTCCCCAGTTTTCATCTTGTGGTAAAATTTGCACTTCTATAATCTCCTGCCCGTCACGATTTTCGTCTCCTAGAAATATTCAAAAAGGTTTTTGTTTAAATAAAAAAAAAAACTTGTAATGTTTTGAAAAAAAAAACTTTAAAAATTTTGTCAAACAATTTTCCCAAGCTATCTTTACGCTAAAATCGAATCAAAGCTCAGAATTGATCTTTGGGATATTATAAATAGACATGTAGAACCATAGCCTGAGTGACTTACAACTCTCAACTATTCTTGGGTGCTTGCAGCAATGTTTCAGTTTTTATACCGAATCCTAACTCCTGGGGTGAGAGACACACTGATCTATACAAGTGATACTCTTGAATAAAAAAAGAAAACATTTCACTTTTTTGATGGACAAGGATAGGAATCGAACCCAGACCTACGGCAAGCCGCATCAACTAACTCGGATCCGGGGTAGGTAGAAGGAAGTGTGGAACCACAGATACTATAGTTCCACTACTACTCTATTACCTGTGCTGGAACTGTTTTTTTTTTTTATTGAGAGTCCCTCTAAACCACCCTGAACTTTAAATGAATTTTAAGATGTTTATCAGTGGCAAGTGAGTTTTCTTACATATTTTTTTTGACAAAAAAGTTATGTGAACTTTTAACAAAAAAAAATACTCACCAGTCATATTGACGCTTGTTTGAAAGGGAGCCATATCTCTGGGCTGTTTGCTTGATTTAGAATGTGTGCTGCGATGTGAGTGTCTCGTTCGGTCTCGATGATAACTATTGTTAATGGTACCACCACCACCGCCTCCGTTTCCACCGCCTGAACTATTGTTATTATGATTTCTCGAGCGACGTGACCGACCACTATGCTCAGACTTTACAGATTCGTTTTCCATAGTATGACTACCAACAATTTCAAAAAATCACTATTTTTCCAACACAAGCCCTCAAATGGAAATGCAGAGAAATGCAAATCAAATGAAACAAAATCCAACCAAGAAAACACTGAGAACAAAACCAACGGCAGCATTCCTTTTGTGTTATGTTTGATTGCCTTTAATATTATATGTCTCACACGTCTCAATAAATGGTTAATCAATAAACTGGATTTGTAAGAAAGAATGCTTTGCTTCTTTTTGCGTACCGACAAAGAAAACCAAGACGTTACCAACAAGTGCCACCATTATTTTTGTGTCTGGAAAAGAAGTTATTTTTATTAGCTTTAGATAAACGCACTTTAATGTGACTTTTAAACTGTATTCTTACGTTATTCAGTTTTATTTATAAATATACATAGTTCTAGGATATTATATTGGAAAAGAAGAATGAGAATTCTTCAATCAAAAACACGAGAAAACTATTTAGAAATTCCACACTCTACACACAAAGAAGCCATTTTCTTATTAGCGATTTTTTAATTATATTTTTTGCTTAAGTTGGCAGGGCTGAGTGCATGTCTGACTTTCAAGTACGTTACGTTTCGTAAGAAAGTGCAAAAAACTCGGCCAGTTCAGTTTAATGTGGGTATCAAAAATTCCGTCGGTTTTTTTACTTTTTGGGATTTTATATAATATCGTACAGTATGAAATTTCCCCCTCCCTCTCCCCAAAAAACGGATCCATTCAAATGTCAGAATTAAAACGAGAAAAGATTAATGTGGGAATCTACTACTGATCTCTATAGGGATCGGTGAAAAAGTCTAACTAAACCTTCCAGAAGATTTGAGAAATTCTATTTTATTTAAATTTGAGTTTTTCTCTGTAAAAGCGGGATTATAGGGCTTTGGAATAACATTTGGAAAGAAATATTATATTTGCGTCAAAATATAGTTCGTCGCACATTTATCAAGCTATAAGCTGTCAAGTTTCCTTGAATAATTAGTTAGTAATTAAATTAGATAATTGCCTGAAGAATGCACCTTTTCCCTGAATATGCACTTTTTACTTCCTTTCTTTTACAATCTTTTTTTAAAATCAAAATTTATTATTTAACAAATAAATGTTATAATTTTATTATTTTGAACACAAAACTTTTTGACTACTCTTCCAATTACAGCTGTCAATTTTTTTTTTATCTGTGCCCCTTACAGAAAACTTTTAATTGTTTTTTTTTTTTAGTTATGTTCCAGGCAAATAGATCATTGCAACATTTAACAAAAGTGAAACAGATTTCCTTTCCAGTAAACAATAAAATCAAAATTAGGCTTTTTACTTTTTTTGTCTCTATCATTTGTCTGTCTGGTTTTTACTGCTAAATAAAGAAGAACAAGATAAACGTCAACCTTGTTGGAAGATTAATCAAAATCAGATACAATTAAAGTAGAAAATGAAAATAAATAATAAAAATAATAGTTTTACCCATCACATTTAACGATAAATTTTACACACTAAAATATTGTTGAACAAAAAAACTTTATTGTGAATTTTAGTGGATGAATGAAAATTTATTATTTTGTTTGATTTAGAAATAAAAGATCTATGTAACTGTATTATTTAAAATTCACTTACTTTTAAATTAATTTGTTTCTCTTGTTTTTTATTATCCTTCCAACAAGAAAGCTGACGTTTATGAAAAAAACTTATTTGAAACTAGTTTCCTGAACTTATTTGCTTTGTAGTTTCGTATTTCGTTGTTCCTTTCATCCGAAGTAGGGAATTCCCTAAGTTATTCCAGAAGCCTAAAGAAGTTTTGCATTTTTTGAATGCACTATGCGGCAAAAGCAAATACGATCTATGTGCGTGTGGTGATAAGTTGAAAATTGAAATCAATTTTCAATTTTTCCTGTTGGAATCCTAAAAAAAAAATTATTAAATAAAAATTGAATCGATTACTTAAAAATATGAGTAGCAGTACTACAAATGTAATCAATTAAAATTATTTAAAATAAAAACAAATTGTTTACATGTTTTGTTATCTAGGACCCGACACAAAAGGTTGCCCGACCGTACCAGTTGCAGCTCTTTGAACATGCAATTAAACATAATTCGATTATATACCTTCCCACAGGAAGTGGGAAAACATATATTGCCATCATGTTGATAAAGCACTATTCAAAGGATCTCCAAAAGTAAGTTATAACTTTATAAATGGGACCATGTAGGTACCTATATCGTTTAATATAAATGACCTTTCGTTCAAGGCCACTGAAAGAAGGTGGCAAACGATGTGTTTTCCTTTGCAACACAGTAGAACTAGCCCGTCAAAATGCTAGAGAATTAGCGAGTGCAACAAATTTCAAAGTTGGCCTCTTCATTGGTGACATGAACGTGGACAATTGGCCACAGGAGAAGTGGGAAACTGAAATTTTTGCAAACCAAGTAAGTGTAAATTTATCCTTTTCTGTTTTTTTCCATTTTACTGACCGACGTACAAAGGTTTTTGTAGGAACAAGTCAAGTGTTTGTGGACATGGTAACCCATCAGTATCTTTCTATAAATGATTTAAGTTGTGTCGTTTTGGATGAGTGTCATCATGCAACCAAAGCACATCCAATGCATCGATTTTTATCTCTGTTTATGTACGTCGATCAATCTAATTTACCAAGAGTGGTTGGTTTGACTGGGGTTCTTCTGAAGTCAAACAAGAAAGGTGACATCTTAACACCACTTCAGGAGATGGAAGCTGTTTTCCGTGGAAAGATTATAACCGTTCAGAATATGGATGAATTTCATAATGTTTTGCTGTGAGTACCTATTGAACTTCATTAAACTAATTACATATTTTTCAGTGTGAATAAAGGAAATGTATTCGTTATTGCTGACGTGGCTTTCTCTGGTTGAAGCACGTTCAATGCTGTATTTGTGCGACTGTGTATACCTACTGCAATATAAGCTGCAAGTGTTTTTTGTTTATTGAGTGGTATACGAATAATAAATAGAAATTTAAAGATGTGCTTAAAATATCAAAGAAAAACAATTCGTATTGTTGCGCGAAACATTGATAGTTTATATTTCTTTTTCGTTTATAAATTATTGGATAAAACCGTTGACCAGCCTTTTGGAGTGCATAAATCCTCGCATTCGAAGAAATCACGGATGCCTTTGAATTGTTGTTGCATCAGCTAGTTTTTGAATATCTTGGGAGCGACATGTTGAGGCTAGAATAGATCCAATTCGTTTCCACTCCATGGGGTAGAATTTTTATAAATTTTTTTCTATGACTTCGGACACTCCACAATGTGTTTAAAATTTTTTTATACTTAAAAATTAAAAAAAAAAATACTATTGATAAAAATAGGCAACGTCTTCTTATTGTTAACTTTTTTGGTAAAGACTGGCATATATTTTTTATCAATTATTTCGCATCATATATGAGAAATTTCTTAATAACTCGACAACATCGCCAACTGTCGGGTCCATATGTTGTGAGTTTCTTTTCTGATACGAAATCAATAACAACTAAAAAATATTCAACATTACATGGTAGTTTCTGAGTTATGAGGAAAAATTAAAAATACTAATGAAGGTAGGATGACTACTTTAGAAAGAAGAAGCTCATTCATTATCTTTGCTTAGGAAAGTGTTTTTATTTAAAAGTGGATATATGTAGAAGTTAATTTTTTTTTGTTAAATTTTTGATTTACTGCACAGTCAGAAAACACAGCTTTGACATTTTAAATGGATGCATCGAAAGATAAATAAAATATCTTCAAAGAAAATATGTAAAAAATATATAATTTGCTACTAAATTTCAATGTGCTAGAAACTTGGTAAATATAAACACAAGTTTTATACAGGGGTGGAATCGCGTAAGGCGATAGTCAATTTTCAAAGTGACTAATAAATAGCTATCATAGCAAAAAAGTGATAGTCAATTTGATAATCACCTTATTTAAACTATATTCTATTAGTTGTTTGATCAATTAATGGATATTTTGATATATAAAACATTTTCCTACGTTAAACATAGGCTGCAACATGTCTTCTTGAATATTTAAAAACACAAAAAGGAATAATAATCTAGGCATTTGGTCTCTCAAATTTGTTGTATGCAAATTTTTTCAGCTGTTGATATCGTAAAAAATGTAAGTACCCACATAAACGGTAACTTTAAAAACCATTAATGGCTTAGAAAAAGAGACGTCTTCATATCACGCATTCCCTTAATTCCTTCTGATATACCACTTGAATTGAAGGCTTCAAATTCTCTTGCCTATGCTATTAATATTAATAAAGCACAAGAACAATCCTTAGAAGTTGCTTGGATGAATAAAATAATCAATCTATCTAATCTATATTCATCATCAAAGTGAGTGACAATTCGAGTGACTTCTTCTTTCTTAACAAAACCAATATTTAACAGTTATACTATTTTCATCTTTCAGTAATACATTTATATTGTAATTTATGGATTGAATATTGAATTAAACGTATTAAATTAAAAATAATATTTATAAAACAATAAAAAAATAATTTATAATATAACCTGAAAAACAAACTTAATTAAAATTAAAAAAAAAAACTAAGTTCTAAACATGTAAAGTAAATTAACATCAAAGATTTATAAATAATTTCAAAAATATAAACGCTTTCAGATTTTCGACAAAGCCCTTGGAAGTAATGGTGAAATATCCTAGCGTGTCAGCGGTGTTTGATATTGAACTACAAATCAAAACAATTATAGACAAATGCTCTGCTCAGCTCGAAAATTGGGATATGGGTGAAATCCAGAAGTTTTCAAAAAATCTTCAAAACGTACGCGAACCAAACAAATTGAAACAAGTTAAAAGTCTTCTCGCTGATTTTGTCTACCAAATGGATGATATGGGAGTATATGGTGCCTCTATAGCTATAATGGGAGTTATAGTCCAGTTAGAAGTAAATAAACGGAATGCCGCTACAATGTATTTGCGCAATATGTATCGATTTATTCTAACAAAATGTGAATTAATTAGACATTTATTGGTAAAAAAGATGAAAGAATTTATTTCGGATGATGATGACGAAGACGATATGGATGAAGTTGACGTTATATTCAATTTTTCCAAACCGAAAGTTCAATATCTGCTGTCATATATCCTTTCTGAATTCAGTTCAAAGAAAGGTGATGAAATAAGTGCTTTGTTGTTTGTGCAACGTCGATATACCGCTAAATGCTTATATTTTATAATAAAAAACTTTGCTGCTGCAAATCCGCGACTAAATCATGTTATTCCTGAGTTCATGGTAGGACGGACATCCGGAATGGTTTATACAATTGACACCATACTTGATTCAAAGTGGAATCGACATGTAGGTTTTTTTTAAATGCATTTTAAAGTTCAAGAAATAAATTAATTATTTTTTTTTTGTTTTTTCTTTAGGCTATTGAAAGATTTCGTTTGAAAGAGTGTAATTTAATTGTTTGTTCAAGTGTACTTGAAGAAGGTATCGATGTCCAAGCTTGTAATTATGTGATTTCATATGATAGCATTAAAACATTTAGTTCGTATGTGCAAATGAAAGGGCGTGCACGATCTTCCAATAGTACTTATGCTGTTTTGTGTGAAAATATAAAACAAAACGAAGTTGCGCAACAAATTAAACAATACCAAGAGATCGATAAAATCTTAAAAAAATACCTTATCACACGTACCATCGATAGAGAAATACCAGATGAACGCCTTACAGCCGAACAATTTACAGAACTCATTACACCATTTAAAACTCGCACAGGAGCTGTTCTACAAGCTGAAAATACTTTGATGCTTTTACATCGTTACTGTCAGACATTACCACAGGATTCATTTACCCATTCGCAAGTATTGTGGTCGGTAGAGTCATATGATTTGAAAAAGTCTGTTGTTAGCATACAATTGCCACTGCAATCTACAGTCAAGGAATTGATAACGGTATGTATGACATTACAAAAAGCAGCAGCAGGTTCCTTTGGTAAGTTGCTGCTGGCAAAAAACCTGAATCATCTATTGTATATAATTTTAAGTTTATTTAGACTTTTTTCCCTGTCATGCAAGTGCTTTTGACCGTAACGTTTGTTGCCAATCTTAACTCCTTGTAATATTTTTACTTGTGACAATAAAGACTGTAAGGCTAGTTTTTAATTCTTGAAAAAATCGAACTCGAGATTTCAATCACACCTTACGTTACGATAAGAGGGAACGCAAAAAATATTGGTCTCTCAATTTTGTCTGTCTATTTGAGAGACCTATTGAGATATCTTTAAATCGATCTACAGAATAAAATACTGAAGCGATCCTCTTAAAAACGGCGTTCTTTAGGTTTTTGCCTTATTCTGTAGTGGGAATACTTGACACTTTTCTTATGCTCCCTAAATAACGGTACTTGCCAATTTTGAAAAAAAATCATAATTTTTTTGGGTTGAAACGACATCAATATGTATGTATATGAAATTACTTTCTTTAAAAGTTATATACGGGTTTGGGTATACATTTTTTTTTTAAGTTTTAATAACTAATTATTATTTATAAGATAACTAATTATTATTATTGTTAACATCGAACTTGAACGTTAGCAAGCATGCAAGGACAAAAGCACAAGCTAAGCTGCCGCTAAATATTATATGGAAAAGTTTTTTTGCTAATCAAAATATTGACCTTTCGACAAAATATCAAGTGTTTATTGCGACAGTTAACACTTGCATGTGCTATAGAGTGCAAGCCTTGAATGTCACCGCTTTTCAAGGAATTTGAAGCAGTAAACACTTGCATGTGCTATAGAATGCAAGCCTTTAATGTCACGGCTTTTCAAAAAATTTGAAGCTATTCAAAGATTTTTCTTCTAAAGAATACATATTTCGATTTTGGCACCAACCTATCCTATACACGTGGAATCTGGCTCACTACCCATCTACATTAATAATCTAAAAGCTCATGCAAATTATTTAACAAAAAGTGATGTTGAGAAATAATACCTGTCTTCATAAAAAAATCTGATGAGACAACTGCAATTGAATCACTATCCTTTTAGGGGTGGAATCAGTTGGCCTTATTCAATGACCTTTCTCTGTCCTTAACATAGGCGAACGTTTTCAAATGGCACAATATTTTCGCATCAATTATTGCTAAGACCGATGAAAGGATATATGACCAGCACCTAACCAGAGCTTCTTCGTCAACTTCCAGGTTATTCTACAGGAACCTTAATCATCAAATTCTAACTCGGGTTTGCTATTTCAACGTTAAGTACTCGTCTTAGGCTATAAGTACTATTTTCAGAGCAAGGGTAAAAATCCTTAATCTAAACTACATGCATATGTACATACATATATCCCACATTGAACTGATCTTCAGCAGACTTGCGACTTATGCAATTTCGCTCAATAGCTTGTATGAAATATTAA
This sequence comes from Syrphus vitripennis, assembly GCA_958431115.1. NCBI lineage: Eukaryota > Metazoa > Arthropoda > Insecta > Diptera > Syrphidae > Syrphus > Syrphus vitripennis. Next base: position 30,781,538 of record OY288109.1, on the reverse strand, counting down.
ATGATGGTCGTGGTTGGCCTAATTTATACAAATTTTACAATTCTTTTTTTTTTTTTTTTTTTTTTTTCATGTCAAGAAACTCATAGTATGCAAATCATTTTGTAAAATTATTGTTACATACATGCTTCTTTTTTATTTTTTTATTTACTTATTCATGAAATGTCAAGTCCCGCAGATGGCGATTGCCATGTTCCAAGTCTTAAGTTTATGTATGTATGTATCAATATAGAATCGAAAAAATAAAGAATTCTTTCTATCTATTATATTCATATGTATGTGTACTGTAGTCCGTCATTTTCCCGAAGACTCGAAACAGAAATCAAGATATTTGGAACATTTAATTCTGTTGAACGCGGGAGACAATTGATGTCTATATTAACAAGATTTTTTTTTTAATAAACTAATAGGTATTTGTTACATGTTATATTGATAGCTAATCTTCAGAATAACTAATGATGAAAGTGATTTTTATATTTGTTATTTACCATTTATGCCCTTTCAATCAATATGTTTTTATTTATACTGTAATATTCTGCTAAGGGTTCGCAATAAAAACTTATTTACTTTATTTCTTAACTTCTTCTTATTACATTTAAAATAAAACACACTTTACTTCAATTGAAATCACTTTTATTAATCACTGGCACAACACTTTACACGAACTTTATTCTTTCACTTTCAAAAATAAACTGTGTCCAATCGGTAGCGCCATCAACCTTATATAGGGAAATATCTGGTTCTGGTCTAATCTCGAAAGCAATAGAAATCTTTAGAACCTGTATCTCGATCTTTCTATTCTGACAGATAGATGGAATAATTCCCCTTCGGACTTCGACATTTACCAATGTTCGAAAAAGCTCATTCAAAGCTCTTTCAAAGCTCATAGCAGGTTGTTTTAAATCGCAATGGTACTAGATGGCGCTGTCATCGCATTCGAGAATCGATATAGTTCGAATGTAAAAGTCGTTATATTATGATTCAAAAGTAGTTAACTAATCTTCGTTACATTGCCCCCCTCTTAGAATTGATCGTCCCGAACAATTTCATCACCTCTTTCACCGTTATATCGATGTAACCGGTCAGCGTGAACTACTTTTAGTTTGCCTCTTACGCCTCTTTGTATACGGTAAACCACATCATTGATTCTTTTCACCACAGTATATGGGCCCTCCCAGTTTTGTTGGAGTTTTGGTGATAGCCCCTTTTGTCGATGAGGATTGTAAAACCACACAAGGTCTCCTTCTTGAAATCCCGTTGCTGTCGCTCTTGCGTCGTATCTTGTTTTCATCCGATCACTAGACAATTTTATATTTGTCCTTGTTTGTTGATGAATGTCAATAAGCCTTTTCTTGAGGTCATCCACATATTCGCCTGTTCCCTGTGACTCATTTGGATGACAACCAAATTTCACTTCACTTGGCAGCCGTATAGTTGATCCGAACAGGATTTCCGATGGTGTTTTTCCTGTTGAGCTATGGGTTGCACTTCGATATGCCATAAGGAACAATGGGATATGTCGGTCCCAGTCTCGTTGGTAGTCGCCGACAACCTTCGACAGATGTTCTTTAAGGGTTCTGTTGAATCGTTCAACCATCCCATCAGATTGTGGATGGAGCGGTGTTGTTCTTGTCTTTTTAATGCCAAGGAGCGAGCACACTTCCTGAAAGACTTTAGATTCGAAGTTCCTTCCTTGGTCAGAATGAAGCTCCATGGGAACACCGAACCTGCTCACCCAATTGAAGACAATTTGATCCACAACTGTTTTGGTTTCTTGGTTTGGGATGGCAAATGCTTCAGGCCACTTGCTGAAATAGTCCATGACAACAAGGATGTATCGGTTTCCGTTGTTAGTTTGAGGAAAAGGACCCGCGACATCTATTGCAATTCTCTCAAAAGGTGTGCCCACATTATACTGCTGCATTTTACTTTGAATTTTTCTACCTGGTCCCTTGCTAGCAGCACAAGTATCACATTTTCGGCACCATCTTTCGACGTCATCTCTTGCGTGTAGCCAGTAGAATCGTTGTCGTACCTTTTCCAGCGTCTTATTCACTCCCAAATGACCTCCAGAAGTTCCATCATGCATCTCTTGAAGTACGTCGTTAACCTTTGACCGAGGTACGACTAGCTGCATCACATAAGATTTACCGTCTGCGGATTCCCACTTACGCCTTAATACCCCTTCTTGCACATGAAGCGAGTCCCATTGTGCCCAATATGCTTTGAGAGCCGGACTTCGGTAGGAGATATCACACCATTCTGGTTTCTCTTGGTGTTCTTTCCAGGCAAGAATGGGTTCGATATCCGGATCTTCTTGTTGGGCCGTTCTGAATTCTTCGTTGTTCCAACCGTTAATGGGATCAGCTCTAGTTCGTTGAACGATGACCATTTCCTTTTCTTCTTGGCGTGTGCAATGCTTACAGTCTGGTTTACACGGTCGCCGGGATAGAGCGTCTGCGTTTGAATGCAGCTTTCCTCTTCGATGTTGAATCTCATAGTCATACGTCTGCAACCTCTCGATCCATCTTGCTACTTGACCTTCTGGATTTTTGAAGTTTAAAAGCCAATTGAGCGCACCATGATCTGTTCGAAGAAGGAACTTTTGTCCATAGATGTACTTATGGTAGTGCTTTGTTGCCAATATCAGAGCGAGAAGTTCCCTCCTTGTAACGCAATAATTCCTTTCTGGCTTCGAGAGTTCCTTGCTGTAATAGGCTACAACTTTTTCCTCTCCGTCATGTACTTGCGATAGTACAGCTCCAATTCCAACGTTACTTGCATCAGCGTCGATGATGAAAGGTTTTCCTGGAGTTGGATAGGCCAGTACAGGTGCATTACATAAACGCAGTTTCAGTTCTTGAAAGCTTTTCTCGCACTCACCTGACCATTTGAACGGCTTCCCCTTTTCAGTAAGATGATGCAAGCTTTTGGCGATCTTAGAAAAATCCTTTACGAAACGCCGATAATATGTGGCCAGACCAAGAAAGCTCCGGAGTTGATGTTTGTCCTGAGGCGTTGGCCAATTCTTTACAGTGTCAACTTTCTCAGGATCAGTTTTTACTCCTTGGGATGAGATGATATGTCCCAAATATTTAACTTCGGTCTTGAAAAACGAACATTTCTTAGGATTTAACTTTAAATGTGCCTCTCGAAGCCTCTGGAATACGGCTTTAAGGTTTTTACAATGTTCGTCAAATGTTTTTCCGTACACGATGACATCGTCCAGGTAGACCAGGCAAGATTTCCAGGTTAGTCCATGTAGAACGCACTCCATCAAACGCTCAAAAGTTGCTGGAGCGTTGCATAGTCCGAATGGCATCACATTAAACTGCCACAGACCGTTTCCTGTGGAGAACGCCGTCTTTTCCCGATCTTCTGGGTGAATTTCCACTTGCCAATAACCGCTCTTCAAATCCAAAGTTGAAAACCATTGGGCTCCTTCCATCGCGTCTAAGGTGTCGCTGATTCTGGGTAGAGGGTAGCTATCTTTCTTTGTCACGTCGTTCAGTCTTCGGTAGTTACACAAAATCGAGTGCTTCCATCCTTCTTTTTGATAAGAACGACTGGTGATGCCCAAGGGCTTTTGGAATTTTCGATTACCCCATCTTTCTTAATTGTCGATATCATTTCTTCAACTTCAGTTTGTTTTGCTAGAGGGAGACGTCTTGCTGGTTGGCGAATTGGTCTTGCATCTCCTGTATCAATTCGATGCCGTACTAGTTGTGTTCGACCATATTGTCCGTTGGGTGAAGAGAATATATCAGCATACTCATGAAGAAGATCTCCAGCAACATTAAACTGATGTTGACTCAGACTTGATGACTTCAGAATTTGGTCTTTTAATCTGTCAAAGCTCAGGGGCTTCTTTGTTTCCGCTTCGGTGATCTTAGTAATCGCGGATACAGGTTCACATTGCCCAACTACTTCTCCCTTCTTGAGCTTAATTTCGTACGGTTTGATGTTCAGTATCCGTACAGGCACCATGTTGTTCTTTGGTGCCACCAGAGTCTTCCCTACCATGATGTTTTGGGAACGTTGTTCCGCATCTGGTTCCACCATGAGGTATCGATGGCTTCCGAAGTCACCCTTTAGTTTCGTCCATACGAATACTTCCGAAGAAGCAGGCAAGCAAATGTCTTCTTTGATGACGGTCCTGATAGTTGTTGTGTTTTCGTTGCCATAGACCATCGGAATCTCCACATTTTGATACTTAAGAACTTGTTTACCGATATCCAAAATTATTCCATGCTCCTTCATGAAGTCGATTCCAACGACTCGTCACATATATCCGCTACCAGGAATAGGTGCGAAAACTCTAGTTCTAGATCATAAGACGAACCTCACCATACACTTTTGCTGCCTCTCCTGTGGCGGTCTTCAGCCGGTAGCTATTGGTGTTGTGTAGCCAAGACATCTTGACCAAGTCTCTTCGTACAATGGAGGCGGTGGCACCGGTGTCGATTGTAGCCACGTGTTTCTTATTGTTTATTATTGCCTCCACTGTCAGACTTTTGTTGTCTCGTTTAGTCTGTGAGACTTGGATAGTGTTTCTGGGGCCATCGATACCAGAAACCAGCTTTTGCCCCTCGAAGTTGGTTCTTACTCGTTTCCCGTCTGGGAAACAAGTTGAGCAGGAGTGTTGGTACTATTGCTTGGTTGTTCTCGAGCGTTGGTTCTGCTTCCACAATGTTGGCATGCAGCTCTTCTCGGTGGTAATCTGCACTGCCGCTGAAGATGTCCGGTTTTGTTACAATTCCAGCATCGAGCAAGTCCTTCACGCTGGCTTCTTTGGAATGCGATTTTCTGACAAGAGCATTCTTCAACTTCGACTTCTCTGACTCGATGAACTCCTTGGGAAGCTTGTTCTGCTGCTTCCATGGTCAGAGCAAACGCTAAAGCTTCAGGAAGCGTACGTTTTCCAGCAGTTCGAATTGCTCGCTGTAAGTTAATGTCAGATACAGCACGGATGAAGGCTTCTGTTGCAAGTTGGCTGACGATTTCATCCCCAGCAGCTGGATATGTGAGATGCGCCAACCGTTCAATGTCTGCTTGAAGTTGCTGCAGAGTTTCTCCTCTCTTCTGGGCTCTAGTATTCAGTTGGACGCGGAAGACTTCTTGCATATGACCATCTTCAAAGCGTTTGTCTATGGCCTGAACAAGAGCACTGAAGTTACCATTCTTATCTGCTGGAATGGTTTGCAGCAGTTCAGCAGCAGATCCTCTGAGGGCAACCGTTAGAGCTATAAATTTGTGTTCTTCGTCCCAGCCGTTCGTCGCTGCGGCTGCCTCAAACTGTTTCTTGTAGATCGACCAAGAAGTTTGCCCGTCAAAAGTCGGTGGATGTATTTCCTTCTTTCTTGGGTAATCGCCAACACTTTCTCTAATCTTAATTTTTCGAACCTTGTCTAATTCGTCGGCAATACTCTGTATTTTACCTTCGAATTTTTCTTGAACGCTCTCGAGTTTTGAAAATTGTTTTTCGAAGCAATCAAAGCGTCCATCAATAGTAACGAACTTGCTCTCAAAAGCATCAAGCTTACCTTCGATGAGAGTCTTCTGTTCTTCTAGAAGGTTCTTTCGTTGTTTTTCCATTCGTTCGAGAAGGTTCTCCTGTTCACACTTTTGTTGTTTTTCTATTTGTTCGAGAAGGTTCTTTTGTTGTTCTTCGAAAAGATTCTTTTGTTCTGTACGTTGTTCTTCGAGCTTGCCAATGAGAAGTGCCATCATTGCCGACAAGTCGACACCAGTACTTACTTGTTCTTCAGGCATTTCTATTTCGAATAGGAATGTGTCTGGGTCTTCTCCGCGTTGACTTAAATCCTCTTGCAGACGAATTATGAGGTCAGCTTTTCTTCCAGCAGTAGGAAGGCCTCGTTTATTTAGCTCTGCCTTAAGTTCAACACAATTCAATTCAATTACTGTCTTACCCATTTTTGCTTTTATTTTTTTTTCTTTAATCACAGTCACTTTTTGTCTTTGTTTTATCAAAACACACACACATATATTTTTTTTTTTTTTTTATCACCACAAATTATCTGAATGCACAGACAACATAAGTTTTTATTCCACTTCTAACACCAATGTAATATTCTGCTAAGGGTTCGCAATAAAAACTTATTTACTTTATTTCTTAACTTCTTCTTATTACATTTAAAATAAAACACACTTTACTTCAATTGAAATCACTTTTATTAATCACTGGCACAACACTTTACACGAATTTTATTCTTTCACTTTCAAAAATAAACTGTGTCCAATCGGTAGCGCCATCAACCTTATATAGGGAAATATCTGGTTTTGGTCTAATCTCGAAAGCAATAGAAATCTTTAGAACCTGTATCTCGATCTTTCTATTCTGACAGATAGATGGAATAATTCCCCTTCGGACTTCGACATTTACCAATGTTCGAAAAAGCTCATTCAAAGCTCTTTCAAAGCTCATAGCAGGTTGTTTTAAATCGCAATGGTACTAGATGGCGCTGTCATCGCATTCGAGAATCGATATAGTTCGAATGTAAAAGTCGTTATATTATGATTCAAAAGTAGTTAACTAATCTTCGTTACAATACATTTTTTCTCCAGCACAAGCCTGAACATTATTTTTCGTAAGGATTTGATGCCCCGAATCTCAAATTGCTTAATTTTTTTGGGGTTAAGACATGTTATGCCTTGTACAAAAAACGAAAGTGTACATTCCTGTGGATGTATTTCTGTCTCCAATTCGACTTTGTGAATATTCAAGTGCTGCATCCACAAGGAAGCACGGAATCAACATTGGAGTGAAACAGCCGTAGTATGGTCTTTAAGGTTATAGAGTTTTTCCTCCATATTTTGGATAGCATTCCCATAGCAGCCTTTTTTTCCCGATTCGACTACTAATATCTAGATCAATTCTGCCATCAGCAGAGACAAGGTATCTCAACCAAAAATATATGTAATTCAATATAATGGCAAAATTTATTGAAATTGGTTATAGCTTTAGAAACTGGTTCAGTACTACTTTAGTTTGTCCAGTGAAATTGTTCAAAAGTCAAACCCATCGCATAAAATATGTTTGCGGTCCGTAGGTAGGCATAACTATGTAGGTGAGGTGAGGACATCCAATGTGATAACATAACAAATCCCTCACAAGCGTCACTTTATGAATGGTTCGTGTTGAATTCGTGAGACTGAATTCCATGCATTAGATATTTAGCTCTATATTCCGCTGAAAATCTCCAATTCATTTTAAAAAAACACACATTTTATGAAATGTAGTAATATCTAAAAAGTTGGATAATAACAGCTTCGTATTCAAATATAGACCTGGCCTTCGCATAAATGCATCTTTTGCTTTAATTTCTTTTTGACCGCAGTTTCTTTAACATTATTATTAAAGATACAAACTTGACTTACAATCACTTTTTTTAATGAAGAACATCTATCCATTGTTCAGAAATCGCTTATTTAATTTTGATTTTTTCAGAGTGATGTAATGAAGACTATTAAAGCTGCTAAGATGTCAGCTGCATTTAAGGCATGCGTTAAGCTGTATCAAAATGGCGAAATCGATGATAGCCTATTACCAGTCACTCGAAAGAAAATACTTGAAAACTGCAGCGAAACTTACTTCGCAAAATGGGAAACCGAATTAAATGGTAACTTAACAAACATGACAAAAAAATTATTGTATAGATAGATAATTTTATTTAATTCTCATAGATAACGCCAAAGAAGCTGGATCGAAAAAAAATGTTCGTGATTACAACAAGATCTATCCTGAAGAGCTAATTGGTTCTGTACCCATTCCTGGCGAAATAGCCTATGCCTATTGTATCAAAATAGAGCCAAAATTTCACTTAGATGAGGATAACGCTAATATAATAAGCCTTTTGAATTCAAATTCAAACTATGCTATTATCGTTAGAAAGAAATTACCTGCCCTGGCTCCGATACCGCTCTTTATGACACAAGGTCCACTCAAAGTAAATATTTCATGTGAACCCTTTCAGTTTATAATTGCTGATAACAACGAACTAGCAAGTCTAAAAGCATTTAACAAAATGATATTTTCGGATTTACGGAAACATTGGAAGAGATTCCTAGCTTTCGACAATAGGAATGGTCCAAATGCATTTTTAATTGCTCCGGTTCAACATGATTGTGTAATCGATTGGGAGTTGGTTCGTCAGTTTCCAAAATTAACCCCGATGCGGGGTACAACTGAAGCTGAGAGATTAAAGAAAATACATAAGCCTGAGGACTACCTTGGCAAAGTTGTCAGCACTTGGTATAGTGCCGATGAAAACATTCGGTATGTTGTGACAAAAATTCGACATGATCTAACTCCATTAAGTGAATTCCCAACGAATATTTATAAACACTATGCAGAATATGTTGAGAATAAATATCGCGAGCGGGTTGTTAATAAGAACCAGTTTATGATAGAAGTTCAGGCACTTACTTCTCGTAGTAATTTCTTTATAAATTCTGCGGGAAAGACCACAGAAAGTAAACGTTTGAAAAGAGACAGCAAAATTTTAGTTATACCAGAGATGTGTCATAATTTTCGTTTTCCAGGCGATTTATGGCTAAAAGCTTTATTTTTGCCATGTATTTTACATAGATTACATTATCTGTTGAATGCAGAAAAGCTTCGTGTTGATATCAATAGGCATTTGGGAATCCCCACAGATCCTGATTATAAGCCAGCTCGTATCGAAATAGATTATTCGCTTCGTAGAGTGGGCTCCGACAGCAAAGAACCAAAAAGTATGCTGCCAGCTTTGGAGTCCACACGTCGAGATAGTAAAATAAATTCATGTTACACTCTGGTCGATGTTGAACAAGGAAATTGGAAGGCATACTTGGAACCTGTTGATGTCTATCGAAATATTAACACTCTGTACCCAATCGAAATCGACTATTACTATCAATTTGTTAATAACTTGTTGGATGAAATGGAGAATTTAAAACTAGATGATTCGCCAGATGTATCGATGCGTAATCTTGAAGCTCATAAACCAAAAATTAGAGATCATCACATTGACGATCTATCTAGAAGACTTACAGATGTATCTTTTGATTCTGCTAGATCTATAAAGATTCTGGAAGATCATGTTGGGTCTCAGAAGACTGCAGAGCAATTTGAATTCTTGGCTGCAATAACAAGCGCCAAAACGAATGACCACTTTGATATGGAACGTTTTGAAGTGTTGGGTGATTCATTTCTAAAATTCAGTTCATCTTTACTGTTGATGCATAGACATCAAACATGGAATGAAGGATACCTTACGGCAATCAAATCTCGGCTGGTAAGCAATAGAAATTTGCTTTACTGTATGCGGGCAAAATTCAGTGGAACATTTATTTGTTCTTCAGTTTTTGAACCAACCACCGAATGGCTGCCCCCGTTGTCTTCGGTACCTTTAAATATTCTCAAAGCAATCGAGCATGATGGTCTCTCGCCTAATAGTCTTTACGAACTAGATCTAAGTGAAGAGGAAATCATTTCGGGTCAATGCAATGAGAAGACATTAGAATGCCTCCGTGACAACACAAAGTTGTCGGAAACCTCCGTTGATTGCCTTTACGAATTCATATACAAGCAGTCTGTATCTGATAAAGTTGTTGCTGATTGCCTCGAAGCTCTGTTGGGGGTATGCGTCAAAAATTATGGAGTAAGAAAAAGTTTCGAAATGCTGGATTATTTTGGAATCTTCTATGATGCCGATAAATCAATACTTCCAAAACTTCTGCAAATTAATCTAGGAAATCCGTTGTTGAAAACCAATGTCAAACAATCGGTTGTCGATGGATATTTGTTGAACTATGAATTCTTAGAAAAGAACTTGAAGTATCAATTCAAAGATCGTGCATATCTATTACAGGCTCTGACACATCCATCTTACCCCACAAATCGAGTAACTGGCTGCTACCAGCAGTTGGAATTTTTGGGAGATGCTATCTTAGACTTTTTAGTATCATGCCACATTTTTGAGTGCTGTACGCATATGAATCCTGGTGAGATAACTGATCTACGTTCTTCGCTGGTCAACAATGTTACTTTAGCGTGTATCTGTGTAAGAAATCGTTTTCATCAGTACATGCTTTTTGAAAGCCCCAAATTATCTGAGTTTATTAGAAAATTTGTCGAGTTTCAAAATACACAAGATCATCGTGTTACTGATCAGGTAAAAATTCTTCTCGAAGAAACCGTCGTTGAAAAGGAATCTTTTAATTTGGCGCAAAATATAGATGTCCCCAAAGCGTTGGGCGATGTTCTAGAAGCGTTAATTGGAGCTGTATTTTTAGACTCTGGAAATGATCTACGATGCACTTGGAGTGTAATTAGTCATTTATTCGACATCGAACTGAATGAATTTATTGCACAAGTACCTCTTGACCCTGTTCGTCAACTGTACGAGTATAAGGGAGCTAAACCGATATTCCAATTGGAATGCGTAGAATATGATGTTGTTATGATGAAATGTCAATTCTATTGCCGTGATTTCGTGAAGACTGTTATTGGATGTGGTGGCAATAAGGCATCGGCTAAAAAAGCCGCTGCTAAAATGGCGTTGCAAGTTTTGCATGGCAATTAAGAGCAAGATCATTTATATTAATATTATATAATTATTTAACTTAATTTAGAGTCATATTTTTATATTGTTCATGTTTTTAAAAAACCTATAAAAATAATAATTACAGATTTAAACAAAAAATATATTTATTAGAATTTTGTTATGCGTGCTTAAAAAAATGTCAAAATTGAGCGAAATATATGTTAATATTTTATATTTAATTGTATTATTTTTTTTATTGAAAATTAATTGAAATATTTAAGTACTGTACATATGTATGTACAGCTGTGAACACTAAAATAGCAGTAGTTGTATACAATCTATAAACAATGTTTTAATGCTCTTCTGAACTCGTTCATTAAAAATGGATGCACGTTCATAACCCAAAAAAGTCGGCTGTACAAATTAGAGAAATGGCGAAACATTTTATTTACGGATGAGTCCAAAATTGTTTTGTATGGTGGCACAGGTTCCCGTAAGTTTGTTAGACGTCCTCAGAACACCAAATACCTGCTACAATACACAACAAAAACCGTCAAACACTGTGGTTCATCACTTCAGAAATGCCTCTTAAACGGGTTTTCCAGCAAGACCCAAAACACACTAGTCGGAAGGCATGGTATGGAATAACAGCAGAGCGTTGCAAGCGTTTGGTGGATTCGATGCCTCGGCGATTACAAGCTGTTGTTGAAAATCGCGTAAATACAGAAAAGTACTAATGCCCAGAATCTTTTTCTTTTAATCTTCATTGTTTTATCCATATATGTACATAAAAATTAATGTTTGTCTGTATGTCATCGATGAACTCAAAAACTACTGGACCGATTATCATGAAAATATATGTATTTTTCCACTGTGAAGGTTTTTATAATGCCGCTCGCCACCCGGTGGTAAAGGGAAGACTTTTCTTCTTTTAGTATTTTTGGCAACCATACGATCACAAAGTAATACTGCACTGAATGTTGCATCATCTGGAAATTATCATATGGGACGAATGAATGTACAATGTCTCACAAGAAAGCATTGGAAGCGCTTGATCTTACACTGCGAGATTTGAGAGGAAACAGACGGATCTTCGGTGGCGCACTTTTTATTGTCTGGTGATTTTCGAGAAACACTGCCCATTAAAACACGTTCAACACCCGCTGATGAACTTAATGCATGTCTTAAATCATCAGTTCTATGGCGTCATTTACAGAAATTGACTGAATTATTATTTAAATTTTTTTTAGTAACGAAAAAGCGCTGCAGTTAAATATAGTTCCAATTTATTTTCCTTTCCTCAATACTTTTCCATAGAATAGTTTCTTAAATAAATTGAAGTTTTAACATTTTTTCAATACATTTTTTACCACTGTAAATAAATAGAATAATTTAAATATTTGTTATTTACATAACATTTATGTAAAGTTATGACTTGATTTTCGATTAACACAACGCAACGTTTTAGTGATAGGTCAATACAATGGGCAGCTGTTCAAAAATGAGCTAATTTTGCAAGTCAGTATTTTGTGCTAAACCAAAAATTTTTCAGCGTCACCAAAGAAAGCTTTGTATATGAAAAGCATAGTACATACTATCATGGCGAGTATTTTTTAATGTTGGCCCGACGCTTGTGGTGGCAAAATTTTAGGTTTAGAATTTGATTTGGGGAGTCTTTAAACATTGGAAATTGGTAGGAGCAAGAGGAGACTATTATTTCGATTATTGCAACCAAAAAATATCAATAAATATCAATTAAAACCTCCATAAGCTCATATACAAAGAAGAAAGTACCTTTGTTTTTCATATACAAGGAAAAACGACATAAGAAAGTCAGTTTTTGTAACTTTTCAGGAGAGCGGTTTGGATGTTTGGCTTGCGATTACAAATCAAGTACAACAGTTATGTACGAAGTGTAAAGGCAGAAATAACCAATATTACTGTAAGATTTTATTTTTATTTAGTAAGAATAACATTTTTGTCAATTTATAGTTGATTTTGATAAAAAATATGACATATGTATGTCGTTTTTCCTTATTTAAACTTTTACTAATCCTCGGTTAAGTCGACTTATGCCGTTTTTCCAAATTAAGTGCAATGAAATAATTTTGTTTAAGTTAAGTTATGTTATTTTTCCAAATACAAATTTAAATACTGCACTGACATAAATTGACTTAGGTCATTTTTCCAAAACAAATTTTCGAAATTTTCAAAAATAAGTCTAAATCGTTGAATCTATTAATGACTCAGCCCGCCATATTTTACTTCATTATTATTAACAAGCTGCATTAACTAAAATTTAAGCTTAAAGAATTATTTTAAAAGAAAAAACATTTTATTTACCACAAAAATTCACAAATATTGTTTAAAAATAAAATGAACAAAAATTATAGGTATCTTATTTTAAAAGAAAAAAAAAATTTATTTTAATTACAGAAATTCACAGATATCGTTTAAAAATATTATAATTAACAGTAATATATAAATTTATATAATACATACATATATATGTATATATATAATATATAATTTTTCAATCATAAGCATCATCTTCATCGCTGTCAGATACATCTGGATGAACGTTTTCGCAGTTTGTAATAGTATCAACAACCAAACTTCTATAAAATGCATGAAATTGCACATCAACAAAGTCCAGTAGAAAAAGAAGATCTTGAGCTTTTTCTTTTGAGATAGGAGGAACATGTTTGATAGGTTTAATATCAGATTTTTTAATACAATTTCCACCACGTTTTCTTAAATTTATTGTCTTGAATGGCTCATCCTCGTCTAAAGTGTTTTTGTACAATAATGAACCAAATTCATTTTTGGTATATCTCAGCCATCTAAATTCTCGCCATGAATATTTCTCGCCATCGGTATTCACCTTTCGCCATGTTAATCTGTTCTTGGATAATGCAGCAAAATCTAGGAAATCTGGCTGCTGCATTTCCTTGACTTTAAAAGGATTTTTGTCCCTTATGCTGGAAATTAAGTTCTGCCAGTCTCTAGGATGGTGAATCTTAGCTGATATCTTCTTTTTCTTCCTTTCGATAACGGAATGGTCAACATCACATTCCATATGAGTATGACCAGGTTCTAGAAATTTGTGGTCAATGACCTCAAGCTCCTCACTATTCTCCAAAGCTGCAATAAACATGCAACTTATTTTGACCCGGACAGGAGTCGCTATAAAAAATTAGATTTCTTTTGACAACAGGAACTTCTTCGTCTATATGTTTAAAAATGCAACCCGCTATTTCGTTGCCACCGCTCTTTCCCATTCCTTCATGCCACATAGAGCAACCCAAAAAGCAAGATTTACATACTGTGATATTTTCACCTGCAAGCTCAACTATGTATTCAGGAGTTATTTCTGGATCCCTGTGCCTAACTCCACATTTTTTGGTTTTTGTCGAATTCTTTGGTCTGATATGAATAAGTGAAGAAATGTAGAGGACTTTATTATTATATCAACCTAGATCCCAATAATTTTAAAATAATTTTTGTTGATTTTCAAGCGATATTTTATCACAGCAATTATTTCTGCAAGATGATAATGGTTTTAATTTTCTGCCCTGAATTTTTTTTTCTTTTGAAGTATTGTAAGGTAAACCTTTGTTTCTTAGCTGTTGTCGGTATTTTTTAGCCCCTTTTATTTTGTTAATTAAAGGTGTAGCAATATTTTCATTTTCTTGAGATGAAAGTGTTTCATCAATAACAGAATTATTTACATACTCTGGTGAAACATGCGTCAATATCATTGAATCCTGAATAACTGACTCTTCAATTACCTTACCCCAATTTTTAATGCTTTCATCGTCACTTGAACTAAATGCGTAATCCGGATCCTTAACTGAATCGTCTGAATCATCCCAAGTGGGAGGCTCTGAACTTTTTAAATTAAAATTATGTTCAACGTTGGTAATACCAGCTAAAGAAATTGAAATATGTAACAATATTCTTATGATTATAAAACTTACCATTTTCACAAACTTTATTCCGTTGACTTTTTAGATTTGCTCTTTGCAAGGCGGCAGCTTTTTCTAAGGCCAAAGTTAACATTCTGCTACCGCGTGACAACATTCTTTTTTATTAAAAGGATTTTCGCACTTTTTGTATGTTAATTAAAACAATAAAATGTATTATTTAACACAAATAACACTTCCTAAAACAATTATTCACAAATTAACTATACTTTGACAAACAACTATGTATGGACATGCAACAATCTGAACAAAACTGCAACACAACAACCTACCAGAACAGAACGTTTATAAGAAGAAAACATGTGTTTGCTCTCAGAATAACGGCACATGTATACTTATTTTCAAGTATATCCAATAACGTCTTTTGGAATAACAGCACAAGTTAACTTGTGTTCGCTCCTACAAAAAGAAGTAAGGAAAAACTAAACAAGTTAACTTGTGTTTCGTCGTTTTACAAAAAGGAAGAAGGAATAACTACATAAGTCAACTTATTTTTCCTATTACATACAATTTTATTTTCGAAAAAGGACACAAGTAAACTTATGCTAGTGGAATAAAATTATATAGTTTCGGAAAAGGAGCATAGGTGAAATTATGTATGTGTTATTTTTGTTTGTTATTATGGCATAAAAGTACAAGTAGAAAATACAAATTAAAGAATTGTACTTGTGCTGTTTTTCCTTGTGCAAGCATTGTAGACATTGACTTATGTCATTTTTGGGATGCGCTTATTGCGCATCCGATGGTATCAAAAACTCCATTTCGACATAAGTCGACTTATGCTGTTATCTATGTATATGAAAAGCTTTCATATACAAAGCTGTTATTCCTTGCTGCCACAGACATATGTATATCCTAACTTAGCCAAGATGCTTTTTTTTAAACAATTTTTTTGAAAACTAAAATTTTTTCCCCAATTAATTTCTTTTTCTCGGGCTTAAATTTTTTTGATCAAATTTTTGCTTAATTTTTTCGACACGAACGTTTTTTTGTCAAAACTTTTTTTCCACAATTTATTTTTGTAAATAATTTTACCCTCGTGGTTCTTTTTTTGCATGAATGTTATTGACAAAAATTTTAAAATTCAAATGTCTATTTTTAATCAAAAAAATGTTTATAATGGCGCCTAAAAGGCCGGACATGCACTTAGCCGAGCAACGGAAGAATTCCCCCCATAAGTGAGTTAACGGCAAAAAAAAACTCGGGCACTTTAGGTGCACTGCAACCAACTAGCTTGTTATTACGGCGGCGTTGCAAGAAAATCAGCTGCGCGCTAGTTTAAATGTAAATAAAACTATAACGAACAAACTCAGGAAATTTGTCAGAAAAATAATTGATCTTCCTTTGTAAGAATATTGTCAAAAATGAGTGAGTTATTTATTAAACAGCTTACTCGTACATTTGGCAGGAGTCTGGAAATGTATAATTTTCTTTCTTAATTTTACTTTTTTAGCTTTCATTTGCTACATTGTCGATTTGTTATAAAAAAAAAAACAAATCTCAACGTTTTATGCTAAAACTAATTTTATTATGCACTTTTAACATTTTATTATTTTTCCACTCTTCCTTATTTATGTATAAATAACATTAAATTACATACTGTCTAACATAAGGCATTCTATTTTCTATTATACTCGTAAATTTATTGCAATATTATAAAGCTAAGTCCAAACGACAAACTTAACCATGAGGAGTAAAATATTTTAAACGGGGAGATTCAAATCACAGATGTATTTTCGTTATTATCTAATCTATCCGGTGGGTTGTGATCGGCGCTTGATGATGAGTCTGCGGGGGAAGCACTTAAAATGATTGCATTACTTTCTCCAAGTGGGGCTGCATTGATCACTAGATTTTCAACTGACCAACTAATCTTGTTTCGTAATGATTGATCGATCCTGGATGAAATTGAGTTAGATCCAGATTCACGACGACGAGTTGAAGTTCTCAGAACATTAGCAACATCAAATGCTGTATACGGTTGTCTAGACCTTGATAACATAGTTGTCCCGGCTGATGAGGGTCGAGGTTCATTTGATCTGTCGATTTTATGAGCTCCTCGTAAATTTCGACCTAACGAAAGACTTCGCTGAGTGTAACTATTGTATAGTGGTCTTGGACGGATTTCAATATTCTCGGGCTGATTATCAACACCAGCTGGATTCGACAGCACTGTAGAGTAATCAGGTGGAAGACTGTTATCGGCCGACTCAAGTGATAGGATTGGTCGCGGTCGACTTGATTCACCCAAAAATCTATAAAAAAAAAAAAAACAAATTAAATACTTTTTCTTTTGGTTGTTGACAAAAATAAGACAATACCGTCGAACACTACGTCTTATGCTTTGGCGCAAGATTTTAGCTAAACGTGCTCCAGTTGCTGTAGTGTATGAGGGAGGAGGTGTGTATTTCGGGGGAGCATCATCTTGAGCATTACTAGCTTCTAAATCGGAGTTTCTTAAATTATATTGACCAGCTTGATGCCTGGTTCGATCAGCACTCGGTCGACTTCGGCGGTGAAGCAATGGTGATTCTGTCGGACGATATAAAAGCTGAATACGCTACAAAAAAAATGTATTCGCATTAGCATCTGATCGTTTTTTATACAAAACAAAACTTACATCCAAAATATCAGGAGGACCATTCGTAAGATATCGATATATTTGAATTATTGCTGTGATTGGTACAATTAGTAAAAATGAAACTTGGGTTAGTCCGCCAACCTTTCGAGTCCAAAAACTAAAGTATGATTTTCCTCGCCAATGATAAAATTGACTAGTCAGTGAAACTTTGTATTCAATTATAGCCAAAGTTATCATTGCAATTGGAAGAAGCACATTCCAAGATAGAGCCAAGAACGCAGACATGGAACCGTTCATACGCAAATCATTAACTAGAACATCTCCGTTGTAGGGTCGACCCCGAATCAAAAACACTGCCAAGATTTCCGCTGTCCATAAGACTAACATCCACCAAGCTCCTCCAAATACCATATCAAAGTAATGAATCATAGCCAATCCCATTTCGGAGGCGAACGGTATTCCCAATAAGAGGGCAGTCACACAGCTCAACAGAACTGAGCTTGTCGAGTTGCCCAAACCACTAGAAATGGGCTTCCACATGACACACAATTGACCCACTCCAAACAGAATGAACATGAAGAAAGTTAGGGCAGTCCAAATCCATGATAAGTCACCCTGAGCAATAGCCATTGCTGCTGGAAACAACTCAGTTATCAAACGTAAAGCCTGATAGCCACTCTCTCGAACTGAAGTTAGCGGAGGTCGACGATAGGTTTCCCCTAAAAGGCTTGAATAGTGTGGGACCCACTTTGTTG
This sequence comes from Syrphus vitripennis, assembly GCA_958431115.1. Lineage (NCBI taxonomy): Eukaryota > Metazoa > Arthropoda > Insecta > Diptera > Syrphidae > Syrphus > Syrphus vitripennis. Next base: position 30,763,672 of record OY288109.1, on the reverse strand, counting down.
GAAACGAAATAAGAGCAGGTGTAATTGGTCCTTTTAAAGAATATACTGAAGTGTAAGAGTCCATAAATTCTGAAATTGAAAAAAAAAAAAATCCACATAAACCAAATTCTATGATTGTTAGGTTTTATCAGCTCACCATAAGACCTTGGTACATAAATGTAATCGTTTTTATGTAAAATCTGCTCACAAGAGAATCCAAATACTCCCGCTAAACACAGTCCCAACAACGTCAGCAACACAACCAATATTGCTTCACGACGAAGAATGACCTTACTGTTGGTTTTTCCATGACTTCGACTGCAAACGGATATAACAGATACACCCAACAAACCCCAAGTAAGAAAAGCTTCTTGAGCAGCCGCAGTCCAGGTTTTTGAATTAATCAAAAAATCTTCAAAGTCTGAAGCTGAGAATATATTTTGTGCATTTGAGAATCCGATGTAGTACAATAATCGGAAGGTTATCACAATGAATAAAACCAGTGGAGTCAAAGTCAAAAATATTATAACTTTTCCGAAGGATTTAGATCCTTTGCAAAGCACCAAGAAAACTATTGTCCAGATAATCGATAAATTAAAGGCGAGCTGTTTGAATGAAAAAACATCAAATCTTTTGTTCTTGTTTAAAAAAAACACGCCAAACTTACCATATCACTCACCTGGAACCGAACATCGCTGCCACCAATTCGTCTGCCCAAATATAATCTCTGTAACACAATTCCATTGAAGTAATCCGCAACAGTTTCGGTTAGATTACCCGATACATTCGTAGATCGATGATACAAATAAAATGATTCTTGCCACCGATAGAGTGGTTGAGTTTTTGTTAGAAATGAATCCTTCAAATAAACTAATAGCCAACTAAGACTGACTGTGGAATACAATCCCATGACACATTGTCCCAATACCAGAGCGATTCCTATACCTCTGCAAATTGGACTGATTTTCCACATTGAAACCGGTCCGGCTTTTATCTTGGATCCCAGACAAATTTGCAGCCAAAATAGTGGGATTCCAAAAACAACCGAAAGAAGTAGGAACTGAAGCAGGAAATTTCCTCCATAGTGAATTGTCTGGTTTGCAAAACGGCTGATATTGAACAATCCCAATGTGCAGCTCATCAGGGCTAATATTCGGCTATAAGCATTCGGCCATTCTGCATTGAAATCTAACTGTGCCGATAGATTGTTATCTGGATCGATATGGGAAATCCGTGGTTGTACATTGCCGTTCTCCATTAGCGGTGGAGTGGCAGGCCTCCGTGGAGAATGGTCTGCTGTCGTTGAACCTATTGAGCTTGAGCCAGTGCTCGAAACCAATGAAACCGGACTAGGATTGCGTGATGATCCTACCGAACTGGGTTCCGAACCAATGTATGCCGAACATATGACATCAGCTAGATGTGACGTAGTGTTTGGGTTGCGGCGACCACAATCCACAGAACCGTTAACTGGAGCGCTCATTGGTCGATCATGATTTATAATAATGCAGTGATTACCACTGCCAGTGGCCTCAGAGCGTATTGAAAATATTCGGGGATGACCATCGGCTCTGCGGCCGAATTGCCTAGGACGATCTTCAGAACAGTCTTGATGTCCTTCTGCAGAGTTCCTGTCTACCATTTCTTGTAAAATATCATACGGCGTCAGTACACTGGGGGTGAAGTCAGTCTGAGATATGCATCTTCTCATAGTGGGTGTACTAATTGGAACACTCCCACTTGCAGTTGAATCTTCAATCACGTCCTGTGTAGAAGATAGTTCTTCTGAAGTGGCTGCTGATGGCAACTCCTCCTCACTGCGTATATGATCGGGAAGAACCAAAAGTGATGTCTTTCTCATAGAATTACGGCGCCATGTCTTGCGACTAGGAGAAGTGGTTCTGGCCAATTTTCCTGCAAATATACAATTATAAAAGAATAACAATTATTATTATACCTAAAACAAAAGCTTATCAAATTTAAAAATACTTCTTCTTATTTAATTCAATAGTGTTATAAATTCCTTACTAAAAAAACAGAATTTTTCTGTTGTGGTTTTCTTGTCGGAAAATTTTAAGATACCTAGCAACAAATAAATTGTGCTGGACTCATAGCCACACAGCTTCGAGCATGCATTTAGGCGAAAAGTAAAATGGGGCCGATAATAGTGCAGAGGGTTCTGATAACTTTTTTCCCCAGATGTGAAAAAATGTCAAAATAATGCAAGGAGTAATTTTTACTCTCGAAAAAAGAAAATCATTGGGGTATTTATAAAGTTTTTTTGAAAATTGAATTATAAGGTGAGTCCCACCAAAAATTTCTGACCGAGAAATTCAATTCTTTCGTCTTAGTAATCTCCATACAAACCTCAGGAGATTTTTTGTTGCACAACAACAAAATAAGTAGTTTTTCCCAAAATTTTATAGAGAAATCGGACTGATTTAATAAAGAAAAGCTTATTTAAATTTGGTATTATTTTATTTTTCGTATTATTTGAAGAAGAAAGCAATTTAAAAAGTATATTAACAAAACGAAAAACTTATCGTTTTAAAAAGTTTCCTTATTATGATTCAAACCAGACAAAGAAATGTTTCCGTTATTTGTCGTTTGAGATAAATAACTTTTGACATTAACAAGAACAAAGTGTTGACTTTGAAAAAATGCATAATACTATTAATTGAGACACCGTCAAATCCAGAAAAACTGACTGTTTGGTGTGCTTCATGGCTGGTGGAATCACGATGCTGACCAGAACGTTACAGTCTATGGTGACCGCTGCATAACCATGAATACTAATTTTAAATCAAAATTTAAATTCACCCAATATCACTACTTACTTTTAAACCTGTTTTCTTTTCAGGAAAAATATTTTTGTAATATAAATCGTTCTGGAGATATTGGTTCGTTAAAAAAGCTTTACAAATGGAGGTAAAAGGGCTTGTTTGTGCGTAGTGGGTAAAGTTTGTGATACAACTTTTAGAGGTTTCTAGTTCAATGGCATTAATCAACGGAAATTTATTTTTTTTTGCTTTCGACTATGTAAGGGCTAGTAAAGTTTTTCTTCTTCAAAAAATTGTTATTTATGGTAAATCGTTATTTATAAAAGCTTACAAGTGCTTAGATCAATTTTTTTAATAATCAAAATATTTATAAATATCGGTTTTTAGAAAAAAAATATATACATATTTGGATTTAAAAATTTAAAAAAATATTTCTTTTTTTTTCAATATTTCTAAAACGGGTAGGTATGTACCTATGTACATACATATGTATATTATTTTTATTTGAAAATTGGGTTTTAAATATATTATTAAATATGTATTTGTATACAATTTTTTTCTTCATTTTAAATTGACACTATATGCAAATAAAATGTTTTGGGTTATGAGCACTCGTATGAATATATTTTTTTTTTTGTTTGATATATTATTACATAACAATTAATATAACAAAATTAAGTATAGAATGACATTTCTGTCAGATTGATAACTAAATAAATATGTATGTACATATGTACCTACCTCTAGTTATTTTTTTGACAGTTTAAACAGTTAATTTACTAAATAAAGACTATAAGAAAAAATACGAAAAGAAACAAGTGCGAGTATAACAACATTAATAAAAATTCGTACATTTCATGCACAAAGTAACGTTGATAAAACTTTCTAAAAGTTAACAAAACAATACGGAAATACATTTAGGGTATTAAATACCTGTGTATACTAGGGTCTATAAAAGCTGCAGCCTAAGGATAATGGTGTCATCCGTAGGTGGTGTTTACTTCACAGCCTCTGCTAAATCGTACGAAACCCCCTTTGAGTGTCTTATTGAAAAATTGGTGTTTATTTACTTTTCTTAGATAGGTATATAGTTTTTCAGGTAACGATTTTGTGACTATTTTGTAAAAATAATAAAATAGTTTTCTATTTTTAAGGTTTGGTTTGACTCCACTAAGCAAGTTTTGTTAGCATGATACTAGTTCGCAAATGTGTTATCAAATTATTAGTAATGTATTAAAAAGTTAGCAAAATGCTTAGTAATATCATGGAAATAACTTAGCATCAGGTTGTTTAACATTTGTTTGGTTACATAATATGTATGTTATTTTAGATTCTCAACTTAAAATACTATTAGTACAAAAATAAGAAATTTATTAATTTTTTACGAGTACAAAAAAATCATCCTATCTGTTTTTGGTAAGTTAAATGCAACATGATTTGAAAATAAACTTCTACAGGAGCTTTCAAAAGCCTGATGCCTAGGGCCCAAGATAATCTAACTACGACTCTGTTTCAATTTAACCCTCATGCAACAACTCTGTGTGCAACATTAATATGAGTCATCGTTTATGCCCTTCGAATCAATTTCTTCTCAATTGATTCAATTAAAAAAAAAATCTTATAATGCAACAAAGGAAAGAAAACGATTCTTACGCAACGACAATGGTGAAAGTTTTCTTTTTTTTTCCTATTTTATTCATCGTCGTTGAAGCTTATGAATCTTTATTGCCTGTAATCGATTGACATTCATAATAAAAAAGCTATGCTACTTTGCAGTGTTCTATTATGCTATGTACATTGTACACATCTGAATCTACAACAACTGTATTAAATTCATTCTATTGATAATCTGATGATGAGAAAGTACACATACCCTAGGTTCCCAGTTTCCATTGTAGAAGTGATTGCACATTTGCCGTGGTATTCTAACAAAACAGCAATACACATGGAAATTAATCTCAGCAAATGCACACTTAATATAATAAACTTAACCATATTTTATTGCAAAGAGCCAATGAACTTTGATATCCGTTCTGAGATTTGCGGTCGTTTAATCCATAAGAGCCCAGATTAAAGAGTTTTTTTTTATCTTTGGATGGTATTCTTTATAGGAACTTTAAATTGCAGTAGTTTCATCTTTTTTTATTACTTGGGACTGTGAGTACTATAGGGTAAGTTTTGGATTCGTGAAAAAATTTAAAAATGAGATTTTGATCAAACTTAACATTATTATGATAAGGATGTAAAAAAAACTGGATCTCTCGCGTTTTTTGAAAAAAAAAACGGTTTATCCGATTGTAATCAAAAGTTTTATATAAAAGCATCTAAAATCTATAGCTAAAACGTATTCATTCTTAAATTTTCAAAATAAAATTTTTTTTGAGTTTTAAAAAAAATGTATATATTTTTTGAAAATTAAATATTTCAAAAACAGCCTGATATTGTATAGAGTCTCCAATAAACAATAAATAATACTGAAAAGGCCTATAATAGCAGACCTTTTCTAATAATTGAATGAAAAAAGTTCTATCTAAAGTGGAACTTCAATCTACTTACATATATCTGCCTCAGAGCTGTAAAATTTCAAGTACCAGTACCAGTAACGGTACTGGTACTGGTACTGCAGTACCTGGTACTGGTACTGCAAAACTGGCAAGTACCAGTACTTTTTTTTTGAAGTACCAGGTACTTAAGTACCAAAGTACTTGAGCGGTACTTTTGCAGTACTTTTGCAGTACCTTGCAGTACTGCAGTGTATCAATAGTGCAAACAAATATTGCGATACATTTGTAAAATTAGTTTTTTTTATGACTCTTAAAATTAACAACATACGTACATAACGTGGGTACCTACTTTTTTCGGAAATTAAATTTATCGGGCACTTACAGGAAAAGGGCAGAAAAAAGTCTAGCAAGTAAAATATTACACTATTCCAACGCTGGTCTTTGTATTTTCATTTTCTTTTTTGGATCATTACTCACAAAAAAAATCATTAATCGAATAAAAATAAACTCTTCTCATTGCGTTTTACACGTAGGAAATTTTCTTAAGCAAATTTCCACATTTATCAACTTGAAATTGATAGTTGATGCTCGCAATAAGTGTGAATATCTCTGAAACATATAATTTTATGCCTCTAATAAGAGTTAATGAACAATGAACGAATTCTATTTGCCCAATACAATCGAATAACCTTTAATATTTGCACATGGCTGTGAAAACGAATGAAGCTTCTGCTTCATAAATATTCCGGTGTTTGCAGTCTGCACATTGAAGTTAATTCGTATACATACAACTTAAGTGCAAACAAAGAACGGAAAAGAAAACTAGTTTCGGTATCTATCTATCGTGCAAACTTGTTTTTCAAACAACCTCATTGACCTCTCTCCCTCACTTCTTGCTCTTAACGTCACGCCATGCGCGCAAGAAAGTGTTAATGCTAAAAATAGTTATAATATTAAAACCCAATGCGGCTGCCCACCTTACCGTGCGACGAAGAACGTCGTCGCCGCTTTGTCTTCGACTTTTAAGAGAAAGCAAATAAAAAATGTAAAATAAAAAATCATCTTACCCGAATGAGATGTATTATTATTTGTGGCCTTAATAGCTTCATTGTCAACACCACCGCCACTCATACTCCGAAGTGCACTGCCACTTCCAATAGTCTTTCTCAGCTTATGACCGCGATTTAGTGATTCATTCTCACAGCTGGCCTTGGAGCCTTTTGAGTGAATAAAACTACTACGCATATTCTTTGGAAGGGTTGTAGGTCTACGATTGGGAGCTTTGTTCAGCACCTTATCATTATCACAGTCAATCGAGCTATTAAGACTCTTGTCATCTAGCCCATCCAAGTAAGTGTCTAGTTCTAAAAGGCAGTCTTCAACTTTTTCCGTTTGCTCTGAAGATGAAGTCAGTTCCACACTAGACGAACTCGCATGATTATCCAATATTGCATCGAGTTCATTCAGTACATTCAATGCTTCTTCTTGGTTAAGGGTAAGCGAACTGTGATTGATATTGTGGTCTTTTTTTGGACTATCAAATATCTCCGAGAGACCATCATTAATTTCACCACCTCTCCGCAGTGTGCAGAATGGATGCTCAGCCTTTTTTCTTTTATTGCGGTTTTTACTAGCCGATGGTGACCTTAAGGATCTCCTTTCGTTAGACATACGCTCATGGAAGATCGAAGGTCGTTCGTCATCGCTTAATTCAGCAAATTCAAAAGCATTTTGTATGGACTCTATGGAAGGATTATTCGATAAATCAAACGAACTATTATTTTCTTCGGATTCGGCTTTGAGTTTTTTATAGGGTGGAAGCGCATCATCCTGCGATTTAATGACACGTCTTAATTTCCTTCCCACTGTACCGTACGATGATGTCAAGGTAGTTTCTTCGTCTAACTTAGATAATCGTTTGGTGTCACCAAACGAAGGGGCTTTCAAAACATCATCTTTGGATTTGCGGGAAAACGGCAGCGTGCAATATGCTGAAGCGCCCTGTGATGTATTTGAGAACATTGCCTTCTTTCTTATTGTGATGTTAATTTATTGAGTTATTTATTGAGTTTCCATTTTAGAGTAACTATATATTTTCCACTCTGCATTTGTCTTCTGAAATTATAAATAGGAAAAGTTGAAAAATTAAACATTGTTTCGATTTCAGTTATATTTATAAATATCCACACAAAAGGTAGATTTACATTATATTGTTTAAAATGGTTTTCTAGGCTTTAGTTTTATTTGGAATTTATATTAGGAATACCTTATTAAAAGATTCTGCAAGCAAGGGAACTAATATTCACAATTCACAAATAAAAAAGTGTAAATTGAGAAACGTTGAATTGAAATAAACAAAATGTATGGAAAGCTGTAGTATAATTCGGTCTCTAGGGTAACAATAATCAAACTGAAATACATGTGCGATGTAATTTACCTGCATACGGGGTGATGTTAGGAACAGTTAAAAATATAAAAAAAAGCAACACAACTAGAAAAATATATTAGAGAATTTCATAGTAGTCATCAATTTTCACTTAATATTATGTGTTAGTTAACACAAACCAAAACGAAACCATCAAAATTTCATCACAAATTTATAAATATTGTTCTTGAATACTTTAATGTTATGTTATGTACATATATGAAAAATTAAAATAATGTTCGTTATTCATGTCATATTTATCTCTTTATAAATACTATGCGTTGTTAATATTTTAATAGTTTATATTTTTATGAATATTATTGAATCTTACTAATTTTTCATGTATATTTACAATAATTTATTTATGTATTCTGCTGTTTAATTAATAGTTACATATCTACTTATTTGTTAAATTATTAATTTTTTTTTTGTTTTATTTGTTATTTATTTATTTATTAATTTATGTATTCACCTTTCCATTTAATTATTCATTTCTTTGTTAATTATTTTATTTAAATATACTTGGAATGAATTATTTATTTATAAATTCAATTTTTCATTCAATGGTTTATTTATTTTTTGATTTATTTTTGATTTTTTAATTATTTATTTATTTATTTATTAATTTACTTAATTAATTCTTAGTAAGGAATTTTCTATTTATAATTTATACATTAGCAGTTTTACAAATTTAAATGAAGGTTTTTTGTAATTATTTTCCTTCAAATTTATAAATGTTATAATACATATGTTTGTGCTTTTAAGAAACCCAATATTGATTTGCAGTAGTAAGATACATCTGTATCATATCTCTGTGCTGTGCAATGACTGAAAAATATTACTAACCATGTAATTTTCTTTTAAACAATAAAATATCTATTTACCTACATATCTAAAAAAAAAGTTCCACTCACGCTACATCAGAACGCAGTTCACATTTTTGTTTACGGAAATATTTTTTTTTCTTAAAAGTTCCATAAGTCTCGAAAATCCTCGTGCTCATAAAAGCACCTGTTAATTTTAAATACAACTAATTTTTTAACTTGCGGCTATAGGTAGGTACTAGTATAAGGGCAAGTTTTGGATCCGCAAAAAAATCGAACTCGAGATTAATAAGAACTAATATTACGATGAGAATAGTGGCTCCCGTAATTTTGCCTGTCTGTACCTCGATCTACAGCCTAAACTACTGAAGCGATTTTCTTCAAACTTGGAACTTAAAGTTTTTAGGCAATTCCCCAGAGGCAAAATTAAAAACAACGGTACCTATGTACATATCACACAACCATTCAGATAAAACATTTTTGTGTCGAAAAGAGCTGTAATGATTTTGATAAAATTTTATCAGGGTGGTTTTGTAAGTAGTTAAAACTACTAGGGCAAGTTTCGTATTCGTAAAAAGTCGAAATAGAGGTATTGATTAAATCTGACATTACGATGATAGAGAAAGCGAAAAAAGTGTGTCTAGTAATTTTGTCTGTCTGTGTTTTAGCACCTCGACCAGCCTTAACTACTGGAGGGATTTTCTTCAAACTTTGGTCTTAACGTTTTAAGGATATTCCCAAGAGGGGGAATTGAATTTTTTAGTCCCAAAAATAACGGTACCTGCCACGTTACCGTTAAGACAAAACTTATTTAACTTAAAAACGGCTTTAATGAATTTTTTTTTGGATTGGAGTTCTTGATTAATTAAATTAAAAAAACCTGCCTTAAAAAATTTCACTAGAATACTGTTCATAGAAATAGCGGTAAGTCAATTAAAAATAGAAAACATTAGGTCGGTGTTCTAGAGTGGCAAATTCTTCCGATTAGATTTCCAGCAACATTAATTTTTTAGGGTCTATTTTGAATTCGATCCAAAAGACTTAAATGGGTTATTAGAACACCTGCCCTAATGTAAGAAGGCTTTATAGATTAAAGTTAGATCAGGTGAGGAGAAACATTTCTTGCATCGTCGTCGTCGGTGAAAACCTAAGTAAGTAGGTAAGTGTGGATTTGGCTTTAACGACAAAACACAGCATTGTGTATTAGAAGCACTTAATTCTACACGGTTCTTGAGTCCCCATTGAACAGTGATGATGATCAAAATTTATTGAGCTAATCATACGCTGTGGTTCTAGTTCACCATCCGAAGAAGAGGGATGAAAATGTGAAATCGATTTTTACCAAAATCTCAATAATTTATTAGTTTAATCCTATTCTAAATCTAAAACAAAAAAAACAATTACTATTTTGAATTCTTTAATTTTTTTAAAGATCCACATTTAAAGATTAAACTAATAAATCATTAAAATTTTTTTAAGATAAATTTCTATTTGGTTAAACTCAATTCTTTAAAAATGATTTATTACCATCACCGTTTTTATTATCACACTCGTATAAGAAGTGAAAAATTCAAAACCTTGTCTTAAAATATTTTGTATACTAAATAATGGCAAAATGAATAAAATAAAACATAGGTTACCCAACCAACGTTGCCCGGGTACAGCTTTTGTTTTTTCATTTTTCAAGTTTTTTTTTTAATAATTATTGTTTACATAACGTAAACAGTATGTAGAGGCTTTTTTTTAAATAACCATATGTTTTATATTTAAATATATTTAGTATGAATAGCTTTTAAAATTGTATAAACAGATACTAACAAGTAATTGCATGCCAGCATTTAAAAAAAATCAACACTTGCAACGGTAAATCAATTTTTGGTCTAAAACTAATACTTGATATACATATGTAAGATAAGAATATAAAGATATAATAATAGAATAATTACATAAACCAATAAAAAAAAATTGACTTGATTTAATTCTCTATCAACACACAAACAGTGGAATTCTGTAAAATGTGTATGATATACGATTCTGATCAAAACAGGCATGGTATTGGGCAACTTGATCACCTCTAAAATATTTATTGATTCCAAAAGCAGCTTGAGAGCTTCTATCATTTTATTTTTGTTCGCAAATGTGGACACGCACATAAGTTCAAAATAGCTTCTAAATTAGGGTGTTTTTTTTGCTTGATTAAAATCTTAAGTTTAAATTAAATTTTTCTGTGCCTAAAAAATTCTGAAAATTGCCGTTTATGCAGAAAAAATGCAAAATAATAGATTACCAAATAAATAAATCTTTATATGAAAATTAAATCTATACATTTTTGTATTTTTATTTTTAAACAATTAATAACTATTTATTTTTGCATTAAATCAATCCTCGCGACCTTTATCTGTCATTGTAAAATTCTGTATTTTTTTTAGCCACATATGTACATACATATGTATTTAAGAATCTAATTCCTAGTCAAGATCTTAATCGAACAAAAAAAGAGAAAAAAATTCTGTTCCACCCTCATCTACATATCCATTTAGTTAAATACTTCACAAGTTTTTAGATTCTTGTTTACCAATTTCTTAGTGGCTTAGGCTTTCTATGAAAGTGCAAACCTTGCAGAGAAATTTCATTTGTTTAAATAAAATACAATTTTATTCAAGACAATTTTAGACACAAAAATATTCGTGAGGTGGTTCATTGATTAAGAATAAATAATATATTTTTTTTTAATTTGATGTCTAGTCGGAAGGTATATACATATACATATGTATATGATTTGAATATTGATTTCAAATATTTGATAACTTCTCAAATGCTTTTTGAATCAATTGATTTGGTACACTTACGTCAAAGTTACAGACTTACCTTTTTTAGCTTGCTGTATTTTTATTTTAACAAGCTGGACTTGACACAAAATAAGATGTGTGGCAAAATGTTTAGGGGACTTATGCTTTTTTCTAGAATTAGCAAAGTAGCTTAATGATAGCAACAGTCAAATAGAACTACCTAACGTTGTTTTGTAAGAATACATAATAGTAAGTTTACATAGTAACAGTTGTTGTTAATGGATTTTATCTTTGTTCACAGTCAATGAATAACTGGGGCCAACGTTTCTTACTGATGCACACAGGAAAAGGTCCGTAGTCATAATTTTTACTTGCGCCTATATAGGTACTATCTCTCGGGCAAGTTTAGGATTTGTAAAAAAATCGAATTCGAGGCATTACATTACGGTAATAGATAACGTAAAAAAGTTTTTTCAACAATTCGATCTACAGCCTATACGGAGTGTATTTTTTACAAACATGGAACTCAAGGTTTTTAGGTGATTCCCTATAAGCGAATTTTTTTTTAAACTAATTTTTTTGTGTTTCTGAAAAAAAATTATTCAATTTTTTTTAAATTTTGTTTATGTGCTTTAAATTACTTAAAATTACTATTCAGAGTTTTTTTTAATAAAAATGTATAAGAAATTCTATACATAAAAAATTATATTTTGAAAAACCTTATTTTTTCGATACGTCAGATAATATCTTCAGCTTTGTGCTCAAAGTTATTTTTTTGGAACATTCTTGTTTTTTTTTTATTTATTCTAAAGAACACTGTGCCATCCAGCCGTGTATTTTTTTTTTTTTTTTTTTTTTAAATAGCAGGTCTTGCAGTTGAGTCGTTTTTTTGGGTGCAAGTAACAAAATAACTCCGAATTTTTAGTTTTCAGATTTTTTCATAAAACATTCCTTACATCATAAATAAGTAGGTAAGTATGAGAAAAACTTATATTTTCAACGCACATTTATATTAAAAACACAAATATCAAAATTATAGTCAATCTATTCTATCCCCATTTTAACTACGCTCGTGTAAAGTAACTCATGGGAAGCAACTTGGAAAAATTCTTTTGTTTTTTTTTTTAAAGTGATAATTAGGTACTACACATTAAAAAAGGTAAAAATAATACAAAAAAATATTAAAATTTGACGCATTTGTGATCTTGCACTCAAAGTTGCTACAATTTTTTTCTTTGTTACCAAGTTATTTTTAGATTTTGAAGATAAAGACATGACGATTTGGAAGATTTAGAATATTTGAAGAAGATACTTTTAGGAAGCTATAACCAGCTTTGTGATAAAAATCACGCTAGAATGGTTTTTAGCTACGTGATTTGTTTATGAATTTGACTCAAGTGGTACTGGAATTTAATTATTATTATTTGGGAATGCAATTGGGTTTCCGTTAAAACATGTGTAGTTCTTTTTGGATTTGTTGGGTTTAAATTTACTATCATATTAGACACACATAAAATTTACGTATGACGCAGGTTAGCAGTGCTGACAACGAAACTCTGAAACCGTTTGTTGGCTGATCAGAAATACAAATATTTATACAATTGATTCAAAATTTTCATTACATTTTAATGCTTTAAGCTGTTTAGACAAATATACAGAGCCTGATTTTATAAATTTTTTCTCAAGTTTGGATGGTTGCTCAACATTTTTGCTGCAGTGATCATACATTATATTTATTATTATATATTTATATATTATATAGTATGATTCCTGATACCACGTTCAGATTATGGTTTCTTACGTGTTTCCGTCGTTGGCGATCAAAGCAATGTCCGGTACAAGCCTGCAGGATTTTCTTTTCAAATACTCCAAGTTTCTTTATTCTGGTTTTATGTATAGTAAACCAGACATGAATGCAGTATGTGATGATAAGTTTGAGCAGTTGCTTTAGAGGAGCAACTTCGGCTTCTGGTTGAATTAGGTGGGTTCATGGAGGTCATTATGAAGTGGAAACTGTTTTCAAAGAATTGGATGACTGGAACAGAAGCGTAGGTATACATATGTATAACGCTCAACGACATATTCCCAAAATCAAAAATTGACATAACGCAAGAACATTTTTTAAATGCCAAAGTGAGTTATGTATGGGTTGAGCATGCTGACATTTGGCAAACCTCCAGCTTAGGCACATTAGAGGTTTTAGGGTGGGAAGGTTGGGTGTATAATGCCCAAGCAGGGGAATTGCAGGCGGCAGCATGTCCCCATACATACCTCACGTTGGCATTTAAAAATTGTTTTGCATTTTGAAAAATCTGATCTTAACTTACTAAACTAATTAACTTCCTACTTTTCTCTTCTTTGAAGTGGGAATTTAATTCACTTGTGAAGGCAACTAAAACCACTAATATTTTTGTGAATTTAGTTTCCACCATGCTTGGGAACTCCACATCAATTAAACAGGTTTAGTTACCACTAAAGTGGGATATACATATAATTAAAAAATATTGTTGAGTCAGTGCTCAGAAAAGAAACTGGCAATTTTTGCAGAAAGTGGTGGGCCAAAAAAATATTGAATTAATCATGTGGCTCTGATTTAACCATTTTGCGTACGGTTTTCTTACAAATTTGACGCTATTTTAAATAAAACCTGTGTTTTTATGGGGAATTCTTTTTTTACTATGGGATTTTATTTATAACGTCTTGTTAATATACTAACCTACGAAGTCCAACGAGACCTAAGTAAGCAAGTATCTAATAAATATTAAAAAAAAAATTATTAAAAATAAAAAATAGTAAAAAAATCATATTTTTATTTTCTTTTCTGTTTTTAAAAATTGTATTTGAAACAAATGTTTAAGTAATCTTTAACAAAGAAGTGTTTTATTGCGAAAACCATTGATCTATTGACTTCCAGAAGCCAATTTCATGTTTTGAGCAAAAACGAACAATATGAGTAACGTTTGATATTTGATTTTTGACATTTGTAAAATTCGCAACGAAAGTTTTCTACTACAATGTAAACAAAAGTCAGATGTGAGATTAAACAAACAATCACATTTAGTGGATTTAATTGCTCTCAACTTTGTAGAAGATTGGTAGTATTTGTTGGTACCTATCATCTTAAAAAGACATAATTATCTTAAATGTGTTATTTGTAAAATTGTATCAATCAAATTTGTATAATCAAAAGAAGCTTTTTAATACATTATACAGTAACTCTTAATAAAATTATATAACATTTCATTCAGATTGTTTCTTGTCCTAATTAACCAACTCGCGTTAACTTACATGGTGCCTCATTTTATGTTTATCAAATCACCCTTTTTTCCAATATTTAATTTTAACATCTTCAAGCTACTTGTTATCTAAGAGTACCTAAGCAATTCATCGACCCATATTTACGAGGTGTGACATTAAAAGTGAATTTAAATTTCAAATTAATTCAAATTGCAGCTATATGGTATGTTTGATTAAATACAACTTCAAGAACATTTTGTTTGATGAAATATGTAAAAATGTAGCCTAGTTGGAAATGTTCGTGTTTGATGGGGTTTGTCTTGTCTCGGTCCCTAGACACTCAATATCACTGTGTAAAATATTGCACAATATTGTTGATGATTTAATATTTTATCCAATAATTTGCAATTGTACAGACTATGCAAGTATTTTGATTTTCTTCAATAATATTTCACAACCTTGCAATATTATCCCTAGACGCTCAATAATATAGTCAAAAATCAAATATTGCACGCTCAATAATATGGCGTCTAGGGACCGCTTTAAAACACTCATTTATTAAGAATGTTTTTTTTTTTTATTATTTGCAAGACAAAATTAAAACCAATACATTCAGTTGTGCATGCATCATAAACGATGACTAATACCCTGCACCCATTATATATCGAGAATATGAAACTTTAGACAAAGAATATAATATTCATTCGGGTAATTCAAGCGTTTAAAGGAACTAAGAACCATCACCCAGGTCAGGAGTGTTAATTAAGAGACTCAATGAATCAATTACCAAGTCAACTGTCATGCATCTGCTATCAGCAGCAAAATTAATTTGATCATATGAATATGTAAGTAGATGTATAGTTAATGCTGTTTATGAGCTATGTATGTATATAACCCATAACGGAGACATGATTTTAGTTTGCTGACAGCTCGAATTTCAACTACCAAGGTCGAATACGGCAGGTAAATTATTAAATCATATAATACCTTCTACCGCCACTGGATGACCTTGACAATTGCGATCCAATAAAATCAATTTTGCTACATCGACGAATTATTCAAAATAAATCTATTTTTCGTGTGTAGGAACGATGAGATCCATTGAAATGTTTTGGAATGTAAGCTAAATGTACTAGCGGGTTGTATGGTCAGGCTGTAATCGGCCGAGATATTTTTTCAATTTCCAAAGGGATATAAAAAAAAGTTTTCTTTAAAAAAAATAACTTTTATTTTCTCTTTTAAAAAAACTTCAGGTGTTCTTTTTCCAAATTTTGATTTCCTTTGAATTAATTACATATGTATTTAGAAAGTTCAATAAATAAGAAAAAATACGTGAATAAACAAAACAACCTATTACAAAAAAAATCACGACTATAGGTAGTTCCAATTTTGAGACCCTTTTTATTTTGCTAATATGTACATTACTTTGCCTTTACAGAACAGTATGTATTTATTACTTTATTAACACCCTAAGTATAAAGATTTTTTGTTACGAGTTTATTTTTTATTTTTAAACGATTGTAGTCGGCGGCGGCGGCGGCGGCGCGGTAGTTATTTCGTTTTGCCTAATCGACAAAAAATATATATTTTTTTTAAAGAGCGCCACTACGTGATTAAAAACGGGGAATTGGTGAGGTCAGTTTCTTAAAATTTTAAACAATGATATAGAACAAAAAGATATAAACTATTTATAAGTATAGATACGTGTTAAAGAAGTGGGAACACAAAAGTCTCAAAATTTAGGAGTGATAAAAACTATTATAGCTTTTATAAGTATATTTGCAATTTATTTTATGCGTCACGATCATTAAGTTTATGAATAAATAAATGCTGGAAGTTATGATATAATGTATGCATGATTGGATCATATGAATTTGCGATTATGTACATATAATTAATAAAATATAATTAATATATTGATATTTTATCTAACAAATAAGATAAGATGCGTTTAAATTTATTTAAAGTGTGTAGAATTGTAATAAGGTAGAAGTGTAAATGTTTCTTCACTTATTTTGCACAGTAAACTTGTATCGGGTTTCATCTTTTGTGAACATTCAAAATATTTTTTTTAATTTTAATTATTTTTTAATTAAATTTATATAATTTAGTGATAAACTTCAAAACCATTATTTTTTTTAATAAGCTAAAATATTTTACAAGGAATATTTAGCTTGCACGCTTTTTGATTAAAATCATATAAAATTATAATAAAATTGTTAAAATGGCTTCATGCAAATTAGACAGTTACAACATTTTAAAAATAATGACATTTCGGTAAAGTTTAGTTTCATTGATTTTCTCAAAAGTCAAACTCAAATCAAATACAATTTACGCGTTCTCATTGATTTTGTGAATTTTCTGGAAATAAAACTAATTTAATTTTGGTGAATAAAAATAACTTGTTCAAAGTGAAATATTTAATAAACAATAACAACATAACTAATGATTAATGAAAAAATGTACAAATGAATATAAAAATAACCCATTTGTTTTATAAAAAAAAATTATTACTATTTGCACTCTATTAATGATGTATCTACTGTTATCTAAACACAGTCTTAATTTACATCTTGTGTGCTAATAATTATATTTTTCAAATAGAAAACTGTCGTGGAATTGGATCACGATAGGAAAATTAAATATAAACACTTGCTGCCATATCAGCTGAACTAATAAAGTATACAATAACTTAAATAAATGCGCAATAAAAAAAATATCTTCAACTCATTATTATTAACTTATTAATTTTACTTAATAAAATTCTTCATAATAAAAGAAAACACAAAGCAAAATTCTTATAAATCAACAATACTTACAACCTTGAAAAATTCCTTTAAAATTAAAAAAAACTAAGTGAATATACCAAATCGGTTACAATGTTAGGTACAATAAAATTTACGAGTTTATGTATATTTTAAAGTCTCACGAAAATTCAATTAACCCGGAAGATACTTTCTTAAGTGCTTTTAAAGCACCGTTATTTACAACACAAAAAAAAAACAATATGCGTCAGAAAACAAATTAAACTTTTTATGTTTCTTTTTTTTTTTATTTGAAAATATTCTGAACTGTATTAATTTAATTATTTAAAGAAGCAGTTATTTAAGATCAGCTTCTTATTCGACATTAATTAATTGAACAATTTTGTTTTTGAATTTTTAATAATAAATAAGGACACAAAAACGACCAAATTGTTCTGCGTCATAAAAGTATCTCGAAAAAAATATTAACCTAATAAGTAATAAGAGTTTTATGAATCTTAACTTCTTACGTGATTTAACATTTAGGCGCTGCAAGATTTTCAATACTTAAATATCAAACGTATACTGAGTATATATCGGTTGATCGAATAAGAAAATCTTTTTGAATGTATTGATTTGTTAACATTTTGGGTTAAAAAAATATGTCATAGAAATGAAATGTACGACTTCAAGCAAAGTTTTATTGCAATTGATTTAACATTACAAGTTAAAATTTCGTTTAAAGCCCCCAAAAGAAAAAATGAAATATGGCCCCAAATTGGGGTATTTTTTCATAATTAAACTATGCCCCAATAAAATAAAGCCCCACTGAAATGAAAAAAATGCCCCAAAAAATAAATTAAGGCCCCAACTTGTTTTCACTTTTTTTTTAGAAAAATGAAATAAAGCCCCAATTTAGTTTTTCATATTTAAGTTTTTTTTTCGAAAATGAAATTGCACCCCAAAGCCCAAACCATCAAACAAATACTTGGATTGTATCCAGCACAATTTCCCTGCAAAAACAACACTTGTAATTATCATGTCCTTCAGCAATAGACTCTGCTTGAATTTTAAGGTTTCATTCAATACAAACTTTTAAAATCGCGAGATTTTTTTCAGCTATTCTGTTACTCTCTAATGGTTTTCTACACGAAAGATGAATAGCTGCAAAAAATCGCGCGATTTGTTGCAGCTATTCTCTAACTCCCTGACGGTTTTCATCTTTCGTGTTGAAAACCATCAGGGAGTGGGAGTAACAGAATAGCTGAAAAAAATCGCGCGATTTTTTGCAGCTATTCTAATGGTTTTCAACACGATCCTTACATTTAAGCATTAAAAAATCACATCACACATCATATCGGCTTAACATTGAAACATTATTGCTGGCACCCCACTAAGCGGTACTTAAGCAGCTGTGGGTCCCCGATTAGCGGATTTTCACATCATTGTTTGTAAAAGACAATGTTATTTTCAAATTATGAAATAATGCCTCAAATTGTTTTCTTAAAATAAAATGAAATTAAGCCCCAAAAACAAATTGGCATTTTATTTCATTGGGGCCTTATTTCAAAATGAAATTATGCCCCAAAAAAATTAAATAACGCCCCAAAAAATGTAATAAGACCCCAAAATTCGAAACATTTTGTTGTTGTTGTTTTGTGTACTTTTTTTTGGGGCCTTATTTAATTTTTTGTGTGGGGCCTTATTTCCTCGGGCCTAACTTCGCGGAGCCAAAAAAAAAAAAAAACAAATATCCATTCTAGTAGATGATCTAAAACAAAAAATCGAAGAGAATGTCATGAAAATACTCTGTAACGAATTTGATGCAAATGGGTCAACTTTTTTGTGCTCTAGCTTAATGTACAGAAGATGTTGCGGAGCACGCAACCGTGGAAAATATACTATGCAGTTACTGATTTTACTAAAATTTGTATTTTTTTTCTAAAGAAAATTAATATTTGCCAAATGAATCAACAAAAAAGTTTAAAGATCCAAATATCTTTTAACTTCTTTTATAGCCTTGGGTTCAGCGGTCGTAGAACCTCATTTATGAAATTTTCAAAAAAGTAGTAGATATATCATCTGACTGACAGGGGATACCAAAGTATATTTGTCGTGAAAGGTAATTGCTTTTAACAAGCCCGAGCATTTTTTTGTGAGATTTATTTAAGTTTCTTCCAAGGTCATTATAGATGTATTATGTAGGAAGTAAGCTCAAACTTAAAAATATCTAAGGCCGAACAATAACTGAAACTTAATGACGGTAAAGCAATTATTGTGATAGATAAATACCGGAATAACCCAAATATATTGTATTTTTATTGAATTAAAATTATAGCAAGACATTGCTCCCTCATTAGGAATATGGCTAGGCTAGATACATAATGTACAATGTACATATGTACATATATGTATATAAGCTATATGCATTTGTACCTAATGGTAACTATGCATGTCTATTTCATTTTTTTAATATAATGGTGGATCACAATTTTTGGCGCTGGTTAAACCCAAGCATTTAATTAAGGTTTTATTTATTTGAGCCTATAAACGCTGTAGGCATTTGTAAAAAACGCAAGATTATAATGAAACTTGGCATTACTATATATGGGGAAGACGAAACACTTGGGTCCCAGAATTATGTGGGTGTGTGTCCGTCAGTCCATCTGCCTTATAACTACATAAAAATGGGCTGGCTACTTGTTATATTTACATCGTTTTGAGGGGTTTTTAAAAAAAATGTATATTCTGCTATACTATATGTATATAAAACTTTTTATTATATATTTTGTATTATATATTTAAGACCTTTTAGATATATTTTTTTGAAAAATTTTGAAAACGAATAATAATTAAGAAAAATTTGAACATTTTGTAATAAGTATTTTCTTAATACTTCTGATGGCATTTTCATTTCTTCTTCAGTGTTCCATTTTATCTTTAACAATACAAGTTATATGTTTTATGTACTTTTTCAATTTTCTCTAACATAACTGTAGGAGCCAGTACGTGCGATACAATCGTACATATTATTTAAATGATTTTTTTAAAGTTATTTTCTTTACCATATAAATACAAAGTATTTTAAATCTAATTTAGTTTTGCCCATTATTTAGGAAAATGTTACGTGTACATCCCAGTCTACAACAAATTCGACGTCTTTCTTTTACATTTTGAACAAAGTAACAATGGGTTTATAATTTACTTGATATTTAAAAAAATATTCAATTCTTATTAAGTTTTTTAGCACAGCACGTATTCGCCCAGCTACGTGTTACCTATACCAAAGTAACTGTACTTAAAGTGCGAAAAAATTATTATTTTATTTTATAATTATTATTTGTCTGTAAACCGGATTCAATCGGAACCGGAAGGTTCGGAAAGACTCTCAGCCAAACTCCGACATGTTGCGCAAGCCGAAAATGTAGTTCGATGGTCCGTTGATGTAAGTCACGAACAAATCGAAGTGTCCTATAGTTGGTTTATCAGTTTAGTTACAGGGCATCAAACTACAACAATGTGACCTCAAGGTAATTTCAAAGATACTCCATAAAGAGACTAAGATGCTAACGGCGCTTTAAATTTTCAAATTCAATTCAAATTCTTGTTATCTTTAATGATACAATGCTTGAGACCTAATAGACCCCATGCTGTACAATCAACAAAAATATAGTAAAATTAAGTAAGTTATCAGCTACTTGAAATTTCACTTCCTATTTCTTAAACACAGAACTTAAACATAAATTAAAACCTCTATGAAAAAAAATGTATAACTTAATTTTAGAATAGTCTATTATCAGGTTTGTCGCTTGACCATATCATCGATTTTTATGTTAATCAAAGTCGGTGTAAAACTCTAAGTTCAAACCCAGGAACCAAAAAATAAAAAAGGTGAAGAGTGTATCAAATGTAAACATACATACGTAATATACGAGTGGGTATGGTATGAATGTATGCATTTAAAAACTTATTTATGGTTCTAATTAAAATTTCGGGTTAACATTCTTAAAATAAAAAAAATAAAAATGTTTATTTATTCATAAGTAGATACCTATATAAAGTTTGTGCGGTTTATGTGCATTAGGGTGTCTGTTAATTATATATATATAATTTTGATTTTGCCAAATGTCACCTAAGTTGAGGTTTTGATGAGATTTCTTTTTCTTATTTTTCATTCAAAAACACTTAGAACCGTATGACAACTAAAAGAGTTTTTGAATTAATGTATTCAAAATAATAAATGAATAATATTTGTTTAGTATCTTAACATTGATGAGATTTGGGATACATACTGAACACCCTTATATACATATCACATTGTTTTATCGCTTTGCGTATGTATTTTGAAAACCAGAACTAAAAGTAACAATTCTTTAAAAAAAACTAAGATTCACTGAACCGTGATATTTTTATCCGCCCTATAAAAAGGGTAGTTTCAAGGTTTTAGTAATGGCAGTACCTTCTCCTCCATGGTAATGGAGTGAATTATTTGAAATACCTACTTTATTTTATAAATACTAACAAATCGTTGGTCCCGTTATAATCATGAGAAATTTACTTTAAAATTAAAGTACTTGTAGGTATATTTGTGTAGCTTAAGTGAAATTCAAATTTTAATATTGTTTCCAAATCACTATCAAATCCGAATCACTTCTATTGGTTGCAACTTTACACCGTTTTGCTGAAAAAAGTTGTTAGAAGCAAACTGTGTCGTAGTTTTGATTATTTTATGGTTTGGGGTGCTGAATCCGAACTTGAAGTTTCGTGACGGAACATTTAAAATATGGAATGGTAGTATTATGTAACGCGTTTGATTAAAATTCTGCATATTCTATAAAAAATTGTTTTCACTATAAAATTGTAAGTCCCCGCCTCCATTAAAATTGGTTGTCATTTGGTAAGTCATTTCTTCAGATATTCTGATTATAGAGATTTCTAGTTTTCGGGATACGTACTTTAGGAAATATCAGTAGGTTAACTTCCAACAAATGACGCGTATGTGAACTTTGAGTCGTTTTCGATACAGATAAATTTCGTAATCTCTAAGAAACACAAAAACAAGAAATCATTTCGATTCCCAGAAACTATGAGATCACTTGTACAATCTTATTTAAAAGGAAAATTAAATATTCGAAAAAATTTCTTAGAACATGACTAATTTTTTAATTCATGAATTAGAACATTTGAGCCAAAGTACTAAATTAAGTAATTCAACGGTTTCCGTTTAGTAAAATAAAAAAAAGCATGGGTATTAAAATAATACCCATCTTTGCATCTACATAAATTTACGAATTTTACCACTTAAAAAAAATATGTTTTTCCTACAGTAGAACCGAATATTTTATTTCTGATTTTATCCAAACGGTTTAATGTGTTGTGATCAAAATTTTTCAAAAAAATATTCTTTGGATTTTTGAAAAAAAAAAACGTTTTTTTTTTAAACTCAATATGTTGAAAACGTTGATCTTTTTTTTTGTGTATATCATTAAATACTGAAAACTTGCATCCCAATTTCTTTAAGAAAATATTTTTTTTATGTATATTTATACATAATAGAAATAATTTTTTTTAAAACAGCTCTAACAATTTTTTTTAATACCTATGTATTTTAATGATATGATACATAATTTGCATCTTCAATTTTGAGCATAAACTTCTTTCTAGGCTTATTATATCTATGTATTTAAATAATGAATTTTACACGTTTTCATATTTTTCTCTACTTAAATTTCTTGATTTCGAATTGTTTGTTAATTCTACAGTATTTAAACATTGGATTAGGTTCGTGCATTTTTATTTAAGTTGAAAATGAAATTTAAATGACTTGAAATTTGCAGTGGCACAACAAATATTAAATTATGTATGTATAAGATTAAGATGTTCGTAGATGATTGCATTCGTTATCTCGATTTAGATCACTTTCAAAATACTTTCATTTAAGTGAAAAAAATATGTGACTTGCGTCTTTTTTTCATTGTAATCAAAACAAAGATATACAAATAGTTAACTTTTCAAAAAATGGAGCAATGGAGTAATAAAATGAAACTTGCCAAACATGGACAAGAGTATGATAACCGGGGCGCGTATGATGACGGATTTTTGTAGAATACGGCAATACAAGCATTTTTTACTATAGGAGGGGGGTCTATCTCGCCCCGTTTAGGCGGTAGGGGCAATTTAAAAAATATGTACGTTAAATTGAAAAAAATTAAATAAAAAATAATGGTAATACTTAAAATTAAGTGTTATACATTTTTTTAAAGCCAACATTCTATTCTATTAGCCAGTTTTTAAATCAAGTCAAAACTATGCACAGAAAAATTTAATTCTAAACTCAAAAATTGAGTAAAAATTAAATGAAAAAAAAGGTTTAAAATGTAATTTAAATATTTAGAATTTGAAGTTTCCGACTTAATTGTTACTGAAGTAAGTCTGAGTTTTGTTCGTTTCTACCTATATTCTATTATCTTAAAATCACATTTGATCGAAATATCAAGTTTTCTATTTATTCTACAGAATAACTTCCCATATTAAACCTTACTTTATTTTGGGGGTAAAGAGTGACTTGCATACTCTTTCAAGTACAATCGCACATAAAATCTCCGACAAATATGAGAGTACAATTCAAGTGCATGTCATGAAAAATAGTGTTATTAGCATTTTAGGGATTTTTTCTTTCCATTTAAACCATTTAATACTTGTTTAATGACATTTTAACATTATTTCTTATAAACACTACAATTAAATTAGCGAGTTTATTAAGCCTTTTTTCAATGAACAATAATATGCGGGAAAAAAATTTAAAAAATCACACAATGCAAGTCCACAAGCACAATATTTGTTGTATTATAAACAAATTGAAACGACGAACTCAACACCCAAACGTTAATTACAACCAGGTGGTGGTTGAAGTATGTAGTTTTTTTTTGTGCTGACCTTAATCATATACTTAAGGTCAGTGTAAACAAGTCTACCTGAGTGCAATCTCGCTGAATATTTACATGAATTCGATACGTCACATTCGAAGAAAAACATTTTTATTGTAGGTAGGTATGTACTTCTCATGATTTACCATATACATATAATGTTAATGCATAATATCGTAGGTAGCACAGGTGTACAAAAATGTCTATTATGATGGTGGAAAGGTATTTCCCGTAAACAAGCTGACTTATTTGGTGATGGGCTACTTTGGGCCACATTATAGTTTTTGATATATTTACTTGATGGAAAAATTTTAGCCCCGAAATAGTAACACATGAAATTAGCTTTTAAGTGATCATGAATTTTTGCCAAAAAAATTAAATTTAAAGTATAGACACAACTCCACTGTTCAAGTACGAGAGAACGAGAAAATCCGGTAAAACCACTATGTTGTGGACCGGACAGGCAATAAACGAACAATGGCCGACCGCTATATATATAAAGAGAGAAATATCCTAGACGGAAACCACCTTAGCTCATTGATCTCGCTTAAAGCCAGAGTAGATGCATTTTTTTTCCTTTTCATATAGGTACATATTTCGATTTCGAATGTAATTTAATCTGCCTAAAAAGATGAGGAAAGATTCTCTGGAGCAACCGGACCATCTCCAAGAAAAAAAACTACTACTACAACTACTGTGTGCAGTTCTTTTTTTAGACCAAGCGATATTGCCTAACTTCGTTACCGCCGCCGCCGCCGCCACCACCGCTGCGCTGCGGCCCAATCAAATCCATATATATAGTTTTTCCTGCGCAACGAAGCATACCACGTTGTGTGTGTTGCAGCCTGGCAATCAGCACCAGCGCTGCTGTGGCGCACACTCTATTGATGGAGCAGCTATATGGATGACGATTAGAGCGCAGTGTAGTGTTGCATTGTTGCAAATAAAGAATCACTTAAGCGGATATTTTTTTGTTCATGTAAAAACATTATTGAATGTTGCGTGGATGATTGCCTCCACGGAAAGAGAGTGGGCTACAAAAACATATTTTTTTTTTAATATGAATAGCCTTAAAAAAAATCAATCAAACAAAAACTAATACATAACTACAACCTATGCGGTTCCGGAGAAATCGCGCATTAATTCATCTATAAATCAGCATGGAGCCTACTCTTGTGGGCGGTCCCTTATATGAAGCCATTAGAGTGTAGCTGCAAATACATTTTTTAAAAGGAGCTCATATGGGTACCTAACTACTATCTGTGATTATACTATATATCGCTAACGAATATCAGTGGGGTTAATGACCATTTTATGCGCGCGATTATCCCCAAGTGCAACAAGCTATTATAAATTCAAATAAAACAAAGTGAATCACTCGACCATGTTAAATATTATGAGAAAGGTGGGTGCTATATTCCTTTTCTTTACCATACTTAGTTTATATTTTTTTTTTTTTACTTTTCATCAATATCGTCACAACTTACCTCATAAAAATTATGTGTATATCCAAGAGATTGTAATTAGTCCATTCAAAAACCGTTTGAATATGCGGTGTGCGGCTGCAGTTAGTTGGCTTTCAACAAGAAAAACCTATTTAAACTTGTTTAACGCAATATGTAGGTATACCTAAGTAGGTACTAAACAAATAAACTTTCAGATTTATGTACGTAGGTACCTCACCAGCGAGCACAGTGGTGAAGTGATCGCGTAGGGGTTTTCAACTTGGATAAAACACTCACACACAAATAATGGTAGGTATTCACGAAACTTCTTTTTCAAAAAAGGCAAACGATTCTCTCTATATAGGCGCGATATAAAAATAATTGTATTTATTAGTTGTATTTTCCCTTTTTAGATCTTCACTTTATTTGAGCATACTTAATGAAATTAGGTTAAAGATCAACTTTTGTATTCTAGTGGTATGCTCTGGCTCTATCTATGCAACACAGTGGGGAGAAAAAATAAAATACACACAACACACAGCGCGGATCTGCTGTAAACACGTCTGCTACGGACAATGTATCGACTCGAACTAACATAATAAGAGATACATCGACTGAAAATTGCAGAAGAAGTAGCCAGCCAGCCACCAGCCAGTGCTAGTTGCCAGAGTCCCAGTCCCAGCAGAGCCAGGAGACAAGCAAGAGTACAGCGACAACAAGCAAAAGTATCTATATCTAGCTCAAGAAAAATCTACAGAATGGAGGAGCACCAATGAGATTGTGTGCGAAGCCAAAGGCGAAGCTAGTATGCTGTGCTGCGTTATGTGAACACAGAGAGAAGAGACGGAGAACAGAACCAGTAATGTCAAATAAAACCATCAAAACTGGTTTTCACATTTTGCTTTCTTTTCAAATTTAACTTTGATATTCAAACGAACGACGACCCATGGACGTAGCTAGTATTTAATAAACTTAAAGGGGTACCAAAAAAAAAAACGGTGGTCAGATTTCCAAAATATAGGAATATTGCTATACCTGTCTCGCTCAATACAAGCGGCCTAAGGCATACTTTTGAATAATCAATTTCGTGAGTTTTTTTGTGACATTCCAAAAATTAATTTTAAAAACTTTCAAGTAACAAAAATTATTCTCTATAGTTAAAAAAAATAAAAAATAAATAATAATATAAATACTAATTAATTTTTAAATAATTAACTATAAGTTTTAATTTTGAAATATTGTTATAAGAAAATTTAATAAAACCGAATTAACTAAATTTAGATTTTTCTTAAATTACAAATTTCAAGGAGTAATGTTTTTTTTTATTTTTTCCAAGTTTAATTTCTCATGTTCTACCATAATTTTAGATACGCTTTTGACTTCAACAACAATCTCGGCTAATGAAAAAAAAGCACAACAACAATAACAAGTGTTACTATAGTAACAAAATGTGTCTCTATCTTTTTATGTAGGTTCCAGAGAGATTAATATATTTTGTTTGTTTGTATAGTTTTGTAGTTTGCTGCTGCAGTTGAGAACTGCATTGTTTATATTATGAATCACACACTCTTTTTTGTGTGCATTATGATAAGTTGTTATCAAAAAAAAAAAAATAGGGGGAACCTTAAATCAAACGACTTTTGTAAGGATTCCAGTAGCTTGCGCATATGTTGAAAAATTATTGACAACACACACAACATAAATAAATATAACTGGGTGATAGTAGATATTTTATCTGTCTGTAAAAAAAAGTTACAATCAGGTCATTATTATGATTATGTATTTGGTTATTCACTGCAAGCGTGATATGGTTAGAAGATTAAAATTCTCTTTCAAGACATGCATTTGGACTTATTTATGTTTTTTAATTGAATTTAAAATTTTAGCGATGAATAATACGATAAATTCGTAAACGCTGTTTAAGGTGATATTAACAACGAGTAATCTATTTAACATATTACAGACCATGACAAATCCGAGTTTAAACACAACTGGGACAAATGCACAAATTGAAGAACTCGGATACATTATAAATTAAACAAACTGCGAATAGCTGCCACAATAACATACTTGATATTTACCCTTATCTTAAAAAAAAAAATTGTCTCACTTATATTATCATAGACCTGAATAGAGTAAATAGAATTTTATACTTTTTGGAAATTTAAATTTGTATGACTTGGTTAAAGTATATTTTCACGAAGGTTTTTGAAAAACTGGTATCTCAAGCTATAGCATTTTTTGCAAAAAAACTTCCTTATATAAAGTTTCTTTTTTTTTTACTAAAAAAAAACAATTTTTGATGCTATACCGAAATTTAATAGTAAAAAAAATAAATTTGCTTCTGAATTTTGAGAAAAAAAACGAATTTTTGACACCACATTTTGTATAACTAAATAGTTTTTTCATAAGCGAAATCACATTTTTAGAAAAAAAGAAACTAGTACTGAATGGAATACATATCTTTGGCACCAAAGGATCAATCTCTTTGCATGGTTGTTCGTGCAGAATTTTTTCACATTGACCTATTTTTTATTGTTTTTTTTTTTTAATTTGTTGTTATCAAATTATTTTAAACTAATTTGAAGAAAATAAAAAAATGTTCTTAACGTATAAAAAGCTTTTTTGTGTAGCTTGAAAAAAGATATTTTTGAAACGAGGTTAATTTATTGAAAAATTGACTGAACATTTTATTTTTGTTTAAGTTACAATCTATTTATTTTTTTATTTTAGTCTGTTCACGTTGGAGTGATGTGATCAGAGCTGATAATTATTTTACATTGATTTCCCTACAAAGAATATGTTCGTTTTTATATTATTAAAGCTCTTACCGAAGATATTTTGAAATATTTAATTATGAAACTCAGAAACTAATATAGGAGTTTACAATATATGAAAAAAAAGCGCTAATCGAAGCTTCAATATGAACACTACATGAAAAATGTGATAAATGTTGCATTTAATGATTTATTCGCCTCGCTGCGAAAATTGCTTATCGCAGCTCCAACATGAACAGAGTCTTATGTACATAAATTATTTTTTTTAATATAACATATTAACTGACTTGTAGATATTAATCTAAATTTTTTAAAAAGCCTGCTGTTGCGTTTTTGAAAAATAACAATAAATATAAAAAAAACTCAATTTTTTAAGACCAGAATTTAATATTTATTATTTTATTTAGAACAAAGTAAATAAGTTGAGATTTCAAAGATAATATTTTTTTTTAATGAACAACTTTTAGGTCTAGAATGCAATATTTATTTTTATTAGTACAATGGTGAATAGGAACACCTTGTAAGTTTCCTAATTCGTCGATAATATTTTGGGAAATGATTTATGGAGTTGTTCTGAGACAATCATAAAAATTAATGATACATAATTTCACTTTTTAATTTTAATGTAATTCGATTAATTTTGTAAAACTATTAAGTTGTTAAATTTACCGATTAGTTCATCTTAAACCAATTCGTTATTGAAAGAAGAAAATACTGAACTGACTTTACTTTATTGGTAGCTGAAATGATCATATAAATCAGAATTTGCTTCATTTTTTAAGGAAGTTATTTTAGATATTTGATTATATTGAGGCGTTGTCTTGTTGTTCTGTGTAATAGTCCCCTGGTCTTCTGTTTCATTTTTTTTTTAAATTTTGAAACTTTAATCTTAACATTTAAAATTCTAAAACTATTCAGCAAATTCAGTAATAACTGCCGTTAAAGTGGCATTATTTTGAACCCGAAAAATCAAATCCACTTTGAATATTGACTCAAAAACACGCGATAAGGTAAGTTTAAATTGAGATAACACTTATTTTCAAACCAATGTTAAATAGTTTTAACTCTTGGTAATGTCAAACTTGCATAATGTTTTGACTTTGCAGACTTTTGAAGTTTATTTTATCTATTTGATGTGTCCAGTTGTTGTCCTTGTATTTAGGTTTTTAAGTGCAAACAAATTTTGAAATTTGTTTCAAGAAAATCGTTCCCTTTTTATACCAATATTTTTTTCGTTTTGCGAATATGAATAATAGCGTTGCCTTTGTTTTTGATATTTTTTTCTGTTTTCTTACGAAAATTTGCCACTCCCGTCTAAACGGGGGGAAATAGACCCCTCACATACGATTTTTTTTCTTGTTCGGTCCAAGTTATACGCCCTATGAACCACCCTGTATAAAATGAGACAGTTAAAAAAAGCCAATTAGAGAATAGATAGCAATGTTGTTATTGGTTCAATGACTTATTTGTGCTTCCAAGCTTTAAACACAACATTTTAAATAATTCACCCTGTGGTGCACATGGGCGTATAGGCGATTTTAGTCAACAGCCAAACTTATCGTCTCACTAACAATACACGGCTAGCAGGTCAGCATGTTAAATTGAAAATTGAATTCAATAGAACTAAAATATCTTTATGAATAGTAAGGAAACAGGTTGATCGTGAAGATTTTACAAAAAAAAATTATACATGGAAAAAAGACTTACCTATTTTAATGACTATAGTACTTCCAATTGAGTAATGTGAATTTAATTATTTTCTTGCTTTGATAAAACAAATTTGTAATTAACTGTTATAACCTTGAGGCTTCACTTTTTTTTAATCTTGAGGATTTATTTTTTCTTGTAATCTCTTCCCTTTTGAAAAGTTCGTTTCTTTTATTGTTTTTGAAAAGCTGACAAACTGGATGATTCGATGCAATTTTTTCTTCAATTTTGATGTTAATAATCGAACTAGAATTAAATAATAATAATCTAAATAGTTTCTATTTATACATACATTTTTTTTTTTGATTACCTATGTCTTAAAAAAAAATAAAGTAGTACACAATATAATTTGTTTGTATGACATTTATATACCTTTATTCTTTCAATAAACAAGAAAAAAAAAAAACTATTTAAATAAATATTATGCATCACAACATACATTATAGAGTGAAACAGATAAAATTTATAATAGGCAAATACATACATTATTTATATTATTTTTAGTGAGGAAATATATAAATAATTGTATGGAAGGCTAGTAAGTTTACATCAAGTAGACAACAGAATAAGTTTTTGTTTTTGTATTTACAATTTATATAACCTACTTGCAATAAAAAAAATCATCTACATTAAACCATGTTCGAGGAGAAAAAGGTAGGAACATTATTGTATTGTTTCTTTTATTACTATTTCATTTTAAAGCCATCCTAAGATTTTAATATTGATTGGTTGTTTTGATTTTTCATTTTTTTTTTTGCAATGAACAACATGCGGTTAGAAACAATATAATAGCAACTAAATAATACCTAACATTATCATATCGAAATACTTAAATAAAAACATATCGAGAATTTTTCATGATAAGAATGTTCGAACAAATCCCTTGATCGCAGTTCTGCATAGTGGGCACTGGCTAACTCCAGGAGCACACTGAACACAAGTAACTATTTGAAGCAAATAAAAATATTTTTATAATTCGTATTAATTTTAAAAAATTAATTCAACACTTACCAAGATGTCCACATGGTAAGAATACCACACCAACTTCTTCATCCATGCACACTTTACATAAGCGAGCATCTTTTAGTTTTCGATTTTCCTCTTCCAATGAAAGATTTTTCTCGTTGTTAGAATCAGATGATTTCGTTTGGGATTGGAATTCGGAGGTCCATTTACTTGGACCAGGCATCGAAGATGCTACTGTTTGTTGAGTTTCTGGAACAGCAATTGGAGCTTGATGAGAAGAGGAAGATGAAGGGATACATTCAGGTGGGGGTGGTTGATTATTGGACATCGTCGATGAACTTGTTGAAGGTGGAATGTGATTGCTGTGTTCCCTTTCGACCGACGGAGCCATTTGATTTGTTGTTGCAGCATCAGGACGAGTCTCTGATCTGACTTCTCCGAAAAAAGAATTTATCAGTCGAGATAATTGCTGAGTCATGTGATTTTCGTAGTCTTCCACTTCATCGTCTTCATCGAATTGATCTCCAAGAACAGCTTTTACCAGATCCTCACTAGTTTCATAGGGTCGCCCGGAGCTCTCCAATTGCCTTTGGGTAACATTTCTCACATTTCCAGCATTTAAGCCCATTTCAAGTGCCTGAACTACAGGTTGTGTACACATTGCTTCATCCAAGGTCATCGGTCTTTCGGGTAAAATCGGTTCCTGTGATGTTTCACACACATTGTTTTGTGACATTTGCCGGGCAACTTCCTGCACTTGGGTCACATACTGTGGACTCATAACCAACTTAACAAATTGACAGTGAGGAAACCATTTGGCATGGTCAAACCAAGGGTCGTCTTCCTTTTGCCATGAACGCAAACCACCATTACAGTGAAAACAGCGGACCTGATCATCGATGTCTTGATAATAGAAACCTGCCTGAGATAGTGCTTCAGGTTTTTGTATATCTGGAATTGGCCAATTGACATAGGTACGCATGCGTGCATCCAAACTGGAATATTTAGCTTTTTTCGGTGCCGAAATTTGTTGTATTCCCAAATCTCGTATACCATCACTAGCGATTTCAATTAGTGGACCGAGTTGAACTCGAGGGCAGTCGGGGAAGAATCTCTGATGCTCTTCGAAGGCGTTATCGTTCTTTTCCCATTTGGCTATGACACCCTTGCACCAAGCACATTTAACTTGGTCTGATTGATTAAGGTAGTAAAATCCAGCTTTAACTAAGGACTGTGGTGAGATATTCGGATTCTAAAACAAATTAGGGCAAATAAATAAAAATAAAATATTATCGTATTGGCGTAGTGTAAATACAAAATTTTGGGTTTTACAGTAACATCAATAATACATTTGTGTCCCTTCTAAAACTGATTTTTTCCTCTTTAAAATTTGGATATAGTTGTTTTTAGAATCGAACTTTTCTTAGCCTGGAGTTTAACCAATGTAAATAAGATAGGAAAAACCCGAATTTTTCTTATCAACAACTTAAATACTGACTAAGAATATGCCTACATACATTTTTAAAATGATGGAAGATAAGGATGACTTTATGGTTGTCATCTATTTCAAATTAATTTCATTTAGTTCGGGAAGATAAGCTAATACTCACAGGCCAATTTTTGAAGGTCGCCAAACGATGCATTTCATTCTTCAAATCGATTTCTTCACTATTATTACTTGCAGGTGCAGTATTAATGTTTCCCGAAACATTTGCACTTGCCAAGGAGCTATTGATCAAAGGAATATTACCAGACTCTGCTGGATTAATAATAAACATACAAAGTGGAAATAATTTTCGATGTCTTGCCATTATCTGTGGAATAAAAAAGTTAAAAATTGTAGGTACGAATTAAAATAATTGAAATAAATACCTGATCTCCATATTGCCAATCAGATATCTTTTTTCTGCACCAATGACATTCGGTTTCTAGCTGATTGCCAGTTGCATAGAAGCCACCTCTAGCCAATCGTTCCGGATCAATTGGGGCATTAGTTGGCCATCCGCTAAAACTTCTCAAGCGATTTTCTTCACTATTCATTTTTGCAAAATAGTAAATATGTGTATTCAATAACAAAATTGATAGATACACCTTTAATCGTTTTTTTCTTTGTGAAAAGTTAAGAACTAAAAGATTTATCCTTATTTAAACAAAGATAAATTCTTTAAAAGATTTTGCGATATCTTTTTTAACAATGCATATTTTTATCCCAACTAATAGAAGAATTTATTTCTTCATCGAGGGGATTTTCTTTTTTTTTCTTAATAATGTTGTACCTACAAATATGGTAGTATCTACATGTTTACTAATAAACCTCGTAATGAAAAAATAAGGAATCGTGTGGTGTATTCCATTTTAATTTGTTATGTACTAACGTTACCTAACAAATTATTAGAAATTATTATTTGATAATTTAATGGGGAATAAGTTAAAGGAAAATTTATTTTTTTAACTTTCACACACTGAGCCACTGCCACACCAGAAAACCAGGCCAAAACTTCGCCTTTAACCAAACAGTGTCGAATTTTCTGACCAAAATAATTGAAGAAGTGACAGCTGTGTGATGAAAATGTGCAGGGTGTACTCGGTCAAAGAAAAGTAGAACTTCATTTTTAACGCAGAGCTGAATGCTTCAAGAAGGTGTGTTTGCTTCAAAATTGTAGGTATGCTCATTTAATAAGAAGTATTTCTTATTCAATGGGTATGCTGTATTTAGAAGAGTAATAATTTTTATAATATGATTAGTAAATATTTAAAAACAAATAACAATGGGAATTTGAATTGTTGTGTCAGTAAAATTGAAAGGAAGACATTTGAAATATCTCAATACATAAATACACAATAGATGGAGGCCGTGGGAAGCGGTAAGATGAACATGAGCTAGTACAAGGAAATTAAATGATAGGCCCATAATACACTTTTTCGCCTTTCGATGAGTTTCGTTAGTTTTTGCTTTCGGAAGTGAAGAGAGTATTTTAACCACGTAAAATTGACATTTTGTGAAGTAAGCTGAAATCTCCAATATTTCAAATTGGTGCTCACACCGTTAAAACGTTTTTGGTATTTAACATGCCAGACTCACAATGCAGTGAATCGACGAGACGTGAGAGTTACGAGAAACCCTGTATTTTTTTCTAGTCATAAACATCGTTGTCCAATTCACAGCGCAGCGAGCCTTTTCACGACGAGAATTATTTTTTTTTCAGAAAAATTATTATCAATTACATACCTATCAAAACTAAAAAAACCTCATTGGGTCATTTTTTCGAATTCATGAAGTGACGAGAAGACTCGAAACGAAATTGGTTTGACGGTTACAACGAAAACTCGTCACGCTCATGTCCCGTAGATTCGCTGTATTTTTAATCAAGCATCATTATACACCACCGTGTGCATGTACATGCATTAGTTTCATTAATTTTAAATGGAAAACCATACTCTCTTTTTATCTGTTTGGTGTTGTAAAATCTAGTAAAATCTAAGCATAGTGATTGAAAAAAAAACTTGTTTTCAACTCAAAAATTTAAGGAAAAAGCAGTATCTTTGTTATTATAGAGGGTGATTTGCATAAGATGTGAACAAAGTCTGTAAACAATATAAAAGTTGTATGGGAAGGGTGTCTATTCAACAACGTTAGAACTTAAAATAGAAAAAATAAGTATTAAAAAAACAATAGCAATACCCTTTTTAAAGTCAGAAATCTGTTTCCATGTATAGCTTTTGAAAAAATAGTTTTTAATATCAAATTTTTGAAATTAATTTCGTTCAATTTTTAATTTTACGATATTACCGTATTATTTTTTTTTAATTTCAATATTTCAATTTAAAGAAACATCTTTAAAGGCCAATTATTCTTAGGACGTGTATTTACATACATTAGCACATACATATCTTTAAAAAAGCTCAGCTCAGTGTTTAGTCTTTGAAAAATAAAGATACATGCATACATAATATTGATTTTAAACCTTCCTTTTATATACCTACATAATGTAAGTCCGAAACATCGAGTTCACGTTAAATTATTGAGGCTCATGGATTAGAAACATTCATTAGAAACCTTCAGTATTAACAAGTTTTTTTTCAGCTAACAAAATTAATGAAACTGTTTTTTAATCTCAAACATAATATCTTGCGGAATTGAGCTTAAAAAGAATTTTTTATTCAAGCTAAAAACTAAATCTCCCGCTTAGTTTATTTAAAAAAAAATCAACATGTACGAAACAATTTTACCTACTATATAAGCTGAAACAACAATATTGAATGGTATTTTATCGTAAATAAAACGTTCTACAAAATCTATTTTCCCCCAAACCAATGCGAAACAATCGTTACGATTTATCAAGAAATATCAATTGGAAATTTCAAGGAATATCAATGAAAATTTGGAAAAAAAATACTAGAATAATGTGGACTCCTGGGTTCTATGGCATATGCGAAAACGAATATGCCGACAGTGCTGTGAACTAAGTCAACAACTTACCTATATTTACCTTCTACATCTTCACCAAAACTGACCTTCCCAACCTCCACGACTGGAGCCTTTATAGTCATCACTGCAAGGATATAAATCTCTCAAAATCTACGCCGATATACCTACACCTCTAACTGAGCAATACAAAAAATAACGAACTTCGTAAGACTTCGACTAGGACACATCAAGGCGTTCCATTAACACCTCCTCAACAAAAATAACCCCCCAACATGCTACCTGGATTTCAAACACATTTTGCCCATTGCCAAAGCATTTACGAGTACATAATCCAAAAAATAATACAATTAATGTGACTGAATTCCTAAAGACAACACAAAAAAAGCCAATAGTTCACACAGCAGGGATTGTTAAATAGTTAATAATTTGGAAAAAGCTCCAAATGAAATGTTCAAATTATTTAAAAAGTTCAATGTTCATTTGCTTTTAAGAAACTTTTTCGCCAATTAATTTTTGTACGGTTTTTGATTCAATTAAAAATGTGATTTTACAGTAGGTACTTGTTGTTATCAGTAGGTATCTACTTAAGATGCAAATAGTATTGACTTTTCAATCCTGAAGCAGTGCCGGATTGCTCCCTTTTAACACAGACTTATATCAAGCCGACAAGGTCAGTCACTGCTAGAAATCCAAGAACTCTTCAATGACATCAGGCGTAAGATCAATTTTCAAAAAAACTGATCGTTATTTTATACCTGCACACCTCCACTGGACATGAACGATTTCCAAAATCGCAACCACAATCCGAATTCCGCAGATATTTAATATAAACCTTGCATCTTTCATTATAGGGAACCCGTGATTGTTTTTCGATCCTGAAAATTAATCTTATCCAAAAAAGGACGAATGAAAAATTCTAAACGATTTGGGAAAATAAAATTGTGATTTTATTTTCCTAGTTGTTTTTATCTTCAGTTTACAGCTAGCATCAAAAATTTCTTATAAAAAAAACAAACTCCAATGTAACTTTCTACAAGAAGTATGTCCTTGGCTTCCTGAACGAGAAGAGCTTCCTGTTGCCCTTGTGGTGCACCCTTTGTACCAATGGGAACTTTATCTTGGAGTTGTGGAATTGCTTGACGTGCACGCGACGAGTCTTGCTGGCAGCAATTGCTTCGACCTTGATGATCTGGATAGAGTGGGCACGAGCACGATGACGTGCACCCATGTCTCTGTAACACTGAGTGACGGCTCCGCCGACAGTCAGATCACGGTATTCGCGGTACATGTTGTGTGTGCCGGAACGAGAGTCATAACGCAGCCAGATGCCAAAGTTCTTGATCTTGATTGGTGAAGTTTCGTATACTTGCTTCAGCGATACAATTTCACCGGTGGTCTTCTTGAACTTCTTCAATTGACGCAAGAAATACCAGAAACGTGACTTGGCGACAATGTTATCTGGGGCGAAGATTCTCATCTTGTAGAGAGGAGTCTGGGGCTCCTTCTCTGTGGGCAATTTGCGCCCGATGACTTCGTATTCCTTCAACTGAAATGAAAATATTTTTCTGTTTAGAATCCATGATGACAAGGGGTTATAAACATGTTCAAACACTTAAACTCAAAAAATTAGTTCACAATAAACAAGGATTAAGTTTTAAAATAGTTTGTTCTCCGATATAAATTAATTCCCAGATTTTTTGAGAATAAATCCAACACGTATTTTTTTTTTTGTTAGAAGTTTTGACAGATAACCAAAACACATGGTGGAGCACACTATTTGACACGGAAATCTTTATAAAACTCGAATTATTCTACGATAAATCAACTTGGAAACATTTTGTTGTTAATTTTGCTTTGTTTATTGTGATATTTAATTATTTTTTCACATAAATTTAACATTTTTTTTGGGAAATTTACCTGTCCCTTAGCTTTCATTTTGGCAGCGTTCTCAAAAAAGGAAACGGAAAGAGATCATTTGCCATGATGTAGACTTTTAGTACACTTATACTTTGTTCACTGAACTGAAATTATGATTGTATTCAGAGAGATTACATATTATTTTCGACTTCGAACATAATACGGTATTCACACCAAGCCGAAAACACGGTTTTCGTGAAAACATCGGTTTTCGATGAAAACCTAATCGAAAACACAAGTTTTCGCATACATTTTTTGTAGCTTCAGGTTTTCATAAACGACATGTTTTATATAAAACCGGTCGAAAACGTGTGGAAACTCGTAGATGAACTAAATCAAACACACCTATGGAATGTTCAGCGCCCAAAAATCGACAAGAAAGAAATTGATGGAATGCTTTCAAAAGAAATTAAAAACAGCTGACTGTCGAGTTTTTAATTTGTTTTCTTGATAAACTTTTTGTGGTAAGTAATTTCTTTCTTCTGATTCTCATGTAAGAGTTTTCAGATAAGAAAAAGAAGTTTAACAAAATATTCGTGTTTTCTTCAATTTTCTTTTTATGTATATAAATTAGTTTAATTTGTTTAGCATTCATTTATTGTTGCAAATATGTGAACACAAAAAAGTTTTCAAATTTTCAATACAAAATTTGACAGTAGTGTTGTCAAAAAATTGAAATGACAGACGAAAACATGTAATATGCAGTGTGAACGCATTTCGTGTTTTCGAAAACTTTTAGCTGAAAACCGCGTTTTGAGTTTGGTGTGAAAAGGCTATAAGGTGATGTTCACAATAAAGGAGTAGCGAAGAAAATATTATAAACTTCACCAAATAAAATATGTTATATGGAAAAATGTTTGCATGCCACTTTTGCGTTTGACATTTTTAAGTACGGGGTAGAGAAAATAGTGGTTTGCGTGGAATTGCTGACATTAGGGAAATTCTATTAGTCGTGTTTTTGAAAGAGTTAACAACCAGGCTTAACACAACTCCACACGTACACTTATATACCACGTTTACAAGCAGAATTGAGAGCTCGAGTTGGATTAAGGTCGAATTTTCGACCCAGGTTTTTCGTCATTTGAGTTGAGAACTCCAGTTAGAGTTGCTGCTGGTGTCTCACTCACACAAACGACAGCCAATGGCCGCGTTCACATTGCGCTGAGATATGCTATCTCAGATACTCGAGTATCCGTATATGTTTGTGAACGACTAAAACCGGATAGGTTAATTTAGCTGTTTGATTTGAATTCAAGTCAGCTGTTTTTGACATTTCTCTTCAGATAGCTAATATATATACGAATATACGAGAATTTTTTAGATCGGTTGAGATTTTTATTTTGAGAACAGATGTTTTATAATCAGCTGTTTTTTCTCAAGAGATTACAACAACACAAACCAATCTGGATTGCTTTAGATAACTTTGTGAACGTGGCCAATGCCATACCAACTCCTCAACTCAGGGTTTTTCAGCACAAATTACGACTCGACTCCGCTCCTGAAGCGGATTTTAGTTCTGTTTGCTAACTTATGGAGGTTTTAATTGATATTTATTGATATTTTTTGGATACAATAATACAAAAAATAGTCTCCTCTTGCCCCTACCACCAATTTCCGACGCTTAAAGACTCCCAAAATCGAATTTTACACCTCAAATTTTGCAGCGCCACCACAAGGGTCGGGGCAAAATTAAAAAATACTTGCCATGATAGTACTATGCTTTTCAATACAAAGTATAATATAGATCAGAATCAGGTGTGAACATAAACTGATTATAAATAGATGGAATGTGTTGAGATTTAGATGGTGATTATTGAGTGAAAGTGAATTTAAATTAAGTTTTTTTCACTCCATGTTATACTCGTATATGCTCTAAGGGTCTATTAGGTTTAAGACACAATGTACTCTCCCCATAAATCTACCATAGTGTGCCAACACCATCAGATTCTTTCGAACAAAATAGTGTACTAAATTTGATTTTAGCAGTACTAAAATCCGAAGAAACTTCGAAACACACACTTGACATTTCATTTTTCTGGAAGTTTCTTTGTATATGAAAACTATAGTATTATCATGGTGGAAGTCGAATGGGGCGACATCTAATTTACCTATGCAACCCTTACTCTTTTTTTTTTGCGGAGAGCTTATGGAGGTTTTAAATGATATTTATTATTATTTTTTGGATGCAATAATCCAAGAAATAGTCTACTCTTGCCCCTACCACCAATTTTCGACGCTTAAAGACTCCCCAAATCGAATTTTACACCTCACATTTTGCAGCGCCACCAGGACCTCTGCAACCCTAAAAAAAACTCGCCATGATAGTACTATAGTTTTCATATACAAAGGTTATCCCCACTGATTAATGGTTATCCCTCTCCAGAATTTAATTAAATTAAATTTAATTTTTTTTAATTTCCATCCCTCTTCAAAAAATACAAAAAAACTATGATTGAAGTTTGACAGGTCCGCGCTGGTGCTTCCCGAAACTGTAAGAAAGTAGATACTAGCGCCCCCTATCTGTGCTTCTGGCGTTACAATGTATTTGATATAGGAACAAGCACTCCATATTATACATATATACTCTAAGGGCGACATCTAAAGTGTGCCGGCAACCATCACTCTTTTTTTTCGCGGAGAGCTTATAGAGGTTTTAATCGATATTTATTGATATTTTTTTGGATGCAATAATCCAAAAAATAGTCTCCTCTTGCCCCTACCACCATTTTCCGACGCTTAAAGACTCCCAAAATCTAATTTTACACCTCAAATTTTGCAGCGCCACCACAAGGGTCGGGGTAACATTCAAAAATACTTGCCATGATATTACTATGCTTTTCATATACAAAGTATAATATAGATCAGCAATCAGGAGTGAACATAAACTGAATATAAATAGATGGAGTGTGTTGAGATTTAGATGGTGATTATTGAGTGAAAGTGAATTTAAAATTAAGTTTTTTTCACTCCATGTTCATTGTATATGAATTTAGATAGTACTATCATCAGCACGTTCCACACGTCGGCCCCCTGGCGATCACAGCACATACTAATTTTCTGGTTGCTGTTTCTGTATATATACAAGTGCGCCCTCAGACGACCACAGCACACAACTCAAAAATCATCGTGATGATAGTACTATAAGTTTTATATACAATGTCCATGTTATATATGCTCTAAGGGTCTATTAGGTTAAAGACACAATGTACTCTCCCCATAAATCTACCATAGTGTGCCAACACCATCAGATTCTTTCGAACAAAATAGTGTACTAAATTTGATTATAGCAGTACTAAAATCCGAAGAAACTTTGAAAACACACTTGACATTTCATTTTTCTGGAAGTTTCTCGTTCTTTCAAAACTGACATTTCGAAAAAGTTTGTGTTTGTCTTTTCTCGAACCAAAGAAAGAGATAGAATATAGAAATTTCAGCAATGTGCCGATGTTGTTGTTGGAATTTTACCGTGTTTGTGTGTAAATTTGGCCATCAAAAGGGGTTTGAAAGAGTGAGAAAATCTTTGGGAAAAAGCTCAGCAATGACGATCGACTACTTTTTCACTTGTCAAAAATGCAAATTTTTTCATCGCTCTAGTCGGTTGCTTTTCTCCAGTCTTCCTCTAAGAACGTGATTTCAATTCGCAAAAAAGAACCACTAAATAAAGAAAATATATTTTAAAAGCAGAATCAATAAATTAAGCTCAAAAGAGTTGCAAAAAAAAAAACATAGTTTTATTTATCAAAAAAGATCTTTATTTGTTTAATTCGTAAAATCCTTTTTGAATTCTTACATCTGCATTAATCATGGCCAAATGGGGAGAAGGTGACCCACGTTGGATCGTCGAGGAGCGTCCTGATGCCACTAATGTTAACAACTGGCATTGGACTGAAAAGAACGCCACTTTATGGTCAAAAGAAAGACTCAAGACCCTCTTTAGTGATTTGAAGATAGGTAAGTCATATCGGAACTGTTCTCTTTGCAGCATTGAATACCTTTCTTTACAGATCAAAGTGGAATTCAATGTATTATTGATAAAATTGAAGATTGCACTGGCGAAGCCACCGCCAACAATCGAAAAGGCAAACTCATTTTCTTCTACGAATGGAACATCCTTTTGAAGTGGTCCGGCCGATTGCCAGGTTCCAAGGAAAAATACACTGGCAAAGCGAAAATTCCAAATCTCTCTGAAGAGTATAGTATCAATGAAATCGAAATTACTATCACAATAGACGAATCGAATAACGAGGATGCCGACAGATTAAAACAATTTATGTACAATGTGGGAAGGGAAGTTATCAGAAAGCAATTGGGCACATATATCAAGGAACTGAAAGAGGAATACTCCAAAGGACTTATATTGCCTAGAAAAGGCTGTGAAGATATTACACCACCAAAAAGCGAAGGCCAGGCCAATAAAAGCGCCTTCAATACCTCGTCGAATACTACTGCCTCAACTGCCCAAAAAGTTGCTTCGGCCACTTCGAATAAGAATGGAGAAACAAACTCTTCTGTTGGGTATAAGTTGGATGTGAAAACATTGACTATGAGTGAAGACTTTCAATGCAGCGCATTCGATTTGTATAATGCCCTTACTAAGCAGGAGATGGTAACCGCCTTTACACGGGGACCAGTGAAAATGGAATCCGTCCGTGGGGGAGAGTAAGTGAAAAATTACAGTTTTTTATTTTTATGTTCAGTTTATATTTTCATTTTTTTTTTAGAATTGGTTGTTTTCCAATGTTTAACAGTATAGCATGCTGAAAAGAGTATTTTCTAAGATTTTGATAAGATTTTTTTTTTTCTTAAAGCTAAAATCTTCTGCAAAGGCTGACTCATTTCTTGAAGAGTTTATTTTAGTGAAAAAAAATCAAATTAAAAAATATTTTCGGATAAGGGTGGTTTTCATTTTCTTTTTAATTGACAACAACTGTTTTGTCGTCATCAGCCAATGTTTTGCATTGGTTTGGGAAAGTCATTTTTCAAGTTTTTATAAGAAAATAAATGTTGTTGAATCGGCTAACCACCCTACATCAAAATTAAAAAAAATGTTATTGCTGAACTCCAAATGTTTGACTGCATCCAAGACTTTGATCTTTTAAGTGTTATATGCTTAGACTTTTGAAGCCTACTTTAATCTCTGTGGATTTCGTTTCTATCAGCCAAAATAGAATAGATAATGTAGTGTGGGTTTTTTTTTTACCACATTAAAAATCTATTCTATTTTGGTAAATATTTCTAACCGCAATTATCTTTATTTTGTAATAAAAACTAGATGTTTCAAAAATCCAATGCGAATGCAGAACAAGCATTCAACACGTAATCAAGGTTTAATTTTAAAATATGAATGTAGTACCAAAGAAGGAAAATTTTACTTTTTTTGTTGAGCATTATTGCAATTTAGAAGAAGGTAGAAAAATTTTGTGAAAAAAAAACAACCGTACAGTGGTTAATAGGAGACCTTTTTGGTTATAATTTGGTTGGGTTTCTTGTTTTGGCTTAAGGTTAATAAATGAGATATTCACAGTGTTATTTGATTTTTTTGGGATCATTGTGTCGCCTTTTGAACTGGATGAGCTTTCTTATGCTACAGTGATCCATCCTTCAAATTCATTTATTTAAAGAAACTAAGAGTTTGAAGTATTTTAAGAGAGGGTAGTTTTCTCTCAACTTTTTAGTGACTGCTCAGATAACTTTGCCTTCGATGCACTAATGCATAAAATTTATCTATTATGCGGTCCGGTGTTTCCTCGTCTACTTTGCAGAATCTGCATGACGAACTGCTCACCAAGCCAAGGATGTTGAGGTGTCTTTTCAGCTTACAATATGATACACATACATAATTATGATACTTTTTTTTTAATTTATCGCTCATTAAAAATGCTTGAATGTCAGTCGGGCGAAAAAGAGAAAGAATATAAATATATGTATTAAAAAACAAATGGCAAATGGCGCTTGTATCAAAAAAATTATAGTTGATTTCCAATATTATTTCAAAATTAAATGTTTAATTTTTTGTTTGTTGTTAATGTTTTTAATGCTGCTTTTTCTTCAATAATCTCAATATTTAATAATTTTTTCTATGCGACACTCAAAATAAGGAGATTTAGTTGTCAACAAAAAAAGCTGTTAGCTGGAGGCTAACAAATTTATATCGAATCTCATTTTTTTAGAACTAAATTTTTTGAACTGCTTTATTTTCATTGAGTCAAAATAAAAAAAAGTACTATCATACAGGCTTTAGACAAAAAATTCAAAAGCTCAGGTATGTTAAAAAACAGGACTGTAAAAAATTTGAACTCATAATATTAACGTTTAGTCAACTATTTCCTAATTTTAAATTCTAAATTATGTTTTGTAGAAAATTAAACGCAGTTGTCAATTCTTTCTAAAACTTGCCTTAATATCCGACCAAGCCTATGAAATATTGAAGTTGTGTAGCTACCTATTATTAGTTACATATATGCATTAATTTTTCCATATCGGATAGTTCAACAAATCATAAGATACTTCAGTTGTAAAAATCGAACCATCATTTCACGACATAAATTCAATTTTTGGCCAGAAAAATGGATATGAGTTAGGTTAGATATATTATTAAAGTAACTATTTTTATACAAATCAATTTGCTTTGACAAAATTCAGCTACACTGTCCGTAGTATCTCGTAGAAGAATAATGGCTTTCCCTCCATAATTTGTTTAATCTAAGTTAATTTTTTTATCTACTTTACAGTAGCGATCCCTACCATTTCCATATGTTATTGTTTGCTATTTGGCACCAAATGAAAATATTTTGTTAATATAAGAACTCAACTTCAGCGCTTCCTATCGGATCAATTTGTATCTATAAACTGTCTCTATAAAACATACATATAAATGTCAATTTGCATTCTACATCCTTAGTAAAAACCAACATCGATTTTTATACTCATAGGCAGATACATATGACTTTTAACCTCACTACCGAAATTTACTGATATTCATAAAAATTATGTTTTGTTTCAGATATGCTCTCTTCGGGGGCAACATTCAAGGAAAGTTCGAGGAATTGGTTCCTGAAAAGAAGATAATTCAATCATGGAGGCTTAAATCCTGGCCTTCTGGACATTACTCGAGTGTAACAATAGAGCTTGAACAAATGGTAAGATTTAAAATGTTTTAGCATAATAAATTAATCTTTATTTTATTTAATGTTACAGCGTGATCATACCCAATTGAAACTTAAACAATCTGGTATTCCATCTTCCGAA
The DNA here is from genome assembly GCA_958431115.1 of Syrphus vitripennis. Taxonomy (NCBI): domain Eukaryota; kingdom Metazoa; phylum Arthropoda; class Insecta; order Diptera; family Syrphidae; genus Syrphus; species Syrphus vitripennis. The sequence goes on along the minus strand of OY288109.1, from coordinate 30,718,975 downwards.
TATGACACAACTGAAACGAACTGGAAACGATATTACTGGCATAGTATCAGGCAAACCTTTGGATTCGGACCAATGCTAAGGAATGGATTATAAATTAAAATAAATATAAACAAAAAAAAAAAAAAAAACTGACCCAAAGTTCAGATTCACAATTAATAAAAGCAGAATCTTAAGTTAGTTCTTATAACATAAAAGCATCAAGTTTTATTTTATTTTCACTCAAAGAAAACAAAAAAAAATATGCGCGTAGTTAAATTATTCTCTTAAAGCATTCGAGGCCCAATTTTGAAAAATAAAAGCAATGTTTGTTCAAAAAAAAAAAAATTATAAATAAAGTGCTTTAAGCTAGTAAACCGAACACAATGCTTATTATTATTTAATTTTAATTGCATATTTTGATTCATATTTTTTTAAATTTTTGTTTAGAAAAAAAAATTAATAAAGCAAAACACAAATTTTTCTTTATGCAAATTGAATTTGAACATTACATAATTACAAAAAAAATATGCATTGTATACTTTTTAATAAATGTTGATTAAAGCAGCATTCACAAAAATTGGTATTTATGTCTTTCAATTAATCAAACTCATTTTAATTGGATGGACAAGAGTCCAGAGGCGTATGTTTAATTAATTAAATTGTCTGTTGTTTTTCATTGGCTTGAAAGACTGAAATTTTTAAAATGTATATGTGGGATTATACCTTCAGTAAACGGATATATATGGTTGTAAAATGTGCAGAATTCTCTTTTCCAATTGAATAATAATATATTCCTACTTCCGTATAACATGGTACTCAGTAATAATATAATAGCCGTGTTTTCGTAAAGGGACTTAACTTCAGTTAAAATCTTAAACAAGCTGTCTTCTTAATCGTTGCTCTTCCATAAGCAGTGCGATGCGACTATGCGACATATAAAAACTATTTAAAATCCTAGAATACACAAGCAATAATTTTGATTATTATACTTTTGTTAAAGCTTTATTCTTCGTCAATTATTGAAGATTATGAGATAGTTCCTAAAATATGTGCTAGGATTGAAAAAAGTTTTATGAACTTGCTTAAAGTTGAGATTATCATGAAGTAACTTAGTTATGTTTCCTTTCTTGAAACAGTTTTTGAGTTTGTTTATCTGATGTTGGAAGAAAAGTGTTGGGGGATGGGTACTTTAATTCTTTTGGATTTTTATTCTACGAAAATGTATTTTGACTCACAATCGCTGAAAAAATTTCGAGAAAATAGAAAATTTCGGGGAAACACTGTGATGAACTTCTGTCAAAGACTGAGGTTAAGCTAGCCGGTATACCAGAGTCGGTAAATTACGGACGAATATAATGAATCACAGACGTATCCGGTAATCACGGCCAAAGCCGCCAAATCGCAACCGAATCAGGTAAATCACAGACGAATCTGGCAAATCATGGCCAAAGCCGGAAAATCACAGACGAATCTGGTAAATTACGGACGAATCCGCTAAATCAGGGCCAAAGTATAGGAATTGTAGGTATAACTGCGAGAAATTGGATGTACAGATGAGTGAGGATAAGAGGCTACAGGAGAGGATACGGGTGCGTAGGGGGTTTAGGGGTGGATTTGTAATGCTTCATTTCAGTTAGCAGTTTCCTGATCCTGTTATACAGAACATTGGAAATAGTTTTCAACAAACGGATGGGCATAATTCGGGGTCCCAGTTTGAAGCCACGGAAATCAACTTGCTGCCTGGGTACTTTAGATGTTGATTCAGCAAGCAGAATCAAAAAGGATATGGGTTTATTGGCCAAACCTTCAACATTTTTCAATACTGATGAAATTTATGCCATATGAAAGGTTTGTACTTATTTAAATTATATGGCAGCTATGTGTTTTGGTTCATTTTACAAACAGATTTAAAATAGTATATATGTACATATGTATGTATGTATAATAGAACTTTTTAGTACAAATAATAGTATATAGCATAAAGAATAATTATTTTTCTATTTCAGAACCTTATCGTCTTTAATTTTAACAGTACTAATCAATTCTGTTGACCATAGACATGCATTAAATTGCAATATGTCCAGAATAGAAGTTGTCCATTTAATTCTTCGTTCAATAATCCTCTTGGCTTTGCTGTAACATAATTGCTTTTACTGCAGTCCACAGTATCTCCTGCGATTAAAACTTTTCTAAAAATAATTAAATAGCAGTTTTTCTAAAAAAATAACATTTTGCGTGCAGTGGCTTATGTAGAACATTTAAAAAAAATAATGTTGATACCTACTAATATAGTAATAGAGTGCGATTTATAAATTTGCCTCTTTGGTTTGTAACGTGGATCACAATTTGGTCTTTGTCTAAATAAAATAAAAAAAGAGGCTGGGTGCGACCCACACTGATAACTTCCCATTTGTGATCTTGAAAACTTTATATTTAGTTTTTTTTTCAAATTTTTAATTTAAATTCAAATAATCATTATTTTAAGATTGAAAAGCATTTTAATTATTTAAAAAAAAATTTACGAAATGCATAGAGATTGTTGATGTATAAGTTATTTCCACGTGACCCAGGAGGTAAACTCCCACGCGTTTTTTTTTAACGAATGTGGAATTTTCTGTTTAAATTTTTGTTTAAAATGTCAGTTAAGTATATGTCAAATATATACCCGCTGTAAAAAATTTTATTATGTATAAAATTAAATACTTAATGGCAAAGTCAATATCATTGCTCGTTCTCAAGATATTCGAGTCGAAAAACCAATTTTACCACTTTTTAGTTTATTTATTTTTTATATTTTTTGTCAAAAACTGTCAATTAGATATTTGTCAAAGTTTAAGCTTTCATAAAAAATTGTACTATTTATAAAATAAAATATTTTAGAAGGCACAATCGTTGTTCGTTCTCAGGATATTCGAGCTGAAATACAATTGTAACTGCTTTTCTTTACAATTTTTAACAGTTTTTGATTTTTTGTTCAAAAACTGCCCATTCAATATTTGTCAAAATTTTATCAGTTGCTAACAATTATGTTATTTAGAAAATAAACAAACAAGAAGTCAATATCGTTACCCGTTTTTCAGAAATTTGAGTCGAAAGACAATTCATACCAATTTTTGGTAGAATTTTTTGTAGTTTTTAATTTTTTGTAAAAAAACTGTCCATTGAATTCAAACAACAATCAAAACAACATTTTTCGTAAAATAAAATTATTTTAAAGTTAATATCGTTTTTCCATCTAAGGATATTCGAGTTATAAAAATTTTTTTTTTAGTTTTTTTGATTTTAAAAAATAACGGTATATTGATTTTTTTCCAAATTCATATCAATTTTGTATGACGTCATAATGTGTCGAATAAAATTTATTTCAAGCCAATAGCATTATTTGTTCGTGAGATATTTGAGCCCAACCAACATTTTCACTTCTTTTTTAAACTGCTATAGTAAAAAAACAACTGATTGAATATTAATAAACGCCCTTTCAGCTTCTTTCGAAGTTATAATCTGTAAAACAAAATTTATTTCAAGTCAATATCTTTACTCGTTCTTGAGATATCGACGACGAAAAATGGTACCAGAACGTACGGACGTACGGACGTACAGACGTACGGACGTACGGACGTACAGACGTACGGACGTACGGACGTACGAACGTACGGACGTACAGACGTACGGACGTACGGACGTACGAACGTACGTACACACGCACACACAGACATCTCTCTAAAAATGATTGATATACGCTCTAGGGACCTTGAAACGTCGAGAAATGTCAAAAATTTCAATTTGACAAATCGGACCGATTACAATAACTCCCTATGGGAAGTTAATAAAATAAAAATAAAATAGACCTAATCAAATAAATCGAATGACGAATTGACGAAATGAAATGACTTATTTTTGATTTTGAAAGCCATTCACTATTTCGGTTCATAAGTTGGTTGTGGGAATGACTTTATTTCATTGGCCAACAGTGGTCTTAGTGCCACCAAAATTAAAGCTATTTTTGAATCTAAGAGTATTTTTTGTGATAAATTTTATTTTCTATATTACTTAAAACAGAAAAAAAAATAATTAAAGCAATGACAGAGTTGTTATGTTTTTTAAGGTAAATAATTATGTTCTAAAAATATTTGTACATCAAATAATTCAAGCGAAATTATTTAGAAAAATTAGTTTCTAAGCTCAAAATTGTGAGAAAAAAACTGATATTTTTTTGTTCATATCATTTTTTTAGTTCTTATCAGCAGCATACTAGACTTCAGCAATGTCTTAACTGAAGATATGTATGTACACAAAGAAAAGAATAGCTTATTTTATTTTTGAAATGTCAAAAAATTATATTATGCCTCAAGGTCCAATTTCATTTTTCAATCACTAGTTTATTTAAGTTTCAAAATGAGATACGACAACAAACTGCTAATAGAGAAGTTGTTTTGGATATTGGCTTATATGTTTGAACAATGTTTGACCTTAAATTAATAAATTGCACTTAACAACGGAAAAGATTTTTTTCATTTTGAGTTTTAAAATTAATTTTTCAAAAACTATGCAAAACAACTTAATTTAAAAAGTAAATTGAAGGATAGAGTTTTAACAGCAGCCTATGTTTCTTTTTTATATATTTTCAAACAGATGCATTTTACCTCCTTAATAGGTATCTTATAGGCAAATATGCAGCGCGAGTGCATATGAGAGTATGCAAACGATTTCTGCCGAAGCTGATGGATGAAGAGAAGCAAGATAACCATTTCCTGACTTTCTCTGTACATGGATTGTTATTTCTCAAAGACGTAGGAGGGTTTTACTATGGTGATCATAGTGATCTAGCAAATACCAGTATAAGAAGTATCGCTTCGAAAGAAGCTCAAAAGGTTTTAGCGAGTAGGGTTGATTTTTTTTTACAGATTCAAGTGGTATCATAAAGGACCAATCTTCTCCCGATTAACCTATCTAATCTATCCATCAAGATTTAAAAAATGATAGCTATTTGTATTTACGAAATGAACGTTCTTCTTGGCGTATGTGGAACAAAAATACAAATTTTCATAATATTATTTCAATTAGAAGATACCTAATAATAATAACAACATTTTTGAATTCATATAAGTAATCGATTAAAGTAAATATTATTTCTCCTGCCTTAAAGTAACTACAAAACCCTACAACACTATCAATCTACACAAGGACTCTATCATTGAAATAATTTCGACACAAGTACTTTCACAAAGAATAAATCATAAACTTTCAATCATACTGCATACAATAACAACTCACAATCATCAAAGTCCATTCAACTTGAATATACAAACGTTGAAAGGAACAAAAACAAAAAAAAAAAAAAAAACTGAAAAAAAAAAACAACAAACCGTTTCCATATTATTTATGAAAAAATAAATCTCTGCCCATTCAAAACTCGTACATATAATAGAGATTCAAAGAAAAACACAGCACAGAACACATCAGGCTATTGCGCAAATATAAATTATTTTCCAAGCGTAGTAAATCACATTCTATGAATGGACCTTTGGAAAAACATCACGACACTAACACCACACTATTTACACCTGAGGGAGTCTGGATGTTGGTTGCAAAATACAAAAAAAAAAAAAAACATAGACCTACCTTCCGTACATAATATCAATCTAATACTTACCAACCTATCATATTTCAACAGTACATCAACCTGCAAGGCATGATGATGATGATGATGATGATGCCAAATCAATCTACTCTACCTGAAGAAATACTAAAAAAAAAAAAAAAAATAAAACAATAACAAAAAATTGATTGCCTAGGAGAAGAGAACTCATGTTGTGATACACTCTACTCATTGCATAAAGAATATTATTTCAGCTTGAAGTTTACTGTAATTGAAAACAACTGATAAATATTCCAATCTTCGATATCTTCAATAGAGAGCAGCAGCACTTCCAAATACCACAAACAGTATACATTTTCCAGCTTCCGATTTCTGATGGTGATTGCGCTCGCCTGTCCTTCCCTTTTGACGAAAATTGAGAATTTTGTGGAACACACACTCGCAGGAATTCACCTAATTTGCTACAGCGCACGCCTGACGCGCCCGAAAAGAGGCTACAACATCTAGATTAAATTTTCTTAAACTAAACATTTTTGTCTTTTCAATTTTGTTTGGATGTTTATTTTCTAAATTTTTAATTCTAAGCTTATTCAAAGAATTGAGAAAAAAATCTTTAAAATTCAAACTTTCTATCTTTCTCTTATGTCCTCAATTCACATGAAAGTCTATATTCATGTGTTTGTTCTGTTTCTATAAGTTAGTAGGTCAACATATAACACATATTATGAGCAACCCATTGTGGGGGAGCACAGCGATATCTATGTCAGTGTCCTTCATTCCCTTCCAGAGTTGTTCATTTTTTTCGGTTTGCTCCAGCGATACATTTACCTATATCCACTGTATTGTGGAATGTTGCCTAAAGGGTAAGAAGTGGCGATGGCGTCCAACAGCCACCCGCTCATAAGGAAGCTTAGCTGTATCAGTAGCAACTCAATACGAAGACCAAAGAGCAGCAGTGTCACAAGCACAATCTCAAAAAATTCCATTCCCAAAATGGAATTTGTAAGAGAGAGAGAGGGAGAGAGAGACTCATCTTTCCAATTCAATCCACATATAGACATTCCCATGAATATCTTTTGGCTGAACATTGCTGATGCTCTAAGAGCAAGGATCTCTGTTATCCTTGTTGTTTGTATTCAGTCCCGGACGAGAATCTGCATCGAAAGCTCCTCACTCGCTACGGATGTTATCAACGCGATATTGGAAAATAGAAAGAAACTGTGTTTTTTTTTATGTGAGCTAAAATAATAAAGAAAATATCCTGCAAGCAAGGAGCACACAATACAGTATAGTGAAAATATAGTGAAAAGAAAAAAAAATACATCCTAAAAGTATACAGCTGATTATATAAAATATTTAATTGATAATTATTCGGTTTCTTTTTGTCACATGTTTTTCTTACTCAACAAAATTATGTTTTAATGAAAAAATCTTAAGTATATATCTTGTTTTAAGGCTAACATTGTAAGGATACGAAAAATTGAAAAAAAACCTGTTTCTCTATTTGATTGATGCAAAGTGAATTATGTGAAGTGGGCGTGCTAATATTTGTGTATTAGCGAATGTGTGTATGTGGATAAAGGGTTTTTACAGTTTTTTTTTCTTCACAAAATAAGTCTGAAAAAATAATAAATTTCTATGTAAAGTTTAAGTTAACTAATTAATCTATATCCTTCCTTGCGAAGGATATAAGAATTTAGTGTGACGTGAAATTTTAATTTATTAATAAATAAAGAATTTTTTAGTGTAATTTGGTTCATCCTTTAAAAAAGAAAAATTGAAAAAAAAATTATAATCAAAACCCTGAAATAGTTGAGGATAGCGAAAAAAAGGACTCTCCCAAGGAATAGAACATAGAGATACACGACACACGGGCAATATAGAAAGAATCGAAAAAGAAGAGAAAAAAAAGGATATCAACACCAATACATACCATTATCATTGCTATTATAGTCGCGCGGAGACGGCGACGACGACGACGACGACAACAACGACAAAGCACAAAACGAGCAAGAAGTAAGTGGACCAGAGGATGGATACCACATTCCTGGAATCCTTTTGTAGCATCTCTCATTTGTTTATAGCGCGCTGCTTGCATATATGGCGAGTTGTATTTTTGTTGTTGTTTCATTTTTGTGTGTGTTTTGAGATGAGACTGGAATAATTCATATATAGTATAGAATCTTATTATTGTTGTGTTTTTTGTTTTGTTTGTTTGTGTGCAACGCGGCTCTAACAACTCGTACACTCGTCCCTCTATAATATCGTTTACTCCATTTTAGCTTGGTGACAAGTGTTTACAGCATATTTGCAAAATACTTACAGGATTTCGTTTTTTTTTTCGTCTGAATTAATTTCTTCAAAAAAGTGTTTTTTTGAAATGTACGTTGGTTTTTGAAGTTTTGTTTTGTTCTGTAGACATAAATAGCTACGTACATGTGTACATATTAAATAAAAGTGATTTGATTACAGTTATTTTCGAAAATCAAGAGGATTATCATATTAGAGAGGATAGTGAGTGACGTTTATGGATGTTGTTTATTCGTTCCATAAAAAGAGAGAGTTGTGATTTGAGACTTAAATCGCAGAACTTATAATGAAAATGTGATTTTATGTGATATAAAAACAAAAAGAAAGTTGCTCAAGTTATATACATACATATGTACATACATACATACTTTATTTTAATTTAAAAATCAGTAAAAAATTTAATCTACTGATATGTATTTTATCTCAAGTTAAAACAAACAATAGTAAATGTGACAAACACTAAAAACTTACCTACAATAACACATAACATGGCATTCTACTTTCCAAAATTTAAAAGAACTATTCAAGGAATATCAAGAACAATTAATAAATTGACGTTTCGAAGTAAATTCGACATTTCTTACGAAGGGTTTTTTATAATACACAATTCTATATACTATAAGACTAAGTATTATTTGATTATTTAACAATTAAAAATTGTTGAATTATCGATTCAAAATAGATTCAAACTGCCTTTAGTCCTCAAAAACATTTTTGTTTTTACATAATAACGAAATGAATGGAATCTCCGTTAAACAAAATTTCTGCAATACCACTTTTTAAAAAACGGTAGTCACTATAACTTTATGTAAAGTCCAACTCAGGGTCTCTCGGCCGAATACGTACTTTCCTTGTTTTATTAAATTTTTACATTTTTTTAAATTATTGTTTTCTGCAAGTTAAGTAGTTTCATGTCAATTGATCAATTCTTTCAACTCCGATACCGTACGTAATACAAAATTTAGATCGGTGTTAAAAAATAAGTGAATCACAAAATGTATACCATGATGACGTGGCATATGTAGTTATTCAAGAATTAGGGAGTGAACCTGAATTTGGCGTAAATATAGGCAGAATGCGGTTCAGACATCATACCACATACTGAATTGTAGGAATGGGTTTAGTTCATTTGAGTGATCGATCAATTTAGTTCAATTTACGCTAGTGAACTAGTTCGTTTATTTTAGTTCAATTTTGTTCAATAAAGTTTCTTATGAAAAAAATTGCAAACAAAAAATTACAGGAGACAAAAATACTAAAAAATTCAGTTTAATTCGGTTCTACCAGTCTATTGTTTTCAGTTTCCGTCTAGACCTTTTTACAATTATTCGGTACCTATCAGTTTTTTGTATAGAGAACCAATAAAATCGCCCTTATCAGGTGGCACCGAATGAAACCAAAGGTGTAAAACACACCTTACGAAGCTAGCTAACAAAATATTTAAACAAAAAATTTATTGTTTTGTTTAAAATTACAAACTGGAAATCCAGTTATACAAATATGTATATAAAAGTAATTGGAAAGAAGATCAAGATTCATCAAACTTCAATATGTTTGTAATATTCAAACTTAAACTCAATTCAATTGTTTAATTCTATTCACATACCCTAAGAACATTCCAAACCGAATTTTTCAAAGTAAAAAAAAAGAACAAGATTTTTTTTCATGTCATTGTTGAATTAATTGAGAAGTATTTACATATTTCATTAGAGTGAGATCATGTTGATTTAAGGAAACGCAGTAATATTAGAAATATTAAAGAACTAGTGATGCCTGAACACTACACACATACGCTCCTCCGAAAATAGTCTATCAAGTATTAATACTGAGGTGCACTTGAGCGTATACGCACTGTCATTCAAAATGATCGGGTTACCTTCAGTAAATGGCAGAACAACGTCTGCGGGTTCAGCTAGTTTTACTTAAAAATAAAATAATTTATAAAAAGTACAAAAGAATCAAAAATACAAAAACATAGTTTTGTATTGATTTCATAGTCAGCACTGTTATTATTCGAGTTATTATTGTTATAGGGTTTTTTGATGCTCTAGGTGCTTAGAGTAAAAAATGCTTTTGTTTATTTCACGTTGTACGTATTCTCAAAAAACAGCAAACAATTTTTTTTTTCAAAGTGATGGTACACAATTAAGATAAAAAGTACATTTTTATTTTCAAGTCAATATACTTACAGCCTGATCCTGGCAAACATCACTAATATCTCACAAGTCACACCAGATTCACAAGGTGATGATCACTTCAAAGCAATTTTTTTTTTGATTTGTTTTTTTGTTAACTATTTAAGTTATGACCTGCTCTGAAGGAGACTCAAGTTGTATTTGATTCAATGTAAAAATTTATAAGCAGCTTTTCATGTAATAGTTTTCAGGCCCCTCAGACAAAATGTTAGGTATCAATGCATATTTCGAATTATAATGGTGGTAGATCATCAAAATCATGTATATACTAAAAATTAAATGAACGAATTAGTTATACGTACTTCCTAATATATGCGATCATATTATCTTGCCTCAGCACAAACAGAGGAATATGATTCTAAAAGAAATGTGTTAGTTATTGTAACCTGTTTGCTCAGCTTTTGTTTAAAATATTTTGAAAATAAAAACTGGATTAATTCATAAAGTAATTAAATATATAATTCCATCGGGAACTCTCTGTTTTTCTTTGATATCGTTAGTAAATCCAATAATATGAAAACAAATTCGAAAATAGTTGAATCTTGAAAAGTACATGTAAAGTATTTACAGAAAAAATATGTTTTTGTCTGCATACATAAATTTCTTAACCATTTTTAAGAAATTTTTAGTACGTCAATTGAAAGCTTAGTTCTATGTTAAATATTGCAAATAACGTTTGTATTTCTTTTATAGATAATCCAATGGATATTTTCATTGCTTGCACTCTGGCCGCCTTCAACAATGTTCGTTTCGATATTAATAAAGTTTCACATTATCTTTACTTACTCCCCGATGGTTATTTCTCACGACCAGACGATTTCCCTCCAGTAATTAAAAGAAAGAAATCTATTTTATCGAAAATGCGTGCTTTTGGTATCGATGAAACTCTTCTTCGTTGGATTAGTAACTTTCTTTCGAATCGTGCTATAGATTAGACGGATTCAAGTCTAAAACCCACAACATAAATGCTGGTGTGCCACAGGGTTCTGTTTTGTCTCCGACCCTCTTTCTCATTTTTATTAATGATCTCCTGTCTGCAACTACTAATCCATTAAATTGTTTCGCTGACGATAGCACCCTTAGCTTTTCATATTCGTTTCCAGATTCACATCCCTGCTCTTCGGACGTGGAACTGAAACAGCTAAATATGATAAGTTCATTAAATTCTGACTTAAACAGCAATCGCTCAGAATTTAATGCTTCGAAAACTCAATGCTGCCTTCTGTCGTTAAAGCGAGACGTACCCCTCCTGCCATTATCTATGAGTGGCACTTGCATCGAAGAAACTAATCAGCTTGCGATTTTAGGTATGTGTAACACAAACCATCTTTTGTGGAATGATCACATACTTAACGTCGCCAAAAATGCCGCAAGATGTTTAGGTTTTCTTTGGAGATGCAAGAAATTCTTTTCCCCTTCTGATCTGGCTATTATCTATAAAAGTTATATACGTCCAAAGCTTGAGTATAACTCCCATCTCTGGGCTGGTGCTCCAGCAACTTGCTTAAGCCTCTTGGACAGTATACAAAGACGAGTCTTCAAAATGATCGGAGACAGGAACATCATCGATACTTTTACGTCACTCGAACACCGGCGTAACGTTTCTTGTCTCTCGCTCTTTTATCGTTACTTTTACGGTAAGTGCTCAAATGAAATAGCCAGTTGCATTCCTCCCCTTAGACGATTCAACCGTAATACTCGCGCTTCCAGGAATGCTCATCAGTTTGCTCTTGAACCCAATTTCAGCCGTACTGTCAAATACAGGGATTCGTTCTTTAGCCGTACTACGCGAATGTGGAATTACCTTCCACGCTCTGTCTTTCCCTCTCATTGTGATATACTGAAATTCAAGACTATTGTTCACCGACATCTTCTTTCACATCCCCTCCTACTTACCTAAAGCTCGCACTGTGTTTCGACATGTAAAGGGTACATAAAATCCCCTTTTGTGCGCGCTAAATATAAAAAAAAATTTTTTTAGCTTATCGTGTCCATTATCTTTTAGCTCTATCCCTCAGTTCAGGTAAATTTTCAAGAACATGAAAGAACGCTTTTGCTATCCCATTTTTTTTAATAAGATGATAAAACCAAGATTGTAAGCTATATGCTAATCTCTAAACTGTCTTGTATCTCCAAGCTTTTTGAGGAGATAGAGTGCAATAATAGTTTGACTTTTTACTATAAAAATGTAGTCTGCTAGCAACAACATGGTTTCATTCAGAAGCTATCGATGGGAACTAATTAGATGGGAATCTTTAACACTGGATTGGAACGATTCTTGTCCACGTTCCTATCCAGTTGAACAGTTTTGTATAGATTCAAGCAAACTGTACCTACATATATGGACCATTCTAAGGCTTTCAATGCAGTCGCATGCAATTATTTTGTTTAAGCTTAAAGCGTTTGTATACCTACCCATCTGGATTTCGTCTAATCCGCATGAAAGATCTTACCAAGTAAAATTTAGAATCTGTAAAATCGGGAATTCCCCAGGGAAGTCACTTCGGACCTTTTCTTTTTGTATTTTCTCTAAATGAAATTTTTTTTTAAGGATTTCATCTGCTTGTGATCGCTTGCTTCTGCATGGTGATATTATTAGTTTTGTTAAAATAGCAACCTAGATGTCGCTCTAACTCGAAAGTGGACTTTTTTGTATATTGCCATTTTTGTTCTCAAGGTGCGATGTGGTGTCATAAGAAAGTAATGCCAAGCCATGGCTTCTTCCAAAAAGGTTCTTGGAGTTCTTGGTACTTCTAACCTCAGCTTCAATAAAGATATATACATTTAACTGTCACCAAGAATATTCTAAAAAAAATGAAACTAAGCGAACGAAAAATAAGGAAAAACAAGGTCTTATTTCATTTTCAATCTCAGTCATTTCAAAACAAAACAAAATAAGACATCGACCTTATATTTTACTAAGTTTTTTTTTATTTGTTTGCCAGGTACTGTCATTTTTATCCAAAATTTTTAAGGTTGTGGAAAAAAACGCTTGGTATCAATATTTTTAAAAAAATCTGATATTTTTAAAATAATTTGAAATACATTTTCCACTTAAAAGCTTGATAGAATCAAAAAAAAAAACTCAAAAACTTACTGTCTGTAGGTTTCTACGTATTTGAAACGATATTTGTATTCATTTGAAATTCCTTTTTTAACACTTCCTTTCTTGTTAATAAACATCCTTCAGCTTTCATATTTAACTTAACCTATACCTTACTACCAACATTTCAATTTTAAAATTTATTTTTTTCCCGTTTTGAGACAAAACACGTGCCAAAAATTTGTTATTGATTCATGTTTAAAAGAAATTATATCACACAACCAATAAAGTTCTACCTTGGTGAGAGTTATGAATCTATTTTTTTTCAAGGATTGGCTGTCATTATTAGATATTTAGTTTGCTAAACATGCGATATAAATATTCGTGTGTAACACATTAGATTTAAAAACACGTGGATTTCTAAAAATATAACTTGTCCTAAGAAAAAGGCTTTGTTGTGCATATGCAGGGTGATTAGCATAAGGTTTGATAAAAGTCTTTAGGGGATAGGTAAGACCACACCAAGAAAACAAAAGTTATGGGAGAAATAATTTTCTATCAAAAATGAAAAAACGTAAAAAAATGGTTAAAAATAACGGCAGCACTTGTAATTAGGAGCTACAGGGTGTCCGCCGGGACATAAATACTAGCCTTGACAGTTCATATTTGGCAGTCGTGAAGTAGACACGTGGCAAATTTACTATGGAAAATATTCGATAGACCAACGTGTTTTAATTGTTAAAACATTTTATCAAAATCAGTCGTCGATTATTGTGACGATGAGAAAGTTACATGAAATTTTTGGGAGAAACAACGTTTTGAACACTTAATTCATTTAGCAACATTAATGCTTTCAGCCGATTGTGGTCCATGCTTCGGCCTATCACCTATAGACCCTTTTTCTTCGAAATCATTTACTAAACGACGAATAGTGCGTTTTGTTGGTACGCTGTTTCTTCCAAAAATTTCACGTAACTTTCTCATCGTCACAGTAAATGTTGAATGAGGGGAGAGTATGATAACCGGGGCGCCGAAAAATGATAACGGATTTTTGTAGAACACGGCAATACACGCATTTTTTACTATGGGAGAGGAGGTCTATCTCCCCCCGTTTAGGCGGCAGGAGCAATTTAAAATATATGTACATACGTTAAATGGAAAAAAAATAATGTAAAAATAACGGTAATACCTACAACTAAGTCTTATACATTTTTTTAAAGCCAACACATCTGTCTATTAGCCAGTTTTTGAATCAAGTCAAAACTATGCATAGTTTTTGAAAAAAAATATTTTAAACTCAAAATTTGGGCAAAAAATAGTTAAAAATAAGGTTTAAAGTGTAATTTTTTTAAAACTTTAACATAACCTACTGTTATTTTTTTTTTAGAATTCATTGTTTTAATTTATTTTTGATCAAAACTGAAAACTAGATGATTTTATGTCTTCTAATTCTTGAGAAAATTGAAAATTACCAAAAAAAAAATATTTCAATTAAATTATTTTTTCCTTGCTTGAGTATTTCCGTAGTCTTATTTTGATAGTAATAATCGAATATGGATTGAGATATACTAGGATAAGTTAATTTTTCTTAAATCCAGCTTATTTAAATGCAAAAGAAACTTTGCATTCACCCCACCTAGCACCCACCCCACCTTGCACGCACCCCAAATCCTATAGTGAGGCCAAGCAGGGGGGTTGCACCATCCATACACACCTCGGTGTGGCATACACCCAACCTCGCACCCACCCCAAATCCTACAGTGGGCCCAAGCAGGGGGGTTGCTACAGACCCCACTGTTGCATACACCCAAACTCGCACCTACCATTTTTACTATCAAAGTAAGACCACTCAAACAAAAAAAACATAAATAAATTAACGTACATATTTCTTAAATTGCCCCTACCGCCTAAACGGGGGGAGATAGACCCCCCTCCTATAGTAAAAAATGCTTGTATTGCCGTGTTCTACAAAAATCCGTTGTCATTTCTCTGCGCCCCGGTTATCATGATCTTGCCATGAATGATTTTGATAAAATGTTTTAACAATTAAAACACGTTGGTTTATCGAATATTTTCCATAATAAATTTGCCACGTCTCTACTTGACGACTGCCAAATATGAACTGTCAAGACTCAAGACTAATGTTTATTAAAATGGCGGACACCTTGCATAACATTTTGTTAAAATAAAAAGTATAATTTGTAGTGTATCATGTATGTATCAATGCTGCAGAGGTTATTAAAGTCGATATCACCGAAGGATGAGGCAGCTTCTAGTTGAAGAACCTCACAGCTGTACCGAGGAAAAATACAATATTTTGACTTAAGAACAACTGTAAATTGAATTTACCTTTTTTAATCAAGATTAAATTACTTGTACATAAATATGTTTTTAAAGAAAAAAATTTAAAAAAGTGCACCTTTTTTTAAAATAATTAAAAGACTGTACTACAAAATTTAACTTTTTTTTTTTGTATTTGAAGTTACATTGTAGGAGAAATACGACTGAGTACCTACATCATATTCCACCAGGCTCAAATCATTTTTCAACTACTAACTGATTTTTTTTTTTCAAATCAAGAGTGTTCGTTCATACTCCAATATTGTGTGTAGATTCTTGTATTGATTCTAAAAATTACATTTTGCCGTTAAAGCTATACATTTTGAATTAAAAAAATATATTGATTATGCTAAATTGAATTAAAATCGGTCGAAAACTGTAGAAGCTATGATTTTTAGTATATTTTTAGGAGCATTTATCAATTTTCAAACGGAAACATTTAAAAAAAAAACCTAACGTGAGTTGAGATTTGAGTATAGCACATCAAAAAAATTAGGAAAGTAAATTTCAGTTTCTGTACATAAGTAGAAAAACTTGTTGAACAGTTTTCTAAAAGAAATGCTCTAGAACCTCAATCTCTAAACAACAATCGTTTCGTTACTTCCACAATTTCAAACTGATTTTAATAGTTAACAACTCCTTTAATTTATCATAGTAAGAATATCAATATTAAAGATTTCAAAGTTCTAAATGTAGCTTAAAACGGCCTTTAAAGAAAAAAAAATTAAAAAATAAGTCATTCTTAAATTTAATGCAAGAATCTACACACAATTTGAAATTGATTTAAAAATGATTCAGTTGAAAATTGTGGAACTTGACGTTTGGGGGGATTTTTAGATTTTTCCAATTATTGGGTAACAGCCATACCCACAACCTTTACCAGGTCTATTCAAAAGCAAAAAAAGAGGTTCAATTTTGTAGGACAAGTTTTCTAAGAATTTTGGTTTTGTTGTGTATTGAACGTTTTTATTTATTTTGTAATTGTAATTGTAAAGTATTACAATTTTTGTTAATAGATTAAAACTCTTCAACGGGAACTAAAAACAACATGTTACAAATGATAACAGAGCTTTAAAGTTTGAATTTACAGAATTTTAGATTGACAGAATTTGGTAATACAAAATTTGGAAATAATTTTAGCTTAGAGAATAATTAAAATACAGAGTTACATGTTGTATGTTCATAAAGAATTCTTGACCCAAACACCGAATTCTGGCATACAGAACACGACCCCTTCAAATCAATTTTGTATGATATTCCGGTTTAACTTTCACTTAAAACAAAAAATTAATAAAAAGGTAAATTTTCGTCCTACTTACAGTAAAACGTCCTGAAATCGGAAAAAATATATGGAATTTTTTTACAAAACTATTTGAAACTATAGAAAGACATATTTTTTCAAAGGCAGAAATTCAACTTTTAACGAATTTGATGATCTGTCCGACTCCATCCAAAGAATTGTTTCCCATTATCCTCACACTGAAATCGTCATTACGGGCGATTTCAATGTACACAATTCCAGGTGGCTTCGCTTTTCAGGCCAGACAACACCCGAAGGAAGGTATGTTGAGGTCTTTGCTGAGTTAAACCAACTTACTCAGCTTGTTAACGAGCCAACTCGAATCCCTGACGTTGCAGGTCAAACCACCAACACCCTAGACTTGTTTCTTACCTCTGACCCTGATAAATACACTGTTAGTGTATTATCGCCCCTAGGCTCATCAGATCATTGTGTCATATCTGCCAATTTCTCATGCCAACAAAATCCAGTTAAAGTGAAAGCTCCTATGAGAACCGTTTGGCAATATGAGAAAGCCAACTGGGACGGTCTCAATAATTTCTTCAGGAACTTTAACTGGTCACTATGCTTCCTCGATAGTGACGTAGACTCCAGTGCAGATATGATCACAAATTTAATTCTCTGCGGAATGAGAGATTTTATCCCGAACAGGATAAAGTCTATCAAACCGAAAGAGAATTCATGGTTTGATTTGAGCTGCAAAGAGGCTATTAGGGTGAGAGAAGTTTCCGTAGTTATAAAGCCAACCCTACTTAGGAAAACCGGAACAAGTTTAAACAAGCTAGAAAGACCTGTAACGGTCACATTCGAAGAACCAAATTTTTACATGACCAAAAATTAAGGCAAAAAATACTACAATGTCCCAAGGGTAGTAAAAAATTTTGGTCATTTGTAAAAAATATTCGAAATACCACTTCGTCTTCGGTTCCAACGCTCGTCTTCAATGATACCCCTGCAGTCAGCTCACTAGAAAAAGCCAATTTGCTTGCAGCACAGTTTGCTGTTAATTCGACGCTGCCAGAGAGTGTCATGACTCCTCCTGCATTTGAGAGCGTAAACGATTTTATGGGACCAATATTCTTTCGTACTCGTGCAGTTGCAAGAGTCCTAAAAGATCTCGATGTACACAAATCTGCTGGCCTGGATTGTATTCCTCCTATTGTTCTGAAGAGGTGTTCTTCAACGCTGGCAAAACCACTGCGTAAGCTTTTCCATCTGTCCTATTCTACTGGTCTCTTTCCGAGTGGGTGGAAAACAGCACTTGTCCAGCCTGTCCCTAAAAAAGGCGAATCTTCTTCCCCCTCTAACTATCGTCCGATTGCACTTACGTCCCTTCTTTCCAAGGTCATGGAAACGCTGATAAATCATCAGCTTAAGAAATATCTCGAGGAACGGAAGCTTCTTAATGACCGGCAGTACGGCTTTCGTAGCAATAGGTCCACTGGTGATCTGATGGTATATCTCACCGAACAGTGGAACAAATCTTTACATCGTTTTGGAGAAAGTAAGATTATTGCACTTGATATTTCAAAAGCGTTTGATAGAGTTTGGCATCAAGCTCTCTTATCGAAAATGCGTGCATTTGGATTGGATGAATCTCTTCTTCGTCGGATTAGAAATTACCTTTCGGATCGCTCAATACAAGTTGTATTGGACGGTTTCAAGTCTGATATTCATAAGATGAATGCTGGTGTGCCCCAGGGCTCCGTTTTGTCTCCGACTCTCTTCCTTATTTTCATCAATGACCTCTTGTCTGAAACCTCTAATCCATTAAATTGTTTTGCTGACGATAGCACCCTCAGCTTTTCATATTCGTTTCCAGATCTTCATCCCTATTCTTCGGATGTGGAACTGGAACGGCAGCGTATGATTAGCTCATTAAATTCTGATCTCGACAGCATTGTCCAATGGGGATACAAAAATCGTGTAGAATTTAATGCTTCCAAAACTCAATGCTGTCTCCTGTCGTTAAAGCGAAACCCACCCCCCATGCCACTGTCCACCACCTCTTGTGGAATGATCACATATTCGATGTCGCCAAAAACGCTGCCAAGTGTTTAGGTTTTCTTCGTCGATGCAAGAAATTTTTCTCCCCTTCTGATCTGGCTGTAATTTACAAAGCCTTCATTCGTCCAAAACTCGAGTATAACTCTCACATATGGGCGGGTGCTCCAACAACCCACTTGAACCTCTTGGATAGAATCCAGAAAAGAGCTATAAAAATGATAGGTGATAGCGCTATAACAGACGCTATAACAACTTTGGAACACCGCCATAGTGTTTCATGTCTCTCTCTGTTTTATCGCTATTTTTATAAACAGTGTTCAAGTGAAATAGCCAGTTGCATTCCCCCCCCCCTTAAACAATTCTACCGTAATACTCGCGCTTTTAGGAATGCACATCAGTTTACCCTTGAGCCCAACTTCGGACGTACTGTTAAGTACAGAGATTCCTTCTTTAGCCGCACAACAAGAATGTGGAATGCTTTACCTGGCTCTATTTTTCCCTCCCATTTCAATATTCAGAACTTCAAAACCAATGTGCACCGGTATCTCCTCTAAATCCTTCCTTCTTTCCTTAACGCTCGCACTGTGTGTAAACATATTAAGGGTAGTCATAACCCCTTTAGTGCGTGCTCAATTAAAAAAAAAAAAAAAAAAAGGCTATGTCTACTAATTTCTAAATTATTATAATTATAGTATATATCTACTTAATTCTATTAAAGTTAAACTCTTCATACAATTTAATTAATGAAAGTATAAGTACCAAGGTATATACATATATATTTACATATTTATAAAGTTGCCCAGGTGTGGTATGTTCAAATATCAAATAAAACCTCAAAAAATCTGTCTCTTTCAAAACTATTCAAATATAGTGATAAAATATTGCGATAAAAAATATAATTTGCATATGTATAAAACCCCAACGAACAGCATAAGCTTAAATTTTATTAGGTGTTTTGAATTCATGCCAAAATGTATGTATTTCATATTTTATTAAATAAATTTGCCGTCCTGACGTAAATTATTAACATATTTTACAAAATATGGAGAAATGTCATTAAAACAAAACCATCATTAGCCAAAATCCATTTTCAAATTAATTTGAAATTCTATACACACTTAATTATTAGTATATCAATATCAACAAGGTTCATAACAATATACATACATAGTTATAACTATGGGTTTGGGAAGCCTCTTTATAATTAAATGCGACCATTCTGTGTCTGTTCTGTTATGACTCAAAATCAAATGAAACACAAAAATTATCATCGATTGATTGTTATTAATTCCATCTCATATAATATATATTTTGCTTGCAGTTTCGAATCCTCTCTGCGGAATATGCTGGCTTCACGTGCAAAATAGTTCAACAAATTTAAGCAATTAGTTGAAATGCGTTTCATTTCATCCATTTGGGCTTTGTATAATGAACATTTGAATGGTGGCAAGGAAGCAAAGGACGATAAGCGACATAATCAGCAACAGAAACGGCGTAATATGCAATCAGGATTTCCGTCTTCATTACGATGCTGTATAATTATTTGAGAAAATGGAACATTCGGAAGCAAAGGCATTATTTGGATACATGATAAGGTAAGTCGTATAGTTTTAAGATACGAGTAAATTGATTAAAGAAAAGCTTTGTGTTATTTGCAACCGTCAATAAAACCGATGACGTTTTATTAAATCGGATAGTTCCTTGTTTTATTTTGTTTGATATGAAATTTTTATAATATTTTCTTTAGCGAAAACTCATCCCTATCACCAATGCCAGTTAAGTTACTGACATGTACATATATTGAAAACTGTAATTCAATTGCGGTCAACCAGATTTTTATTACTTATATTAAAAATTTAATTTTCTAAAGGTTAAGTGTGCTCAATTTTAGAATGGTTTCCCCATGTCAGATTTTTAGATATTGCAATTTGTAGTTTAAAAGAACTGTTTTCGTATTGTTGACTTAATGTCGGAACGCAGCGTAGTTAGTATTCTTTTATATTTACAATGAATAATCAAAGAACTAATTTTCTTATTGAAAATTCACTTTAAATCTTTTTATATCCTTTTTTATTTTTCGACATATCTACATATATTTAAATACTAATCTTGTTTTTTCTTTTCAAATAAAAAAAAATAATAATAACATTAATGTAATGCCAAAAAAAACATTACTTCCAACAAAGAACTTCTCGGAAAGTAAAAGAAATAAGATAGTCTAAGGAATAATTATTAAATAATGTATACTGTACAAAATCAAAGGGCAATTTATTGAAAATATTTGGAGCTGTGTATGTATAAAAACGAGAGAAACGTGTTTTATAAGGGAAATGTACATTTACTAAACTCATATCGTTTACACGTAGTTTGAACATTTGATAACTGCTACTAGGAATATTTCCGCTTTGTTTGAAAAATTCTCTTAAAACTTTAAAAACATATAAATCTCTCATTGGGAGAATAAGCAATTCCTTAAATAGAGGCAAACTTTCTGCCAACCGATTTTTCTTTAAAATAATTCATATTAAATGCTTCGGTAATATCAATAAGGGTCCCAGCTTGATAAACCGTATTGCAACTTTGAGTTAGCAAGTCCATAATATATAGTTTTTAGAACTTTTTGGGAGCAAAAATGCATTTCCATTTGAATATGATTTTTCCAATTTAGATTGAAATCGAATACTACACCTAGATTCTTACATTGTTGAACTGTTTCAATTTTAAAGTAATTATCTGTGCATTTAAAATTGTATAAAAATTACTTCTACCGCACTTATGAATAGGTAAAGAAAACTGTTTACAATCATTAGGGTGAAACCGTAAATTAAAGTCAAAAATACTATTACCAGATACCTTAAAACACATCAATTTAGTTTTTTTTTGATAATCAATGTATGATGAGTAAATCACAACCTTAAGATTTCAAGATCTTCTTCACAATACTTTCAAGGACATTCCCAAATGAATATGTAAAAACTATGTCGTCAAAAAAAGCAGTTGAGTTTGAAAATGGAATTAATATAAATCAAGAAAAACAAGGGACCAAGTACAGATCCCTGTGGAACACCGTTTTTTAACAATCTTGGATCCCTAAATATTCCGTTATTATTAACCCTTTTCTATTTTTTAAATAAGAATTAAGCAAATTGAAAAAACTGCCGCGAAAACCTGCATTGTGAAGCTTAAATCGCAAAACATCATGATTCACTAGATCAAAACAGACCCAAAGTTGATTTGTTCCTATTAAAACTTCCATAAAGTTGACTACACACCCTTAACTGAAAAAATGGACATGAACAAGAATCTCGAAAAGACTTTGATGAATTTATTTCTTTCAGTTTCTGTATGTAATTAATATTATGACTGCTATTTTGTCCTCAATTTTCACATAAAAAGTTTGACGTATGGCGATCAAATTTCTTATAAAGGAGTTCCTATTCAATCTTAATAATATTGCTATTAAAATTGTCCAAAAAAAAGTTTTGGGTTATACGAAATCGCGCATCACAAAATCCTGAATCAAAAAATACCACGTCGCACAAAATCCCGATTCAACTAAATTGATAGGACTGTATGGATTTTCATTTCTATAGACATACATTGTTTTTATTCGTTTAAAAGTGTTTTCGATTGGAAAGGTAGCAATCCCTAGAACTCCAAAATAGAGTAATGAGATATGGGAAACATGCTGCCCCGAAATATATGTTTTAAATGTTAGATAATTATTTTTTTGATCTAAGAACAAAAAATCAACGTTCCAATCTCATATCCATTGCGGTTCGGATTCACCAATTGCGGGATAGATTAAGACTAGAAAGTGGAAGAGATATTGGAAAGATTCAAACCGATTTTTGAAGTAGAACATTAGTTGTTTTAGGTATGATATAAAATTTTCATAGAAAATACTTTCCCTGTTGCCAAAATTGCCGAAAATAGTTGAGCGCCCTCTTCCCATTATCGTAAAGAGCTAAAACAAAAACGAACTTTCAAGCAATCAAATTAGTCCAAGAGCCATAACTGGTTCACAGTAGCAAAATTACCAATTTAAGGTAAATTTGTCCAAAGCACTAGTTTTAACTTTTTGATAATGCAAAGAACAAAAACGAGGTTCAATTTTATTAAAAACTAGCAAAACCCGGCGAACTCCGTTTCGCCACCCGATGGCTTCGTTTTTTGTAACATTTCGTTTGGGGATTAAAAGATGAAGAAAAATTATTTTTTGTTTTATATTTGAAAAGGAAAAATTTTATTTCATTTCACAACAGTAATGAATTCATTTCGATTACAAAAATGAAGTGTATTTTAGTTGAACTTCTCTAAGTAAAAAATGAAAGTGAATCCAAAGTAAATACTGAATCGAAACGTTATACGTGTCATCAAATTATCCGTTTCATTGAAGTTTACCAAAAACCACAGTTTTTGTTTTTTGGTCTGACGTTAACACAAACAAAGCGGACGGTTTCCCAACTCGTGAACACGCCCATGTGAAAAAAAGTACTGGAAACGTCTGCCTGAAATCGCCTGCCAACATTATCATCAAGCCGCCAAAGATGTTGTTACACAATACCGGTTTGAAGTTAGTGTTTGAAAGAACGTGCGCATAATAAATATCACATAAAATTAACTGAGCAGAGTATAATTAGTAGCTGTCAAACAATATTTCACGCACCGGTGCCATCTACATAAAATGAAAAGTACTTATTTTCGTGAGGGATACTCACACACCACGTACTGGCGCCTTTGTAGTACATGCTATGTATCAGAGATGGCGCTTTATATGAAAAAAGATTTTCCCTGTTTTCCTGCTTTTCTCTTGAATTTTTCCTGAATTTTCTTTGCTATAAACCTCACGGACTCCGAGACCTTTCCAACGAATGCACAACCGTGGAAATCGGTTCGTGCGTTCTGGAGTTATAGCGTCAGGAAGGAAAACTCGACTTATTTTTATATAATAGATAAAAAATACTTAAAGCAGAAAATATCGTGTTACAAAATAAAGGCAACACCTACTACAGTACACCATTCTTTAATTTTATTTGTAAATCAAGTTTTTTTTAGTGGAGAGTTTAAGAGAAACTAATTTTCAAACTCAAAATTAACAAAATTAAATTTTCTATCCGAACTAATTTTAACAAAGTTCAATTATTGTTTTTAATATTAAATAGTCTTATCAATTCAAAGCCAAACACTGAAACCCAGATGATCTTAGGATTTATGCTTTTTGAAGATACAAGCAAATTATCTAAAACAACTTCGTCATAAGAAGAAGAAAACCCAGATTAAATATTATATGTTAACAACAATATATGGAAAAAATGAGGTTCTGTATTATACGATATATGTATGTACGTATAAATTAAATTTTTTCTGTATGTACTATCAATCTACAGTCTCCAGAAACCTTGTATGTATAATGTTAAATATTTGCATATTATTTTTAATCTCTCTTTACTGCAATGCAAATATTGAAAATAAATAAAATAAGAAAACTAGATAAGTATGAATAAAGGTTGGGGCTGGAGACTGGATGCTGCAGCTGGATGTTTTTGAAAATCCTCGTAAATAAAATGCTTATGTGATGATGATAAAACAAAACAATGTGTAGGACATGATGCCTCTGCATCTGCCTCATGGCTTCTTTATACACCATCAGAATACGCAGTTTTATTTCTCATTTTATGTACGTGAATGTAGGTTATCCATTCTGCACACTCGAAATTCTGCTTCTAATGCATATCACGGTCGTTATATATAGGTACGTACATACATATACTTCATGAACTAGATAGATAGCTAGCATTTCAAAATGAAAGCATAAAATTCCAAATAAATCAATATAATATCGACAGCTTGACAAGAAGTATACGAACGCTATAAATGATGCTAAAATAAACAAAAGATATTCGTTTGGCCCGTATCAAGGGCCAAGGACAAAACTCGCTTATAGCTATATGTGTTTTGAAATCGTATGAAATAAATTTTGATAGATATTTCGCGTAAATATTTCAAATTCAAAATTTGCTGTTGCGTAGGTTTATAAAATTAAATTTCGATTTCAGTTAGGGTATTGACAAAGAATATACAAATTTTCTTTACGAAAAGTTTCCTGTGAACATACACAAAACTCCAACTTGGGTAGTTTTTTTTTTGCTGTATTAATTCAACAACAAACTTCCCTTGAAGCATTTCTGAAATTAAATTCATTATTGTAATAAAAAAATTCCAGAAGTTTACTGTACGTACGTCTCTTTATAGAAAACATAAAATTTCAAATTACATAAAAATGTAAAACACTCATTTGCCTCTAAGGGATAAGTAAAACCTCTCTTCACAAATTTCACTTAAAAATTGTAATGATTAATTTACAAAAGAAACAAAACAGAAGAAAACTTAAAAAAAAAAAAACATACTAATTTCTTTTGCAGTACCTAACTACCTACAAGTTTTTGTTGCCCTATTAAAAACATAAACCCCCGTATTGTTGTTGAAAATGCACAAAATGTGCACGATGCACGTGCACCCAACAACCACCCACACATCATTCATATTCTATGCACCTTCTCGTATACACCCGATCTCCTATTCTCTATCGTCGAATAACAATGCTCTTGAGTCATTTGCAGAAAGGAAAAAGTGATTCGTTTAATAGATCCAAGTTCCAAGAAAGGATAACCCAGCTTTTTCGTCATCCTCGCTCCTTTTGTTTTGTACGCATTCGTTATCAATGTTTGTGCAAATGTTTATGGAAAAAGATATATGTATGTGTTTCTTCATCTGAGGATGAATAAAAACACAGTACGGTGCAAACAAATTGGACACGCACTCTTTTTTCTGCACGCTTCCTGAAAAATTGATTCTTACCCCCATATTGTTTAGTCGTTTATTTTCGATTGAAATATAAATCCAGATGCATTCAATAAAATTCTATAGGTACTATTTATGCATTTATTCCAAATATTAATATAAACATTAATACCATTTTCCTATCTGTTGTCAGGTTAATCCAGTTGGATTGATATATAAATAATGACGTTTAGATGTCAAAATTTATACAAAAAATAATAAAAAACAATGGGCGCATTCATAAAGCTAGTGGCTACGTATTCAAGGGATTCTGATTGGCTAAATCTAACTACAAAAGTAGTTGAAATTTCCCCTCCGACGTAGTGTAAAAATTTCGGCTAAAAAGCTGTTGAAAAAATTTACAAAAGATTCAAACATTCAAAATGAAACTTATACTATAGTTCAGTACTTAGAAATAAACTCATCTTCTTCCGAATCTAATTTTTTTTATTTGTTTTTATTTAATTTAAAAATATTGTTTAAAATTCTCAAAACTTGCTCAAATGTTTCCGATTTTGCGTTTGTTTGCTTTTGCATCTGTCATTACTATGACAGCTCAGGATTAACTACATAGCTTTGTAGTGAAGTTTTGCATTCACAAATCTAGTTGAATTTCGACTACGTAGCCACTTGCTTTGTGAATGCGCCCAATGTCATTTATGTAGGAAAATTCGATCGACACCGCGATGTTGGTACCATCTAGCGCCAGAATGCAAAACTAAAGGGTATTATTTCATAAATATAAAAAAAAATTGAGCATTCTAATCAGTAATCCTAATTGTGTGCTAACATTTTTGGTTTAGTGCCCTGGAACCTCACTGTAAACTTGAAATGAATCTTGTATAAAACAGAAGAACACTTCATTTCCTTGACAAAAAAAAAAATCACAAATAAATAAACGAAGCCCCATGAAGAGTAAAATAAGGAGAGAGTGGGGCGTTAAGATTGCAAAAGAAAGAAAATAATGCTTCTTTATAAATATCTTTTGCGATATAAGCAAACAGAGTGAAATGAAATGATAAAAGCTTCCCTCGCTATCGTCCTCTTTAACAAGCCTCCAGGGGCTGTTGCAGCAACCTCTCTATCTCTCTCCCTTTATCCATGAGATTGTTGGTAACTCATTTGTACTTATGCCATTGTAAAAAAGACGAACTTTATCCTCGTCGCCTTATAGTTATAGTCCTTGTTTTTGTCGTCGTCATAGAAGATGAGCACAATTTCAAAAAATGGTAGGAGTTGGTTGGAAACAGAGGCTTTTAGTGCAATCTGTATATAAGAAATAAAAAGAAAAGCCTTTAACTCCAAGACAACGACAATTAAACTCAAGGGTGCAGCATTTGCCCACCAGCCGTACTTACTTCTCTCTTAAGCAATTTAACCACCACAAAATGATTGCCAGGTGGCCTGATGAACAATGAAGAGATGAAAGCGCATTCCCTCGCTTGCAATTGCAATGTAATGGGACGAGAGATTGAATGATTAGAAAAAAACTTTAATTATATTAAATTTATAGAAAGTGTTATCACTCTTCGTTATTTATCTTTTGGATTGAAATAAACAAAAGTGTAAAGCATCTTAATCAACCCTCCTCCCCCTTCCATCAGCCCAGGATTTCGAGATGCACTTGTAATAGAATCCAATTACTGAAATTCATCATATGGCTTTTATTGGTCTTCATCGGGATTCAGGATTCATATAAGATCCTTGTGGCAAATGTTTTTTTTTTTTACCAACATGTATCTATACAAACCCACACGTGTTGTGGTTTCTTTTTTTTGATTATTTTCGCCTTGGTGTGGTGGTTTATTTTTGAAATTCCAAGCTTTGCAGAAATTTCCGCGCCCAACTTCATGTACATATATGTATAGATACAAACCACTTAAGGCTCACCTTAAAGCTATATGAAAAGGGTGGTAGTGGCACGAAATGTCGATACATCTTTAACGTAGTTCTACCGAAGCAATGCTTGGGGAATTTCCAAAAAACAAAACAAAAATTAAAAAAAAAAAAACATGAAATAAAAGAAGAAAAGTTTTAATTTTCATTTTTTATCATTATATTCTTTTTATTCATAACTTCTGGCTTCTGGCAGTGTAGAGCCATGTGCAAAAGTGGCTTTTGTATAAATCAGAGTTGTTAAATTTTTGGCAGTTGAGGTTGAGGTTGATTTTTATTTTTGGTTTTATCTTGGCCTCTGGAGGCATGGCAGAGCAGATGCATGATGGGAGAGTTAAAAGTTAACCCGAAAATTGGATGCTATACCTTGTGTTTCTTTTATTTATTATTTTTTTTTTTCAATTGAAATTATTGAGGGCAGATTGTCTCGCCTGGTTTCACAGAAAAATAATGCAAAAAAAAAAAAATGTATACCCAATGGCAAAATACGGTTTGTGTTTGTTCGTCCAATCGAAATGAATTATGGTCTATTTTTTTTTATTTATATATTTCTCAGAAATGCTAGCTCCAATTTTTGTGGGGATTTTTGTTTGTATTTCATTGTAAAATAATTTTATTTAAAATTGAAATGTTTTCTTTTTTTTATTATGATGCCTATAATTTTTTTCGGATTTCGGATCTAAGCTTGGTTTACCTAATGAAATCGTATGAAAAATAACATTTAAATTTTTTATTAAATATGTAAAATGCAAGGTTTTTTAGGCAGATACATATAATATAAATGTAGTCTAAGATCCGGAGATAGGATAACCTACCCTCATCAAGATTCTCGGTGGGAGGTACAATTTCGTTTACGGTTGTTTGGTTCTCAATTTTTTTTTCATCCACATCATTCCTCGTCTTGTTCCACCAACCAAATATCACTTTTCGATCAATCAGTTCAAAAAAAAATCCTCCTGATAAGTGGAAGTGAAAAGCGCTGTACAAACGCATTTAACATTTCATCAAACCACAGCCCTATTGCACCATCTAATTATCACTTATCAACTAATCAATTTGAAAGTGAAATTTCTGATACAAGAAATTGCGACAGCTACATACCTTTCAATCAAGCAAACAACAGGCACGTGATCTGATACGGGTTGCACTTAGGCAACAAGGAGTTCCGAAAGTCTACGTGCCATAATCATGGATATGTACGAGCAAGCTAAAATAAAGGTAAGATGCAGGAATCACCGAAGAGTTCCCAATTAGAGTAGGTGTGCACCAGATAAGTGTTTTGAGTCCTATGTTTTTTATTAAATTCCTTTATTTTCTGCAAAGTGAATCAATTATTCTTTGATGACGATGGAGCCATCATGAGTGAAGATCCTGTGCATCCCTGCAACGAACACTTCATATATGGGTGGTTGTTCTGAAGGGAAACATATCTAATTAGAGCGAAAAAGACTGAATCTGTCCATTTTCCGATCCACACAGGCCTCTTCCGGACATCTATTTGAATAAAACAGTGCTAAGGAATTGCGAAAAGTTTGAATATCTTGAATCTGTGATCAAAAGCGAAGGATCAGGAAGGAAAGAAAACTCTACCATGTTGTGTGATCGGAAAATGTCCCCTAAGCTGAAAGGAAAGCTCTACAGGACAGTTGTTCGTCCAACGCTTTCTTACGATTCACAGTTTTAGACAATGTACGAGAAGTATGAAAGTAAATTGATGGCAGCTGAAATGAAGGTGCTCCGCATGACAGCAAGCCTGACAAAGCTTGATCGAATAAGAAGCAAGTAAATCCAAATATGCTTTAACTGCAAAAATACATTCCTTCACAAAATACAGAATGACCAACTAAGCTGACGGATGAAACAAATGTAACGACATCTGCATTAAGTTGGCCTCAGCCATGCAACAATCCAAAACCGGGAGGCCTATCTCCTGAGGACAACCCAGTGCACCCCAAAAGTGTAGCCTTAGTTTGAAGCATTGAAGTGGGAGAGTTGTGGTCCCACTCAGTCATGACAATCGAATATGAAGCAGATTCCTTTGGAACTATTTTCCTGAATCTTCATTTTTATTACAATAAATTTACTCTCAAAAGCGTTATACGATTAAATTAAAAATAGTATTTAAAAAAAACTTACCCCCGTCGATATCTGTGTTTTCAAACTACGCCCTTGAGTTGTGGTTGTGGGGCATAAAATAAAATATCCTTGACCCTTGATTGATGTTACTTTTAAAATAAATTGAGAGGTATTAGTTGTTCAAACATCTTCCATAATGAAATTTATAAGACTTCTTATCAAGAATGGATCAAGGATTCTTTTATCTCAAGGATACGTTAATATTCTGTTTGCTTTATTGATGCCATATTGCTTTTTTTTTGTATGTAATTCACCACTGTGTCTACAAAGCATAGCCAGCTTAAATGAAAATAAAATGAATTCCATTAATAAAATATAAAAACAGAAGATATAATTGAACACATACCGCTGGAATGTGATACGTTTGTGTTATAACGCGGTTTGTTTTATTACAATTTATATTTAATGCTCTCTTCAATTTCACTAAGTAAGTTTTGGCTTTGAATTTATGCGTTGTAAAAGCTTTCATAAATCCAATAAATTGGGTGGTTATTTATGAGCATGAATTTGTGTTATTTCATTAATGGATTGCCAAAATAGTAGAGGTAAATAATTTGCATACTTTGGATTATGCGAATGGCATTTATAGGAAATCTACCTTTGGTAATGGTATTTTAACTGGGCGTAGCTGGGAACTGAGGTGGAATAAAAGAGACTGTCTAAAATAGATTTTGATAATAATCCAGCAATAAAATAGAAACGGATTTTTAATGGAGTTAATTGGAGGATTTCTGCAAAATCCGGACGCCTAATATGTTTGGCTCTTTTTCACAACAAGTGATTTTTTTATGAGTAGTCAGTCAATTCCTTGCATGAAAAAGAAGTGCCTTTTTGTTTTTTGGTACTTATACTTGAACTTCACTTCAAACTGTACAAGGTGTCCATTTTTTTTGAATAATGTCCTAAATAGAAATATGGTTTTTCCTAAAAATTAATGATTATAAAATAATTATGCTTATAAATGTTGAGTAATTGAAAAAATAGTAACTGTTGTTTTAAAAATAAATAACTGTTGAAAAATAACTTAAAACTACTTTTTGCATTAAATATAAAATGCAGGACTTGATCTCACGAACTCACAAACTAATCCTATGTTAAAGTACTTTCGATTAAATAAACAAAAAAAAAAAAAACAAGAATGTCATTAGAGAAAAATATGGAGTATTATATTATATATTATATTTGAATGTTTTCAATAGACCAAAAAAAGATGTTTTAGCTCAAAACTGAAGGTGCGAATTTTTGGAAAATTTTTCTTAGAAATCGTTACATCGTTACGAAAAAAATGTAATGCAAGTTTAAAGTATAAAGTATATTGAAAATATATTTTTTTTCAAAAATCCAAAAAAAAAATATAGGCAGACAAACAGACAGACAGAACCACAGACATGAATGTGGTACCCAACGACGGTGTTTAAAAAAATTGTTTAAGGCCAAAAATAACGGTTTTTTTCATACAAATTTTTAAGATCTTTTAAAAAATCTTAATTTTCTCAAAAACAGTTTTTAAATAATAGTGACTACCTTTTAATAAGATTTTTCTTTCCAAAATATGAAGGTGCTGCTGAAAATTTTTTAATTTAATATTTCGAAAAATACTTCATAGATTTATTTGATATTTGGCCCTGACTATTTTATAATATTATCTTCAATGTTTGGGACACAAATCAATTCATGAATCGAAGACGCCGCCAAGAATTTTTTATAATTTTTTTTTATTAAAATTAATTGGCATAATATTTAATAATGGGAAATGAAATCAAAAACCTTTACATGCAATTTTCGATTTTTTTTATAACTATCCATCACTTTGATTTTATTTTGTTTTTCAAAATAAACTCCACACGATGTTTACACTCGCAAAGCTGTAATTTAAGGCCTCATTAAAACAATTTCTTTTTGGGTAACATGAAGTAGGTATAAGCCTCCATATTTAATTATATATGTATATGTATTTCTCTTTCCATCAAATTGATTTTTTTATCAGTATTTAAAACCAGATGTCATCGCACATAGGAGCAAGTATGTTCCATGCAGGCATTCATTTTATTTGATTAACACTTTCCGTCAAACTACTTTTTTCAACATTTTAATAAAATGTTTTTGTTTTATCAGCGTTGCCACTTCCCACAATTATTTTGCAGTAGATTCGCAAAAGAACAGCAGATTAAATATTTTAACAGCATCTAAATTATTTTTTTAATTAAAAAAAAAAAATGAAAGCAATTTTTCAATAAAACTTGTATTTTACGGAAACTAGTAAATATGTATAAAAATTTTTAGTGAAAACTTGTGTTAGAGAAAACCGTAATTTTGGTTTGGTGTGAGCAGCTTATTATTTATTTTTGAGATCTTCAAGAGAAATTTTTCCTTATAAAATTGAGCGTATTAAATTTTATTTTAAGGCAGTAAATTTGTTTGGAGAAAAAAATGCAGTAGATCTACTGAAATTGTAACTCTGTCCACTATTGAGGTACATACATAGATATAAATAATCATAATATTTTTAGAAATTGGGGATCGATGAATTTTATTTTAAAACAATTATTTTTATTTATTTTGAATCCGTGATTTAAGTACGAAACACCAATTTTTGTTACTTTTGTTCGCTCATATTATAGGTCAAAATTTAGACGTACAGCCACTGGCTAAATGAATCGAACCCTTTGAAGAACCACCATATACGCCCTTGATTTTTATTGGTAACTTCAGGGTATATTGAAATCATCATTATATCGAATGTTGTGCACACTTCTTCCTTTTACCTATCCTATGAAAATTTATCATTATAGTTGAAAGTTAATGAAGTATGTTTCATCATACTTCAATTGGTTGATAATGAAAATAAAAATTCTGCTTTTTACTTTCTATCACAAAAAATATCATGTACACTATGTAGGTATTATTTACCTGTGTGGTATATACAAAAAGTTTTATTTAATACCTATATACATATCTAATCTATGCCAGTATCCATAATGGATATGATTGTACGTTTTTGAGATCCAAAGTTAAAAGGTTAAAAGTCTGCC
This sequence comes from Syrphus vitripennis, assembly GCA_958431115.1. Lineage (NCBI taxonomy): Eukaryota > Metazoa > Arthropoda > Insecta > Diptera > Syrphidae > Syrphus > Syrphus vitripennis. The sequence continues at coordinate 30,686,295 of OY288109.1, read as the reverse complement.
GAGAATATATCTTGTTTAAGGTTAAAAAATGGTTTAATTAGGTTCGAATGTTTACAATTCTGCACAAATAAAGCGTTGGGTGTGTATACCTTACCTTTACAAATACATTCAGTTTAAATGGCTTCAGGGGTTATAAAGGTTGTCCAAACAATTTACTTAAAAAAAAAGTTTCTATTAAGAAATGTTAACAAAAAGTTCTAGCTTATACACAAAGTAATAAAAAAAAATATTAAAAGGTGTTTTCTAACGCATTTTGTTTCAAAACATTTGTAAAGTTTCTTAGAAAATCATATCATTCATAGCACTCTTTATATTGACCTTTCAATTTAGATGTACATATCTCCAGAAGTATCTTAATATGTATTTTGACAAAAAAAAATTGGGGTGCTGTAGAATATATATTTATTTGCAATTTTTCCGTGAAAAAATTTGAATGCGAGTATACCTACTCAGTTTGGAATTCAAAATAAATATTTGTCTCAAATTGAATTAAAATAATTTAAGAAATGTTTCGATCATACACACAGCATTGCACACCAAACATTAAATGACTAAAATATCTTCCAAAAAAATTTAAAACGAATATGAAAAGCTGAGGGCGCTATCGTTAGCAAAACAATTAAATGGATTGAAAAGTTTAAGAAAAGAAATTGTTAATGAAAATAAGAAAGAGTGACGGACACAAAACGGAGCCCTGAGGCACACCAGCATTTATTTTATAGGAACCAGGAATGGGCACATTTTCTATCAAATGCTTTTGAAAACGATTTAAAAATATCTGCTACTCTTCGGTGAGATATACCATTACTGGTGGGGTATAGTTACGGTGTGGGTCATTTCATTTTTCTAGATGATCTTAATCTTATTTATATCAAGATCATTTAGGACTCTTGTACTCTAACGAGTACAGAAAAATATCTGACCCTTAAAGTCATTTACGTTCTCAAATGCAGCGTTGAATTAACAACAAGCTGTACTGCAAGCACATTGGTTTTTTCTAATGAGCTGACAGCAGGAGTGTGATTGAATCGGAACATTGGAACCAAACACGAAGTAGTATGTCGTATATTTTTAACTTTTGGGACATTGTACTATTTTTTGCTCAATTTTTGGTCATACAAAAACTTGGTTTGTTTAATGTGAGATAGCAGGTCAAGGTACAGGACGACCGACCGAAAGACAGAAACGCGCTCACTGTCTAATGTAATATTAAATTATTATCTCGAATAAGATTTTTTTTAGGAATCCAAAACTTGCTTGTAGTCTCAAGTTAAAATGATGGGCAGAAACAAACAAAGGTGGCAAATTTAGGGTAGAATTTTTTTTTATCTAGCAACTGTTCGAAACAAAATATCAAAAACTTATAGCTACTTCAGCTTCAGTAGAGTAAGTTGCCTTTTTGAGATCTATTAAAAGTGGACTAGCTCATCCACTTTATCTATAGAAGAAATAAAAATAAAACAGCCACGCTGAATAAAAATACGGTGTTTTGCACTCCTAGATTGGAATATCTACAAAAAATGGTGGATCTCAAAAAGTTTCAACCAAAAGGTATAGTTTCGTTGGAATGGAAAAAAAACTTGAATTTTGTATAGGTCAATGTAGTTCTACCAAACTTATATTTTATACTTTTGGTTCTTGTTCTAAAAACTTCTTTATTTTACTGTAACAAAAATGAATCAGTGATGTCATCTCATGCCATAATGAAATATCACATTCCGTAACAACTAAAATCCTCCTTGATTTATGAAGGTGCTAAAAGTTATAACTTTTCAAAAACTCTCCCTGTTAAGTTATGTGTACATTTATATAGTTCCCATCTTGATATAAGTTTTTATTGGTGGGCTTCTTCCTAAGTTTTTATTTCACGTTGCGTTCTTAAAACCATGATAAAAGCGAAAAACATATAAAAAAGTATTCCCCTCTTACAAAGTTTCCCTATAAAAAAATACGAATATCATCATCATCATCATCATCAACATCCCAAGCTTCTTGATTATGCAATAAAAATGAACTATTTGAGTCAGAGAAGCTAAATGAACCCACAAAAATAAGAAACCTATAAATTTGTGAGACGGGCACTTACGTACACAAATAAATGCGTTTCAATAATATTCCTTGCACCTTCTTAAATAAAATTCATATATAACCATTATTTATGTCATCATCTTCAGAAAACGAACAAAAAAAAAACAAATATCCGATACCCACATAAAATGTCAACACTTGCCGTTTATGCCATCAAATTATGCTGTTTTATGAAGCATTTGCGATTACATATACTCTGTAAATGATACGATTGTGCAATAAAGGTAAATCAAATAAAAAATCCTGTCATCGAAGAAAAGATGATGAATAAATTTAATCCTTTAAATATAATTTTTGCAACATTTGCAAGATACGAGTACATATGGATACATGCTGTGCAATGATATAAACATGAGGGCTTCTGCAGAACGATTGACATTTATATAATTTAATTTTAAATGTTTTTTCCTCTTATCTAGGAAGACACTTTATAAGAAAGATACGGTTGTAGGTTTGTGGTTATTGAGCATCGTTCCTCAGGGGGATTTTTCAATTAATCCAAGAATATCGTTTTTCATCTAAAACGCCGATGAAATGGCAAAATCATCTAGTTCTAGGAGAAGAATCTTAATTTTAATTCGTATACTCAAAGCTGTCTTAGAAACCAGTTCTTTCTGTCAAGTAGAAAATTAAATTCTGAAATCCTTTGGAATTTTCTGCTTTGCTCAGATGTGGATCGAAAGGCGTCAGACTCCGTAGCTCTGTAACTGGCTACCCGTGTTGTTGGTTGTTGCTTTGGTTATTGTTACTTGTGTCACTGTTGTTGTTTGTTTGTTTGTTGCAATCGCGTCGCTTTTGCTCTTCCCGATACTGTGCAATGTAGCAACTGTAATACGAATAAATTGTTGAGACCTACTTTATCCCTACATCTTTCAACATAACCAAACCATACCGCACCTAATCTAGCATAACATCCATTCTCCTTCATTCTAAAAATATGATTTTCTATTAAAAGTTCTATCGTAATCACTTTGAGTAGCGTATTTGCTCCACATTGCACTAGCAAGTACAAAATTCTTACCTTTTGAATGTAGTTATTCCTTTTTGCATCGGTGCCTGAGTAAATCCGGCTTTGTGAAAAGGGCAGTACCTACATAACTGTGTTTTTCGACTGATGGACATTTCGAGTAAAACGAAACTTTTATACACATCAGGAAGTAATTTGGGTGTCTTTAGATTCGACAGGATATTTACTTTCTCATTAACCCTGGATAACGTATTCCTATGCATCGCTATAGATAGGGGTTAGGTATATATGTAGGACGTAGGTATATAGAAAATTTCAAACAAACCGGAAGTTCCATTTAGATATAAATTTCTCTATCCCTTTTCCTTTGTCTGCATTTGTGGATGTGTATAGGTATACCTAGTTGAAGTAAAATCCCTTTTCAGGGTGATTCTGATGTCGTTTAGCTTAGGATTAAGTCAGCACATAGCACAAACATGCAGCATACGAGTCTACTATGTTTGTGTGGATTTTATATTGTAAAATATCCTGAATGCATGATCCTTGCCCAAAGCTATTTGCCAACAATAAAATGCATTTTCATCATCATCGTCAGCATCCAAACATCAAACTGTCTTGTTCTGGGACCACCACCGAAACAAAGCTGTTTGCAGAATCGATTAGTGCTGGATTCTTTAAGCCCCACAGTTCTATCCCCATCTTTATAGCCATTTCTTGTCTCTAGTTTTATGAATAATTAGCCATCCGTGCATAAAAGCAGCATTAAATAATTCATTTGCTCACAGAATGTTCATATACATATGCACATATCTTTTAGCATGAACGATTTAAAAAAAAAAAATATTTACCAAAAAAAAAAAAAAAACAGCCATCATCGGAGCTAAAAAAAAAAAGAATTAGCTATTGCGAGCCAGTGTTGCGCATTTTTTTTGTGGAAGCACATTGTTGGAATATAACGTACACAGATGATAAATATAGAAATAGCTGTGTTTTTCAAGGAGCTTTATTGGATTAATTTTTATATTTTTTTGAATGGGGTATTATGAAGCGTGTTTCAAAGCGTTTGTTTATTTTTGTTTACGGTTTGTCACTTTCACAGCTTGCAACATAAAGAAAAGCAAATAAAAATTCTTTTCTTAGACAATATATTCATCATACGTCAATAAGCCGGAGATTTCACATTATAACATTAATGGTAAAACTCTTTTGAGACGAGAATATACATATGTACATATATCCCAGTATGTTTTTTTGATATTTTCTTCTAGAGTGACTTGGTGGCTAGCATTTCAATCAAGCAACCATAAGACTAATAATATTAAAGTTGACTTTAACAAAAACAAAGTGGAATAAAGAAGGCAAGCGAAATAAAAATTAAACAAAAATTACGTATACGCCTGGGTGTCCTTATTCACAGTTGCTGAGGATTTTATTTATTTTTTATTTATGATTGAATTTTTCGAAGTTCCAAGGTGCAACCCTTCCTCAATTTTTTTTGCGGAGAGCTTATGGAAGTTTTTTTGGCTATGGCAATCGAAATAATAGTCTCTTCTTGCTCCTACTTCCAATTTCAGTTCTTGAGAGATTCCCCAAATCAAATTCTACACCTTAAAAAATGCAGCGCCACCACAATGCTATTTACAGGTCTAATGAGTTCCCTGAAATTAATGTTGCTTGATTACATTATTTGGAGGCATATAATGTACGAGGTGCAATCACCATTGTAGATTTTAAGAAACACAATTTTCCAATGATATTCGTTATTGGAAAGTTAAACGAGACCGTCGTCGGTCTAAAAAATACATTCCTGGTCTCATCTCGAATGCCTAGAAGTTAGTCGAGGACCAGCGTTGCCAGGGTGAAGGGATTTTTTTGTTTTGTTCAGTAGATTTTATTAAAAGATGGTAGATTTAGGTTGAGAAAAAATTGCAGTAGATCTACTGCTATTGCAGTAAAGTGACAATTCTGAGCCTTTGTTACGTAACGAAAAGCCAAAATGATATATATAATAGATATATATAATTGATATATGATATATAATATGATATATACATATAATTGATTTTGTAGTTTTTTGTAATAGAGCTTCAGTTTCGTAGTCGGCCCTAATTTCCATGAAAGTAGGTAACTTGTTCGAGATAGAGTGCCACACGCGTATCGGAAATATCATTTGAAAATAATAATATAACATAAATTTACAATACAGTGGTGGTCTACTAACGAACGATATTATGTCCAGAGTCAATTCGTTATATCGAACGTTTTTTTTTCATACAAATCTTAAGGTAAATAGAAAGTACAATTGTATTTTTCATTATTTTATTTCATAGTTCATAAAAAAAATAAATACATACATATGTACTTAACTTAATAGAGTAAAAAACAATATATTAAACTTCATTCACATTTTAACGCAACATTTAAGGAATAGGCTTATTAGTTTTGTTCAAACTATGTATAAAAATTTTCTGAAATTCGTTACTTGTTCGTAATATAGGGCAAGAGTACGATAATTCAGGCGACAAAGTTTAATGACGGATTTGTATAGAACTTTTTTTGTCCAAATTTTGAGTTTAAAACAATGTTTTTCAAAAACTATGCATAGTTTTGACTTGATTTAAAAATTGGCTAATAGAATAGAATGTTGGCTTAAAAAAAACGTATAAAACTTAATTGTAGGTATTACCGTTATTTTTTTATTATTTTTTTTTTTCATTTAACGCCCCTACCGCCTAAACGGGGGGAGATAGACCCCCCTCCCATAGTAAAAAATGCTTATTTTTGGCTGTTCTATATAAATCCGTCATTAAACTTTGTCGCCTGAGTTATCGTACTCTCCCCTAATATAGAATACCTAATGGACTTGAAAAAAGTGTTCGTAATATCGATTATTCGCCATATCGGCAGTAGTTATACTGGACCACCACTGTAATTTCAGCCACATCCATCGCAACTTCCTGTCATAAGATGCACACACCATACATTACTTAATTAAAATTATCTTTGAAACTTAAGCTTTTAGTACCTTGGCACATCGGTCCACCAAAGAATATGATTCCTTCATTTTCATAAAATGATAGCGACCAAACGACACTTTCTTGAGACCAATTTAAATTTACTGTTCTGACACTCTTAAAAATACACATTTTTCCTCGATTAAGGAAAAAAAAAAAAACACCAACCAAAAACAAAACACACACATGAACGTTAGTACCAAAAGTTAAATTAGCAGAAAAACTTTTAAAGAAAATGATGCTTTTGTTAAGAAATCATCACCTCCGAGTAGGTTTACACGGCCGTCAAGTAGTACATTAAAGTATTGTTTGTTCGTTTCTTCCTTGCACAATCTCATGTCAAGGACAAATCTGCAGAAACTATAGCAAAGAAGTCGCTTTTGTATTGCTGTGATGTTTCTGATGTGAGAGAAAAAAAAAAACAGAAAGAAAGGTAATTGTCGTTTGTTTTTCATTTTACCAGGGAAAACTACTGGCAACTTTGTGATGTTGCCCGTGTTTGCAGCTCCATCTACATATACAAACTTATATAAAATATAACCATCTTCTATTCCCAACATCATCGGGGGTCTTTGCTATTGTTGACGTTGCATGTTTAACTTGGAAAGCCCTCAGCTGGTGCTGGGGCACTACTTGACTGTAGCAATGGCGAAGTGCTGTTTATTTGCAGTTTGCACTACGTTCTGAGTGCCATTGCATTTACAAACAAAGCCTCTCCTCTCCCATCTTTCACTACTTATATACATATATAATATATAAATGCACCTACAAGCATACAATATCAAAGGGGCGAAAAATTTACTGAAAAGGAGCAGCAACAGCACAAGCATCAGTAGTTATTAATTTCTGTATTATTGTTCTTGTTGTTTTCATATTTCATCACTTTTGGTGTTGACTTTGGACTTCTTCCTTATTTTGTACAAAGGATTCTTTTATCTTTATGGGATGAAGAGTATATTATGTACAGCCATGCGTTGCATTGGAAAAATACTTAAAATCAGTATTGCCACTTTACTGCAATATGACGGAAGATCAGTAGTTCTTTTTCAAGAAAGAAGTTTACTTTTTGTTTTTCGTTGAAAACTAACATTTAAAACTTATACATTGTATATTATGAATAGATAAGTAGAGTTTTAGTGCATGTAACTATAGAGCAGTAACTTTTGTAAAAGTCTACATTGCTTTTTGAAGGTGAAGAGATAAATATAGAATTAAATTGAGAAAAGTAGCGCATCTAGAAAAATGTCAGTACCTGACAAAATAGTTGATTTCTGGTTCAATTTATAATTCATAAAAACGCAGTCTCTTTTGTGGTAACAAGCTTCAGATTCTAAAGTAAGTTTTTGATTCTATTTTATCAAAAACTTACTTTAGCAATTGGTTTTCTATTAGATTTAGTGTATACTTACTTTAGTGGCTGAGTGTGTACATAAATATTAGATAGTTTCTAGAATAAAATGCTTCTTTTTCTTACAAAAAAGACTTAATTGGAGAAATTCTGAGTGGGTATCATATGAGACCGAAACTGAATTTTTCAATTTTGACGAGACCGATACGAGAGTACAAAAGTCTCGTATAGGTATCGTCTCGCGGCCAGCGGGACACTACATGGCTGGTCCCTTGTCAACGAATAGAGTATGTTGACGTAAAATTTAGTTGTTTTGGTTTACATTTCCTTTTTCTTTTTTAAAATAAGAGCAATTGATTTTTAACTTTTGGTTAGGTATACAATTTTTTTCTTTTTTCTTGCTTTGGCTTTTCGTGTTTAATTGATCATTAGCAGTATCTTTAATCTTTTTCAATTTTAAGACAAACATTCAATCAAAATTAATGCTGGTGTGGCAACACTCAGCAAAATTTAAAAATGTGTTATATTAATTTTTCTCTTTCTCTCTTATATCGTTATAGCACCGTTATACACAGCATCATTGCAGTCATTCATGAAGTGTCATCATTTGGCTTAGACCATTCATCGAAAAAAAAGAAGCTTACAAACATTTCATTATCATCACTGTCATCATTATTTGTGGAGAGCAAATTATTGGACGAAGGCTCCTGTCAGAATGTTCACTTACAATGGCTTCGGCTTTGGAGGGCAGGCCCCTCCATCAATTCTGGCCCCATTATCGCCGACCCTCATGAAAACCACAAGTACCACAACGACGACGACAACAACAACAACCACAACTGCAGCCACAACAGCTGCTCTTTTCCTGCTAGAGAACATCACAACAGTGGCATTCGAAGACTACCAAGGCAATCATACAAATGCTACGCACGTCGAAGAGCGTGGCCTTCGTTACACCATACCGCAGATGATCCTGCTGGCGATCATTGCGACAGTTCTGAGTATTTTGACAGTGGCGGGCAATTTCATGGTCATGATCTCATTCAAAATCGATAAGCAGCTACAGACCATCAGTAACTATTTCCTATTCTCACTAGCCATTGCGGATTTTGCGATTGGTCTCATTTCGATGCCGTTATTTGCTCTGTCGACCATCCTTGGATATTGGCCATTGGGGCCGCACATATGCGACACTTGGCTGGCTCTGGATTATCTGGCCTCCAATGCGTCTGTGCTGAACTTGCTAATTATAAGTTTTGATAGATACTTTAGTGTAACAAGACCATTAACATATCGCGCAAAGCGGACGACTAGTCGGGCGGCTGTAATGATTAGCGCTGCTTGGGGTATTAGTTTGTTGCTGTGGCCGCCATGGATTTATAGCTGGCCCTATATTGAGGGCAAACGAACGGTGCCGGAGACTGAGTGCTATATTCAATTTATTGAGACGAATCAGTACATTACATTTGGAACCGCATTGGCGGCATTTTATTTTCCCGTGACGATAATGTGTTTTTTGTACTATCGGATATGGCGAGAAACTAAGAAGCGACAAAAAGATTTGCCTAATTTGCAGGCGGGCAAGAAGGATTCATCGAAGCGTTCGAATTCGAGGTAAATTATTGTTTTTTTTTTTTAAATGTTCTACTAACTATAAAAGAATATATACACCACAATGTTCATATAATAATATTTAAATGAAACATTTTGAAACATAAATGCCTGAAGTAAATAAGATGACATCTGACTTTAGTCGAGTTGTCATTTGTCAGTCAAAATCCTCAAATCTGTGTTTTTTTTTTTCGATCGTGAGAGTTTATTCAGCGGGGTGATACAGAATTTTCTATCCATTTCTTTTTCTGGCCCGATATTTTCATTTCGCTGTTCTTTTGAACTGGGTTTTCAGGGCATCTTGAACATGACAATACCAGCTAAGTTGGTCATTCTGTATTTTTTCTGAGATGATATTTTTGACGAAAAGCTTTATTGGATTTTCTTGATTCTTATTCGATCACGCCTTGCCACTATGTTTCAGCTGCCGCTAATTTACTGTCTTGTGCACTGTCCAAGACTGAGAGACGACAGCTTTCCTTACAACTTAGAGTGCATTTTTCGATCATAGAAAATGACAGAATTTTCCTTCCACCTCATCCACTCTATTCATACGCGATGTTTGATCACAGATCGAAGAAATCTTGCACTATCTTGGTTGATCAGAAAATGCGCAGCATAATTTCATTCATTTGAATTGTTATACCTTTCAAATAAAGAAATAGTTTTTTTTTACCCTTTCTTAATCAAAATCTCGAAATTTCTTAACCCCCATCCTCTTTTGATTTGATCCATTTAATGTCTCGGGTGGTTCTTTAACACCCTTCACTAGTAACTAAATTATAATGCCCTTTATATCTTCATTTTTACATTGGAAAGTGGTATTATATTAAGAGGTGTTTAGAAAATTTCACATCAATTGCCTCATATATAATTTATGAAAGTCTTTCGTTAAGAATTGTATAGAAGTGCGTTTAACCATTTTTGAGAAACTCGAAGAATAAAAATCGAGATCTATGGCAGGTACCATTAATAACGCTTTTTTCAAACATATTTTTTTTTAAATATTTTACAAAACCACATTTAATTTTTTTTTATCAAAATCATTAGAAACGTTTTCGAGAGTAATATTTTTTGTTTTTAAGAACTAAAAATTTAATTTCAATTCCACCTCTAGGAAATAATCTAATAACCTTCAGTTCCTAGTTTGAAGAAATCAATTCTATACAAAGAAATGCTTCTATCACAATTTGACAATAATGTATAGTAAAATAAGAAAAGTGCGTACAGGCCTTGTTACTTTAGCCATTTTATTGACTTCAACCATCTGAAGAACTATATGTAAACTACCCGACAATTTGCATAATGCACAAGAGAATTTAAAAATTGTGTTTGAACAAATACCTTTTATAAAACATTAAATCTATGACATCTTTTTAAAAGCAGCAAAATTATAGTTTTTCTAAATATTTTTATATAGAAATCGGATTGATTTAATGAAGAAGAACTTATTTTAAGAAGTTTCATTATTACAGTGCCTACAAATGCAAAGTTCAGAAATGTTTTTTTTACCTGTATAGTTTGGAAATTCGGTTGGAAATCCATTGGAAAATTGGAGAAAATAATAAAACAAATTTCAAATTAGTAGCGGCCATCTTTTGTTGCTCAATGAGATTTTCTCCATTGTTTTAACACGAACCTTCTAATTTGTTGAAAATCAAAGCAAAATTGATAAATAGTTGTTCTTCTATTTCATGTGGGTCTTTTTTCTCTGTGTAGACCTCTAGAGACCATAACGCTAGCCATAACATTCCAAGAAAAAATAAACGGTCCTGGAAATAAAAAAAATATGTTACCTCCTGATGCCAAAGCTCCTTAACTATGTTTTATTGAAGTTCATAAATAAGGTTCCTGATCGATTGCAATAAATTTGGTCCAATATTTGTGCAATGAACATAAAATATGTTTGTTTATAATTTTGAATCAGAAATATCAAATATCATAAGAAAAAAAAAAAACATTTCAGTCAACAACAATTTCGCATATTATTTCACTTACACAATCCAGCCAAGTAATGTATTTTTCCAAAAGTTTTCCATAACTCAGTTAGCGTCTTTTTTTATTTTGGCAACAAATGTTGGAAATGTTATATGCAAAAGCAAACCCCCCTCTCAAAATGAACGCTTACAAAAGTAGTATAATTCTTAGTTATACTCCATCAGGGCAAAAGCCATTTTGCGTCGGCCGTATCGTCCCAAAAAAAAAAAACAACAAGAAGCAAGAAGCAAGAAGCTAACCAGTCTTCATTAATAAAGTTCATTTATTTGAAGAAGGCGAACTTTTGTACGCCGTAGGGTTTCTTGATTCCTACAAACATACATATTTGCTACCACGCACAATAAGTGTAGCTACCTACATTTTTGCCAAATTTTCCCATGCGATATGGTTCTTCTTGAACATCGTCAATCCATATTAGGCACTCAATTTATCGCTCTGAAAGAAGATAACCTTGATTTCAAACCACACTGTTGATAATGGGATCAGGATAACAATGCTAGGTGTCTTCTTGTATAAAAAGAAGCCCAGATCAGCTTTACGACTATAAAGTTGCCATATATAAATAAATAAAAAAAAATATAGGAAACTTGGGAGCATCGTGAAAATTAACTTCGTTTCGCCGCATAAAGCATCCCTAAGAAAACACACAGCCGCCATTTTTGATTTTCTTAAAGTTTTTGAGGTTGTTTAAAAACGTTATACCGCTGGCCTATCAAGGCTTTTTTTCGGCATTTTGTCAAGTAGAAAATTACTACAGTATTTTAAGAGAGCATTATAAATGCTCCTCCTGCTGTGTCATCATCATTACGCGAATTCACTTCCCCATTTCATTTCGTTTGGGGTCTTCCTTCTTAAAAAAGACGTCACAATGACGTAGGCGCAGGTTTATTTGATTTCTTCAAACATGAAAGCAAAATGAGCATGGAGAATGGTCTAAAGTTTTTTTTTTTTTTTGTGATTATTCAGAATAAAAATGTGCTCAAAAAGGCGAAACCATGAAATTACATAGCGTATACCTTTTACGCCTACGACCGTTACCGTATAACCATTATTAACTATCCCCGAACAAACGCAATGTTTTTTGAAAGGATCTTAATAGTAATATGTGCAACTGCTCAAAAGATACTGTCGGAAAATGGAAGAAAACAATAGAGACCATCAAATGGTAAAAAGGGACGAAGCGAAAGGGAAATAAAGACGACGAGTAAAGCAGAAGCAGAAAAGAATGGGAACAGAAAAAAAATTTAACTCCAAACAAAATAAAAGTATAGAGAGGAAGGAATACTGACAGCATCCTTGTCAAGCTGTTCCGACAGTCACCCTCTTGCTGTCGTCCTTATAGTGAAGTTAATAATACAAATAATATTTACCTGTTTAGGTATATATTTCGAAGGCGCGTATTTCCTTCCAGTAAAGCTCTATAGGTACCCACTTGCTACTTCCATTTTTTCATACGAGACCGACTTCTTGCTACACTTGGGTGCTTTGCTGGCACACAATGCAACAGGATATGTCCCTTCTAACAGATGGCAATGTTTCCTTTATAAGTTACTATATCTGATTTCAAGCTGGTGCTTCGCTTCTATGACCTACATAGAGTATACCACCTTACCAAGTTATGGCCCACCCTCACCGTTAACTTGCCTCCAGGTAAAAACAATATGGATACACTTACTACATCCATGGTATAGGACAATCGATGTTTTGCCAGAAGAGTCGAATATTAAAGAACATGATAAAAGCCCATAAAGATGCGGTTATAGAGGTAAGGACGACGACGAGGATGATGACGGACGAACCTACATATTTTGCGGGGGTTGGCTTGGTGAACTCATTAAAACCGTTACCATCGTCATCCTCACCGTCTTCGTCCAAAAGGGGAGTGCTTTATGTATATAGTTTTTTGGTTATTGTCAAGGGCCACAGATTGCTTTGTGCCACTCGCCTAAAACACCCCAAACTCCCACACCATCTCTTAGTGTGCTCTGGAAAAATTGCCAAAGGGTGATTCATGAATTATAGTGTTTGGACCAGAATTTGTACATTTAAGTATCTCTGGGTGGATTAAGTAATAACCCTTAGGTGAAAAATGAGGACTTTGTGTTGGCGGATGTAAAAGGATTCTCTTTTTGTTTTGTCTTCTTTTTTTTTTTACATGCAAACCAAAATGAATGGAGCTGCATTTGTAAACTCATATATAAATTCCCATGGAAGAGTCATGAGGGGGCAGTGGATATTCATTTTATTAATGAAACTAGTTTGAATACAAAAAAAAAAAAAAATAAAACAAATAAAACGAAACTGAATAGAAGGCGTAGATTTATTTTGAATTATGTGTGTAGAGGGTATTTGAATCTTTTATTTATTCTCAAGGATTTAACATTCTCGTATACACGAATTCAATCTCGAATTCAAGGACTTCTAAAAATTCACGTTATCAAATATTCCTTTAACTACATATACCTAACCTGTTCGTCCATGACATGGACAGGACATTCTATTGGAACTTTGTTTTGTTTTATGTTTTAAGTGAAAAGTGGTCAATGAAATATGAATATCGGTCCGTTGTCTAGTTGTTTTTTTCTTGTTTTATTTCTGAAAAATAAAAGCCACAGATATACGGCGAGTATGTATATTTTTTTAAGAAAAAAAAAAGAGTTAAGACAACTCTTTTATTTAAGAGGGTATATGAATTTCGTTTTTCTTGGTGAAAAATGTTATTTATTTATGAATGAAAGGTTGAATATGAGATTAAAAACAATTCTTTTAATCAGAGAAATATAGACTTGAAATGACATAACTAATAGATAAATGGACAATTCTTTTGTTGTTATATTTATACTTATTAGCGAGCTGTAAGCGAACCCCGAAAGTGGCTTAATATTGACAAAAAGTTCATCATCTGCTTAAGTAAATATGTCAGATAGAAAATTTTCAATATCTTGGAAGAACTGTATGTTTCAACTCATTACTGAACTAGATATCAATAGTCAAATTAGGAAAGCAAAAGCTGCGTTCAAGATGCGCTTCCAAATATGGAGAAACAATTCTATAAGTTTGAAAACCAAGCTACGACTGTTCTGCTCTAATGCTGAAACCATCCTTCTCGGTAAGTCAGCGCAAGAAAGCTGCAAACGTTCGTTAATAAATAGATGTCAGCCAAACATCTTGTCGATTTTTAGGTCAGGAATCTATCTACCATTACAGTCTGAATGTTAAAGTTAAAGTATAAATTTGAATCTTGAATCTGAATTTTAAAAATTTAATATAACGTTTTGATTTTCCAAATCTCTCACAAATAGTTATATAATTTTGTCATGGTTTCTGCCATTGTTGGATACTGGTATCAAATACAAAATCTTCTAATATAACTTTTGTGTGGTGGTAGGAAAAAAAATGTATTTTTTCGGTAAAAATGAAACCATTTATTTAATTCAATTCTAAGAAATTATTTTCGATACCTTTTTTTTCTAGGTGTTGTTTTTGTGACAATAAAAACTGAAAACTGAATAACTGAACCACCAAAAGTCACTTTCTTTAAAACTGGTTAAAACCTTGATTTTTATTTAGTTTTTTTATAGTTATTTGCCTGACATTTTTAGCACGCAAAATGTCAAAATTTTAAGATCATGTCTTGACAAAGTATCGACAACTCTTTAAAAAGCCTATAAAAATTCACAGTTCTATGAATAAAGATTCGGTTAGTGTCGGGTCACAGATTTTTAGATTTAGATTAATAATGACTTTTATTTATATAATTTCTTAATGCTATATTGTAACAAATCATAAATAAGCATGGCATACGCCGTCTGCCAGAGTGACAATTTGATGTTTTTTATAAGTTAATTATATAGTTAAATAAAACATTTTAATTTAATAAATTATATATACGACTTTCTTGGATATTATTAGAATAACTCATCAATTATATTTTTTCGGTATCTTAACCCCCATTGTATGTATTTAGACAATTGTTTCCAATTTTCACCGTTTAGATAATTTTTCATTTCTACATTGCTCAAGACACTTTTTCCAAACACTGAAGCTCGAATTTCTGCCAAAATAGGACATCTTCGTGTTGGGTCACAGCTTCAGAGATTTCTCCTACCGATGGCCACAGTTCAGATGTTCTTAAACAGAATGTACCTAAATGAATTTTGTTTTCGATATCTTGATTAGTAGGTCTCATAAGCAGACCAAGGTTTTGGACTTCGTACCCGATCCATTTTTTTGACGAACTTTCTGAGCTTAAAATCAAAATTCGATCTAGTTTCTCAACGTACCTTTGAATGAACTTTGGTAACTTCTGTACCATGTTCTTTGTGTTCTCATGTTATTCAATACCTACGAATAGTTCGAATACTTTTTACTTCATCTTTCAAATCGAAGATAGTAGTAAAAGGATAAGATGCTCTCTTGAAAACGGCTGTGAGGTTGATGTAATTGCAACCGACCTCAGCAAAGCTTTTGACAAAATCTCCCATTCTCTGATCCTTTTAAAGTTAAATGCCTTAGGATTTCAACCCAGTTTCGTTTCTTGGATACAGTCCTACTTAAAAGATCGTCAGTATAGAGTTATCTTTAGATCCTCTGATCCTGATCCCATCTTGCAACTTCTGGTGTCCCGCAGGGAAGCCACCTTGGCCCACTGATTTTCATTTTAACCATTAACGATGTTGACTGTATCATAAAAGAATCTCTTATATCTGTCTATGCAAATGATAAGAAAATATTTAGGTGCATCTCATCCCGTAGCGACTCGCTTCTACTACAAAATGACCTCAACAAATTTTCGACATGGTGCCTTAAAAACTTTCTGGAACTCAATGTTAACAAGTGTCAAGCCATCACCTACTCACGTAAGCGCATTCAATGCCCTTCTAGAACGTATTTTATAAATAATATGCCAATTCCCTCGGTTGATTCTCTGAACGACCTAGGCATCATTTGTAATAGAGAACTGAACTTTCACTCTCACATTGATACGTCCATTAAGAGAGCTAACTCTGCACTTGGCTTTGTAAAACGATGGTCCAAGGAATTCTCCGATCCCTATGTCACTAAATCTCTCTGCACCACTTTTGTTAGGCCACTGCTCGAATATGCAAGTCAAATCTGGTCACCCTCTTACATTAGTCACTCCCAGCGAATTGAAGCCGTTCAACGTCGATTTCTTCGTTTTTTGCCCTCCGAGGCCTCTCATACCTCTCTTTCAAATCAAATTTCATCGTACCAATTATGGTAGCAATGAACCTATGACACGTATGCTACGCACGTCAAACAGCGTTTCCTATTCGACTTCCATTTAAGTAAATCCAGACTCAAATCCTCCCTTTATAGTACCTCGTACCCTTTCAAACCATACCCGAAAATTTTCTAGTTTTTAAGAATTTATGTTAGTCTTAAGTTAGTTAAGCTATTTTTTAATTTGATTGCTTTGTATTAAGCTAATAAAGTTAAAAAAAGATGTCCATTGTCAAAAATTCTTCCTTACTATCTTTCTTATGGTGGCAAACAAAATTTGTTTCCCATTACCTAATGAAACTTAATAATACAATCTTACAATACATATATATGATTATAAGTATATAGAAATATATTGAAATCCATATATTTTAGCTTGTTGTTCGTTTGTTTAAATGACAAACAAAAAGTGTAGGTACCTTTACTTAATCTTATAAAAATCAAATACCCTAAATTTACTTTAATAGAGATATTTTATTAGAATTTATTACCCCTTTATCAATTTTTGTAAGTGCTTTCATTTCATCCCAAAAGTATTTCTCTCAGTCGTTATGGCTCAAGTATTTTTATTTAGGTTCAAATAATACAAAAACAAGTCCATAAAGAAAATAGAAAGGTCTTTGAATTAATAAATATGTACATATGTATATGCATACACAACATGTATATATATATTTTTGGAAACTACAAGTAAGTGAGATTCTAGCAATTTGAGAAAACTGATTTGAAATGTTTTCTCAACATAAATTGTCCTTTTTTATTTGTTTAAACAGTGGAATTAACAATATTGACAGTGCTTTCTTAAAGCAAAAAAAATTATGAGTTGAATTAAAATTTTTCGTGACGCCAAACAAAAATTTTTCAAAATCTGTAAATCAAGATGTACATAAAATAAAATTCTGAAAAGTATCAAATAAAAATTTCCTATTGATCTCAGCATTTGGGGAGAGTATAGTTCTGCTACTGTATTATACATTTAAAAAATCGAAGTTCTGATTTGGCATAAATAATCATGTTTCTAGTAATTTCTTGAGAAAAATGGTAATTTGGGCACTCTCCCCTAGCTTTTATCATAACATGGATGATAGTTTTGAAGAAAATGAGTCAGTTTAAACAAACTAATTGTATATAGATTGTAATCGACTAACGCTTATAAGATACTCTCTTCAGGAACAGATAACCCCGTACGCTAAACCCATCATCGGACAATATCAGTGTGGTTTCATTCCAGGCAAATCAAAAACTGATCAGATCTTTACCCTTAGGCAGGTGATGGAAAAATGTCTAGAATTTAACATCCCAACATACCATCTGTTTATAGACTTTAAGGCCGCCTATGATAGCATAGCCAGGGTAGAACTTTACAAAGCCATGAGAGAATTCGGCATCCCAAATAAGTTGACACGACTTTGTAGGTTGACCAAGCCAAGTAAAAATAGCCGGATTGCTATCCAGACCAATCAAGTTCTTTAATGGACTCCGACAAGAGGATGGTTTGGTTTGCCTGGCGTTGGAGAAAGCAAAAGCAATCTATCGTCAACAAGCAGACGACATCGAAATCATCGGAAGAACCGAACAAGCTGTACACTATTCCTTCATCCAGATCGAGTAGGCGGTACAAAATCTGGGGCTGCACATTAGTGAAGGTTAAACAAAACACATGGTGGCGAATACGAGAGGAACAGTTGGTCAATCAATCAAGGTAGCGGAGCACGAATTTGAAGTGGTGCAATCCTTGGGTCAATAGTAACAGCGGGCTGCTTCTCAAAACCAACAGTCAAAGCTCTTCAAATTCAGAAATCTCTATGCTGCTGTTCAGGACCTGGTCTTGCCAGTACTCACGTATGGATCCGAGACTTGGGTGCTTAGCAAAAGACACTCCCACCTCTTAGCCGCGTTCTTCACTATGTATGTTCAGCCTTGGACAGATATAGGGACAAAAATTAAGCTCGGCAGACTCCGGTGGGCAGGGCAAATAGCTCGCATGAGCGAAGAGGAACCGGCTGGGAAAGTCCTTTGCCGTACATTCTATGGTTGACAACAGCGCTGAAGACTATGCTGGAGAGATGGCGTAGACCAAGACGCCCGAAGTCATGAGGTGCGCAACTGGATGACGTCGGCTCGAGACCGGGATAAGTAGAGAGACTTGTTGAAAGAGGCTAGGACCGCAAAACAAAAACGCAATATGCGTTCTAGAAATTTCCTTGAACATTTAAGACATTCGTAGTTTTATTCACAGTTCAAGTATAAAATTCACGAAAAAAAGCAAATCCAAAAATATTTTACTCTAGAAAAATTAATTTTCAAACTTAAACGTATTCGGAAACAACATGACTTAAAAAAATGTAGTTTCTTTTTGATTGAAGACTTCAATTGGCATACTTCGTAATAGAAGTCATAGATAGATAAACTAGGTTTTGCGTGTGAGGTTGAATTAGTTTCGAATTACTACTTTTTCGATGAATTATTCGTACTTAGACTCAAGATTTATCGGATTATAAAAAAAATCCCAAGCCTTTAAGTCGCCTTCCCAGGATGTCATTGCCATTGAACAAGCTGTTTTGATGCATCTAACACAAAATTCCCCAATGAATATAGGTTACATCAATATATACCAAGATACCAAACACTTTTATGAAGGATGACCCTTATAAATTTAATTGAAAATATAACGCACCCCCATTTTCCCAGAGAATCCATATTACGTTCTTGAAAAGAAAAAAAAAAAAAAAATAATATAAAGAAAAGGATATAATATAATAATAATAACTTATACTTCTTATATAAAATTACAAGATACAACACACCTTCCTACACACCACCTAAACTATACTTATATTAATGGTTCAGTAACATTGAGTGTTATATCAAAAACAGCATTGGCTCTCCATAGTTGTTACAACTCAAGTAGATATTCCAAGGAGCTGTCAATTTTATAGAAGAAGCAACAATAAAAAAAAGGAAAAAAAGGATTTTTCCTTTTATAAAATATACGGTTAAATAAACAACATAAACTCTCTTCTCCCTTCTGTCACCTGAAGGCAATTTAGATTATATTGTGTGTAAAGCCGCTCCTGCATTAACAAAATCCCACTTCTGATCTCTCTCGAACATAAGCAAGCAAGGACAGAACAATATGAAGGACATGTTTGTCATCGTCGTTGTTGTTGTCGTCATTGTCCTAGACGTCGTCGTCGTTGTCCTTGTTATATTGAATTGTGTTTTCTTTGAAGAAAACAAAAAAACCAAGTGATTTGCCTGCTGCCTGCAAGAACACTCCCTATTTTCAAATTCATATTTTTGGATTTACTAAATGAAACTTCTTAACGGAATTAAGCCGTTAAAAAAAATCTGGCTAACCTAATATGAATCCATGGCGATGATATTGGCATAGATCCAATGCGGGTTAGATGTCAATTATAAAACTAAAGCGATATGAATGTAGACAGTCAAGTTCTTAACCTCGCGTCAATTCTTTTGCAAAAAAAAAAGGACAATAGATCCCCCATAGGCTATAGGCAGGGCATGAGGAATCACAAAATGGAATTTTCTGTATAAGCGTGCACATAATCATAATCCCAGACTTTCCATCTCTAAAAGGGACAATTCCTTTTACAATAATTCTAAGCATTCAGACCAGCCAGAGCAGCGTACAGGACGAAAAGCAATCGAGAGGAGTATATTTAATCTTTCACAACTTTGTGCGGTATTTCCCGAGCATTCTATCGTCAAACATTCTTCTTATCATGGAATGAAAATGGGAACAGAAGCTATCTGAGAAAGAAGAAAACCAGCAAAAAAAAAAAAAAAATATGGAGAAAATCATAAATTCCAGAGAAATTTTAAAACAGAAAAATAAGAGGACGACAACGACGACGATGATGATGAAAAAGTTGAAGCTCCAGCAATGACGATAACGCCAGTGGTGGTGCGGTGTCCGTGGTAGAAAGCAATGAGCTTTAAAATGGGAAATTAATCCCAATGATTCTGAAACAAGGTGGGTGAAATAAAGACGCCTTCACCACCACCACCGCACCGCCACCACCAGCGATTGACAGCGACTATCCGGCTCACTGAATGTGATCCTTTCATAATGAGAAAAAAAAAAAAAAAATCTCACATAGGTTGAAGTCAAATTCAAAGCACAGATGTCCTAAGAGGTCCTTCCCTCCGACTCCAACAACTGACTTCATGGCCATCATCATTGTCGAAATGGGGATGGCATGGAATTTGATTGTACATCTGGGAATGTCTATTAGAGAAACTTTCAACCTACTGACGACAATATGGATGACAGTTTCACCAGTGACATCAGTCAATTCCAGGGCAGTTCTGGGATAAAATTCTTCTCTCATTTTTGTTCTTTTCATTGGAAATTGGGATTTTAAAATTTAATTTGAAGCAAATCAATCTTTACTTTATTATTTGACATAAACTCAATTCTATATCCATCTCGTTTTAGCGATGAAAATACAGCGGTTAACCACCATGGCATGATGTCCATTTCGCATGTTGGAGGCAATGACCATGACAATTGGCGACGCCCTCGATCAGAATCATCGGCGGATGCCGAGAGTGTTTACATGACAAACGCTGTTATATCTGATGCGGGCTATCATGGAATGCATTCGAGGAGATCAAGTGTAAGTGTTATAGCCTCAAATATTCTTTTTACTAAATTTTACGATTTTTTTTTGTCGGTTTGCCATTATCTAGTTATTTCTTTGAGATGATTTTTGTTTTTGGGTTTATGCCAAATAAAATCATGACAATCGGTTAGCTGATGATTATCCTTAATGTTTGTCCTAGCCCAAATTCTTTTCTAAAGCATACAAAAGCCCCTCTGGGGTGCTATTTCAATGGCTTTTTTGTTGATTTCGGTGGTGGACGACAAGAATGTCTTTGATTCCTTATTATGTTTAGTTGGTTTCCTTTTTTTATGGTTTTCATATTGTTTAGTCAGCGTTTTACTATATCCGATGTGTGGTAGGAAAAGTGTTATAGAGTGACGTGATAAATGGCTCGTTGACGATACCACAAATGAATGTCCTTTTCATGTCTTGATTATTATTATTATTATTTGGATAAACAGACAGAAAGATTTTATTTATTCCTTAATTTTGTTTTTTTTTTTTGTTTGTATTTTATTATGTAACTAATTTCTGTATATTTTATTACAGATAAAAAGTGGCGGCAATATGCGAAAATCGAATAAATGTTTTGGCGGAATAAAAGAATGGTGTATTGCGTGGTGGCATTCTGGTCGTGAGGATTCTGATGATTTTGTTTATGAACATGAGGATCCCTCGGATTTAGGGTATGCAACACCTGTAACCATAGAAACTCCTTTACAAAGCTCCGTATCCAGGTAGTAAAAGCCAAAATAAACAAAAATAAAAATATCTATACTACATACATAATATCAAATTTTTTTTTTTTAATTTTTTAATACTTATTTGTGTTTTTTTTTATTAACAAAAAAATGAAAATGTACATATAGTTGATAAACAAATTGAACTTGTACAAAATTATTGTAACGCGATCTTTTTTGTTTGCCGTTTAAAGTTTTAGGAATTTCTGTTTGGATTTTGTTATTCAAAAAGAATGGATTTAATGTTTCTTTTGGAAATTAATTATTATTTAACTTGTGTATTCTTTATCATTTATTTAACCAAAAAAAATGCACAATGCACTGATTTTAGAGCACAATATGCACATAAATTACAATTGTATGGAATTTTGCACTTTATGATTTTTTTTATAAACAAATATTGTATAGGCAAACCTTTTTCGTTATTGACCCTACTCTGGAAAAAGTTAAGATTTTGGTCAGATAAATTCAAGTAATGTCCTTTCAGAAAAAAAAGGATTTTAAAACGTAGTCACAATTTAGGACCTTTAATGTTTTAAATTATGTTTTGCTTTGAATTAGTTAAAATCTACTGCTTTAACTAGCTTCATTAGGGTAAGGAAGCAAAATAAAATTTAAAAAATAATAATATTCGTTTATATAAATTAAGTTACTTAAAAAGAGTACATTAAGGGTGGTACACACCAAACGCTTATAAATGAAAAAGCAAATAAATCTATTCACCAAGCAATATTAGTCGACAGTCGAGATCTACCAGCGTCTTACAAGTTAAAAGTGGTCCAGGCCACTCATATACTTACAAGAGCTCCCTTCGAAAATTTGTTCGAAAATTTAACAAACCGTCTTTAAAAATGTTGTCCTAATTTTTTTTTTATCTTATGTCTATGTCATTTGGTGGAGAAAAATGCTTCGATACAATAGCCGATTATTATACAGTCAAAACAAATTTGTAAATGCAAATGTTTTTTTTTAAGTAAAAAAAAAATTACCATTATAGAACGTATTTTTTTTTTGAATAAATCTGCTCCACCCCCTGTTTTCATTTATTTGGGACCATTTTTTCAAAAATCTGTAACTGAACGAAAAAAAAGCCTCTTAAACTTTTTTTTGTGTACAATAAAGTGATGAAAAATTGGTACCTACAACTTTTTTCAAAAAAAAAAGCTCATAGTTTTCGAGTAAATTGCAAGAAACCGAATTTTACCCCCTTTGACTAGAACGGATAAAAAAACTTCTGTAATATCACAGCAACGGATTCTTATTTTTAAGGAGTACGTAAGTTGAAAGTTGTATGCTCTGTTTGTCGATTGGCAGCCAAAAGTAAAGATTTCGAGTTCCAATGTTTTTTGTCTTCTCTAAGTTTTGAAGATAAAGCTTTCCATATTTTGTCAACCAATTTTTGTATACCTTCGAACTAGGTAACTACCAATATTACAATTATCTTTTTATTTCAGCAAAATTCCACACGTTAAGCACAAATTTTGTTGTTCTGTTCCTTTTATTTGTTTATTTTCTTTTCTGTTTGAGTTTTTATGTGTTGCAAATTGAAGTTGATGATAAACAAAAAAAAAAATAAAAGAAAATACTGTTTCGTTGTGTTTTGGCTTGAAACTGCTGTTTAGTGTTAGAATATGAAATAATTTAACTCGTGTCCACATTTCTTATAATTTTCTCAATCAAAATGTAAAAAAAATATTTTCAATATTTTGTTGTCTTTGTTTTTTTTTTGTAACTATTTTTTGGTGAAAAATTTCAATATTAAGATGCACATCGATGAATGTGATTCGTGATCCATACGCAACTGTGCGACCACCTAGTATGATATTACCCGATGTTTCACCAACTCCATTACGACCACCGCTTACGCCTCTTTCGCAACTTCAAGAAATCTCGGGACCACGCGATTCACGCTCATTACCAAATAATAGCAATCGTCTTGGCTCTCGGTCTGTTAGCCAAGACTCCGTCTACACTATATTAATACGTTTGCCGTCAGATGGCGCCAAAACGGGCGACGAGCATGCCCCATCAATAAAAATGATTCAAGACGATGTTCCTTTACCCGCAATTTCGGCAGCATTACCACCGAGACGTCAATTGCCGTCACGTGACTCCGAATATAGTCTGCCAGTTGTTCGAAGGCTGTCGCACGCCCCGCACGATATTCGAATACCGCTAAATGCGAAAATAATACCCAAACAGCTGGGCAAAACCGTTCAACCCCTCACCGCCCGACAGGCCAAGAAGAAGAAAAAATCCCAAGAGAAGCGACAGGAGTCGAAAGCAGCAAAGACATTATCCGCCATTTTGCTGAGTTTCATCATAACCTGGACCCCGTACAATATCCTGGTGCTGATCAAACCCCTCACCACCTGCGGCGACTGCATTCCCGGTGAACTGTGGGATTTCTTCTATGCCCTGTGCTACATCAACTCCACCATCAACCCCATGTGCTATGCTCTCTGCAATGCGTCCTTCCGGCGAACTTACATCCGGATCCTGACATGCAAATGGCATACGAGAAATCGTGAGGCAATGGTTCGAGGTGTGTACAATTGAAATGGGATTATACCAACGTTGTTGTTTTTATTTTTTATTGGGTTTGTTTAAATTATTTTTTATCGAAGTCGATGTATAGAACATTTTTGAATTCGAAAGATATTCATGTTTTGAGGGCAGCAGCTTAAACTTCTTCTTTTCAATTTCATTCATCGCACGAACACGCTCGACCGACCGGCCCATCCGCCAGCTCGCCTTCCGGCTGCGCCTGTCAAAAGAATACTAAAAGATTTTTCTCAATTTTTAAAGGACTGCTGCTTCGGGCTAACAGTGCCCCAAAGGAGTATTGCCGTAGTCGTTGTTTGTCTTCGTTTTGGTCAGTCAGTCAATTTTGGTCCTGAATTGATTTTATGTAATTTATTTTCATTCCTACAAGCATTCCCAGCCGAAATGGCAGCAATTTATTTAAATTTCCGCTCAGGATATTCCAAAGGTTCTCTTCTGTTTTTTGTTTTGTTTCCTTTCGTTTTTCGTATTTGGTTTTTTGGTTTAAACTGTTAAAGTAATGGCCATGTGATTTGTTTTGTTCATAAAATGTTTACTTGTTATTAAGTACTATTGCGGAAGTTAAACGAAAGCTATCCTTCTGAAGTTTTTGTTGTTAATATTTTTTCTTTATGTGTATTATGTACTTAGGGGTTGTGAAGAAGATAACAATTTATATAGATGTTCAATCGTAACAAAATGGCTCTCAAAATAGAAAACAGAACTTTTGCCTTACTTCGTGACATTTACTAAATTTAACTTATAGAATTTATAAGTGAAATTCTTCATATGAATAAATAAAAGTGGTACTATGTGCTGAGGTCAGTATTTTGAAAAACGAGAGAAAATTTTTGAATTAACTATTTTATTGTCAATGGAATTTAATGCGTTATATAAATAATCAAATAAGAAATAAAGGGTATTTGCTTTATAAATTGTCGGTTCTTTTTTGTATTGAAAATAGACTGCTTCTTCGATAAAGTGTTCGAGAATTTAATTTAAGAACCCGAGGAAACTAATCAGATTTCGATGATTTTTTTTAAATTTGGGAAATTGAAATAAGAATTAAGTTTGTAGTCCAAGTTAATCAGGCTTTATTTGGTCAAGACTGTTAATAATTTCCTTGTTTCTTATCACCGCTGTCAAGCAAAGTATTTTTATTTCAGCTGCCGTTACTTGACTCAGACTTTCTTTTTCACAGTTGTTCATACCTATCTGAGGAAATCGAAGTGCGTTGAACTTAATGCACTTCCAATTGTTCTGGTTGCATTTGTATTGCCCATTCTGGAAGTTGGTATCAACTTACGGATATTAATTTGGGTCAATCAAAACGCCATCATAGCACTATTGCTGAATGTTCAGCGCGTGTCAATTTCCAATGGCTGTGCTTAGGCTCTCGATCGGTTGTTTGACACGACAAACGTGAAATCTAAGAAAATAAGTAAACGGTGTCGGTTTTTTTTTCTTTTTTGATAAAACTTAAAATATAACACTGTCCATCACTCTGCCATACTGGAAAAAAACCATACTTCTTTAACGAATTAGAAGAACTATCAGAACTCTCAGGCAAGATCTTACTGAACTTCGTCAAGACCTCCAAATGGTTAGATGAACCATCGGATTCGTAGGTTAACATTTCAAGAAGTTTCAATACTTCACAATGGTTCTAAATACATTGATCTAAGTGTGACGGTAACAAAACCAATTGTCATCCCAATTAACCTAACCTAACCTACTTGATTCTAGACTTTTACATCGTTTAACAATGTGAAGCGTCTAAAAGCGCTGAAAGAAGAACTTCCATGTAAGGCTTTCTTTACGGCCTAAGAGGATTTTGGATAACAGTTTTATTTCGGCACCTCATCCAACCTATTCATATAAGCTTGGTTTCGTCATAGGTTTGTTGTTAGGTGCATTTGTTGGATAGTTAAGCCTCGGAAACTGCCCATTTAAAAGTCTGTAAATACTGTTGTTATCACAAGGAGTTGGCCTTGAGCATTGTTAATCAAGTTTGGTGGACGAATCCCCTATCTTGGCTTCTCTGTGTGGAAATATTAAAAACAGTTGCGCATTTGTTTATTTTGACATCCCGCTGTTATAGAGTGTAGTTTATGGCTTAATTGAACTTGTCAGAACTAATTCAGAAGTTGCTAATAGCAAATTCCTATGGTATGAACTATACTCTATAAGATGTTACTTATCAGGTTTCTAAGAGGTGCTCCGCTAACTTGACGTCAAGTCAGCTCAGCACAAAAAAAGACAAAATAAAAATCTTATTTGTCACAATCAAGCAGAGAAAAAATTGTTGGCAAATTATCCAAATATCGGTAAATGTTTTTTCTCTAATTTCTAATTTAATCGATAATATTAGTTTACAAATAAAAATACAGAGCAATTGACATTAAAAATTTGATGATTTCTGTTCGGAAGTTCGTAATGTTGACTGACCATTCGAGCTGTTCTAAATTGTAAATTTTTGTTTTCTTCCGGATTTAAATGGTTCAGTGATTTTTTCGTAAGGAATGAAGTTCTAAATTGACAGCACACTCCTTTCACAACACTTTTATTTTATTATATTTTGGTGTTTTGGAATGTCGAAGTCCAATTAAAAACTTCGATTAATATAATTTGTCTGCCCTATAACAAGCCATTAAAGACTTTTCTTATTTCTAACTTACTAACCAAAAGCCTACATCTCATTCTCATGAGATAATTCAGATTTATCCATTTTTGAAGAAAAAGCAATGCACTTAAAGCGAATATCATTATAACTTTGTAATACACTTCGACATTAATAGTGTGTTTTTAAATTAAAAAAAAAAACATAAAACATAAAACACACCTTTTATAAATGAAAAATAATATTATTAATAGAATTTTTACAAATTTAAGTGAGTGTCTAGAGGTACATAGTAAACAACAAAAAAAAAGTAAAAAGAAAGAAAAATTTAAAATTATTGTAATAAATTAATTAAGTGCAATCAAAATCAAAACAAAAGCAAAATATATTGGTAATTATGTTAAAAAGAAAAATATGAATAAAAAAAATATTTATCAAACAATTTTGTGGAATTGATTAATGATTTTGTTTATATTTAGTCCAGTGGGCAGAGAATTTTTTTGAAAAAAACACCCATTTCTAATTTTATGATTAGAATGTAAATATGGATGACCTTAGAGCAAATTGGCACATCTATAAGTGATCTGCGTTGCAGCCATTTTGAAACGAGTCTGAAGTTCCACCCGTACAAGAAATTCTTGTACATGAATAATTCGATTGAAAATGTTAGCATCTTTCCTTCTTGTATGCAATATTTTTCAATAGACTTAGAATTTCAGAATTCAGAGTTAAAGCACCTTAAAGTATAGTTGCCTATTATATTTTTTCATAATATTAAAAGTAAAGAAAGACAATGGCAAAAAATGTATGGTGGCCCCCGGGCCAATAAAGAAAGATCATACATATATCATTGGAAAGGTATTTTTGTGGAGATCAATTGTTTAAATGGCGGCAATTCTCAATTCGGCGTGAGAAAAAAGTTATTGGCCAAATAGTAGTACAAGGCAAGACAAGTTTTGCATTTGAAATGTTACTTAAATGCGATGAGAAGTGGAACATATAACGGTAATTATAATAATTGGGATTTGCCAACATTTGTTATATAACAGAATATTGTTTAGCTCCGGATCAACGTAAAATGGGGATTATTTGCGTGAAAACGCGTCAAAAATGGTTCGAAATCAAAACGTTAATAAGAGAAATGAGACTCTCCATAAAAAAAATCATCGTATAAACAATCCATTCTTTACTGAATTGAGTAAAACTTAGTATTTCCTTAAATCAAGTGAATGGGAGGGAAAATCACCATGATCACTCTCCTTTGAGTTGATAAGTTGTTTATATAGCGGTATGTCTCAATTCGATGTGAGGAAAAGTTATATACTCAACAATGATAGTAGTACCAAAGTATAGAGCTAATGTACTCAACGTTCAAGACTTTCCTAGACAGAAAATTAAGTGCATAACTTAACATTAGGTTCCTACCAACTTAAACTTGCCAAATCATATTTTGGGGAACATTTGCGAAATCGTTTTTACACAACTGTAGTATTTCGACATACATAATTCTGTCTTACATCCAAGCAATGTACCCCCGAAAGTTTGGTTATTAAGAGGACGTATCCAGTTCCAGTCGCGGCATATCCGGAGAAGATCAAACTTCTGCTACATTTTAATTGACAGGGCTCAAAGTTCCATCGGCGCAATGGTACAATATTACTGTTCATGTTTGACTGGACGACGAACTGTTGGCAACTTTGACACATCACGACCTTAGTATTTATGTATATTTGTACAAAAATATAAAATAAAACAAAATAAACAAAAGTTTGAAAAAAAAATTAAAAATACAAAAATTTTTTATTTTTATTTTTTTTTTTCATACACGTTTTGGCCAATAACTTCTTTCCCATATCGAATCGAGAAAAACGTCCTTACTAACTTTTCATGTACTCAAAGAGACCTTTTCTACGGTATATATATCAACGATATTGGTACTCCTTTCTTGTAACAAGAACCCTTCTCGAGTTATGGAATAAAACACGTTTTTGAAAGTGGCGACCAACGCACAAGACTAACTGCCTCAGTTTAATTTTTAACTAAGAACTAATAAATTCCAATCTTAAAGTTTGAGATGAGAAATTTTGCATTCTGGAAATTATTGTTTGGCTCTGCCCACGAACTAATAAATATTTTATTTTTTAAACATCGAAGGGATTTTTATAAAATATATTGTTTCATACAAACCCTTTAGTGTATATTTGTTAATTACACTAGTTTACAAAATTTAGGGTCACCGATGCTTCCTAAAAAAAAACAACTTTTTTTTACTAATTCGGGGTCGCTGAAAACGAAAATGACAATAATTTTTTTTTTTTCAAAGAACCGTTTTCGAGATATGCTCAAAAAAAGGTTTTTTTGGTCCATTTTTTGAACACTGGCTTATATCTCTTAAATGATCTTTTTAATTTACATATAATAAATATTTTTGGAAAGATAACACTTTTTGCTTTCCAACGGTATACGGTTTGTTATAATCGGATGCGAATTCATTAAGATACAAGCGATCAAAGATTATAAAAATCGATTTTTTCGAGCTTTTTTGAAAATTTATCATTTTCAATTGAACCGTGTGGATAGAAAAAAAAATATAAAAATATTTTTTTGAGCTCAAATAAAATGTATTTTTATAACAAAAATTTCAAGACCAAATTCATCAAAATTGAACGATAAATGTAGAAGCTATGAAATAAATAAGAAAAACAAGTCAGTCATTTTTTCATACGAAATCGTTTTCATATTACTACTTTATGTTATAAAAAAAAACAAATTTACATAGAATATACTAAATTTTCTGTTTAAGACAATGACTTCATTATTTCATAGCTTCTACATTTATCGTTCAATTTTGATGAATTTGGTCTTGAAATTTTTGTTATAAAAATACATTTTATTTGAGCTCAAAAAAATATTTTTTATATTTTTTTTTCTATCCACACGGTTCAATTGAAAATGATAAATTTTCAAAAAAGCTCGAAAAAATCGATTTTTATAATCTTTGATCGCTTGTATCTTAATGAATTCGCATCCGATTATAACAAACCGTATACCGTTGGAAAGCAAAAAGTGTTATCTTTCCAAAAATATTTATTATATGTAAATTAAAAAGATCATTTAAGAGATATAAGCCAGTGTTCAAAAAATGGACCAAAAAAACCTTTTTTTGAGCATATCTCGAAAACGGTTCTTTGAAAAAAAAAAATTAATGTCATTTTCGTTTTCAGCGACCCCGAATTAGTAAAAAAAAGTTGTTTTTTTTTAGGTAGCATCGGTGACCCAAAATTTTGTAAACTAGTGTTATTAAAATATTTTATTTTCTTAGAATTAAATTCTTTTGTACTCAAGTGTTAAGTTATAAATAAAATATGTATTAAAATATTTATTAAAACCAAAAAAAAAAAAAAGAATACCAAGGAGAGCTTTAATTAATTTTAATCTAATTAAGAATAATTCTAGTAAATATATTGTATTAAAACATTTTTGTAAATCTAAGCTAATGTGAGTATAAATACAAAAAATAAGTTTAAAATGATTTAAATGATTGTTTATGTTTGTTTAAATTTTATTCTATGTATAAATTATTTAATATTTTATACCATTATTAAATAAAAAAACTTAATTTATAATTTTTACTTATAGCAATTAGCATTTGAAATTAAAAGAAAAATATTTTTTGTAAATATGTAATAAGATATTTATACTTTTCAACCACAACAAAATAGACTATCCCTATTCAATAAGGTGATCCATATTACAAACAAATACCTAATGAATAAAAAGAAGAAACTATACGAAAAATAATGCGCACACAAAAGTTTTTACTATTTAGATTCATAAATATTTGTGAAAACTTTAAATTAAAATAAATACAACCAAAATATTATTTTGTTTTTCAATAAAAATGACTACATAACTGTTAAACAAAAATATTTTTATATAAGTACCAGTAACTTGTCAACAAAATTAAGCAGAATTTTGTTTTGTACTTCTTGAAATATTGTTATATTGAGATGACATATGAAGTTTTAAAATTGTTTTGTTTCATCTCAATATGTCGACATTTTACAAAAAAAAAACACACACACACAAAATATGTAAATTCAAGTCTCCTTAATTTTGTTGACTGTTGTATTACGTTGGGATGTGATTTAATTTTAGTACCATGATTTTTCTTAAAAAATGTCTGTGTTTTTATTCGTTTAAAAAATATTTTTTTTTACTACAAATACATACTTATATGTATTTATAAATTAAACATTTCAATTTTTATATTTTTGCAAAAGTCTATTAAAATTGTAATACACTTCTTAAAGAAAGTTCTTGTTTTAAATAGCTTGGGCAAGGCAGGTTACCTACCTTTAAATTTACTACCCCTTAAATTAACATTTTAACCAATGCAATTTTATTTGGAATTATATTATATTATCAATAAATAATTTCTTATGTTGATTAGGGTTAGGTTAAAGGGTTGACGAAGCATCAAACTAATTCATCGAATTAAAATTGAATATTCTAAAAGAAATGCATTTAATTAGCCTTACACACCAAACAAACCGGAAGAGGCCTATCGTCTCCTTTCATATTCATGCGATGCTTAGACTCTAGTTCTTCTATGCCACCTATCTGAGATTTGAGGCGTTTCTTTCTTCAATCATG
Source organism: Syrphus vitripennis (assembly GCA_958431115.1). Lineage (NCBI taxonomy): Eukaryota > Metazoa > Arthropoda > Insecta > Diptera > Syrphidae > Syrphus > Syrphus vitripennis. The sequence goes on along the minus strand of OY288109.1, from coordinate 30,654,834 downwards.
GGGCTAATATCTTCGGAAAGCCAGGTAATATGGCTCCCTTTCGACCAATCAACTATACTTTCAGCAGCAACCATCAGATGGTGATTTCGGGCCATCATTTCATTTCTCCACTTTTCCTGTTTTGGACGCCTTGAAGACTGCTTCTAGATTGCCGGCTGATAGCGAATTGATCAATTTGGTTGGAGGTAGCTTGTTTGTCCGTCGACACCCAACTGAATTTGTGGCCCATATTGTGTTCAAACATGGTCTCTCCTATAACAACGCGATTGGCGTTGCAGAAATCAAGAAAGCGTTAGCAATTGTCCTTGCGACTGCCAAAATCATGTTTTCCCATATTATGTCTGGGCTTTTAGTTCTCATTGGCACTTTTGGTAGTCAAGTCTTCTATTACGTGGTGTACTAACGTAAACTGCAAGAAGCCAGTCTTAAGATTCCACTTCTCCTCGTCAGAATGAAGCTCCTTCGGGGCATAACAGTATAAAATGGTGACTCGACGTACGAAAGTATTGGTATACAATTTCCCGGGGAACACCATGAGGAGGTTTTGATTGTTGCCCAGGCTTAGTTCTGCCTAAGGTGGAGCAAATATGGAGTCCTATTAAACTAAGAATGAAAATTACAACCGTTATAATCTTTTTTTTTTATTAAATCTGATGATATTTTATTTTTAAACGAATAAAAATGCCTCATTAAAGGTAACATATACATTAGTTAGTAAATATTTATTTTAAAAAATCCAAAAAAGTAACACAAAACGATTTCAGTTACATGTATACAAAAAAAAAAATTCAAAAAAATAACCACCAAGGCAAAAAGTAGATAGATATACAAAAATTCTTTAAAAAAAAAATTTAATAGAACTAACAAACAAAACTATATTATCTAATGTAAAAAAAAGGAAAAGAAATATTTGAGGAAAAATATAAAATAAATAAACAAAAGTCTAATTAAATTGTAAGCCAAAACCCAAAACAAATAAATAATTCAAATAGCAATCTAAAATGAAATTTTAAATCAATATGACTCAAAATAAAAACAAAACAACAAAAAAAAATAAGGATATACATATATAAAACTCGTATAGAAAAAAAATTATAGTGAAACAAATTTTCATCCGAATATTCCACATTGTAATTTATGTAACTAATAAACAAAAAAAAAACATTATAGTGATATGATGACCGGTCAGTCAGTCAGTCAGTTTTGTGTATTTAATTTTTTATTAAATCACTCGTTTTTTACATTTAATAATAATAACAAACAAAAACATATTTACATAGAATTAAAAATACGGGTATATGCGCAAAAACCAGCAGCAAAAATTAGTATTATATAAATGTAACAAACCAAAAATAAAATAAAAAAGAAGTATATCTTGGGAAATAAAATTAAAAAATAGAAAATAAAATAAATAAAATAAAATTAGAAAAATAAAATAAATTAATTTATAAATGTGAAAAAGTATTATTATTTGTATGCATGTACGCATACAATATTAAAGAAAGTGTGTACATGTAATTATTTATAAGTTGATAAGTAAATAAACTGAAAAAAGTCAAAAGAAATATATATATATGTATGTTTAATAAAAAATCGTTGTTTTTCTAAAAGAAATGTTTTATGATTGATTTTTGTGTCGTATTGAAAATTTATTTCATGGAGAGTTAGTGGAATGAAACTTGATATTGATTGACATTTAAGTCAATTGTGTTCACAATTTTTAAGAAAGGAATAGTGATTCCAGTTGTTAAACATCAGGTAAGCTTAAAAATTGAAGTTGGGGATGGAATTTCAGATGCCAAAATATTTTTTTTCAAAAGCTGTTTTGCCAAATTTTTATTTATTTTTGTTTGCCTGATACCTAAAGATTTTATTCATACATGTAGGTATTTTGAGAGTCTGGCAACTCTGGTCACCAGGGTATTTTGCTATGTTAGAAGAAAAAATCATTGGATGATAGGCAACTTTTTGATATATTTCAACCTTCAGGACGTGACTGGTACGAGGATCTCATTTATGACATGCCAGCGCACATTTATGGGAATCCAAAAAAAGAGACAAACACGATACACCTTCTGTAAAAAAACAGACAAAAAAAAATTCATCGAATTCCAGCCAGGGCCAGAAATAATAACGGGCTTTTCGAAATTTTTATAGAAAGACATTATACATATTTTTTTAAGCCAAAAGTCTGTCCTGTCATTCTGTTTTCAAAATCTAGCGATATCCCTGTATAGTTTCTGAAACATTATTTTAAACTCAAAATAAAAAAAAAAAAGTCTTTCAAAACTCAAAATTGTGAAAGTGTAGGCTTTCAAAGCTTCGGTGGTGGTGGCAACCTCTGTAGAACAGGAGTGGCCAGGGGATAACCACCCGTACTAGAATAGGATTTTAATTGAAATCTATCTTCCATTTCAACCTTATGGACATACTAAGTTTTTTCTGTACTTATAGTCCATGGCCGTTGGATCGACAACAATGCGTCGGATGAGAACGCTTTCGACGAAAATGATGCTTTCGTTGGATTAAGTACGATCGAAATTTTTTGTCTTTTTTTTCGAAAAGTTATGGCTTGATTGAAAAATGGAATTCTGTCAATAAAAAAAAACACCATAGCATGACACTGTAAGTGCTGCCGTCTGAAGTATTTTTTTTAAATAAAAAAGCCACCCCCATTTAAAAAGGGGGAGAAAATTCTCCCAACGATATCGACTTAAGGCCATTACCTCTATCAGTGGTTAATTTTAAAAACTATTTATGAGAAATTTCTATAAACGTACTACCACTTTTTCTGGCTCCTAATGCAGGCATTCCAAATAAATAAATAAATAAAATATATGAGACAATTGATGATACATATTGTATTTCTTAAACCCCCTTCTCCGAATCGGACAGTGCTGCTTCAACACTTCTTGAAAATTAGGTAATTTAGGGCATGACTATTAATATATACAAACTGAATCATCATGTTAAAATACGAGGTAGACTTGCCCCTTGAGTGTTGTCACCATGGCAACACTTCTAAAAATCGATCTGACAACATGATTTAAAAGTGCACAAACCGTGAGGTCAAAACAGCCTTCCGTCAGGTTCTTAACAGTCCTACTAGTATTTTAATTCTCGAAAACTTAAATAGTACATAGCTCATTAGATAAAGTTAAATCGATCGAAAGAATCGAGGACCGGTCAATCGTTCAGGAAAAAGGTTCACAATTTTATTTGAAAAAAAGTCAATATTACAATATTCTGAATATCTTTGAGCTATTTCTTGTAAAATCAAATTTTTTTTCATAAATCTGAAACAAAAAAATTGAACTGGAATATGAAGAAGGTATAATAAAATAATGAATGAATAATATGATGAATGAATAAATAATTAGTTGGCAGTATGGTGTGGTAGTACAGAGATTCAAGGATAGGTGCCAATGCTGCAATTGCAGAACTACGACAACCCTGTTTGTGAACTGCGTTTATAAGTAATGCTGCTATAACAAATCGGACTGTAAAGTCCGAAACGTATAACCAAGCTCTTGATGGTGGCCATACGGAATTCCGGAACATATTACGGGGCTTGGAAATTTAATTTCAATTATTAGAATCCCGCATGGAACCCATCATGTATATTTAAATTTAAAAAATTAAATGAAACGCATTCAATTTCATGACAGTTACGAATCCTTAAATTTTTTTGATGAAAACGCTGGATTCAAGAATGACATACGACCGGCGTCATTGCTTACGCTTATTGTCAATCAATACTGTAGAGTTGCTCTTACCAACAATAACAAGACGTTGCTATTATTTCCAACAAAAGTTATCTTTGGGGAAGCCAACACTTGCTTAATGCTGTCATCAACACTAAAGTCAACAATGGTGTAACACTAAAGTCATCACTGGCACTGGCGTAACCCTGGCGTCAACTAACATCACCTTTTTGGGAGGACATTCACTCTTTTTAATTTCAGAAATATATTTTTTTTTATTTTTTCAACCAGAAAAAAAATATAATCAAATAAAAGTATTATTGTTTACATAGCTTAAAAAAGCAGAAGCATTTATTCTTCGACATTGCCATCATCTCCTGCTGCCACTAAAATAAATCAAATTCTTCTTTCTTCCTCTTTCCACAATATCTCTTAAGTCTGCATTTTTCTGTGCACGAGAATACAAGTGCTAAGTAAATTCTTTCAACGGACAAATCCAAATTAAATCGAAAAATAAAATAAATAAATTCAAACCCAACTCAAGCAAATCCTTATTGGTAAAAAGAAAATAGAAAAATTTATTTTCAAATATTTACTTGACATGAATAACACAAAAAAAAAGCTAAATTAAAATTTAAACCCTTACCCTTATTTTTGTTCAAGCATTTGATTGCCAATAAATTGAATTGCAAATTCACACTTTCATATGGTAAATACGTTTAAATAGCCATTTTGTGCAATCTAATTAGTCACACTACCTCAGTCTATAAGGATTCCCTAAATTAAACTGCATTCTCTCAATAATGCACCTCGTCATCGTCATATTCCAATAACAAACATAGTATAAAAACTTACTCCGAATACACCAATCAAATTTTTTTTTTCGTTTTTCAAATCTAGAAATGGAAATAAAAGTGAAAGCAAAGGGGAAAATGTCCTTACAAATCCTTTTTCTGCTCACAATTCTTACTTTCCTTTTAATTACACAAAAAAAAAATTAGGTCCTATACCCTACCCAATGTGCCATATACACACTGTTCCATTCGAACCAATCCTTTATAGAAGTCCTTTGCTAACAGTCCTTGTAATCGACTTAGAAAATTGTGGTATGTGTTTCTATGCAGGGGTGGATTCTTAAATGTCTTTAACTATTTACTCTTCATAAAAAATTAATAACTATTAAAAAATCTAAATCAATATTGACAAAATAAAATTGAAGATATTTGATGTTAACTAACTAAATCACCCAAGAAGCTTAGCTAGTCTAAAATATCTTTGCCAAAAATTAGAGATAAAATACGAGTAAATTAAAACTCTATACAATAGCTGAACTTGTTCAGATTGTGCTGCCATTTGCCCTTCTAAAGCAAATCCTTTCCAGCTGTTGTATTTATATTGCGAAGGGTGCCATCTCTTAAGAGTGAAATTGGTAGCTTCATTTTGTATGTATGTATAGTTTTTAAGATTTCGCAATTTTCAAATCATACGAATGAAATATTTTGAAATTTGCTTCTTTTCGACCGAATTCGACAGCTTTGATTTACAAAAAAAAAAAAAATTGAAAAGTGCTCAACTCATGGTAGCACGAATCGTTTTTTTCTTTAATTTGCGATGTTTTATTAGTCCTGCCATGGACAGGGTGAGCGCATTATGTCTCAATTTTTTGTCAAAAATGGTTTCTACAAACTTTTACTCATCGTAAATCTAAACACTTCGAACAATATTTTTTAAGAAACACAAAGGGCAAAACAAAGCATTACAACACAAATAAGATTTTTTTTAAAATCACAAATTTGAAGAAAATTCATTCGTAAATTTTGCAAAATTGCAAAGTTAATTTTTTTAAATGGCACCCTTTGAAAATTCAACTGTACTTAGTTAAGACGTATTAAAGGCAAATGCCAGCACAAGTTGGCCACATCGAAACAATACTTTAATTTCGAAAATAGCGTTCCTTACCCTCTATACAATTGCTATTAACAAACTCTAATAAAAAAAAATGCTATTCAAAATAAAACTTTTACTTAATCTGAATGTACATGCAATAATTAGAAGATAGTTAAGCACTTTGATAAGTAGGTTTTTATTCAATTAAAACCAAAATAAATTTAGCTAAAATCTTTAAAATAAGAATTACTATCTAACAGGGCCCGTCACTTGCATCAAGTTACTTAAATTCGATCCTGATTCCCGAGATTATGTATATGGGATAAAAGGAGGCATAAAAATTCATGCTTCACAAGAAATTCGGTGGGCAATTAATTAAAAACCTATACCTAGTCTCTGTAGTCAGAGTAGCTTAATTGCATAGACTGTTAGAATCGGATGTGATGTGTGTTTCGTTTGCTTTTGTAGGATTGTGCTTTTTGAAATTAATTACCTGTCAAAATGTCCTTGAGTTTTGAACTTCCACTTGGCATTGCAAACGTTCCTCAAACAAAACAAACTAAACCAATAACAAAAGGGAATTATTTTTTCTTAAGCTTTGTCTGTCAAATCGATAATCAAAACGCACCCCACCGCATCATTCAGAGGAGAGTGTCAAATTGTCTTTTTTTTCTCTTCAGAACTTTTATGTATATGTATACACATATTTCCCTTAAAAATTAATAAAGCACTTCATTAAATTTGTTTCACATAGCGTAGCGTGGGCCAACACAAATTCTTATTTAGGATCGGGATGTTCTTATTTATACACACAGAGTTAAATGAAATATTCATCCATTAATCCGAGTGATATATGATAGAAAGGACTATAAAGAAAAAAATGGTCGTAAAATGTTTAACAGCTTTTTGAGGTGCTATATTTTTTGGCAAACCCCGATGTCGATGATATAACCACTCTTGTGAAATATTTTATTGAACAGAAGGAAAAAGCAAAGAGATGATAAGATGTTAAGAATTTTTAGGTCAATGTTCTGCAAACAGACAAAAATATTCTGACACAAAAGTGAAAAATGTTTTATGGGTTTTGTATTCTATTTTGTGTAATCATTTATCACAACACGAGCTTTAATTTTAATAAAAATAAAAACAATTTAAAAAATATTTGTGTTTGTCCTTCTTCTTCTGCATTTTAAATTTTACCAAATATTTACAAATTGTTAAGAGTATTTGTTTAAATCTCACCGAAAATTATAAATTAAATTAAAAGAAAAAATGTTGTTTTTAATTTTTTGAATTCGTTTTTTACAAAGCATTTTGACTTGATTCAAAGATAATATGACATTTAAAAATAAATTAATTTAAAAAAATGGTCTTATTATGATTCCAAAAAAAAAATTGGACACATACGAGGAGAAGTCAAGGATAGTCCTTTCTTGTCCTCGGAATTTCTAATGGTTTTTTTTCCAAGATTAGGAAAATAAGGCTTGTGTAGGAATTAGTGAACTTAGTTCAGACATCTAGGTTGCTAGTTTGTTTAAGTTCAACTTTCATACGATTGCGTTTCCTGAAATCATTTGCTTCAACTTTTAATGAAATTATTCAGTCTGATAACAAATTTCAGAACTTAGTTATGACATGATCGAAAATCTTACTACTTTTTCTCAGGCTGTGACTTTTAGACTTATCTAAACCGGACCCGTGAACAGAATGGGGGCACAGATGTAGTTCGAAAAACTTGAAATACAAGTCAAAAGTGCTGCAGTCGGAGTCAAAAAAGTTGAAAATGTTCAACTCAACTCATATCAGTTTATCATCCTTTCTGCTAAAAACTCTAGAAATTATCATAGACATTCATCTAAGACAGGAAATAAAACTCTGTCTGATCTCTAAGGCACAAAATACCTACACAAAGTGGAAATCAATGAAAACTGCTCTCCAGAGTACACTCTGGTCGCAATTTAAGACATAGAGGGTGCGTTTAATACTTCATCCAGAACTGTATGGGAGGAGCGAAGCATTCTGGACAGTGTATTTTTAAACTTCTAAACTGATGGTTCAAAAACCAACGAAGGTGTAAAGGAAGTGGCATATTCTCGAAAAACTGAATCTCAGTCTTTTCTTCCGCCTACCAGACCATTGTAGAGTGTTCCAAGCGGAAATTCTGGCCATTAAGGAAGTTCTGCCAAACATCTCTAACTGCCAAACATCTCTAAGTGAGATCTCTGAAAAGTTTGATATTCACCTCATATGAGTGCCGGGACATAGTGACATTCCGGGCAATTCTAGGGCGGACGAACTCGCCAAACAAGGAACAATCAGCCATTTTAAACCTAATCTAACCTAACCATCAACTCATGCGTCTTCAGCTGCGTCATTATGTTGCATTCTGTTCAATAAGTTAGACTACTTTCTGGAATTCAACATTTTATTTCTTAATAAGAAAATTATATTGGGTAGGCAAAAAAGTTTTATTCTCATTTTAAATAAATAAATTCTTTGGATGACAAGGAAGAAAAACTTTACCGAAAAAATTAACTTTGTTGGAACTTCAAGTTATTTTCAAATGTTAAAACTTCTCATTTTTTATTGTGCAAATGAAATTTAACATTGATTCAACTATTTAAATCGCAAATTTCAGTGGATTAGCTGATGTTCAAGACTGGTTTAAGCATGAATTAGTTTGAAAAATGAAAAAATCTCAATTTACTTTTGGAATGCGAAAAATAAGAAGTGCTTAAATGTTCAATTAACTATCTTTGTTTTTTTTTTTATTTTTCAGTGTTTAAATTTACTGACGTTTAGACGTGCTTCAAATAAGTTTTTTTTTGTTTTTGTTTTGGGTCTGCACAAAGTTTATTGTTCATGTACATTGGCATTAATAAATTGAGATTGGTCCAACGCCGAGGTGTGAATGTTGTAGATATACTGCCCTTGCTTCGATCCTTGGACAACTCCTCCTCTAATGATTTCGGTTGTTGATTTTTTGCTTTCAATTCTGACGAAGTATTTTTGGTGAACTGATAAAAGAGAAAATTATTTTGATTTATGAAAAAGAATATACATACGAGTAAGTAAGCCGTATAGTTGATTTAGTTGGACTTTTTCTGAAGTGAAAATCTACAATTTTATTGGATAACTTTATTGGACAAAGTTCGAGCTAATAAGGAGCAATGGAAACATTTCATAGAATTTTTCTATAGCTTAATTTACGTCCAGTAAAGTGGGCTGGTAACGGCTAGAATATTTTAAATTAAAAGAAGTTCTGAAAAATAAAAACTATCCTCAATATTTGGCGTAATACACCTTGGTCTTCAACTAATATATTCCGACGTAATGGGCCTTACCTTTCCCACTCATAAAACTCACGACCGTTCGGAAACTCTTTTGGACAACAACTTAGTTTGAGTACTCGACTAACTCTCTCTAACTATACAGTTAAAAATTTTAATTGACTTCAATTTAACGTAAATCTCGACTGGACTATAAAAGTGAGTACCTACAATGCAGACGGCCAGTGCCAGTGCAGCCATAAAAATTTCCAATTGCCCAAATAATGGTTTTCCCCCACTCCATCATTAAACAAAGCTTAATGACACTCGTGTGAACTTTAAGAACTGCAGTACTATGACACTGGATCATTTGCACTATCACTTCCCATTCCCGGAGTCTCTTATGCTTTAGGTCGAAATTTTCTGAATGGACGCGCACTAGATATTATAATAACATACATACAATACATCCGTATGCAAAACAAGTTCTATAAGCAAGCCACAGTTTGAATGTACACAGAAGAAAGCCACCCCCAGGGGGCATATGTCAAAGTATACATGAAATTATTTGTCCATAATACACAAAAAAGCACCCACAATTACTTTGCAACAAACGAACATATTGAACAGTGCCGCCTCCTCAGCTATTAGCGTTTCCCTGGGAACAAACATCGCGCAACAGCGGGGTACAAGTTTGTAGTGGAGTATGAAGTAGCAGCAACACGACGAACAGATTAAATTGTTCTTCCCAAGAACTCAACCCCAACCATAGGTATAATTCCATAGACTACAATACAACTGGTTGTTGTTATCGTTCGGAAATCGGATAGGACACCCCCATGGCCCCGTCCATGGCCAACACTTTAGTGCATAACCAAGGGTAGTTGTTTATCCACCCAATTGATGGAATCAAATAAAAATATCTTCGCTCATGCAATGGGCAAGCAGTGTGGAAGAACAACAATATTCATACGGTAATGGTGTCCTGTGCAGCACAGGAAGCGGAGGTAGTTCGAAGAATGGATAAATTGACAGACAGTTCGTTTTTTATTTATGAACACAACAAAAGAAGGTATAATAAATGATGGTGTGATGGTGTGTTTGGAAAAGTCCAAGCTGTGTGTGTCCTTTCGTAGTCCTTTTTATGATTGTAATTTCAGTTAAGCACTGGACACGTTACACACTCCTTTTCAGCGGAAGAGCGGAAATTAAAAATCAGAAACCCAAGCTGATTTAAAGTGTTTTACATCCTGACTGGAAGAAGTCTCGTCTCAGTTCGCGTTCGGAGTATCGTCCATTCGTCCACGTAACGTGAATTTCCTTCATTAAAAAAGTTCCAGAGCTCAGTCAATAATAGCCGTATCGATATTCAAACAGTTATAGCAGCGGGAAAAAAGGACACTACCAGCCAGATTGAGATTTCCTGCAATTGGCAGCGGTGCAGTTGTTGATGTCGTCCTTCGTCATGAATTGATAATGTTCTCGGCTGTTGGAAAAAGAGACCGGATATCTGATTACCTACTACCTTTTTACACATTTCCATTTAAATCCGAACCTAATGATGGGCTGTGCATCATCACAGGCCGTGCCTCCAGGTAGTAATGCTGCTACCGCCACCACTATCACTGACCCTGAGAAGTTGGTCGACAATTCGAATCCTGAGGCAAGAAAATCAGGAGTTTCAGCCGATGACAAGTACCGTAAATATCGATTTTGTTTGATAAAGCAAGTGTTGAAAGTGTGAAACTCATTTAACTATTTGTTTCTTTTTCTTTTTCTTCTCCTTTTTCTTGTTTTTATTTCCATATATCCTGCGGGATGTTGCTGATGGGGCAATCGACTCCTTTATATTCATTTTTTTTGTATCATTATGTCATATCGTTGTGGTTGGGTGAATTGACATCGAATGGCAACGAAATCGACTTCGCAATGGTTCTACTTCTACGTCGTCGTCGTCACTTTGGAATATGTATGGCCATACAATGATCCGAACTGACATTCATATCCTTCTTCAAATGGGCTGATATGTGGGTTGATGATGTGGACTTTTGCAATACATACTCGTACAACACTCTTTTCACTCTCAACACTCTTGTGAAAAACTTTTGACAGCACCTGCGGAGGCGTTTGAAATCTCCTTGGATGATGTTGACAATGACAACGACGAGCGAAGTGATAGCCTTATCAAAAAGCATCCTCCAAAACGATTGCAAAAGTTAGTCGAGCAAGCGGCGACAGCTGTTCCAGCAACAACCATTGAACATTTGGAAGAGAAACTAGCCAAGGCAGAAGTTAGACGTCAGCAGTACATTCAGCAGAGAATCGAAAACATCATAACACTAAAATCGAAAGGAGGAGTAAATGGTGGCGATGATGGTGATGGCGAAGAAGACGACGATGGCAAAAAAAACGACAACGATCTAAGTGACGATGGCCAAAAAGATGCTGAAGCAGTTGTCACCAGAAATACCACCACCAGCACCACAAGCAGCAACAGCAGTCAGGATGCTGATGTTGTAGTCCAGCCGACAACGTTGAATGAGACTTCTGTTAGTGCGGACAAGAAGCATATTGATGGCGACCATGCAGCCATCAAAGGCACAAATCCTTAATGGAGGAAAGTTAAAAATACATTTTTTTTTCTTTTTTTATTCCTTCTCATTATATACTCGTAGGTACATTTAAACTATCTATAAAATTAAATTCTAGTGAAAGGTGATAGACGTTAAGGTTTACGGTTTTACATTTTTTTGTGCAATAAAGTAGTTTTTGATTCATTTGTAAATTGACCTTTTTAATGTTTGGATATGAGTTTATTACTCATAAAAACAGCATGACAGGATGGCAAAAAGTTGGTCTTGTGGTTCAAAGCTTAAATGTGGCGAAATGTGGGCGGCATAAAGTATCTTTTGAATTATTTTTATAATTGCCATTGCGTTGTGAAGTTTGAAATTTTTTTTAAAGATACCAACAGATTAATTTCACCACCTGCAGCAGAGTTAGACTACTAAATGTTGCAAAACAAACTAGTTCGCCGCCCCTGGGATCTGTAACTTTTCTAAAAAAAACCGTCAATGCAATTTTTGAAAAATCAATTTAAGTAGGCGCAGTAAAACAACATTTTGACATCAGAAAAATTTTTAGCAACCTGGAATCAACATTGTGTTGTTCCTGAAGGTCTAAAAGATCAGAAATTTTCAATTTAAAAAGAAAACTTCTGCTAACAAAGAATTACAAGTAAAAGCGAAGCAAGGAGAATCATGAAAATACCGTTTTTTTTGTTTTTAAGGTAAGTGATCCTCTCATTCAAATTTCAATATCTCTTAAATTTTTGGAGTCTTCAATTTGTTTGGTGTTATTTTTAGTGATTTTAATGAAATTTCATTTTTGTTTCATCTAAGTTTTTAATGTGAAAGTAAAGGCAGAGAGAGAAATGAAAACCCAAACGAAAATACACAAATAAATAATCAACTTTAACCTTTGTACTTACCAATTTATGTTAAAGTATAAGGTTAAAGGCAAATCAATTTTAAAGATTTTCTATAAGATATCGCATAATATACATACATATATAGAATAGAAAATAACACATGCTTACAAAATGAGGCATACTTTGGGAGGCGAAGTCAAATACATTGGTCAATTTTTCAGGACACACTGTCGATAATTTATTGAATTTATCCAAATATTTGCCAACGCTTGAGTTTTTATAAAACTTTAGTAATAGAACCTGGTTTATTTTGATTCTTATCATAAAAGGAAGAGAAAAAGAATTTCCTTTAAAAATTTTGATTGTTAGTGGTACGAGTATTGTCACAATGTTTTAACTGGATAGTTTGAAAAAATAACTCCTGATTATTATTCTTAACAAAAAATAATTAAAATTTATTATCAAAGGAATAAAACCTTATACAACTAGGAGTTTTAGAGTTTACTGTATTTAATTTATTTTGGACTTGATTAACTTCAGCGTATTGCAAACCATTGCATTCGTAGAAGCTTTATCTTGGCTGAGTGAAAACATGATATCAACTTCAGATATCAGCATCTTAAATCTGTTCATTCTGCTTTCACTAAATTTATCATTGCCCATGGCTGTCAATGAGATGGCAGAACAGCTCAACATTCACCTAATCTGGGTGCCGAGCCATAGAGACATTCCGGGAAATTTGAAAGCCGAAAGAATTTGTAAGAAATGAAACTCTAATACCCATTTCACCTAATAACACAGAGGTGTAAACTTCTGCTGAAACAAAAGTCTCAAAGGAAAACAAACACTCACTCACAAATACATGGGCAAATTCTTAAACGCAACATTTGCAAAGCAAACCACATGCAAAGCAAATGAAGAATGCAGTTGAAAAGGCAAAGCAAGTGAAGTGCGCAAGATATTTTTGATATTTGCCGAAATACATTTGCGCATGAAAATAAAGTCTACTACATTTAGGGACAATCTGCTTAGCAGGGATGTTTACGTTTGCATTTTGGAATTGTTTGCTTAGCATAATTTGCGCAAGTTTTGCGTTTAAGAATTTGCCCCATGTCTGTGTACCAAGGCAATCAAGCAACGCTGGATTATTTGTTGCCAGCGAGTAGATCACAAACTAGCTCGGTTATAGTAGTCCGAGACGCGGGACACTAAAAATTGTAAGATCTGCGGATTCATGATTGATTCATGAAAACCTTGCGGAAGAAAAATAGGTGTCATAACAGGCGACTGTTTTATAGGTAAACACGCCACAAGACTTGTCGTATTCTCAAACAATCTCTGCAGATCTATGCATAAGCTGCTTGAATAAAGAGGAGAAGAAAATAATTCCACATCTTTTATAGACAGATACTTTCTCGCTCGCTTCATCAAAAGCTCCGAATGATTTTCGTAATGACGATAATCAGGTAATTCTTCTAGTGCGGTATCACAATGGACCCAGCGTCTAAGCGTTTTTCCGGGTAATCAGATAAGCCTAACCTAACCTCTTCTAAATTAAAAGGAAGGCTTTAGAAATAAGCTGGATATCAGAAGATACTTACATATGTGAACGCTCTAAGCAAATTCGCCAAAAAACTGGGTTGTTGAAAAGCATTGCCTTCACAGGAGAATGCTTAGAACAAGCTTAGAACTATCATAAAGGAAGGAACATTTTACTATGCTAGCCATGCATGTTAGCTGTCAGCGTTTGGCCCAGCAGTAGACAAATAATAATTTGGCAGTCATAAAAAAATATTTTTGACACGTGATGTAATTGGTAATAGTATATAGGAACCAACTGTGGGAAAAAAGCAGAATAGCTGTGGAGTGGAATCCAAAGAATCTCTGGAGAGAAAATTGCATAGAAAAAATGGTTTAATGACTCTCCAATTCGGTCTTTCCATAAATTATAATGAACGTTCCTCTTTTTGGACTACATTGTGCAATTTTAGTTCATAGTGACTTTTTCTAATTCAGTAATTTGTTTAAAACAAAAATAGTCGTCCACTCGGGCGTATGTGTGAAATTTTTGATTGAACAAAATTCCTAGAAATAAGTATTTGAGTAAAACACGTGGAAGGTGGGTATGGGTATATAATCAAGCAGTACATGAAAGATTAAATTATTCGTTATTGATTTTTATTTAAGGGTAGCAGCATATCCATATAAGTAGTAAACAAATTATATACATAATGAAGGTCAATTTATTAGATTTGAACACAAAAATTTGATAAAAAGAATTTGATGTCTCTTGATCGACTGCTATAAAATTGGAACTTCGATTTAAGGTAAATGGAATGGTTTGTTCTTAAAATAACTGGACAACCATTAGAGACAAGCTTATTTTTAGATATATCTGTTAATTTAGCTATTTTCGTTTTAAGATATAAGAATATGCATCATGCAAACTATTTTTTCAGAAAATCCATAGTATGAGCTAATCAGCTAATTGCGGTCAATTAGTGCCTTTTAACCAAAACTTCTCAAAGTTGTATCAGAACGTTAATCCGCTGTAAACAAACTATTCAACCATTTCTGCATGAATCAAATGTTTTAAAGGGTCATTTGAATTATGTATGTAATTAAATTATACGAATATGTAAAGTAAAACTCAATCTCATTTATTTTTCATGTTACAATCATTCGGAAGTGACATGAAAGAAAATCGAACTATGCCATTTTTATATAATTGTGCAGCAGCATTTGTTTCTGATTGGATTACAAAACTAACAAAATATACATATTTCCACACAGCCCAGCCATACATCATAATATTATATCCTTGGAATAAAATCATAAAAACCAAATGGGCACAAATAAAATACATAAATAAAAATGGTTGAAATGCCTCTGCCTGAATTGAAACAATCATGTGCATAAATTGCGTATGGTCCTGTCTGCTCTTAACGGACACACAAAACTGATTATACAAATTTAATATCTTCCTATTTTCAATGTCAAAACTGTCAGTGAACAAATTGAAAGTTCTGAAACAAAACGTGTACACATCAGTTTAAGGCAATTTAAAATATTTACATAAATGGGTTTTCTCTTTTAGTTCTTTGTTTTTTGAGTTTTGGAAAAGCAATCTGTAATTATTAAAGGCTCATCATGAAGAGAGGTCTCGAAGGTATTCTTGGTAAACTAATATCCGTAAAAGAAAACCTAAAAATCATAACGGTATTTGTCAAGCCGTTATTGAGATATGCGGTAATACCGCAAAAATTCGGAAAATTTCCTAAAAACTCTTAAAACCATTTTTTTCATTCAGAGAATTTTTTCCAACATTTTGAAATGCAGTTTTCTTATAATTATTTTTGAGAATACAAATACGAAATTTAATTTTATCCTTGCAGTGGAATAAATCAAATTTAATTTTTGTTGTGAAAGGAATAAAATACAAGGCCTGTGTTAAAAATCTAAAGCAAATCGGTGGAAGCATTAAGACTGACATTTTGCTTCCAGGTAGTTCTCCGATGAGCTGATCGGAAATTTTCTCCGACGAAATTAAACGCATGCCATTTGCATGCGATGAAGTACTTCAAATTGTTTTTTTTTTCTTTAATATTTTCTTCGAAGTCCTCCAACAAGTTCTTGGAGCGGAGCTAGATTTTCTTTTTTCCGATGACAGCTACTTCGAAGTTCGAACCGAAATTGAATCTCCAACGACGACGGTTACCTCGATAGGGCCGAATATAATATCGGTTAAATTATTATGACATAAATGTTCGGATATTTGTAAAATTCTCAACCTTGACTAAAGCATTAGTGCAAAAAATTTCGCTAATCTGGTATAACTTTCAATTCCTTACCCTTCAATTGAGTGTTTAAGTACAAACACATTTCGTGTTCTATTGTAACTTCTTTGGTGTGTAAGTCGAAGTCCTCTATTTCTCTCTAATTTGGAAGCGCTAGAGTCCATGAAGAACCAGAGCGTGTTTATTGCAGCAATGGAGGGACCTACAGTTGTATGCCAAATCCTAACGGTAACAATGAGAAGCACTCTATTTTTGATAAGTGATACTCTTGGAGAATTTGTCAATTTCTTGCAAAAGGGCAGAAGCTAGTTTTGTTGGACTGTTTTTAGATGGACGAGGCTGAAATCGAACCCACACCTCTGCCATGACTGAAGATGTACAACAGAGGAAAGGTCTATTCAAACTATAATTATATTCGCAGCTACAAACCAAAAGAATCCAAAGTGATTTTTACTGAATTAATATCCCTGCCATCTTAAAGGACTCTTCTAGCCTGGCTGTCGCCACTATTTGGTATTTCCATTATCTCGAGTATTTTATTTTTATAATTTGTGGGCATATTGAAAAACAAGACTGCCTTTCAACAAGAAAATCGTTAATTCGCTCCTGGGAACACAAACAAAAAATCTAGGACGAAACGTGGTAAAAGCAAAGCGCATAGGGACTAAGCAGTCAGTGAGAAACTTCAACTCTAAACCTGACTACTGCAGATATTGCGAGCCACACAAGCCCCACAGATAAAACATAATTCGATTCGTTGGAAATATGAAAATCCACAATTGCATTGAAATGGGATGAAACTGGCACTTTTCAGATTATATGCTGTGTCATCGTGCGTTGTCACCAACAGCACCAGAAACAGCAGCAGAATATAACTACAGGACAACGACACAACGACGACCTGTCAACCAGATCGTAGAAAAGTAGAAATAAATGAATGGGACTAAAAATAGGACCACACAACACACCATAAAATTTGTGCAAAAAGTCATAGCGAATTTGTTGGCCCAGTACGTGATACGTGCCACGAACGTGCTCATGACCATGTCCTCCATCAGCTCCTGCTGCATGTTGATTGCCTTTGCGTGTCTCAAACCTGACACGGGTAACACCGCGCTGCCAACAGACGCGTTCGATGATAGATAATTACATAAATGTATTCAAGAGAGAAAGAGAGAGAGAGATCATAATATATAGGTTGGGAAAAAAGTATATAAATCCTTCCTTCAGTTAAGGAGAAGAGGAAGACCGGAACAGGAGCGTGAGTTGATATGTTCCTTATTGATTTACTCATATATGTTTGACCAGGACCTGCCATAAATTGAAACTATGATAACATCAACAGTTAGCATTTCGTGCGTCGCGTGCGTCGTCTGTCCGAACTCCGAAGGCATTGTTTGCGGAATTCCTGTGGAGAGACTTTTATGGTCGGTCGGAATTTGGTGCTGCTGGGTGCGGGGTAAATAAGGAGCGGGTGTTCTAACAAAAATGTCATGCCATGGGGATAGCATAGGATTGCGTGGTTTAACCGGTCATTGACTCTTCTTATTTAAGGTAGGAAATTGTTTATCGCCAAAGACTATGAAAAATGTCCCTAAATACAAAAATCCACCCTTTCGAAATAATAAATTTGACAAATTTATCTACCTGATGATAAATAAATCTACCCACATATTTATGTATATTTTTAGATGACCACCTAGCCAATATTTTGTACATATGTATGCACGTATATAATCTGCCCCCATATGTTTTTCAACTCGGCTATATTTTCAATTTCCATAAAATTTGACTAATGAAGTGAATAAACTCATTGTCAAATTCAATTAAATGGAATTGTTTTAAATGTATAAGCCATTATGATTGTGGGTTATTCCAATTTTTTTTTTACAGTAAAAATGGTACTTTTGGGCTTTAACTGTTGAACTAGTATATGTGAAATAATCGATACTGAATATTAAGTTAAATGAAATTCAAAAGGAGGTGATGTGTAAAGCTTTTGTATTAGCCACAATCGATTTTTTAAGGGAATTGTTTGTGGTTGCGCGAATTATTTTAATGCTGAAACGTAATATGAATGGTACATTATGGAAGGTAGAAGAAATAATATTCAAATAAACTAGTGAAAAAAATCATTAGATCAAAAAAAAAAAAAAAAAATCAAAATTATCAGGTTATAAACAACAGAAAATTGTTACTCAACTGTTACAATTTCCAAACGTTATTCCAAAAAAGGTCTATTTTGTTCTTTTGACAGTTGTTCAGGGGTACCATAGTCGGATCCTTTTTTTGTGAGTTTTATACTGTACTATTTATATTAATCATCATCTTAAAGTTTAAAATAAATTGCAAACTAATTTCACAAAAATTCCAAAAACGCATATTTTGCATTTCATTTCATTTTTCTATCGTTATTCTGTGACAATGTAAATTACGAACTTCTGGATTCTGACAAAATGTAAATACGACAAATTTAACGGACTTACCGGGATTGATATTTTCAAAAAGAGATGATTTCATTATTGTTTTATCTTTCTTTATCATAGAGAAGCTTCAGATTTATGAGGCTGGTTCACAATACAATACAGTCCAAATTTATATTTTTGTCTGAATGCGTTCTACGAATTATCGAGATATATACTTGTAATTCATTTCAAATTTGGTTGAAATTACCTTATTGGGAAATGAGAATTTTTATGGGAAATGAGAAAATTTTAAATTATTTAATTTTTCTAACTAAAACGGACTAGGCTAATACTTAAAATATTACCAAAAATGTTTTCTTACAAAGTTTGTGTCTGTTACATTAGGTTTGTTCGATGTAAGCACTGGGTCGCCCTAGGTCGCCCTGAATTCGCTCTGAAGCGTTTTATATATGTAGCTCTTTTTTCGCCCTAGTTTATTTGTTCTGTGTTCGATGTGAGCTCTGAGTGAGCTCTGGGCGCACTCCAACCGACCCCAGTTTTTTCTTAGAGCGAAAAATTAGAGCTGTCAAAATTCGTATCCGCTGTTTGGCACAAAAATAAAAAAAAGTAAATAAATCTACAAATGAAATGTTAAAAAATCAGCTGATAACATTTCTAGCTCTGAGGTGTTCGATGTAAAATTAACACCCGAGCTGACCTGGATTTTTTGACAATTGAATGACATTCTCCAGGGCGCCCTGGAGCGAGTTACGTCGAACAAACCTATTAATGGCCGGTCGCACCAAAGTTTTTTAAAAATATAACACGCTTTTAATGGCGTTTTCAATTGGCAATCTGAAAGCAGAAAAATGCATTCAGAATGCGTTCAATTGGGCAAAAGTGACAGCTCTGATTCTGAAAAGAAGAGAATTTCTCTTCTGGATTTGAAATCAGAAGTAAAAACAGAATTACTCACACCTTCAAAGATTTAAATATCACACTTGATAAACTGTGAAGTGATTGCTTGAAATACTAATACGGCCACACCAAACTTCAAATTTTTCAGAATCGAAAAAACTGTTCAATTGGGATTCCGAATCTTAAACCAATTCCGGATTGCCAATTGAAAACGACATAAGTCTTAATATGACATTTGTCATAAAAACGTCACTTTTAAAAGTCTGTTAAATATATACCTGTCATCATTTGCAGAATCAATTATCTTAAATCAATTTTATGTTATGAACCTAGTTATCTTCTCATAATGCATATAATAGAAATAAAATAACAATAGGTAACAATTCTTTAATGAATATGTCTTATTTAAAATTGCATAACATAACAATATTGATTCAAGAATTCTATAGAAATGTCTACAAAACAAAGCAACTGTGTCATTCTAGTGACACTATTTACTTTAACCTGCACCTACTGGTTTACTTAGTTTCGATACATTCGCCATGTCTTATAATACGACACGAAACAAAACGCGTTTATTAAACATGACAAGAACCCACGCCACCACCGCGTCCCACCGCACCGCACTGGCAGTCGAAGTCACTATAAAGTTAACTTATTAACTTGCTGGCAAGTATCGCCCACCAAATTAGGTAGTTCCGCAGTTTCTTCAAATTAACCATGTCGTGGTTTGCAAGTGGAGGAACGAGGAAATTATAGCTCCCCTTCGCGGGCGCGAACAACAGTCTTCAGAGCGGAAGGAGTTTACGGATACCATCATCTTCAAGTCCAACCATTTCAAATCAAAGTACTTAATACTAATTATTATTTTCATCATAATTACATTATTTTCGACGTCTGTCATCATCAGGTGAGGTGCCTTCACTTATTTTCCGTGCGTTTCGTTCTCGTCGTATTATGTATACATACCTACTTATTAATAGGTAGACGTATAGTTTATATTAGCGGCACACGGGCTGGACTTTTTAATTATTCATTAATTTGATGAGTAGGAAAAATTAAGGTAAGGTTTTTTTTTATTTATACAGAAATTTGCATTAATGTGCTTGTTAAGTGGCGGGGACCGCTTGGCGATAAATATAGTTTCGATATTAAAAAATACAAAAAAAAAAACACTGCCCACCCCAAAGAAGGCGATCGCTACTTCGACCTAAATAAGGAAGGAAGCAGGCATACGCGTTTTGGTCTCAATAAGGAAATCAGATAAGAAAACCTGAAACTCAGAAGAAACAAAGAAATGTTTTTTTTTCTCTGTTTTCTATAGCTATTATTATAATTATTATTATTTTCTTATTTTTGTTGGCTGCGGTGAAAAATATTAAAATGCAAGTTCTGTTTTAAAAACAATATTCTATCTGGCTTTAGATATTAATTTATGCAAAAATATGATGTAACGATGGTTGAGAATTATAAGAGTAGATATAAGGGACGTTTTTAGACCCAGATTTTTTATAAGTCAAAGCTTAGAAGTTACACTTTGGAAATCTATTGAAAAGTTAACTTCATTTCAATTTTAATCTTGAAATGAAATATTGGGATGCAGTCCAACTCGTTTTGAAGCTCAACGAAAACTGAAGAAAAAAAAAACCCGGGTAGTTGGAAATCAGCTCTCTACACAAATAAAAACAAATCGCCTCTGGTATATTTCTCACTGCCACAAACTCTCCGGTCGGAATCTTGGGTTTTTTTTAGGTTATTGCCAGAAATCACTAAGTATGTTTTGAATGGAGGCTCATAAACAATTATCATCTTCATTTTTAACGGCGATTGTCATGTTTCCGAGTGGATGTACAACTCCACTTCTGTTCATTGAATTTACCTCAGAAAACGTCGACAATCCTCCCGGTTTCGGATGTGGACAAATAAATGCATGTGTCGTTGCATTTGCTTGATCCATGAATTTTTGCGCCTGTCCTTCTTCCGCAGTATTTCTGGAACGTTAAGTGTGATGTCATTGCCTTTTGAAATGGTTCTCAGGACATCTTCTTATTAAATGACAGTACCAGCTAAGTTGGCCATGCCTGTATTTTAACCAAAATGGATTTTTTTAACATGAAGGCTTCCTCGGATTTTCTTGCTTCTTATTCGAGTCACTCCTGTTGTCATGGAATCATCTTCATTTCAGTATCGGTCAATTTAATTTCATATATCTTGTACATTGTCTAACCCGCTGAGCCGTATGCAAGCGCTGGACAAACAACTGCCTAGTAGAGCTTTCCTTTTAGTTGAAGAGCATTTTTCGACCACATAAGATGGCAGAGTTTTCTTCCATTTTATCCACTTTACTCTTACGTGAAGTTTGCTCGTCATCACAAGATCGATTGGTTTTTCGAAATGAATTAGTACAATATCCAATCCCCAATCAACGATCTTCATGATGTGTGACATCAGCTTGATTGAACGGTTGCTTTCGTGTATCACACATATCCTCTTGTGAATTGTATGAAGGTAACTTTCCCTACACTGATTAGGCGTCTGGTTACCGCAAATAAGTTAGGAGATGACCCATCTAGCTCAGATGTCTTCCATATTTTTTTTTGCAGAACTCAGAGGGTATCTCGTCTGGTCCCATCCCTTTCTTTACTGCTACACTAAGTTCTTGGACTGTGATATCGCCGACTTCTTCATTGTTAGGTGCAGATATTGGAATGTTTAGCCTCGGAAATTGTTCATTTAAAAGTCCGTGCCAACTGTGCAGAAATTTTGAGTCATCTACAAGGAGTGGGCTTTGAATTTTGTTGATGAATTTCGATTAACGAATTTCCTGAGCATTTTTTTTTCTCTGTGAAATCTACTTCGAGGCTTGCTTTTTTTATCTATAATATTAGACGTCTAGACGAGCACATTGACCATGCTTTGAAAATCATTTTTTTCCAAGTCATTACTGCTTTGGCTTTGTCATCTTAAAAGTTTTCAATAATTTTTCGATTCATTGGTGAGTGCAAGTTCGCTCTTTAATTTTTGTGTGTGCTCTTCCTTTTGTAGAGTTCCTTACTCTCTTAGTTGTTTTCTTGGTAAATCCTTTTTTAATAATTTACTTAAACCTTTTGCAAGACATAAGTCAATTTTTAAACAGCTAGTACTATTAATGAAAGTAATGCTGCCTTCGTCCATTCAGTAAGATCACCTAAAACCAGAAAGTTCATTGCTCTCTCCCCTTAACTTAACACAACATTATTTAATTAGCCAAAATACCTTGCGTTTCCCATGATTAAACTTTTATGTAATCCATAACGACATAATAATTTGAAATAAATTTTTTGCTGCTACCATATCAATACACCGATAAATATTTCGTTTTTAAAAAGGTGCTATCAAATGTCACCAAAGCTTTTAACTATAATCTTTGCAAATAGTATAAATTCTTTATCTTGAACCCATAAAAGGTAACATAATAGTTTAATAACCTGACCAAACCATAACTACACATGTAATTATAAAACTCTTTGCATTTGCGTGGGCATTTTAGCTTTGAGCCATTTTGGATAAATTTCTTACATATGTACGTGTTTTCGAACTACTCAAAATTCCACAATGTCATTTTATATCATATTCATCATTGTTCCATATAAAATAAAACATCATTAATTTCCAAAGAAGATGCGCGTAGTAATTAACTGCATTTCGAGAATATATTTTTAATTTATGTATTTTTTGTTTGATTTGTTTTTGGCTAAGTTTTGGCTCTTCAAGAGAAAACTTTTAGATTTTTTATAAATATTCGAAAGAAAAATGTAAGAAATTAAACAAAAACTGTGAACTTTAATCATTAAATTCTTTTTTAACTCGAATTGTATCTCTGCTTGATGATGCTGCAGCACCCATTGTTAATGATGATGATGATGATGTTGCTGCTGCTGCAGCAGCTGATGTCGATGATGATGAAGCATTTGCTCCTACTCTGGAAGCATTGTTTGCTCTAGATGAAAGGTCTGTAACCTGAGTTGATCCACCCCCAATGTTATTGGCTGCTGCAGCTGCAGCCATAGAAAGTGGTATGGTAATATATTGATGTCCACTTCCATCTAAAAAGAAACAGATAAAAAATATGCATAGAGAGAGGGAAATACAAAAAAAAAGTACTGAGGAAAAAAATCAACAGAAAAACAAATCAAAGAAAAACTTAATAAAAGTCAATCACATTTGGCCCCAAAAATGGTGGCCAACCAGATGTCAACTGCACAACCAATCATCGATCCGATTTAAGTACCACACCGCCCCTATGTCGCGCACCCCTTTGCTGCGCACCGCACCGCAAAACCGCACCAACGCAGCTCATATGCAAGTTATGGTGGCGACAGTGCGCACAAAAGTTATGGACATCTTCGACATATTTGCGGATTAAATGCATAAAGTATTGGTCGGTGGAGTAAACTAAATGCCTCACGCCGACATGTGTAATTCACCAAAAAGGAGCACCGATCCGATGTCGTCGTTGTCTATACGCCACTGACCATGCTCGGATCGGACTACGAACGATATAAGCGGACGAAAAATGGACAAATGGACAACTGGACAACACGGCAGCAGACCAGAGCATGGCATGCAATTATTTGACTTGACTTGGCGACGACGGATGGACGGACAGACGCATGGACGAACGGGCTTGGCATCGTACGCGCGCGCTTTCATTTCAATGCTACAGCTACTGTTGCAGCGGCTGCGTAGGAAAATACAACTTTACTGCCCCCCGCTCGAAGACGACGGGTAACGCAGACGGACGCAGTGTGAGTTCCTTTTTGGGGCGCGATTTGAGAACAGTTCGTCCGCTTATTTGCCTTTCGGGAGGAGCATCGATCAATGGGAGCTCCTTATAAGTGGGCCCCGATCGTTGATATTATATTACGCAACTGGGGCCGTCGAACGGGCAAACATGGTGGTGCGGCGTGGCATGGCGGGCGGTGGTGGCTGAGGCTGACACAGCAAGCGAGCGCGCGCGCGCCTTTTATTTTTTTTTATATGCAGATGTTTAAGGAAACGGTGAATGAATTTGATTGAAATGGAAGTTCAAGATGTGTGAACCTCATCCCGATTTGGAAGATGGATTAAGTTATTAAACGAATTTGGCGTCGGCGTACGTTGCGCTGCCAATGGTGTTGTGTTTTGTTTTGGATTGGATTATGGAACTCACGACCGACGACGACGATGCGGTAAACTTTCGGTTTCAATGAACTTCACACGGCATCAACTAAAAGATGCTGGAGGCATCATTATATTTGTTCCTTACCTTCTTCGGTGTGCAGTTGCAGGTGGCCCGACTGAATTAGACCTAGAAGCACCTCCTGGGGTATGTTAGCAAGTGCTGATGCCGGATAAACAATGTTACTTGGCTGCTGATTTTGGTTTGACGTCGAAATTGTAGACGATGATGACGGTGCTGGTTTGAATACGTCATAATAGATGGGTTCATTATGTGTTGTCACTGATGTCGAACTAGTAGCAGTAGCAGCTGATGATGATGACTGCTGCTGTTGACTTTGGAGTTGATTGTTGGTTTGATTTCGAGAAGAGCTTAATGGTGCATCAGAAGAAACAGCAGGTGGCGACGATTCAGTCAGTAGGGTCTGGGTGGCCTTCAAGCTTGGAGGTCCTGGGGAATCAACGTCTGAAGATTCGTCTGATTCATTTCCTGACGACATTGGTGATCGGTCGTCCTGAAAAAAAAATCAAGAAGAAAACATTTCTAATAAATTCTTAATGTTGCAACAAAGAAATAAAAATTGAGAAATAAGTAAAGCTAAGAAAAAAAGCATCGTAGTCGGGAAGTCTAGTTATACGATGAACACCACAGCACCATCAGAGCAAATAGCCATTCGGGGCGAAACGGCAATCATCGTGCTTAAAGTGATGTTTGGAATCCTAATTAGATATCAAATTCCACGCAATGCGCCTCAAAGATTCCTATTTGTACACAGTTCAGCTAAAGTCAGTACACTTAAAGAAAGTAACTTTCATGGAAATATATTTTTGATTGATGTGCCAAAATAAGTTTTAGAACTAAGCGGCGAATGAGAAACGTGAGTATCACTTACATAGAAGCTGGATTCTAGTTTTGTAAAATCAGTTCAGTTTCTTCTTAAAAAAAAAACTAAACAGAAAGAAAAACCGGAAAAATGAAATTCCAAAAACCTAAAAGCCATCTCCCAAACCTTAAATAAAGAAATTAAATTATCGAGAGAAATAAAATTCGAAAAATTCAAAATCAAGCAAACTTGAAAACCAAAAATTCCACAATTTTTGAATACACAAAATTTTGAAAATTCAAATATCAAGTAACTCAGAAAAATCAAAATTTATCTTAAAAACAGAAAATCACAAATACCAAATGTATCGCAATTGAAAATTTGGGTAGACCAAAATGTTAATTGGAGTCCAGAAAATATAAAGAAACAATGTACCCAGAATTTTCCAACCCATTCTTAAATTTAGCAAACCTTAAATTCTAAAAACTGCTTTGGGAACTTCCCAAAAGTTTGCATATCGAAATTCAAAATTTAAAAAAACCCACTTCAAAAAAACCCAATCTCCAAGAAGCAAACAATCCCAAATACCCGAAATTCCGAAAATACAAAATCCAGAAAATATCAATGGAAATCCTACTACAAACTCTCCCAATAAATTAAGATTTTTGTCTGTTTGGTTCAAATGAATGAAAAAAAAAACGTTTCTCTAAGTGTATAATAAATAGAAACAGTTGAAGTCTACAGTAAAAAGGCTTCTTTCTAATTGCTGTTTGTTTTCGTTTCTTGATCTATTCCCGAGACCTCTTTAGAGAAGAAAATAATCAATAATTTATTTATCTTGAGGATTCCCAACAAGAATCTTGTTGTGGCAGAAAAGATAAATAGATATTTGTTCCGTTTAAAGATGCCCTTATATTGCAGGAGGTTTTTTTTATATTATTTTATTTCTTTTTTTATCTAGCATTGTCGCTTTGGCTTGTATGGGAAATGCGCGAGACGAGAACACGCATCAGGACTTGTGTCCTCTTTTATTATAGATATTCTATGCGATCATCATCATCTCAACATCACAAATGATCTTTGCAGTAGTTGTTGTTTAATTCTGTTAAAAGTTTTATACACCTGACAGAGAGCGAGGAAAACAATTGGTTACAATTTAATTGTACTTAATAACTGAACTTATTTCAAACTATCAATATTGGGCCGGTGAATCGACAAATTTTAATTGTAAGTAGTGGGCACTATTACAATAATTTCACTTAGTTGTTCAGCCTCAAGAAATGGCCGCCATCTTGAATTGTCTCCAATTTAAGGGTAAAGCTATAGTTATCTCGGTATAATATTTCATAATTAAAATTTTGTATGCATTTTCCCGAGATCCTGACTTATATAATGCTAAAAGGTAATTTTCGCACTCATTTTCTAACGGTTAATTTTTTTCCATTGTATTCTACAACATTTCAAGAATATTAATCCAAATAACAAGACAGTTCTGGTGGTGCAAAACTTTCGCTAGAAACTTAAAAAAAAATTTTAAATTAACACGCACGCGTGTTTAATACGTGTTTAAAATTTCGAACTCGACATATTGATCAGACTCGACATTACGAAGATAGAGAACACGAAAAAAGTTTGTCCCGTGATTCTGTGTGTCTGCTTGCCTGGTACCTCGACATAGAGCCGAAACTACTACAGAAATTTTCTCTAATAGTAAAAATCTATTATGATCTCACTTAATTACAATTGTTTAGTCAAAAAATATTTTTCAAAAAACAGTTATTAGATAACAGTTACTGCTATAGAACCAGACTTTCGGGTTTCGATTTTTTCATAAATGGTTTGACGGATTGCGATCAACACTTTTATGAAATTTTTGGATTTGGTACAAATATTTTTTTTTGGAAATTTTGTTTTGAAGTATATACTAACAGGGTGTCCGGTAATTCAAGAGCCGTACTTTGGGAAATGATTGTTCTGCAGTAAAGTCTGATTTTCAACTTTGACATCAGTTTTTGACGATTTAAAAAAAAGCTAACTTTGGTGTACCCTGACTCATGTTAAATTCGATTTCTCTGTCAGTATTACTAATGGTAGGGACCTCATTTTACACTCCTTTCATAGTAGAAATGCTATCCTTTAAAACTACGTTTAAATTGGGCTGATATGTTAAATGCAATACATATTTAATGTTAAGTGATTTTTGCATACGGGAGAGTAACGAAATCCTGGGGCACAAAATCCTGAATCAAGAAATCCAGCAAATGAATGAATACGAATAAAAAAATATTCGACGGGATTTTCACAACAATTTTTAAAGTACTATTTTGTACTTAAAAAACATATTGTTGAATTCATTTGATAAAATTTTCTATTTTTGATTAATTTTTAATCAGATGAAACACTTCACTCAACTCTGATGTTCAAACATTTTCAAGAATTATTTTATTAAATTAAATTTATTAGTAATCTCGAGGGGTAATTTAGATCTATCGTATTTTCCACCTATTGTTTTAAATGCTGTACCTATCGAGTATGCTAATACTGTAAAAAATCTTGGAGTTATTTTTAATCGTGACCTAAGCTGGAAAAATCACATAGCATTCACTGTAGGTAAAATATATGGAATTCTTAGAACGCTTTGGTCAATGCAGTATTTTACAGCAATAAAAGTTAGAACTTTACTTGTCAAAACGCTAATACTTCCAACAATAACTTACGGTTGTGAAATTTTCTGTAAACTTTACAATGAAAGTAAAAGGAAAATAGAAGTTGCATTCAATAATGCTGTACGTTATGTTTATGGACTAAACCGGCTAGATCGAGTCTCACAGCATGCAAAAAACTTAATAGGAATGCCCCTAGAAAATCTTTTTAACGTTCGAGCCTTAACCTTGTTTTCGGATATACTTTTAACTCATCAACCTACTGATCTTTATGATGAAATTCGACATTTGAATACAAGTAGAATAAGTGGTTTGATAATGCCACGTTTTAAGTATCTTATCTCTGAACGTCAATTTTTTGTCCACTCAACTCGACTATGGAATTCTTTACCGCGTGAAATAAGAAGAATGAATTGCACAAAACTAATAAAAAGAGAAATGAAATGTCACTTCTCAAATATGTAATTAAAATATTTTTTATTTATAACTTTAAAAATATGATATGTAAATTTTTGAATGTAACTTTTAGTATTTGTAGCTATATTGTTTACTTTTAAAAGCTTCACTTCTAAAAAGATATTATATCTTACTGTGTAAGCTTGTCATAAATGAAATAAATGAAATAAATTTTTTCCAATTCGATTGAACGTAGCATGCGACGTCTACTGTGTTGTCACCTCCCAAATTATTTAGATTACCAAAATAAATTCCTGAAATTTTATTCTTTGTGTAAAGAAAAATTAGTTTCCTTTAGTGGCATCAAATAAACACGATTTCAATGTAAATGCAAACATTTCAATTGTCCTGCGACGCAAAACGACCCCTCACAACATCAAACACAATATCGTGTGAATGTTTAATATAAAATCTACGTTCTTGTATTTATAATGTCTTCGATTTGGGAGTGGAACGTTTGGAGTGTCGTGAAATGTGGACATAAAACGCATTTTAACGAGGTTCTTCGAGACTTTCAAGGCTTAAAGCTTTCAATCAGATTGGCTGAAAATGGTAGGGCGCGGTATTTTTTTTTAGACAAATACAATTATTTCGTCGCACAATTTTTCAATAGCGTAGTAAAGAATATTATAATATTAAATCCTAAAATGCAACAAAATGTCTTGTTGGCTCTGTGAAAGGCAAAGCTAAGAAGTAAACTTTTTCAAACTAGAGACTGCATGTCTGTGATGTGGATGATGGTAGAAACATTCCTAGTGCGGCCACACTACATCACATCACTAAGTTCCTACCGGCACAATGCCATAAATGTAATTTACGCGGGCATCCGCGATGGCAGACTTCATGTCTTCGGCGGGTTTTGGTTCTTTCGTTCGTTTCATTCCCCACTCTCTAACTGCGCATCTTCAGGGAATTCGAGCTATTTCTATATACTCTAACCATCAAGACCAAGAGTGTCTTGAGTTGTTTTTGCTGTTCTGTTCGATTGTGTGCTGTTGTTGTTTTTGGTATCTCTTTGCCACTGGCCACAGCAGGAGCATCATCGCATCGGAGAGATTCTAGGAAAATCGCAGATCAGCCAACAACTCACTTTTTTGTGCGAGGCGCGTTGGCATGATCGACGAACGCCATATACGCTGGGAACAAGTTCGCATCGCTTCCAAACAGAAGCCGCATTATCCATATAGTTAGTTGTTTGTTAGTCCTATCCATCATCGAGCTATAAGGAGGGGGTGCTGCTCCGCTGCTGTTTTGCTTTGGACTAACATTTTCTCTTGAGATTGTTTTTTTTTTTTTTGTTTTCTTAACTTAATATAAAATTAATATAACAATCACATCGCACTGCCTCCGACGCCACCGCCGCATCACAGGAACACTCCTCGCCCAAGATTCCACATCCATCAGCACTGGCACTCCAAATGTTATATTCAGTGCAAAACGCGCGTACGTTTGCAGCGGCATTCCTACGGAACTATATGGGATGCGGTTGAAGGTGCATCATATGTTTCGAAAGATGCGTTGTCGCATCGTGTAGTGTATCAGTCCGAGTGTGGAGATGGTAATGGACGTGATCCGAAAAAGGCTTCTTCAAGGTGGATCACCTAAATAGACATCCGACGGATCTACCAGTTAATAGATTTACCAGTTCAGCAAACCAACCAACCAACGAACGTATCATGTTAAGCGTTTTTTTGTGGGTTTCATCAACGTTTATAGATTGTACTTTAATTCTGATGATCACAACAGACGGACACAGTGGAGCATTTTTAATTTTTTTTTTATGTATTTATATAAGGGTGTGTCCGAACTGCTTTATTGGCATGAAATATTGCTTTAAAAAAAATGAGCCTAACATTTTTAGGTTAAGAGGTCTCTCAATCGCACTATTGTTTATAAAACATACATGTATAAAAGGATCTTAGTGATTGTATAGTAAAAGTTGCCGTTTAACAGGATTGTTAAAGCTTAAAGCTTTTTTTCAGATTGCGACTTCAAACTATGCAATCAGCATTCTTTTTCATTAAAAATATTATCGAATTGTTTTTAAAAAATCCCATTTGTTTTTTATGCTATGTGTATTTTTATTTATTATAAATCCAATTTCTAAGATCAGTAGGGGTAGGGGATAGTAGAGATCTGAAAAAAATATGGAAGTTTTGATTTTGTTTACTCCTGAGGAGTTTGGTTTTTTAAAATGTTCTTGGAACAACCTATAAAGGTGCGATGGGAGGCAAGGAAAAGCCGCCATCTTGAATGATAGGAAAATTTGGATTTTGATAAATTATTTTGGTGAAAAAAAAAACAAAATGAAACAGATTTTTTTTTTTCAAGATGGCGACTATTCTTTATACCGAATCGCACCAAAAACTCGCATTTATAATAATGGTCTCAAGACGAGACCGCTTTTGAATGCGATAGTTGTTTTTTCTTCAAATCCAAAAATATATTCATTTATTTTTTATATATGCATATGTACATAATTGTTCACGAAGAGTAATATTTTCAAATAGTAAATAATTTTGATTTTTTCCAAAATCTTACTCAACTGTTTGTTAATTTGAAAGCTTAATTTTTTAAGCAATAATTTTTTCGTATTATTGATATTCATTTCAAGTGGTATTCTTCTTAAAATAATATGAAAACCTTATTAAATTTTAATAAGTATTTCTTCTTTAAATCAATGCGATTTCTCTATAGAAATATTAAAAATTCTTGCTTTCAATGGGGCATATTCATAGTCGTCTGACAAGTTGTTTCTTTATTCTAAGCTAACTTGGAGTCTATGTTATTGAGGCTAGTTTGACTCGGTTCTAAAGTTTGACTATGAATATGCCCCAATGTGTATTTGTACTACCAATATACGCTCAAGTACCACTGTAGGAAGAATCGACAATATACGACAGTAATTCGTAAAGACTTCTTGAAATCTGTTCAGTATTCAGTTTATGTAACACACGCGTTTTTACGCTTTGTCACAACTTGCAGTTGAGAATTTTTATCAAACCATTTCGAGTGCAAAGTAAAATGGCAATTTGCGGAGATTCCTTCCATATTTTTTTTTGTCGTTTTAGTTTTGTATTTTTTTATTTTTTTCTCTTCAGCTGCTATACTGGCGTAGATTGCTATAAGTTTTAACGAGAAGGAGGATTCAACAGCAGATCAGCGCGTCAGTCGTATGCCAAAGTTGTAATGTTCGAATTACAAAAAAGGACAGAATTGTAACCGGAGCTGGCCTGCCATCGATGGCATCACCCGCCGTTTGAGCTATTTCTCTTTTCCATCACCATCCATGCATCAACAATCAAGAATCGACCATCATCATCGCAATCCGACATCCATCGGCCAGCGCAAATGAGTGACATCTTTGGAATAGGGTCAATGATCAGGCGCAGACATTATGGCGATAGATGATGAGTTTTATACGCGCAGAGAGAATCTTTCTATACGTACATATATGATGATGCTTTGACTTTGAAAGACGTGACGTTGCTCAAATTGGATTTGTGGTGGGAAGATTTCTGTTTCTTTTATTTTTTTTTCTGGTTAAAAGTTTTTAACTTCCTGATAGAGGACTTGTTACTATTTGACAGATCGTTATGAGGTTTTGTGTGTTTTTTTTATAAAATGAGAATAGTAGAATGTTTCCTGTTTTGGGATTTATAGTCACACTTTTGTTATTCCTGCATCAAATGTGAAGATTGATGGAGAGTATTTTTATAACCTTTAATTAGCCTTGTATGTACCACAGCAGTCTATAAGAAAGTTAGCTTAAGCCATATTTAACAAAAAAACAATTTTTTTTCTTACAATTTTGTTTATGTTTATGTGGAAAAAAAACTCTCTACTGAGAAGTTTTGGTTCTTGTTCATTTAGAGAAGCGTTTTATTTAACTAAATCTGTCATTTTATTTAATAAAGCAAAAACTAAGTGTGACGAGAGTGAACTCCTTGGAAATGATTGCGGTTTTGTATTTTAGTCAGCGTATAAGTTTTAACACCTTGCATGGACTTGCACTTTGAGGTAAAGCGGAATTCAACCAGGTTATTTCCAACGCACCTAATTTTTCAGATTTTTAAATTCACATTCAGAGATCATGAGCATTTTCACTACTTAGTTTTTTTAATTAAAACGTATTATTGATTTAAAGGTATAAATTCAAAATTTTGAAATGGTTGGCAATATAATTCCTGCTTTTTTGCCACATTTTTGGACTTCAACCGACTGAAAGTTCTATTTAGATAAAGATTTTGGATGGTTCCTCACATTTTAGTTTTTGATAAGAAATTTCAATTCAGTCAAAAATATTATTTACATTGCAAGTATTGGTGCTATTTGGCATCAAAAAGTGACGATTCACAATGGATTTAAATCTTCCTTAGGGTAGTGTTTTTTTACTATCTCAGATTTTATATGCCGGAAAGTTCCATTTAGAATATATGTACATAATGGAGACAAAATTTGAGGTAGATCATGTCTTGGATTATAAAATTCTGAAAATAATTGGGTGATCTTTTCAGAACAAAGGACCTTGACTCAAAGAAACGACCTAAATCAAATGAAAGAAAATAAAGAACTGAATCGCACAAACTTGCTCTTATTTTAAATTACTTTATAATAAACAAAAATAAGAACGTCATTAGAGAACAAAAGTGTAATATTTATTGTTTGAATTGTTGAAATAAGCCAAACAGAAGTTTAAGCTAAAAATTGGAGATGTCGTCATTTTATGTAGGTACCTATCATAAAAAAATTATCATATGCAAGATTTTAATACTTAATAATATATTCTTAGAACCAATATTTAAAACAAAATATTCATACACATATGTATTTTTTGAAAAAAAAAATCATTGGTTCATGCTTTGTTCTTGTAAAATAAAATTATAGAATTTAAATTTGTTTTTGTAATTAACCAAAACACAGAACTTGCCTAAAATATCATCAACGTTTTCGTTGCAATTTAATATGATCAATTCTATTATTTTAACAAATTATTTCGTCAAACCAACCCGAGTCAACATTAAAGAAAATGTAACATTGAAAAATTTTCTTTCTTTAACATTTACAATGCAATTAGTAAGATTCTGTTTGATTTAACATAATTTTTTTCATTGTGTCATTAAAAGAAGGAAAGTTTAATTCAGATAATTTTTTAGCTACCAGTTTGGAATTGATTAATAGAGCGATTTTATTCACTATTGCTCAACTTGCTGAAAAATCCAGAGTTGGTCAACTTTAGTTGATTTCAAATCCGACGTTGAAGGGAAAGTTGAAAAATGCTTTTATTCACTATATTAACTCTTAACTCCAAAGCCGAGTTGACCAACTTCCAGTTTCTAAAAAATCCTTGGGATATTTGTGACAGATATGTCCGTTTCAACTTTTGATTTTCAGTAGTGTATTAAAAAAAAATTCGAACACAATAGGCATATACAAATATGTAAGAATTCTGATTTGAAGTAATTATTTTATTTTATTTTTTGAATTTCTAAAGTTGAAAAAAGTCAATCACAACTTCACTGATTGATTGATGTGAAGAAAAATCCCAAGTTTCCTCACTAAATTCTACTTTTTGGGGAGTTGAACAAATCAAAAGTTGACCAATTCTACAGTTGTAAATCTTAAGTTGTTGAAATCGTTAACTTCGAGTCAATAAAAACAATTTCTCAGGTTTAAAAAAAAAATCCCCGAGTTATATTCAACTATGACTGAATAAGTTGGGCCTAAGTTTACTTTTTATTAAAATAGTATCATCGTAATAATGGAAAATTTCCAAAAGAAATCGGTTTGAACAAACATTTTTTTTTTTTCAAAGTTTTGATTTTCATTGAACATGTACATCAATCATTTTCCAAAGTAGTGTCGATAGATAAGGAAATACAGTGTTTTAATGTTTATAAAAATGTAATAGGCGTGTTTTTTGACAAAATTCTACTGTAGATCGTTTTCTTGATTATCTGTAATGTAATCTCTAACACTTGGGCGTACTTGCTACTTCAAAAGAACATTTAATTCAAACTATAAATATTATACTTTTGGAAATGCACATGGTAAATAATAATTTATTTTGTTTTCTAATAATACTTATTGTTTCTAATGCTCTTTTACCAGTTAATATCTTCTAACAACATTATAGTTGGAGCAGAACATTGTTAATAAGTTATTTCAAGACTCAACTGCTTTTAAAAGGGAGCGGGTCATAATCCTGTTTGTCAAAATACTGTATGAGCAAAATACTGACTTGCAAAATCCCGTTTTGTAAAATCCTGTACCTACGACAAAATACTGTATTTTCATACTGTATTTTTTTTTAAAGAAATTTCCGTTAAAAATACATAAGGGTATGTCATAATGCATATTTTAGCCAAAAATCACTTTTGAAGATTTAAACTCTAGGGGGTTTAGGACACTTAGCTTAGCCACAAATCACGTTTAAAGATAAAAATCGGTTTATATTATTATGACACATTTCTTATTTGCGCGGCTAAAATAATGTGCATTTAAATGTATGACAAGTAAGTTGGTATAATTCATTCTGAAATCAAATTATGTTTTCACAAAAAAAGAGAAGAAGAAAAATTGAAAAGAGAAATAAGAAAGAGTAAGCCAACAATTACTACTTGAGAGAACTCAAGAAATCATTTTAGAGGGAAAATGAAGTGAACGAAAAAGAAGTAAATAAGTGTAGAATTTTATTTTCTCCCTTTTTCTCTTAGCTCCTAATTAGGTACCCACCTACATATATTTATCAACAATAAGCTTGCTTTTTTTTTAAGTTTGATGTTTTATTATAGATTATCAAAGTTCTGAAAAAAAACTGTAAAAGAAATATCGTTTTGATAATGTAAAAAAGTGCGCGCGCACTCTTTTAATAGAATAGATTTGTTAGGAAAAAAATAGGCAAGATATTTTGCGAAATATTTATATCAAATGCTGCAAAACAAAGTTAAATATTACAAAATGTTTTATCGTTCTGTTAAATATTCACCAAAAAAAATAATTCGCTAAAAGTTAAAAAAAAAACTTGGAAATTTCAGAGTTTTAGAACAAAATTTTGATATACAATAAAATCTCACCTGACTTCACTGAAACCTCAATAAAATTCTTTTCAGAGGGAAATTATAGCCAACGATCGAAAAACTGTTTCATCTTATGGTGAGACTCATAGTAGTTTCCTATTAAAAATTGATCATACCAATCCAAGAACTTTGTTTCTTCTATATTTTATAACTACGTACGTAAATATCTAAATGGGCTGATGATAATGGTCAAGAACTGAACCCTAACAAAACTCAGGCTTTACTGATATCAAAGAAAAAATATGACACTGAACAGCTCCCAATTTTCTCCCTAAAAATTCAACAATTTCATACGTTAAAACTGTGACTAGTATTGGCATTAAGGTAACGAATGATTTATCTGGTAGGGAACACATAAACTCTGTTGTTGGACGAATTTACGGAACGTTGAGAAAACTCTGGATAGCAAGTAGCTTTACACCTACTGAAACACGACTTCGACTAGTTAAAACGCTTCTTGTTCCCATTATTTCATTTTCGGAAGTAGTATATCCTAAACTTGATTCCATGTCCGAGCACATACTAAGTGTTGCATTTAATGACATGATTAGGTATGTGTATGGCATACGTACACATGACCATATATCCCCCTATAATACAAAAATTTTAAATTGTACTCTGCAGCAATTTACTAATTTCCGGAATTGTTTATTTTTGCATAAAGTGATTCGCACCAAAAAATCCAGTATCTTTTTGAAAGAATAAGATTTTGCCACTCATCTAGAACAGGAAGTATATTAACGCCATCTTTTAATTTTCTTAACTCGTCACGTCTGTTTTTTGTTAATGGCATTCGCCTATGGAATAATCTAACGGGAAGAATTAAACAATTGAGAGAGATTGCAAACTTCAAACGTGAAGCATTTAAACACTTTTCTAATACGCATACACAATCATCTTAATTTTAACTAAATTGAAAGGAAGAGAAAGGGAGAAAGAAAGAAAGAGAAAAAAAATATATATATATAATATATATAATATATGTGTATATTTAACATTTAAGTCATAATTGTATACTTTAACCAATGTTGAAACATACTATAAAAGACTAAGTCTTATTGTATTATCCAATAAAACTGAATTGAATTAAATTGAATTGAATATCGCAGACTAAATTCACAGCTTCCAAAAGCAATGTTTATTCTTAATTTTCTCAACAAACTTGTGAAGAAGAACGTGATTTTGTTCTTTGATGATTCGTCTTTTAGGGATAAAAATTTCTTTCATATTTAAATGCAGATTAAACTAAAAGTTGGAAACGAATTATTTTGTATTATGCATATACTATTCCACTCAATAAAAAAAAAAAACTGTTCCCAACACAACCCATGTCTGCATGCAGTATGCTGTGAATCTCCATTTGACAATACCCGTCCTGGATGTCAATTCAAAAAAATTCAGTCATTAAATCCTTCCAGCCTTTACACTACAATGCCTTTAGAATGAAGCTTTTAAACTCCTAGCTGACCCCACACCTAGATGACGAGCAGTCCACACGTTCGCCAGAACACTGACAGCTGCTAAACTGCAGTGGAAATATATCAGTGTAACATTGGAGCACACAGCATATAGCGGCAACAAATCGAAGTCACCTAATTGCATGGCAGAACAATTGAACAACAAAATGTACACACAACAACAGTGTAGTTTGACTTGGACATATCAGGGGGCCATCTGAATGCTAATCCTTGCGCGCTCCGAGCGATGGACGACGATGTACGCGCGGACATAAGAAAACAAAAAAAAAAGATCGACGACGCGACACTCGTAAACTGTTGTGTCCGATATGTCTGTCCAGTAGGAAACTATTCAAGTGGCAAATCTAACCGCCACCACGTTCGATTTTGTGTGCAAATTGCGTACTTAACCACCCTGCCATCGCCAGGTCTCGCTTAGCACAGCGATGCACGAAGCTCGATTCGATTGACACTCTTTTTGGTGGCACCGCCACCGGCCGCCGCCGCCGCCACCGCCGCCACCGCCGCCGCGCTACAAAAATGAACTACCGTCATTGCCACCGCTGTCGCCGCCAACAGCCAAGCCTAGCAGCTAAATTTATGAGGTGAATAGGACATTACGTTTCGAATGTCGTGTAAATTCTATCTTTGAAAACTTCATGAACCACACAAACGTAATACTAGCAGTTGGAATCGTCCGCAATTGCTGCCGATGTCCAGTTTCGAGTCCGAGTCCGATGTTAGTGCGGGAGCCATGGCGGGTAATCAGTTTTGTTGTGCAAGTGTCGGTCTAGCTTTCAGGAAGCATCCGTTGTTGTTGACTCATCGAGCGGCATGTTGCTTGGTTGGAGTCGAGCCTTGGATTTAGGTTCCACATGCAGATCTACGATCAATTGAATTTCGATTGTCTTTTGTGTGTCGGTCGGCTACCGCCAGCAACCAAGTTACAAGATTTGGTTTTCTGTGCGCTGCGCTGGTTGCACTGCGTTCACTGATGGGTCACCTTATAACCAAACGGACGCAATGGGCAAACTTAATTTGCATTTTTATTTTTACGTTTTCATCGAAAATGCACACACATTACTGCTGCGGCACAATAATAATCAATGGCGGCAGATGCACAGAAGCTGGCCAAATCGATTCTAACCATAAACAAAAACAAAACAAAAAACGAAGAAAAACAAACACAGCTCCCACTGGTCTCACATTATGTACCGTACATAGGTGGGTATAGCTTATGATGATGGAAAACGAAACGTCTTTTACTTATTTGTGTGTGATGGCAAGATCCGATCGGCCGCAATTCAACCGATTCGATTCGATCCAAGCCGACACAATCGAAGCTTAGATGTCAAGGTGCAGCTTGCAGCATCATCAGCATCTGAAAAAGTCTTGTGGGTAATCAGTGTCATATGCAGATGGAAGTGGCGGCACAGGTGGCCAAAGTAACCCGACATATGCCGTCGGCTTGTTAATATCAAATCAGTCAATCAAACGCGCCATCAATCAAGGCGCTTTAGCTTTTCCACTATATGGTTGTAATGTGCTGGATGCTGGATATAGATAGAATGTAACTACAAGTACACTCAGAGAAATCAAACTACATGTACTTGAATTAAAACAAAAAATTAGTTCCGATTTATGGATATAGTGTAGGTTCAATTTGTGCTACAAAATCAAATGAGCTCAGCGTTGGTGGAGGAGATAGAGGGTGCTATGAGGTGTTTTTCTTTATTATGTAGAGTAGAATTGAACTGTCCTGAACTGTCAATACAAAATCGTGTTTCTTTTTTAGCTCAGAGCGTTTTGTGTTTTTTTGTGTCGTTCTGAGCACTCTGAACATGCTCAGAGCGCTATCTATGATCTCAGAATAAAATGATAGACAAAGTTGAAAAGCTGAACAGGAGTATGACAGTTTTAAAATGACAAATGTCAACGGTGGTTGCTCATGAAGTGCATTTGAAAAATAATTCATAGTGCTCAGAATAGAATACGCTCAGTTCAGAAAATGTTTATAGTAAGCTTGAGTTTGCCAGGCTCTGTTTAGAGCTTCAAAAAGAAAAAAAGAAAAAAAAAACATAAGAAGTTCTACGAAAAGGTAAAAAAAAAAACATCTTCGAGCAACAAACTTTGAGCCAAAGTCTGCAAGGGATCATCGTAGTAGAACCGCGGTCGAAGCTGATATTATGGAAAACTCACTTCGTGAAAGTATGTCACGACCAGCTATAAGGAAGCAAATTCGATTTAGGCATCGAAGACAAACAATTTCGGCCATCAAACCGAAACGGTTCGGCTGAAGACGTTTGTTTGTTGAGGCCCTGGTCTGACCCAAACAGTAGCGCCATCTTAAGCAAGTAAAAAAGATTGACGAGCTACTTGATGCGCTCCTCAACTTACTATTTGACGGACTGATTTAATTATTAAGTTGACGGGGTACAAAACTTCACACAAAACGCTTTGGTGAAGATTGATGTTGTTGAGATAATGGGTGAGTTCAGTCGACGAAGGGACTGCAAGGCAAAGGCAATTTTCTTGTCTCTAATTGGCCAGCTGTCAAAAAGTTTCCTGCAAATGCAGGTGACTTTTGACTGGATAGTAAGGGAAGAAACATCTCCCTTCATTTCAATTGCAGTCCCTTAATTCTCCTGAACGTACCCAATGAAGGATGTAGCATGTATGTATGTAGGTACTTCGAAACGAAATCGCCTTTCAAGCCATCACATCGCTGAAGCATTTTTGACGGTAGATTCTAGAAAAATTTCGCCATTTTGAACGTGGAACAGAGTAAGAAAATTTTTGCTGGATTTCACATAAATAACACTAAGTTTGGAAATATTAGAAGTAATCATTAATTAAATTAATCAAAATTGAACTACAATGAAAAGATGACTGAACTATGTTCATTGAACTTGTTTAATCGTGAACTAGACTTATCTATTGTAGTCTTCAAATAATTTCAAGTTGAAAAAACTATAGACGTAATTTTTTCGTTTTACTTATGCACACCGGGCTTAAATAATTTAAGTCTCGTTTCATTGAAATGCCTCTAACTTTGCAAAACTTTATCCGATTTTCATATTTTTTTCTTATCTATACACAATAACATTAAACTAATATTATTCCTAATTAGAAACGATTAATTTTGGGATTTTAATTTTATTTTACTTTAGAATCAATTTAATCATAGTGAGGCAAATTTAGTGCTTAAAGGCTTCCCTAGACGGAACAGGAACAGTCGGATTCAAAATTGAAACAACAATAACAACGCGTTTCTATGTTGAACTAATTAGCCCACTAAAAATTCCGTCTAGTTTTGTTCACGTTTTCAAAACTCGATGCTGTGAAGTGGATTGAAATTGATACGGGATAATCATTGACCCGATGATTTATTTGTGCTTTCAAGCTTTAACATTGAAATACTACTAAATTTTAACACGCGTTTCACAAAACAAAGTCTCGTAAAATGACGATAACTTTGTTGTGGGTTTTCACTATTTTCACAAATCTAACTAATAGCGCCACCTATATAAAATTTTTTGGAACTTGGAAAATACTCGAAATGTTTTCTAATTGGAGCAGCGGAGTTTTGTGTCTTCTCATAAAGGTATTTCAAATCCTTGGAACCCACTTACCAGGACAGAAAATATACATTTTCTAAGCCTTTTACAGTTTAATCATAGAATTTTCATATTTTTTTGGCGTTTAACAGTAAAGTTAAACAAATATTTTTATTTCATTTTCGATTGAAAAAAAAAAAAACAAATGAATAGTGTATTTGAAACGGGGCATATTACATAACATAACCAACTGATTTTCTGAACTGAACATTATTACTGGAAAGATTTCATTTCCGTCCCGTAAATTTGATGTCCCTAGCAAAAAATCATACCTGCACGTGAACATCCCTGATGAAAAAAAGTTCAACCAAGTTTTACAAATCGGAAAACTTAATAAGAGTATTTTTTCTCAGTGCAGTGGGTCACCGAGCATATCCGAATTGGATGGATGTGTTTGGCGAGTCGGTGACATGATCACCAAACTGTGCCGCACTCAGCTTTACAAAGCTCATTAGAAATACACCACGACTTTTAATTATTTTCTGTTTGTTCGTTCAACGCTCGACGCCGCGCCACCACGCCGCCACCAACGTCATCCAGCTAGCAGCCAGAGCGTTTAGAACGTACAATGCAATACTTTTGAGTAGGTTCAATTTTTAAGTCAAATGAACCTCGGCAACCTCCCCTGGGATTGTCACACAGTGGGAAAGCCGACCAATGAAATCAAATTAGCTTCTCTCATTAGTGGATGGAAAAAATTCCAACTGCCAGAGTTGACATTTTTTTTTTCGTTTTTTTTTTATTTTTTACTGATTTTTAAACTGAACTTGCTGTCAGACTAGCGGCGCATGATAAATCACTCAAACTGTTACAAGAGTGAAAATTGAAGCTTCATATAGCCAGTTTGTCCTTTTCGGTTCGAATTCGAATTGGGATTGGGATTCGGGCTTTCCGCCATCTCCACCACACCGCAAAAACCGTCTCTCAGGCTGCCATTTTGTGTAATTCTTACTTTTTGTTGTTGTTGTTTTGTGTTGCCACTGAAGCAATAAGTGGTTATAAATAACTTGGAATGTGATATACTCGGCCAGGTATACCTTACCACCGAGGTAGTATAGCTGGCTGATCTGCGCGTATATATAGGAACGCGTACGCACGACAGGCCGACTCGATGGCTGGCTGGCTGAATGCGGCTGACCGCCTGCCGCCAACGATTCCAACGCATATTGCTGCTTGTACATATATATTTTGGCTTGGCATTGGAGTCTCTGAGCGCTTGTCGTGGCTGTCGATATTGTCCTAGCTGTTGTCGTCGTCGTTTGGCCGTCTTCGTATCTGACCGACCGACAATGTTGTTGTGCGTCTTATAACGCAGCAGCAACAGGAGCTATATTATTATAGAGAGATGTGGAAGAAGCAAAGTGCTGGAAATTCTTCTTGACAAAAATGGACAAAGACACTTGAATTTATTATTGATTTATTTAAACAATTTCTATATAAAAGGTTTTGCCAACAAATCACACTGTTTATGTTTCCAATGCTATTTATAATTTAATGTTTATACATATGTATATATGTTTGCACATACATATATATACACACGAGGTTAAACATACATATGTACATTGGGTATTGATGAAGGATTTTCATAAGGCTCAGGTATTTTTTACTTAGTTTTTCAATTTTTTGTTTGTTGTTTTACAAATGTGATATCATTTAAAAAGAATATTTTTTTTTACCCAAATGAAGTTGACTAACCCTAATCTAAGAATTTTTTAACACGAAAATGTATGATATGCATACATTTTCTTAAAGATTATGGCCCTCATTATGAATAGCGAATCGAACTTAAAATCTATCGAATTCGATAATTTTGTATTAAGATTAGCGATTCGCAAAAAGTGAGTTCTCTTTAAATGTCAAAATTTTATCGAACTGTCGATTTATGGGTTATCGATCAATTATGAATAGCGAATATTCGACAAATTTAGCGTTCGAACTGTAAATTTTTATCGACTCAAAATATTTAGTATATACTAATAGCGAATGCATTTTGGTCGTGGTCTCGTGGTATATCGTTTGTATTTTTATTGTCTGTTTTTGTTTTTGTTTTGCTATGGCCGACCAAAGAAAAAGGTAAGGATAATCAAGTAAATTTTTATTAAAATTAAAGCATGCATGTACCTATTACGTATGTATGTATGTAATTCTGAAGGACGAATAGGAACTAGTTTGAAAAGTTGGTGGACGTAATGGAAAAAAATCCAGATATTGCGAAAGGTGTGGTAAAGTTTGGCTCATCCAAAAGAATCCAAAAAGCCGTGGAGCTGAAGATAACTTGGAGCAATTATCCCAATATGCGTTCCATCTACACATCCTACTATGCCAGGAAATCTGGATCTTCTGTAGAAATAGTTTCTTCCTTCTTGCTTTTCTGTTTCTGACATTTCGGTCGTAATTCAAACCGGACAGAGTTTTGCTTCAAGCAATTCAATAACGATTGAAACAGTTGGCTGGGAAATACCCAAATCAAAATCGTTTCCCACACAGTTTTGATAACTACCACTCTGCCAAGGAATCGCAATGCGCACGCTAACTTTATAATCGGTGGAATCGCATGGCCAGTCTTCGATTTGAATGAATCTTTTATCTCTTGGAGTACATACATAAATGCATCCTTTTGATGCATTCTTTGATTCTTGATATAAAACTTACAAATGATCTGGGATCTCCAAAGGATAAGAACTGTCCCTGATTTTTCTTCTCAATCTCCTCATTCTAATATTTTCTTGTCTCCTCCTCTCATTATAATTTTCTTCAAAAAACAAATCAATTGTACTTATTATTTTATTATTTTTCAATTTAAAATTCACACAAAGAAAAAAACATCAAATTCACTTCACTTCTAAAATATTCATTTGACATTTGAGTTATGCCATTTCAGTATGATGATTTATTGGCAGCATTTATTTTTTAGTGAATGATGAAGTTCGCTATTAATAATACAGTGATAATAAAAGTTCGCTAAATCATTCGCAACTTAGCGAATTGTCGATTCGCTATTAATACTGAGGGCCTATATTATTTTTGGACTATCTATGGTGGACAAGGATTTTTTTTAGTTGATTGAGCTCTCATAAAATTGCAAAAAATCGTAGGATTTCGAAGACCTTATGCCGAAATACGTTTTTGGATTGATCACTTTAACTTCGGCACAGAAGCAGAGCCATCAGAATTATTAAATTGAAAAAGTTCATTATTGGTCTTTTTGTTTTTAATCTTGAAAGTGAAAACAAAAAACTGGGAGATAAAAATATAAGAAAAAAACAGTTTTCAAAATTGACCAACGGCTAAAAAAAATGTTACCGACTTTTCTTTGATCGCCGATAAATTGAAATCTAATGGTACTAAAAAAAGGGAAACAAGTTTTTTAGATACTTTTCAAAATTATCTTTAGCAGTAGGTAGATATAAGAACGAAACGCGTTTCCTCAATCACTAAAATGTTCGTAAAGACACTTTGTCCTTTTTTCTGTCAGCTCATTAAATTAGATACATCGATTCGAT
Organism: Syrphus vitripennis; assembly: GCA_958431115.1. Taxonomy (NCBI): domain Eukaryota; kingdom Metazoa; phylum Arthropoda; class Insecta; order Diptera; family Syrphidae; genus Syrphus; species Syrphus vitripennis. The sequence goes on along the minus strand of OY288109.1, from coordinate 30,610,623 downwards.
GGCCTTACAAAAATCACTAATGAAAATTCAAATAATGTCAATTCAATAATGGATTTAAAAAGGTAAACGCATTAAAATTATAAACAAAACCTGACTTTTATTAAACTAAAACGAACAAAATATTTATGTATCTATATAGTATATAATCCAATTTTGTATGTTTCTTAAACAACAAAAGTGAAAGGGTGTGTTCATAGACTTGTAATTTTACTATCTATGTTAAATTAGTCAATTCCCACAAACTTCAAAATATGTGCATGGTCATTGTATATAAAACTTATAGTACTATCATCACGATGATTTTTGAGTTGTGTGCTGTGGTCGTCTGAGGGCGCACTTGTATATACCCAGAAACAGCAACCAGAAAATTAGTATGTGCTGTGATCGCCAGGGGGCCGACGTGTGGAACGTGCTGATGATAGTACTATGCAAATTTGTATACAATGTGCATGGTAGAAAATTTTATCTGGCAGTCCCTTCAATAGATTTTGTTATTGTTCAAATTTCAAAACTAGAAAAGGAAAACATGATGATAAAAGCGCTAATTTAAAAAAACTTCGAAAATCCATAACGTGAAAATATAGGTTTTCAAGTTATTAACTGTTAAATTCTTTTGCAAAATTAGTTAATCATTAAATTATATAATTTGTTTTAAATTTATTGAAGTATTAGAGTTCGATAAGTTTTAGGTGCCAATGAAGTCATATTCTTCCACATTAATCTATGAACACAGCCATCAAGACTCGAGCAAGCATCTAACTGATACCAACACTTAAAATTGAAAACAAACCCAAAAACGTCAAACCATTATGCTGCGTTCGGGATGCTTTCCTAAATATGAAGAAACAACTATATAGGTAAGCTTAAAAACCGTTCCTTTCCAATGTTGAATCCGTGCTTCTGGATGCAGCACCTATGGAAGGTAACACCCGCTTTCACAAGAAAGCTGCAAACTTTCACGCAGGCGGGCAGACGAGCGGGTAGACATAGAAGAATTGTGCGAAGAACTATCAAAGAGGAATCAGCACAAATTGCCAAGAGTTGGAGCGAGTCGAAATAAATCTTCAGAAAATTTTCAAAAACTTAAGTTTGTTTTTGATAAATCATAGAACCTTTAATTGCAGAAAATCATTTTAAAATATTTCAAGAACCCTTTTAATTCATTCAATAATTAACCCCATCCATCAAACCCATCATTAAGTAGTCGGAGTTATTAGTGATTACAATATAACTTCTTGACATTCACTGAATCTCCTCAAAAATAATATATAGCTTCTAAAACTGCACCCTTTGACAAATGAGACAAAAAAAAAGATGCACTCGCTTGCATATTTATAATCTTGAAATAATAAACTTGTCACAAACCAAAAAGGACACAATAAAAGCCATACACAAACAACAACAACAATAGTCAAACAAATCACATTCAATCAATTTACATGTTAAATCCACATTGGAGACTTCATCTACATGATCTGCATTTTGCGCGAGCAGGGGGATCAAAAAGTCAAAGGAATTGAAATCGGAAGAACCTAAAACTAAAAAAGAAAAAACTCCATCACAGAATCAAGCGAGAAACGAGCACACGAATGCCGTCATGCAAACTCAAGCCTATTACTCATTATAAGATACATTTTATAGAGTTGTTCGAATTGAATTGTCTCGAGCTTCTGGCACTGGTGGCACACAAGACGAAATCCGAGACTCGCGAGCAGCCAAAGATATTTCTTTTCAATTTGATTATGGATCGCACGCGCTGAATGCGCATCGGTCTTACCTGCACAGAAGCGGAACACAGAAGCGGATATTTTAATGTATATCAAGATCCACAAACCCAAAGACTCCCCAAAGGTAGATACTTGGGAAACTATAGATACCTAAAGGAACTACTCTGGGACTGAGGTTTTGTTTGGCAGGTTGACTGTCGTTAACAATTATTTATAATTCCCCCCAGGACCAACCACGCAAAGTTGTAAACTGTGATCAGGTTTTCTCATTACCTCATTCAAATGTCGCTTGTTCGTTTTGGCATGCAAGCAGATTACTTGTGCTTGCGCTCTGTTCTGTTGCTAATGCTGCTACTGCTGTTGATGCGGCTTCTTCGGTCTCCCGCTCTGGATGGGATCTACATATAGTTAGCCTTTTGTTCTTGCCAATAGTGGCAGAAAGGTAAAATGAGACCCAGTCGACTGCGAAACGGTTGCAATTTCATTCAAAACAAGACTGGACAATACGAAAATAATTTTTGAAATAAATTATTGCAATTCACCCGTTCCGTCCGTCGTCCGTCCCGCTCGGGAGACCGACGATGATGGTGGCGGCAAACGGTAGCGGGAGTGCGTGGAAAAGCGCTGAAAATCTCCCAAAAGAAGACCACGACAACAATGAACGACGACAACGAGAGGACAGCGCAACATGAAGCCCGCATCAGTGCACTTCCGTTCGTTCGCCCACTCCTCCCGCTGACAGAGTGCGGTCGGTGCGTTGCATTTGCATTGTCAATTCGCATCTGTTTGCACGTGTGTCGTCTTGCTACGTCGTCGTTGTCGTCGTCGGGGGTAATCTTTGGGGAGCAAACTCTGAAAACATAAAAGTCCCATTTTAATGGAAATGTATGTTGTGACGGTGGTGCGGCCAGAACCAGGTTCTCCAATCAACCTTCTGCCAACAAGAACGGGATCCAGCTTGCATAAGCCTTTGCGCGATTCCGATGGCACCTTTTTACTTTGCCGCCACCACCGTCACCGCCACTGTCCGTGGTGTATCCGACGCACAAACCGACGACGACGCCCAACAGTAACAGTCAAGCGGTCAGGTCACCGCCCGCCATCGCCATCGCCAACACACGTTACTCCTACGCGTCCCAGACATCCGCTCTGAAGCAGAACATTAATGCCAAGGAATTTCGGCTTCAAAGAACAATAGGAGCAAAGAAAGTTCCCTCGAAATTACACAATGAGTTGTTTTGGCTGAATGAGCCACTGAATACTGATATCGATGCTGCAGGAAATTCATCACTTCATCTGGAAGAAAATCGAACCTAGCTTGCTTTGGTTGGGGCAATTAATTTGAAATGCAAATGCCAGATGCACCACAGCAATCATAAATTATCCAATTGTAGAGCAGTTTGTCTACTCGGATCTTTTTACCCGTGTTGCATTCATGTAAGCTGTATGCTCCATTCCCGCCATTGCCCAAGGGACGAGGTCTTAACTGTTGCTGTCATGTTAGAACAACCCAACAGGATGAAGAGAGAGAGAGAGAGAGGTCTGGTTTGTGTGTGGTTCGGCTTAGATGAGTCTTCTCATTTCTCAAGCCGGTGCGGTGGTGGCGTCATCGATACTATCATCATCCCATCGATAGAATAGGCTGCTCTTAGCTTATTTGCAATTCTTAGGCCCATCGCTGGAGGAACCATGAACGTGAACTTGTCCTTAGTCGTGGCATAATCTCTAATAGTAATAACAATAATCTCCGTCCAAATAGATTCCATGTGCGTTCGTCGACAGTTGAATATAGCTTCTTCGATGCTTTGGACCTACATATATGTGTATATAGAGAAAGAGATGTGCCCTAAGACGTCCACAGAATGTAGCTGCAGAGCTAGAGTTCTCTGCATAGTGCTATGCAACATTCTATGTTGGAAATTTAAATAAAAATTAAGAATAACCCGCTCTGATTGTTGTTCGTGCTTCTGTTTCTTTTTTTGTCATCGACCGACGACGACGACGATGGCCGGTAGTTGCATTTTGCATCTGGGCGGTAGTTGTATATTCATTCGGCTAAAAGGACATTCAACACGATTATTCAATCGTATAGTTAGTTAGTTGTTGACGACTGAAACTTAGACGACAAAGGCTGCTTCGACTATCACGGAACTCTCTAACGATATCTAAGTATACGACCCACCGCACAAACAACAAAAACAAATGAAGGCGGAGATTTTCTGTACGAAATATTGAAATTACCAACTAGATGATAGCACACTCACTGTGGAGGAATCTGAAGATTGGTACATAGAGAGGTGCAAAAGAACTCGAAGTTTAAAAAGTTTCAACTATTTAAGATACTCATAGAATATTGCAAATCAATAAAAAAAATATTGTTTGGATTTTTTTAAAAACAAATTAGTTTTTTTGTAATCTCAATGTCTTGAAAAAAATTAATACTTGTTTTGAAATTTATTATTTGATTTATTATTTTTACTTCCTTCTAAAATTATACCAAATTGTTTTATGTATGTAGGTTGTAGGTACACTAGACAAAATAAGGGAACGATACTTTTTTTCGACTTTTAAAGAAGAGCTGTATTTTTGTGCAAAATGGTAGTAATGAAACAAAAAAAAATTTAGAATCAAGTTTCTAGTTTCAATTTAATTTTTCAATCATTTATTTTTGAACTTGCCACTATTGCGCAATCTCAAAAATAGCATAGGCCAAGAATTAAAAAAAAACATCTGGATTTTCAGAAAATATTTTTTTTTATGTTCAAAAAGTTGTCTTATGTCTTCGATCACCAATATCTCGATAATGATAACAAGTAAAATCTAAGGACAGTTTCAAAAACAAAAGCTACATTTCTAAGATATTAGTTAAAAACATCATAAGGAAAAATGTTGTTTATCTTTCCCTTAAGTTAAGTACAAAAATGAGTTTTGGCAGTGTTTTGGTAAATCTTTTTTAGATTTGCCAATATTGGTCTCATTGCTTATGCGTGGCTACTATTGCTATTGCGAGGTACTACGCTTTACGGAAAAATTAACCAAAAAAATTGCAAAATTAAAGTTAAAAAAACATCTTATCCGACTGCTACATTTGAAAATAAAAAAAAAAATTGATGAAAATGCAGATGTTCAAAAAAAAAATTTGTATGTATAAGTTTTTTAAACATTTTTGAGACACAAATTTGGTATGCAAAATTTAAGCAAGTTATATATAGTTGAAAAATTGGCTTATAAAATATTAAATTTTTAAAATAAAAGGGCTGCATATTTATCTGTTACGCACAAAATTTTTATCCTTTTGAACTTTTGTACAAATTATTAAAGATAATACTACAAAACCGTTTTGTAAAAAATTTATAAAATATATATCGCGTCGATTTTAAAATATTTTTATTTAAAAAAAAATTATTTTACTACTTCCCACGCCACAATTTTTTTTTTTATTAAATTGAGGTCGAATTTATAGAACTTTTTTTTAATCTTCGGAGCCATTTTGAGAAAAATCTGATTTTCCATAAAAAAAAGAATTATGTATTTCTTTTTTTTATAATTATTTGGTCCAAAGATGATAAGTACGGTTTTTATATTTCTAATTTGGTATAAACGTGATATGTATATACATTGTACACTTATCATATTTATACAAAACAAAATTGAGTTAAAAAATAATAGTGGACAGGGTGGGGCTTATTTTGTCAATGTCGGAATTTCTTTCATACCCGGGCCTTAAAATGTAAGTTTGATATTGAACTATGCTTTAAATTTCTTTCTTTTACGCATAAAAAAAAATTTGTATGAATCGGAGAATGATATCCAAGATCTGCTTCCATTTATCGACCCGATTTATCATATTTTTTACAAAACTTTAAAACATATTCTTTCTTAGTCGCAAGAAGCTTATTCCTATATGAGTGATAGCGATGAAAATTATGAACAATAAACTTTTTTATTTCATTTAAGATAAATTCTGTTATTTGTTTTTTACTCTTATTAACTTAATTACGATGAATAAACTTTTTTCTTTAATTAAAAAAAAAATTAAAGATAAGTGTTCTTAACATTGTGAATCAGCTGTTATTTTGATTTTTCAACTTGAAAATAAAATCTAAAAAAAAATTAATTTTTATGATAACTGCGCGAAATTTTCTTATATTTTTTGTTCGTTTGCATTTGGTATAGACATTATAACTGCCACAAAATCCTAAACTCGAGCTTTTTTTTAAAAAAAATTAATGTGCGTTTGAAGTGCAGATACATATGTATATACATAAACTTAAAAAAAATTCCATTATTTCCAAACACTTTTTTACAATGCTTGAATAAACATTCAAATGCTTTTTCTGCAAAACTCAAAAAATGGAGTTATCTCATTTATACCAAACGCCACAGATATATATAATATATATATATAACAGTAACATCCACCCTCTCGTTTATGCTGTAGCTCAATAAAAAGACAGATAGGCAAACGGAATCCCGAGACCCACTTTTTTGACTTCCTGAGTCGTAAAAGTAAAGATTTTTTCACGAATCCAAAACTTGTGCTATGGTACCTATAGCCACAAGTAAAATTCAGTACCTACACTAAATCAAAGAAGTAGTTTTTTTTTTTATGAAAAACAACATATAAATTCCACTTGATAAAAAAACGGAACACTAGTTCTTTATTGTAAATGTTGTCGCTGATTTGCAAAATACTTTTTGTTTGGTTGATGTTTTCCTCTATTTAATATTAAGTGATCGTTTCGGAGTTTTACGGTCAACTCTTTTGTTTGAAAATGTATATGCTGAGAGTACATCTTTTTTCCGTAATTAAAATTTCCTAGAATAATTATGGATCAAAAAGTTTTTAGTTGAAGTTGTGCATTATTACTTGACATCTAGGTACGGGATTCTTTTCAGTTCTGCTGTTTTGGCTGAATAAATCATGTTAACTTAACCTTAAAATGAAAATCGAGCCTATCACTATTCTATTTGATTTGTATTAAAGGTTAAGAATGACCTTACTGGCTGAGTAAAATAAGACTGCGATTTATTTTGTTTGGCGAAAAATCGTAGTTTAATTTCTTTTAAAAATGAATAAAAATCGCATGGCCTAAATTCACTTTTCTATCGTAGTCTTTTCAATGCAAACATTTTTGACAAGGTAGTTAGTTCTACTAAAACACTTGCTTTGTATAGCAACACTCAATGTGTTATTTATTCTAATACAACTATTTTGCAATAAATTTATTTAATGTCTAAATAGTTTTTGATGGGAAATTCGCGACAATTTTCATGAAATGTTGAAATATGTTTTTCAGTTCCTAGTAAAAATAATGTCAAACTATTATCGCCATTTTAACGTCGATTGCATTAGCAAAGAAAAAAATAATTTTTTTTTGTTTTGTCATACAAGTGTTTTCAGTGACCAGGAGTAAAATTTGGTTTCGTAGTTTATAATATTTTTTTTTATAAGACAGGTCCAGCTGCTTTTAATTGATATGTTGTCGAGGATAATCATATCGTAAGTAATAAAAACTCAATCCTTATGTACCACTCGAGACAAACATTTCATTTTTAATTTTGAAATTTTCCCATTTTCGTTACATGAAACCAATACAGCTAATCACTTAATTTAATACAGTTCTATTACTAATAGACTTTTTTCATTTATACATTTTTTATGGGCGAACTAGCATTTAATGTTATCTAATATCAATTTCGACAATCTTGCGATTTCGCTATTTTTAACTTGTCCACAAGCAATTTTATATGCAAATAAAACAACAATTTGCATCTCATTATCCAATCAACTTTATTGTTAATTTCTAAATTTACAAAAAAACATTCACATTTCCCTCTGATTTTCTATACCACCCCAAAAATGGAAAAACCACTTACTTTTTTGTTCTTATAGAATTAAAAAAAAAAAAAAAAAACTTTTGCCAACAAACACCCACAATATCTTTTTTGTAACTTTTTATCCAACAACAAGCGACACAGCGTCGTCGTCGTCGGACATTGCGCGGACATTCAACTCTTGAAACACAAATGCTTCAATATTATTAATTTAGCATTTACCTCATAAATACCCCCACCACATGAAACCATATTAGGACATTTTCAAAATAGTCAAATAGGAAAAAGCTGTTAAGAAATAACAAAATTTTAAAAAAATATACAAAATTAATTTCAATAGAATTGCAATAAATAAAGTTTATAAAAGTCTCTGATTTGACGCCCAAACGCGCTTTTGTTTTCAAATAAAAGAACGCTCAACTTCTCTTTTTCCAATCTCGAAAGTCTATCGTGTCGCCACATTTTTTTTTGTTGTATCGTCACTGTCGCCAGTTTGGTCATCGCATTTGTTCCGTCATTTAATATAAATAATAATAAAAAAATATAACTTAACAAACAAGAGGTCAGTTAACAGATCTTCCACCCCCGGATGTATATAAGACTCCAAATTTGGTAACCTCGCATTACAAGCTTTGTTGGCTTCGAAAGTGAAAGACCCTTCAACCCTGTTTTGTGCCGATGCTGATGTTTGGAACAATCATCATCATAGTCGGCTCGCAGTTACTCCCTACCCCTCGCCAAATGGCATGATGGCTCTTAAAATTATAGGTATCTATCAGATTCAGATACAACTTAGATTTTGCACGAGTATTAGCCATTTGGTTACTTTATACATCGCCCCAACCATAAATGGCCCGAACCGCCTTATATGGCCATCTTGTTTGAAATGCGCACTCGCGCAGAGGCTTTCTGATTAGCCAGTGCTAACTCTGCGAGCTGAGCTGAACTGAGCTGCGCGTCACTGCAATCGAACGCGCACGATATATCTCTGCTTGGATGTATCTGTCTCGCTATGTGGAAAAATATACATCCAACAGATACGACGACAACAAGATCGACTTAGCGACCGAGTAGGAAGAAGCCAATGAAGTCATGGCGAATAATGGCTCCACATCAGCTCGAGCTCCAGCAACATTAGAATAGAGAGGCAACCTGGAAGCAGAACAGTGAAGCGTCACAGTGTCTATTCTGATGCCCATATAGCTTATGGCTTGGCCTACAGCACTGGCTTCGGCTTGGTTTACGATCCGGTCTCTCTCTCTGACCACAGATCTTGCAATTAACATGTGAATTATATATACGAATGCAATGCATTTTGCTTTTCTATCCGAGAAGCTCGTCTCGTTTTTTTTAATTGGATTAGCATTTTGGTTTGAATCTTCTGGTGCATCGGCTTTGACTGAATATGGAAACATGAGAAGCCGATAGGAGGCTCGAGTTGCGTCTAAAGCCAAGCGTGAGCCATGTTAACATGTTAGTTGTTGTAATATTATTTTTAATAATAATTTTTACATATTATGAAACTCATTACATTTTTGTTTGTTTTTAATTGAGGTGGAACAACATACCGCCGCGCCGCGCTGCTGCAACCATTGATGGTGGATTGGTGGCGGGCGTCATGTCGCGAGTCGGTGGTAGGTATGACGATTAAAAATAATTACGTAAAACGTCAAGTAGCATTATTTTGTACACAACTTAATTAATTGTTTGCAATTAGACTGTGAGTTGAGTAGGAGTACGCTCCGCGGAGTCAATGTGTGTATATTTACGTGAGGCAATGCTTTTTGCTTACGTTAACAGGAGAAGATTGCAAAAAAAATAAATAAATACTGTCAAGTGCCATCATGATGCCTTTTTCATCAGAAAAACTCATGTAATTTGTTTTACAACTTTAAAAAGTGAATTCCTTCGCTTGCATACACTTAACATTAAGAAAAAAATCAGCGACGAGATTTTTCTTAAATTTTATTTCATAAAAAATCATTTCTGACGTTTGATTGAGTGAAAAACTTTTCTTTTTTTTTTTTTTATTGGGTCAGGGTTGTTGATGGGTTACATTTGATTCAATGGCAAATTTGAATATGGTTTGTTAACTTCGAAACTGAAACTTTTTGAGGTTTTGGTTATTTAGAGAGCGCAGAAAATTACTCTTTTGAAAATAGAATTTGATGAAAGTTAAAGAAATTTTACTACAACATTATCTTTCAATTTTTGTTGATATGAAATAACTTAAAAGAAAAAATTGTTTGTGTGCAGTTTTTTAACAGTTCTGAATTTGATTGTTTAATTAACTCCAGAAAAAGTACACTTAATAAAGATTTTTACTTCGCATTTTTGAGGAACGGCTCTGATGTTGATGTTGATGTTGATTTTTTTTGCTAATGCTACGAGTATGTTTAGAATAAACGGAAAAAAAATCCAAAAATAAGAATGCCATTAGAGAAAAATTAAAAAAAAATAGAATTCATTATTTGAATTGTTAAAATAAGACAAATAAAAGTTTGACCTCAAAAAGGAAATCATATGTCATATATCTCTGTACCTACATAAAAATAGAAATTTTTGAATAAAAAAAAAACTAAAGATAGTTAGAAACGTTTTTTCGAAACGTAATTTTTTTATATTTAAATACATTTTTTAAATTATTTTTATAAAAAATTGTTATGCTAGTTTTTAATTTTAATAATTTAATTTATTTTCAAAAAAAAAAAATTAAGACGTCTTTCATAAAAATTTGCATCGTTATTCTTCAAATCGTTTATGAGAAAATCGGAAGTCAAAAAATTCCATTCTATTGTAAGAACATAATAACGCTTCTTTGAAAAAAAAATTTTGAGAGTAAATAATTTAAATTTCTTTCAGAATCCCACACACAAAATTTTATCGTAATCGTGAGAGTTGTTTAAGAGATAATTATGGTTTGTCTTAGCGGTTATAAGGCAGATACAATTATTTTTGAAGCTATCTTTTTAAAACCTCCAGTTCAAAATTTGAAGAAAATCGATTTGGTAGTTTAGGTCGAGGTACAGATAGACAGACCGACACACTGACAGAGAGAATTCCAGGGCTAATTTATATCCCGAGTTTGATATTATGCACGAATTCTAGATTTGCCACAAAGTAATCATGGTCGCAAGTAAAAAACAAAGGACATTTTTTAGACTTCTGTAGTTCTCAAGCGAAAAAGTTCAGACAAATTGTTAACTAGTTCAATTTTCATTATTAAAATCAACATGATTTAACTTTTAATTAAATTTAATTTGTTAACAATTCGATCATGACCTAAAATCTTGCAAACTTTTTTTAGACTGCGACTATTAGATTGAACCTCATGAACAGAATGCGATAGGGCTGCATGGGAAAATTGAAAAATATAGGTACACATACGAATTAATTTCATTGAAACTACGTCACTTAGCCAAGTTCGCTGGAAAACATTACCAGAAACACCGAATTCCTGGTTTGAAAGTAAGTCGATATCAAATAATTTGTACAACTGACCTCAAATAAAATATTTAATTTGTTTTTGAACAAGTTGTTGTAAAAATTCTATGGAACTAAATTGAACTAAAATGAACGAACTAGTAGCTCAAATTGAATTAAATTGATCGTTCATTACTAAAATGCCTCTTGAAGTTGGTACAACACTGTGAAGTATTTTTAAAAACATCAATATGTAGATTCTGAGGAACAAAAATAATTTCTAAAACATTTCGGAATTTGAGTATAATTTAAATAATCAACGTCGGAGCTGTTCCACAAAAGTTCGAAGCTATTGTATTTGTCGGCTTTATTTACCGGACTAAAAGTACTATCTGTACCCTTAAAAGATATGAAGAGTTTAACAGTCATTCTCTTCAGAATATTTGCTGTCTTAATTGAATTTAAAATTAAAAGTAATGTGACGAATTTATGTAGGCAATTGTCCCTTGGAAACTTTACATGAAACATAAATCATAAAAATATTGTATTTAAAGTTTTAAACACAAAAGATGTGGGATTTATCAATGACGCACATTTATGGAGGGAGATACATATTATTTTCTGAATATGGAAATTAATTTCTCAGTTGAAGTTCTATTCATTTCGCAGAAACTCGTAAGCGTAAGAATTTTATATTCAATTATGCGCATGAAGAATAAGTTAGGAATAAAATTCAATTATAGTCATAATTAACTTACTTAATAAATGGATCTTAGAGATACTTCTGTATATATGATGGTCATCACTTACCTAGAAGAGAGAAAAAAGAAAAACAAAATGTTAAATAATTTCTTGTGTGAAGGTTTTAAGAACTTATGTAATATGCAAGTAAGCTTTGATTTAAACGATAAATTCAACATAATGATGTGGAACTTTAAGCAGCAGATTTAAGCATAGACTATTTGGCTATTTGCTGATTTTCAATACACACATTTTAATACATTTACTAACTAGTATCATACTTTACATAATTTAGTTACTGAGTGCATTTTTGCCATGATGGGTTTTTAACCTGAAATGTTTAAAAAATGCGAATCGAACATGCCAAAATAAAAACAAAAAAAACTAGCTACACATTAAATCAAGTAGATTTTATAGAAACAAAACTAATTTTACAGCAACATATATTATATTGTAGTAGCCTATGGCATAGTGCATAGGAATGTCATGCCGGAGGTCTGGGTTCGATTCCCGGCCCCATCCATCTAAAGAGCACAAATTCTCCAAGAGTATCACTTGTCAAGAAAGCGTTTATTCTCAAAGAGTATCACTTGTCAAGAAAGCGTTCAGATTAAACATTAAACGCACACTGCAATGGTCTTAATTAAAAATTAAGTAAGAAGGTATGTATAACAACTATATAGAAACTATTATATAACATTCTTATACAGATACATATATACCCTTTTGAGTATGCCAGTAAAAATTTACATAAGTGAATTTAGCTTAAATACGTGTTGTAAAATAAAAAAAAATATCTCCAACCAAAAATTATTTAATAAGTTAAAGTAATTTTATAATTCTCAATTTTTCTTAAAAAGTTGAAATGGTCCACCCATTGGTTTTTAAAGTTCGACTAGAAGCTTGTTGCAGCATTGACTTTTGATGATTGATTGCGTAAAACTTTGGCCAAATACTAAAAAAAAAAACTTTCATTGATACAACTTGATATGAAAATAATATTTAAAAATATGCATTTGTCTTTAAAATAAAAAAAAATATTACATGAGATTCTAAGTAATAGCGTTGGTTTTTAATTCATTTCTAGCCTAAAAAATTGTTTTTGTTTAGAAAATGTCAATTAATAATTTTCAAAAGTATTGTTCGTACGAATAAGGGAAGACTTTTTTATATGTAGATTATTGATGGGTTTCGGTAGCGTATGTGGAACATTTTTTTTTTCGTAAATCGGGTCCCTGGGCAATTACTTCTAATGGGGAAAAACTGTTTTTTTTTGCGAGGAAATAAGGATTGATATTGAAATAACTTTTTAAATAAAATGATTGCTAATTAGCTACACTAGATCGAGGAAGTATTTGTAAGAAATTAAGCAAGAATCATGTAAGGTAGTCCATATTTTTGGTAGTCAATAATTTTGAGAAAATTGAAGAGAAAATTGTTTTTAAATTCCGTTTTGTTTTTTTTTTTTGTGTCGCAAATTTTTACTTTTCTTACAACGGGACAGTATCAAATTAATAACACAAATATATTTTGTGCATATTTTTGTTTTAAATTCAACTTGAAATTGAAAATTAATGTGAGGAGAAAAATTAGGGTTACCCCAAAGCAGTTTTTTTTATTCTATGCTTATATTTCTATAGATAATACAACTTTCAAGCTGTTTTTTCAAAATTTTGAGTGGAATACTGGAATGCACTAAAAAGTTCTCGGTGGCACGTTGATCGATTTCGATAAATTTTTGCACAGTTTTTGTAGGTATTAATTTCTTTCGTCACTGCTATAGAGTGGGAGACGAATGAAATTGACACATTTTCAAATTGAACCCCATCCTAATAAGTATACACATTACACATACATATGTATGTGAAAAGCTTACCGCCGAACACGTTAATTTCACGGAATTTTTCATTAAATTTTTTAGTTCAAACTCACTTTTTTTGTCCATTTTTTTTTGTGGTTAAGCAAAGAGCGCAAGCATTTAAGAGGATCGAAACACTTCATTGTTTTATCAAATTTTTGTTTCCTTAAGGCTGTTCGCTTGAAAATTTAGCCCTGTTTCGGTTTTCAGAGTTTAGCCCCAATCGTTTTCTTTTTTATGTTAAAAACACCTTGCATGAAAGTCTTAACCGACCTTGTTGCTTTGTCCAATTTCTTTGGGTATGAAAAAAACAAGCGCACATGCAAACAGTTAGCCCCGACCTCCCTGTTTTGGATTGATTCACTTGGGGCTAGAAAAAAAAGAAACCTAATTGCACCTTAAATTAAGTGTGAGTAGACCGAACTAATTCTTTATCATTCCTTGTTTCCTCTGTTTTTTGGTATTTAGAATATTTTTGTTTAATGAATCGACTGCGGTTGGAATAATACCGGTGCCAGTAGGTGATATGTCCATCAGAACCATCGAATTTATGGATGTGGAGATCCTTAAGTATTCTAACGACTGTACAAGTTCGAAAGTCATAAGTTTTCACATTTGACTTGATTTGTGAAAACAATATATTGTTTCATTTTTTAAATATAATTCTGGGCCAATTTTCTCATTGAAATGGAGATCTTTTAAAATATCTTTGAGCTTTATTTTCTTGAACGTACTATTTTTTTTATTTTATCGAAGACAAGTTTACCTATGTATGTACATACATCCTCAACAATATTTACTTTTAAATTAATGATATCAATAAAAATATTCTTCGAACTGCAGCTTTTATCGCTTATAATCGCTTACCTACAGGTAATTTGCTATCAATTTTTTTTGTTTGTGAAATTAGAAGATACTTCTGAATAAATAAGTATAATATTTTTAAATTTATGATTAAAAAAAAAAATAAACTAGGTACGTGAAAAGTTTATGAAAACAATTTTTAATCAATACAATTAAAATGCTTTTAAAATATCTCATTTAAAATACAAATTATAATTTATATTTCCTGCAATATTAATAATATATTAAAATAAAACAAAATAAAAAAAAAACTTATCCAAGGCTTAAAAATATAAAATAAAAATAAAAAAAAAAAAACAAATTAATCAATTCAGCTAACTGCGTAAATTTAATTACAAACATTATGTGTTCGCGTAGATATCCACATTGTGAAATATAATACCCCCGTGTGATCACATTCTGTTTTTTTTTTTTTTAACTTTTTTTGTTGTTGTGAATCTCTCTCAAAAACCTACCCACCACTCAAAGCATATGTGAGAAGTATAGGCACATATAAATGTAGGTATATAGAAACCACTCGAGACGTTAAAATTTTAAATTAAAACTGACAAAACATTATTTATCAGCAACTTGTTCCATCGTCCAATCACAGCTTGGATTTAAAGTCCCAGCTATAAATCCAACCAGCTCCATTAATGGAGGACACAACAAAAAGAAAATTAAATAAAAACAAAACGTCCCCAAACCAAACAAGTTCCCGCCCACAATGGGGCAACTATATCACCTAACTTGACTTAACCACGTATCCCCCAATATCGTCGAAAGAGTACAATCGTGGTAATGTCTGCAAGGTCCCTCTTTTTTGTGGTCTCCCTCGTTGGTATAGATCGAACAAGTCTGAGTGAAATGACACTACTAGCTCCACTCCAAAACTGATCGTCTGCTATGCAGAAAAAAGCTCTCTCTGAGAGCAGATTCGAGACAATCCCATAAAGACAAGACACCTTAGTTCTTTTGCAGACTAGAGGATCACAAATGCGCGCTCCAACGATACTCATTTCTCACTTAAGTCAGTCTCAGTGTGTATCTCTTAGGTTCATCAATCAAGCGTGAGTGAGTGCATCGGATTTTGTTGGTTTGTTTGTTTAGTTTAAGTTTCGTTTGATTCGATTGTATAGATACATAAATGTGATAGGTCATTTGCATATAAATAAAAAAGTGCGTCATTTCCGTTCGATTGGGTCATTCATGAATTTTGAAAAAAATGATTTCCGATTATTTCTCCCACCATTTATCAAATTAACTGTTAGTTCGTTAAAAATGTTAAATGATTCGAACTAAAAATCAAAGTTTAGTAAACATGTGTTGTGAAAAGTGATGCAAAAAAAAAATTGATTTAATCTCGAAGGTGAGTGTAGCTAGATACATTATAATTTTGTTTACATTTTTACTTAAGATTATAGAATACTAAATGAACACCCACTGAATTTAAACCTGCTGTGTTAGTACATACATTATAATATATCCAATTAAAGATTCGTTAGCATTTAACACCTTCACCAAATTCAAGGAACTTTTAACAATGTTTACTGGCTACTTGTTGAAGACTTGTTGCATTTAACGAAAAAATGTTGCTGCTGGTTGGTTTTTTTTTGCATTTATTTCTGCGCGTAGAGTTTACGCACCATTAACTGCGCTGGTGGTGTTTTGTTGATTTAATGGGCAATTGGCCAATAGTTGTTTCTGTCACCAGAGGCAATCATTTAAATTTGCAATCAACAACAAAAACAACAACATCTAACGACTATGCACAGCTTTGGCTAATCAGCAAGCAATTTGAGTGCCTCCTATAAATGCTGTCGCTGTCGTATCAAAGTTTAACCAAGATGCCCATTCATCCTGACGTCTAACTTGGGTTTTAAGTCAAAGTGGGTTTCGTTTCTGGGTGTACTATAGCGGGGAGCCCTATTTTGTCTACAACTCAACCACATTCTGCGCAACTCAACACACACAGCAACTTCTGTTTCGTTAAACTTTGCTAAATTAATTTGTCTGACGTGGATTCTTTTTTTACTTTTTTTACTCCTCACTGATTAAGCAAGATCGATTAGAAGCGGGGAATAAGTGTGTTGAATTAGTTCTGCTTGGAGAGAATTGTAGAGCAGCCACTTGGTCTAATCCTGTTCCTGGACAAAGATACAAATAAAAAAAATCTCAACAGGATTTTAGCTGAAACCTCGATCTATAGCAGAATTGATGGGTTTGGTAAATATTTTGACTTTGCGGACATGTTATCGCTTAAGATCGTGACGTTTAGCGAAGTCAATAGATACATAATTGTGAGCACGCCCGATCTTTTCCGTGTGTTGTCCGTTGTCCGTCGTCGTTGTTTTGGCTCTTGGGGATTAAAGAAATAACGTAACTGATTGAATGAGCCAGCCTTAAGACATTCTGTGTCTTTAACAAGTTTTATTTTTTTCTAGAGATCAATCCACTGAATAGAAGCTTTTAAAAAAATAAGAGATTTGCATGAATGATCACTTTAGCCATCATCAGGACACACTAACTACTGATTACCAACCCAACCACCATCACCACCGGTGATTACCGATCGGTTGTCTTTTAGTTGCATTTTCACACCTCTTTTTTTCTTCTACTAAATGGCGGGAAAAGGCTTAATTGACGCTCGCGCCATCAAGCTGTTGATAATGGCTATGATGGTTTGTGTGCGCTTGGTTCGGTGGTTAGCGCCTGTAATTCCTAGGCAATTATGTATGATAGTTTAGTATGCTTGAGCCTGAATGTACGAGTAAAGGAGCGGACATTTTCTTTTTGCGGGGGTCTAGAGAGCCTCGTAAGTCTTAATAGTCTTGGGCGCCGATGACGACGGAACGACGACGGAACGAACGTTTTCGTGTATTTTAAAGAAAGCCAACAACCATCAATATGCAGATGAGAGGGTGAGTCAATAAGTATTGTGAGCCATGATTACCAACTTTGGTAGTTTTCTAATAAATATTTATGTTTTTTTTAGAGGAATTTTCAGTTTCAGTAGTTTTCAGAAACTCACTTTAGTGGTCGGAAAAAAGAAGCGAATACAAAAAAATCATTTAATGATGTCCAGTTTCTTTCTTTTCTTAAACTTTTGTTTGAATCAAAGTGAATCAGACATTTGGTTAGGTAGATAATATATCGATAACTTTTAATTTTTCGGAAAGTTACTTTTCATTGGAATGTGAAATTTTATACTTCAAGCTTTCGACTATGTGATAAAGTTCAAAATTACCAATAACGTTGGTTTCTTGCTTTTCGTCGAGTTTCGTTAAATTTTAAATTAAATAATGATGTAGAACTGAAATAGGGATGACAAAAAAAAACAATCTTTCAACAACAATCTTACTACTTTTCCGTACTTTTGACATTAGCTTCGGACAACTTCCAACTACAATACATAGTTCTCCTTTAAAACAAATCAAGTTCCTAGTGATAGGATATTGAAATTTTGAAACCATTCCCGAAAATGAGAAAGTGATTGTTCTAAGAGAGTTTGTTGAACGCATCCCAGTTTTAACGAAGTTTTAAAAGTCAAAAAAATTTGCCAGTGGATAGATACAAATTACCAAAAAGCAATTCAGGTAAGGGTTTAAGCTTTGAGTTTTAATTCAAGTCAATTATTTGTTTGTGGGACCACAACTCCTGAGTCCATCTAAAACTCGCAACAATTAGTCGCACTTCAAAAACAATTCCTTTTGAATAAATAATTGAAATGCAAACTATTCATATCTACAGCCAAATTAGAATGCTTGCTTGATTTTTATTTATTCGCTTATGAAACTGTCAAAATGACGTCTGGAATTCATTACCTTTGTCTTTGTTAACAATCTGTCAAAATGACGTTTGGCTTAAGACATTTCCAAAATAAAATACGTTTTATTCAATTCAATGAGCATAATAAAAATAAAATTTCAGAAATCTCAGTTACATGAGAAATATTTCTCAGGAAATTAATTTAGCTTTGATGAATAAAATCTTGAATTCATTTAATTATGTTTTGACAGAATGAAATGATATTTTCCTAGTAATTTCTATTGATTCGAATTAAAGTGACACTATCAGATAAAATAAGTCAACGGAGGGTTTTTATTTCACAGTATAGAAAATAGAAAAATTGGAAAAATCATTTTTGCAATATTAATTTGTTTACATTTTATTCAAATTCGATTTTAGAAATTCAGTTTAAGAAATTTTATTTCAAATGGCAACCATGTTTCATTTGAAAAAAAAAATAATAAAATAACATGCATGTGTTGCCTACGTTGATTGCGTAATTAGCTAACAGAGAAGAGGTTGATGACAAGTTATATATTATGTTGTTGTTGTTGATGGTAACCTGGGGCACATAATTTAAACTTCTTCGACAGTTATTTATATATGATGGCGATGAAAGTCTATTTTGACGGTTGTTTATTATACGTTTCTTATCGAAAAACTTCACTTTTGACCAAATTAACTGGCTTCTGGTTATTTTGTTTTTGAAAGGTGTTAACATAAGGAAGTTTCTGTTTCCTCCTGAGGCTTGATGCATTATCAATATTGACATAAGAAGAAAATGTTTATAGCGGCACATTATTATGTCAGTAAATAGTGCGTTGAAATCTTTTGTTCATAAAATGAAATGATGCCTCCGGAAAAAGTTTTGCTTCGTTTTGTTGGAAAACACCAAAGATACAACAAACCTTCACGCTGGGATAAATTTTCAAAAACTAAATTATTCAAAAGTTCGATTATCACGTGGTACGCAAAATGCCGCTTTTTTGTATTTAGAGTTGATGAACAATATGGCAGATGTTGTATAATTTTTCTTGAAGAACTTTGTAACAGTAATATGCATTTGCTTTCAAGTTGTATGGTTGGAATTTTGTTGTCTGAATTAGATGTTCATTATCTTTCTATCTATATGAATAAAATTGTTATGTACGTTTTTTCTTTAACGCTAACCTCCGAAAGTTCTTCATCAATTGCTTTAAAATTTGACACAATATTGGATTCGAATACGAGCGGGTTTGTACATACTCAAAACAAGAACAAAATAGTGGGATATGTTGGACATAAAAACAACAAATTCATTCAATTCTTCAAAGCAAAAATATTGACAGGACCTTCCGAAAGGAAAAAAATGTTTACTTATTAAAATTCATGCAATCCAAAGCAAATGCAAAGTTCAGATTCACAGACAAATAAATTTATTTTTGATTTGTGGTTAAACATTATTCACTTTTAACTTTCAAGCTTTCTATTGCAAATTAACAAACTTTTTTCCTTACTCTCAGATTGCAAAGAGGACAGATATAGGCAAATCTTCTCTATGAGGGATGAAATTTATGTTTATCATTTCTCCCTCAATCCTAAAAAAGTAGATTGAATTTCATTTGAATATTTTTTTTCTTTGAAATAGGCTGGCACCCAAGGTGGTTCGAACTTCTTACCTTTTCATATTGGGGAACACAAGTACACTATGTAGCTAACAAATTTTCAAGTATTCGACGCAACCAAAAAATACTAAGTTACAAGCGATCAAAAATTCGAAAATTTGAATTTTCACGGTTTTTCGGAAATATAATTAAATATTTTAAAGGTCTTAAATAAATGTATATAAACTAAGTGGAGTTTTATGTAAAATTTCTAATAAATTTATAGCTTTAACAAAAAAACGTGTCAGAATTTGTGTCAGATTTATACGCTACAATTTTGAATCTTATTTGTTTCAAAAAAATAACCACTTTCTATCAAAAAAAAAAAAAAAGCTTTAATTTGTTCTGTTTCTACCCCTCAAATTCTAGATACCATCCAAACTTATAGTTAAAAAAAAAAGCTTGGGGCCCAACAATATTTGTATAGATTTTTGGATTTTTGTTTAGTTAAAATTCAGATTTGTGTTTCAAAACCATAAAACTTACAATTCCCGCTTTGGTATGATTTCTACTTTTTGGGAAACTGTCAAAACATAGCAAGTTTTAAAAAAGAATACAAGTATCAAGTCAGGGAATTTTTTTGAGAGTACCTACCACTTAAACATTCAAGTAGAAAATTGCACTTGGTCAAAATTCGAGAACTTGTTGTTAACTTTAATTATAATTATGATAACAATAAAATAATTTTTGATGCACAAAGTTGCTACTATTAAACAATGTTCATATTCACAAATTTTATAGGTAAGAATTGGTTTACACTCTATAAGCAAAAATAGTTTTTACTCGAAAACCGTTGTGGTTCGGTATGAACTAGTACTATATTCTTACAAGCTATATGATGGGCTAACAACATATTCAGTTAAAACCACAGTTATTGGCTCTACCTGTGTCTAATATTTACCAGCTGAGAAGAAAACCATAATATTTTATGCTAATTTTAAGTCGAAAAACTTCAGAGGCAATTTTTCGACTTATAATGTATTTCGGATTTTTAATATTCCTTTATATATATGTATATATTGGTTGCAACTTTTTAATTTTTTTACTGATACAAGAACAATCAGCAGTTTTAATGGGCTATGCAACTTTTTTCTGTGCGGAAAACGGGTTTCCTGCAATTTATTATCAAAAAAAAGTTTTCAAGGAATTACAGTTTTTGACCACTTAATGAAATTTAATTTTAACTTTTTTCTTATGAAAGACCAACTTGTTCTCATAAAAAAATAAATTATGAAAAAAATTATTTTCTTATGAAAAGTTTTTTAAACTTAAACTAAGATTTAGAACTTAAAAATGTATAAATTAAAAAACTATAACAAATACCAGATCAACATCTTTTTAGCAGTTTAATTTTCAGATCTAGCCAACTAGCAGCATTTTATCTGTCGAATTTATTTCGATATCTTTTTTAAACAAACCCAAAACTTGCCTATTTATTATTTTACCAATGTCGTACAGAAAAAAAAAATAAAAGGGTCCTTTAGTAAATTGCTCATATAGGATATATTTTGACGAACTGTCCTAATTTTATATAGTACGTAATGTCTCAATAATCCACGCCTAAGATACCTAAAACTAAATCCCCATTCATCTCTATAGTTCCCGCATTTCCCAAGTAAGGCTAAAACCGATTTCGGAGCAAATAATTCGAATGCTCTTTTTTTTTGTTGTTGTTTGTGTAAATTTTCATTTTCAATACGAACCAACTGAGATTATACTATGAGCAACATGCCACAGTGTTTATATTCGGTATATATCTTTATCAAGCTGAACGATCGTCCCCAAGTTCTTTGAATTGGCCATAAATTGCTAGCAAGTATACAACAACATAGCACAGATACAAAGTTCTCTTTTTCTATGGTATATCTATAGGATTGGGAAGACCACGAAAATCTGAGAGAAACAAGAACAAGATAAAACATCACCACCACCATACTATAGATACCACAGCTACCACCAACAAACGGCTTTATGGAAACGAAAATCCTATAGGAAAATCTCGGGAGATGAAAACCCTGAAAATTGTTCCCAACGTGGCATAATAATAACAATAAAAGTAAATTGGCCTGAAAATGAAAAAAAACAACATAAAAACAAACGAAACAAACGAATGGCATAACAAAAACAACAACAACGAAAAAACAAAATACTGTCCAATCGAATTGCCAATTGACGCCGTATAAAGTTTTATTGCGTCCTGCGCCTGCTTTCGAACTCCACACGGTCTGCTAACATCAGCAAAACCTACATATAGGTAATCCCCATCGTCGTTGTCGTTTGTCGTAGTCGCCAAATCGAATTGTCGTCCGTACCGCTTGACAAACGGCATTGAGGCCTAATCACTGATGTGAATGTTGGCCGGTTTGTTCACAGCCAGCCGCCCTCGCGCTATATATGCAAACCTCTTTGGCCGCCTGTAATACCATCATATTAACCAGGACACGAACTCTATTCAATTTTAACCTTTGGTCTATTAGTGACCATTTGCGGGTTTTAAGGGATACACGATATACACACAGGTGTGTTATCTGTGTCAAATGGCTCTCAGGTTAAAGGGAGTAGAGTCTGATGGGGAATATTATGAAAGGACGAACAAATTTTTTTTTTGCAGTCCCTTATGGTCTGCGGTAAACTTTGGGTGAAACAGAGGGATATGATATATCTAGGACTAGGTTTTTGAATATATACCTATAGGGAAAAGTGACAACAATTCAAACTCAATAAAACTCAAATATTGCCAATCAAAAGCAAATGAAAAAAATCAAAAAGAGTTAAGCAAAGAAAGGTTTTTTTTTAGAGACTGGCTGCTTTTAAGGGACATGTTTTTTTTGTTTGAATTCACGTGAAAGGTTTAAATAAACATTTTTTGTTCTTCTATTTGTATGATTTACAAGTAACTCCATACGAACTATAAAATATTTATGAAGGGGATAGTAAAATTAAATTGACTGCTTCCAAGAACTTTGGTTGTTACAATATATTATTAAACCCTTGAATGGATATTTAACTTTAAAAAAAAATGATGCTACACTAGACAACAAAATTAAGCGAACGATTTTTTTTTTAATTTTTAAAAATTGTTTTTTAAGAGTTGTACTCGTATCTTTGTGGAAAATGGTCGTATTTCGTATTGAAATGAAACAAGAACCAATCTTAAGTTTATATTTATATTTAAGATACTGTTACTGCACTGCGCAATCACATAAGGTACCACAAGAAAAAAGCCGGGTGGTCCCGGCGCAGTGGTAGTAGTGCTTGACTGCTGCCCTGGATGTGTGGGTTCGATCCCCAGTCTAGGCAGCAATTTATTCTATATTCCTTCAACTGTACGCTACTCCTGGGATTTAATGAGATAACCAATACCTAATTTCTCAATCCACTGTGCCAACCAAAATCTGTCGTATCCTTCTAATAATGTCTAATTTATAAGACTTTCTTACTTAAATTCACTTTTTTCAATGAAAAATGAATGTTTAACTTATGAAAAACTGAAAAAAGGTAGCAAAAAAAAAACGATTTGACGGATCAATATGAAGATTAACAAGATTTTTTTACGAAAACACTTAAAAAATGATTGGCTCATATTTTTTGATTACTCAGCAGTAGTGTAAGTATTTGAAAACTAACTTAAAAAAATCGTTCTCTTAATTTTGTTGTCTAGTGTTGGATATTATGTACATAACACATAACATACCTATATCATCTGTTATTGAAAATTTAATGGGGTTCCCCGCAAAGTTACTGAGAAACAACTTTAATGTTATAAGATATATATGTAGGTACTAGTTGGTCTTTTTTTTACCGTTAACTCAGTTTTTGTGGACACTGCCCTCTTCATGCAACTCCATTACTATATAAAGGAGAGTAATTCAGTCGATGGACAGGTGCCTTTAAAAACATTCTATTTTTTGGGTTCCAGGAAAATTGAAAAAAAAAACTGATTTAAGCCTCCTTTAATTCGAAATCGATATTGTACAATACTTTGTAATTATAATTTTAAAACTAAGAAGAAACAGATAAGGCAAGAAATGATTTGACAAGTCACGTTACGTTTTACATACACATAACCATATCTCGTAAACATGAAAGTATTCTTTATTCAGGTATACAATTCAAAAATTCCGCAAAATAACTACTGGACTCAATTTAAGAGATTATAGGAGCAGTTAAAAAATATATGCATTAAAACAAAACCAAGGTCAGTGTGTGAATCGAATCAGTTCATGTTGAATTTAACATATACAATTTCCCGACTTTCCTTTTCTACATATCTTTTATCACATTTTCGTAGTCTTAAAATAATTTCTCATAGAAAGCGCTTTGTCAGCGCGTTTACTTCACTAAAGACTTTCTTTTGGAACAACTCCAATAAATACATCAGAAAAGCGTTATATCAGCATTTGCTCCAATAAAAAAAAAAAAAAAAAACTATTTAAAAAAAACATGGGAAAACAAAAAAAAATATTTTATTTAAAATTTATATAGGTCGATTGAAAATTTGTTTTTAATTTAACCCAACAACAGAAACTTTAAAGACAAATCCATACAAGAAGTTAATAAAACATTTCAAAAAGCATTTTTTTCGACAAAGTGTGTGATTAAACAAAAACACTGAAGTTACAGTAAAATTAAATTCGCCAAGTTCGCTAAGCTCGCAGTCCAATATAGTTCTTTTGTAAAAAATATTGTTCTAGAAAAAAATAAAACGATCATTTTCTCGTCTCGTTTTTTTTTTTTTTTTTGAAATTTAAAAGGCCAATTTGTTTTCATTCATCTAAGGTTTTTTAGTTCCTTAGACAAAAATATTTTTTTTATATTTAGTAAAGCTTACTTTTTAGGTATCTTCCTAAGTTTTAAGTTTAGGAGAACTTTTCTTTCTTATTTGGTGTATCTTTTTTTTTTTTTGTTGACAAAGTTCTGCCCTAACAATTTCGCATTGGGAAACATATTTCATTACATACAAACTTTCTCCATTCTTTAAATCTATAATTCAATTTTGCCACTATCATCACGAAAAACTAAAAAAAATCACAAAGTCAAGAGCTCAGAATTTTAATAAAATAAACAATCCTCACATAACCTCCAAAATGCTTAAATTTTGTTGTTGAACTTTACAAAGTGAAACCCCAAAAAAAGTTATCGTACTATAAAGCCATATTTAATTTTCTCATAATATTTATTTCAACTGTCATCCGCAAATATATTTCAAACTTCATTTCATCCAATTTTAATTTTAATGAAAAAAAAGACTTTTCCAAAAGCCCCACTTTTTGACAAAATTCATGCGATGGGCGGCTGCCTGTGAAGGTATACTACATACTTCTATATCAATTGACACCATCACTGTCTGTTTATATAATTTTTTTTTTTACTAAAAAGGGCAAAATATGTGAAAGTGTCGAAACAATTTTCCGGTTCACTTCCAAACACTTTATAGGATTGGTATGTGTCTTAACTTGGAGGACGTACGGTGGAGCGTACCATCGTATACTAACTGATATTTTATGTATATAAAATGTATGTACCTACTGCGCTGGCGACACTGCTGCAGTAGGCATAGGTAAACATTTTCATTTATCAATTAATCATGAGCCAAATAAATGAATGAAATGAAAAGCTGTCTTTGCCACCTTCGGACACGAATTTTTATACTTTTTTTTTAACAAGAGATATTCCTCCATATATCTCCATTTTTGTGAGAATTAAAATTAAATAAAAAAAAATACCATGCTGATGCTCTGGAATTGCATTCATAGGTGTGAAAGGAGAAACACAACAACTACAACAAAATAAACCAGCAAAATCAACTTTAAAAAACAAAAATGTTAAACTAATTAAAAACAACGAACATACTCATCCTTGCACCTTAAAGAACATTCATACTACAAGCATTTCAAAGACCTGCAACAGGCACACGAATCCTAGAGAATAACTACATGCATGCCGAACAACAATTCCAGACCGAAATTCGTGTTCAATAAATTTTGAACGATGTTGTTTTTTTTTGTTTGTTTGTATTTTGGTTGGTTTAGTTTGTTGTTGTTTTTTTTTTTTTGGCGACTTGAGAATTGAATACATACTTAACAAAAAAAAAACACTCATCTTCTCATCAATTATACACTGAGAGAAAATGGAAGTTGGAAATGAAAGGAAAATTTACATACAGCTTGGGGATATTACTTCAATTAAAATGCTAATTCCATGAATAGTTAGCGTATTGCTACAGTCACCATCAAAAGAATGTTTACAGTAAGAAAAAAAAATTTGAAAAATAAAATCGTTATCGGAAAAATATAAAAATATGTGACACAAGATGGGGCCAAAAAGAAAAAAAGTCAAAACAGCCAAATAAATCTTGGTTTAGCCATAATGTTTTTTTACCAAAAATTTATTAGAAACAAATATCAAAAATTGTTAGAAAAGTTTTAAAAATACATATATACGTATAGTAATTTGAAATAAAAAAAAAGACTCAAGAATTTAGAAAAATAACTTCCCTTAAACCGCTAATTTCGAAAAAATATTAACTAGTTTTTGAAATACGAAATTTTGAAAAAAAAAATTGGAAAACTTTTTTTTATCTTATTTAGAATAAAATGGCTGTTTCTCACTTTTCCACAAAAAAAAATAAATCGGAGAAAGTTGGTACCAGACGAAACTTATTAATACGAGACTGACTGACTGATTCTCAATGTTGGCGAGCTCGAAACAAGACCTCAATGGGCTCATCTTAGTGTGTTTTTGGGCCAACCCCACTACAGCACGTGACTACCAATTGTAAGACTTTGATCAAACTTCAAATGACTACAGTAGGCTTTTCGATTAGAGGGACAGAGTCCACAATGAATTTCCATAATGTGTATTCATCCATCTCAAAATTTATGATTCGAAGCGATAGAATTGGTAGGAATAAAATAAATATATTCATTTATTTATTATTCATTTTTAAAAATTTAGAGCTGTAAAAGAATGCAAACCTTTGCAAATAGAACCTTTAAAAAATACTGAACTAAATGTAAAAAATTATTGAATACTACTTAAGGCTGCAACCTCAAATTATTTAGTCACCTCAATCTATACCAATCAACTGCCTGAAATGTTTTTGGAGTTCATTCATTTTTTAAATTCTTTTGCATTGTTTGCATTCCTTGAATCTCAAGAATGTATGAAGTATCAGTTTATTGTGTGAAAAATTATTGCAATCTTTTCGATTCAGGTATGTGATTGCATAATATAAATTCAAAGTTTCAAAGTGAATTCAATCAATGAAATCTTTTTACTGATCTCACCAGAGATTGCATTCCCAAGAGATTGTAATCTTTTGCAACTCTCTCCCTTCACTAGAATTCAATTTGATTTTTTGAGCATTTTCCATGAATGGAGAGACATTGTTTTTTTCTGAGTGTAGGTATTAAGAGGCAAAAAAGGTTTTCTGAGCTATCCCTTCCCATCCACCAACAACCGCACACAACACTATATGAACCCGCTCTGTAGTCCGGTGCCAATAATTTTGTCTGATATGTAAATAGATAAGCATCATGAAATCACTATTAAGACACACTGGGCTGTACAGCGCAACTTATAAGATACTTATGCGCGGTGCGATTGCAATTGAATTCGTTGCTTAATTCCTCTGTCGTGGATGCTGTCCCGCGAGCAACCGTGCGCTTCGCGCCACCGCACCGCTTTTCCTTTCCCCATTGCCACTGACCGTCCTGATGGTTTAACATGTTGCCACAACCAGCCGGTCGTGGTGTCCCCCTATGAGCAGCGCGGGGTCAAGTCGATCACTGACTCCCATGCTCTATGTTTTGATGATGATGATGATGATGATGATGGTGAAAATATATATACATATACACAAACATAATATTGACAAGGATTTTTCCCTGGTTCTATCTATCCTTATAGCATGTTTAAAAAGATAGATTTTCCTTCGGCATCACCCTCTATCTATGCTATTGTAAAATTTTGAGTTCGCTCATGTCATTAATCATATTTGGAATCGGTCAGCGAAATCTATCTTTTTATAGCTTGCTTGGTTGCATTGCTTGCACCAACCATCACACAGCAGTCGTTGGGTTTTTGGTGAGCGGTGTTTTATGTGCGAGCAAGTATCTACCACCAGAGGTCACCTCGGGCGCTGTGGAAACGATGTTTCTTTTGCCACCACACTGTATAGTATAGTAGGTTTTTTTCTATGTTCCGTTTAAAATTTTTTTTTTGTTTTTTTTTTTTTTTGTGTCTTTTATGGTTATGGCCCGTTCCGCAAAAGGGAGAGAATTATGGGATTTTAATAGAGTTGTTGCACTGTTACTTATCGACAGTTTTGCACAGTTTTTATTTATTGTCGCTGGAATTACAGCGAATTTATATGCGTTAGTTTAGTTAGTAATGCCGACTCTCTAACAGTGGGACAAATTAAATGACAAGACGGGCACATTTGTTCTTCTTTCTCCTGTTTTTTTTTTTTTTTTTTAGCTAACGTTAACCCTGGTTGAGGCATATAATCAGGGTCTGCAGCCAGATACTGCAATATTATGTGAAATCATGAGTCTCTTATCTGCCTTTTAGATGTTTTTTAAAATCGATTTCCTTCAAGAATGATAATTGCCACTGGTTTCAAAAAACCAGATAGTGGGTTTGATGTTTTTAAGCTGGCAATTTTCGATCGAACCATTTTAATTATCTTATAGTTCATTCATAGGATGAAGGCAAGTTCACTTGGACTGACTTTTTGGAAACAACAGCTACTGCGATAACTCCTGGCCTGAAAACTATTTCCTGCAGAACGATAATGTAGTAATCTCATGATAGCTAATCTCTTTGTTTAGAGATCTCAAAAAAACACCAAAATGCCGAATTTTAATACCGATAGGCCACAGGTACCCGCTGTCTGCCAACAACTAGAGGACTACCTTTCAAAAGAATTGAGAACAATTAGTAATACGGAACCCAGCTCCATAAAAAAATTGGTGTGCTATAAAAAAAGTGTTGAGATCCGGTGCAGTGTTTGAAGAAACTTGGGCAAGTGTCGATAAAATGGAACACCTAAAAGCTCGAATCTACAAAAACTCCAAGCTCTACTCATGTACATACCGTATGAAGATGACAAAAGTTCTCCGTAGCGAGCGGGGTGATAAGCATCACCAACAAAACAGTTGGATTTGATAACATCCCGCAGAGCTCAGGGGAGTTTGAAATCCAAAGTGGATTGTTCAGTGCTATACACTGTTCCTGGCGGTGATAAGTGATGCGCTGCTCGCATCTCTATCCACTATTAATGGAGGAATTCAGTGAGCAGGAACACACCTCATTAAAAAGAATCAGCCTTACAACTTCCTTATCTGTTCAAGTTGATATTTCTGGGCCAGTTGAGATGATATAGAAATGTTCAATATCTTGGAAGTACCTTAAACAAACAATATGGAAAGCTAATGCTGCTTTCGGGCTACGTCTAAAATATGTTGATGGGCAACATTGTGATGACTGATGTCAGCGAAACAATAGCTGTTTTTTGACAAAGTACCACAAAGGCTGGTATTCACCGAGCGGACTTAAGTTTAAGATCCTCTTAACTCAGAATATCACCTTTCATTAGCTCGTGACAGGAAATTTTTATGATCTAATAACAGAGACATTGTTATGACGATCTGAAAGTTGAGAGCGCGCTTGGTGAATACCAGTCTAAGACCCAGTTTTTCAATGCAAGATATTAAAATTAGATACTTAGGACCAAATAAACTCTGCCGCTTTCTTTGATCGAAAAATGCTCCCTAAGCTGAACGGAACCTACACGACATTTGTTCACAGTGTTGGACAAAAGCATTAGGAGTATGAGAGTATGAATTGACGACAACTGAAATAAAGATGCTTCTAGAGCATTTGTGACAAAGCATGATCGAATAAAAAGCTAGAAAATTCGAGGAATCCTTTTCTTCGAAAGTAACATCTTGGACCTTCCAACACTATCGGAAAAGAAAGAAGGGCAAAACACTCCGGGATCAAACAAATGCAACAATAGCCGTATAAAGTTGGCCTGAGAAATCGAACAGTTCAAAAGTCTAAGCCCTGTCAAAGTTTTCTGATTTTAAGCCAGGATGAAGCAGTGAAATACGTGCGATGAAGATTATAACAACCGTCAGTTAAAGAAGAAGGAAAAATAAACTTCGAAATTGAAGAAATTCTGAATGACCCAGCCCTGAGGGAGTGTGTATGTGGGTTTTAAATAAAAATATAAATTCAGCTTTAAAACTCGAATTGTGAAAAGTGAAGTTAGTTGTATTTCAATTTTAATAAAAATATTTACCATCAACAATCATGAACATTATTTTATTCTTTATCCAACTTTGAATACATTTTGTCCCAATATATATGACACGTTCGCCAATCGCACCGAGAATTGAATATTTTCGTGGAATTGCATTCTAAGTGCCGCACTTAATCGCTGCCCTATTCGGCAATAATATAATAATAATTCCGTATATTCCGGATGATGTGTGTGCGCGCGCTCGATGAGTTTTGTTGTTGCAAGGGTCAAATGTCGATTCGATTGCATAGTGCACTATCGATTTTGCCTCATGATTCATGCCGATGCCACAATATAAGGAAGATGAAGTTTATATATTCTGGTAGAGTGAATGTATAGCACACAGGACATTGTTGGATTGGATTGGATGCTGCATATACAGCAATAATCAAGAAATAACCATCAATCATTTAAGAAAATAGCGATGTAGATATGCTGGCTGGCTAGCTGTGGCTGGGCTGGCTGCTGCTAGCTCAGGGTTAGATTAGATTCAGTCCATAAATTGTCAGTGGAAAACATCTTCCTTCCACATTTAACTCTATCCGCTTTCATGATGATGTGATGAATACAAAACAGGCAATTCTTCTGCACACAGTAGCTGAACTTATGGGTATATTCTTTTAGAACCATCTCGTATATGAAGCACCATCAGTATGCAGCAGTATCAGCCAGCGGGTGGAGTTTAAGGATTTCGAAAGTATTTTCTGAATCTAGTTTCCTTATAGACGACGACGATGGACTGTCAAGCTTGTTGGTCGAAGTAGTCGGTCGGTCGGTCGACGTCGTCGTCGTCATCATCATGGAGTAACTGGACGATAGACAGAACAATGTATTCATATTTTTGATGAATTTCTTGCATCGAATGCTAATGCAAGCGTTTTCCATTCAGCTTCATCAGCAACCATCACCACACGACTCATGGAGTACATTATGCGGAGATATGCCATTTGGAGTTCTTTTTTTTTTTTTTTTTTTTTTTTTTCGTTGGTGACCCAATCCGATTGGATTATAAACTCGGCATCAAGTGCTTGTCAACTTGGGATAACAACGCGCAGCGTTTGTCTTCTAGCTTCAGCTATCTAGCTGCGTCTTGCTTTTAGGTGTGAATTTATCATAAGCCCAAGCCATCACACACCGACCAAGTAATCTTGATTCACCACAAAAGTTGTTTTATGCAAAACAGTTCGCATTATCCAAATTGAATGGTCCTGGGGTTAACTTACTTCTTCACACAGAGACCTCTATAGAGTACCCTCTGATGCTCTTTGGTGAATCTAAAGTGAATCGATATGCGATGATGGTGGTCTTGAGTTTCTCTACATAGTAAAAAAAATAATATTCCTACTTGGAACTTTTTTTCTTTTCATTTCGCAAAAATAAAATCAACGAAAAATTGGAAAATACGTCGAAGATTCAAATCTAAACAACACCTGCAAAGTGGTGCAATCGGGCAAAGCAAAGAAGTGCTACTGGTTTTCACCACGACCAACAACAACTTGGGGAAGGACGGATGGATGGACGGGTGAAGAAGGTGATGAAGAGCTGAAATGATGTTCTTCAGGAGTCGCAATCGGAGTCGTGTCACTGTGGTGGCATTCAATTCAAATTATTGGCAATTTTATTGGGGGGATAATGTGATGTTCCCACGTGATGATGTGTGATGCATCAGTGGCGGCGGCAGAGGGCAGCAGCAGTAGAGGCCATAGCCTCTCTCTGATAGTGATTTTCTGTGATTTTGCAACATTCATTTCCATACCCCATCACCATCGCATATGTATTTACTTATTTTTTTCGCCGTCAATTTTTTGCTTGCCACTTATTTACGTGCTTCAATTTGACATTTCTCATCTGGAAAAGGGAGAGAGAGGGAGGAGAGTTTTCAATATACTTCCATCGTTTAGAAAAAAAATAAAGATGTTTGAAATCATTAAGGTTTTTTTTTCTCTAGTTCTTGGACAATTTTTCCTTCTTTCATCTGGTGGAACGTGCCCTGCTTCAGAAATGAAGATCATTTTCTTTTTTTTGGAAAGTTTATGTTTTGTTGAAGGAATGATAAGAGAGAATTATATTTATATGTGTACAAACAATTTGTGAATATATATAGGTACATATCCAAAATTCATGTGTTGATTCAATTAAAATTCAAGCCCTTGCCTACATAGTTGAGATAAATTGGAAAACAACAACATTGAAGTTTCTGTGGGGAGGGAGAGAGTTGTTGAGCTTTTACTCAAGAGAAAAAGTGTCCATTTTTTTTTTTAAATAGAATTGTATCTTCAATATTTTATCTTGTTGAGAAGATATTCAAACAAGGGAACATTGATGTTGGAAATGGGTTGAATATAGATAGATATTGTTAATGATATTTTTTGTTGCTGGTAACAAGGTTTCTTTTTTTGGTTTGATATTCAAATCTTTCAAGATGTTCAACATACCAATAATAGTTTAATATAGAAATACGAAGTACGTGCATGCATATGTTTTGTAATGAATAGTGTTTTATAGCCTACAAGGAATAGATATTTATATTTAGTTTTTCGATTTTATACGATATACATACATATTAAAGGATGTTTTTTTGTCGAGAAGGATGTTTTCGTTTACCTCAGAGATTAATGGACGTGTGGAAGGGGAGATTTCATTCTTTATGTATTTTACATCTTTTTTAAGACATTGTCACCCTGAGGATTTAAAAATGAACATGAATTGAACAATATCTTCATAAAAATAATTAATATTTGAAAATAAAGCGAAGTTTATTGAACTTGGATAAATAAGTTTTACAAAAGAAATTCGGGATATTGGCATTTTACATTTGGAATTTTAAAAAAGGTCAGTGAATATTTATATTAAAGGTTAAATTGTTTTAGCAGGTATAAATTTGTATTAAGTATTTGGGCTATATAAAATGTTCCCAATTAGGGCCTTACAGTCTCTAATATGGACTTAAAAAGGATATGTATTTTGGGATTCTTATATGTCAACAATAGTCTGGAACAAAATTATTTGTTTTTAGCAGATTAATTATGTCGTAAGGTCATAGATGAAGCAAATTTTTGTTTATAATCGTTAAATAGGACATAGGAAAGTCCAAGAGTAGAGGCTGAGCGAGACTTTTGTAAGTTTTGTCTCGGTCTCGTCAAAATCGAAAAATTTGGGATTTGTCTCGGAATCGGTTCGTGTAACAAAATGTCGTCCCGGTATTGAATCAGCATCTTTTCAGCTTCAGCTTATATTTTTACACTAAAACTTATTCATCTCGCAAATGCCTCTAACGATTTTAATAAAAAAAAATCTGAAGGCGTTTCGAAGCATTTTTTTGTTGGGTTTTTTTCGAACCACTCTAAGGATTTTTATAATATTTTAATTAATAAATTCATTTTTCTGATGAAATTTTTTCTTTTTGATTAAAAACGGCTGTTCATACTTTCGTTTAATTTTATAATTTTTAAGCATTTTTCTCTTATAACATTCTTGTCTAGTAAATGAAACCGAAAACGCTATAGCTTCCAACTTTTGAAAGGCAGCTGCAATTGTGATGACTTTTGTTTGCTAAGTATGTACTTGAATATCCATTTATTTGACAGTACTGGTTGAAGCTTTACGTATAATTGGCATTTGAGAGCGTTCCTGAGTGAAATTACGATTTTTCAAGCCTGTAGTGTCCGATCATTATAACTTAAAAAAATTGGAACATTTCTTTTTATATGTTTACCTTATGACAATTTAAATAATACAAAATAAAAACGAGTTTAAAAAAAAACGTATTTTTGGCAATCAATTTTGTTTACGATGTTTTTTCAACTCTTTTTTTCTATTTGTAAGACGGAAACTCAGTTCTGTTTTTAGAGAGTTCTTCGCTAGTTTTCGTCAACATTGAAAGCAGAATGACGAAATGACGTAATTTTTGTCTCACAGCGCCAGGAGAGCAACTCAATCCAGCTATTTTTAAATTGTGATATTTGTAGATTTTAAAAACCTGCACAGAGAAATATCTTAGATTAGTGTGCAAAGACTTCGTAACTTTTGTTACACTTAAGTATTTCTTAAAGAAATAAAAGTTGAGCTTGTTTTTAAATCCATGGTTTGCTTTGTTCGTTTGTTCGTTAGAATATAATTTTTAAGCTGCAGGGCTGAAAAGACAAGACAGGTCAATACTACTCTCGGCTAGGTCTTATGAAAATAGGAAATTTTGAGATTCGTGAAAATAGGGTCATATCTCATTTCGGTTTTGTCTCTTTATCTTTTCTTTTTCATAACTTTGTATTGTCATTTTTGATAAAAAAATCTTGAGTTTGTTTTCCTTTTTTAACTTTTTCTAATGAAATTTGCAGCTCTACTTAGTAAAAAACAGAATTCTACTACAAATTTAGTACTATTGCCTGTCAATCCATTGAAATCCAATCCATGTTTTGACAGATAGGAAAAAAACAACTTAGTCAAAGAGTCAACCGCTCCAGTTTATCTTTTAGACCTGAGTCTAAATTGTTAGCTTAGAAGAGACAAAAAAAAAAAAAACTTGTCAAACGACTATGAATATGCCCCAATATCTTTATTAAACAAGTAAAACAAAACTCGTCACTTATTGGTCTTTTGATACAAAGTACAAAACTCAAGATATTTTTGAGTTGCCTTTCATAAATCAAGAATTTTATCAAATTTCCAATCTTTAATTGTTATTCCAACCTATCAAAACAAAAAAAGCAAAGATTTTCAACTCGTTGCCTGGACTACACATTATATCTGAGTAATGAGGTATAAAAAGCTTCATTTATAGATCTTTATTTTCCTACCAAACTAGACTTACTGTCAATCAACCTTCAACGTATCAGCTTGTTTCTTGGCATAACAACGTCTGATTTACAATAAAAACACAAAAAAAAAGTACATCAAAACAAAGACTGTGATTTATCCAATTATTTAAATGTTTGTGCATAACAAACAAACAAACCAAAAAAAACAACCTCAGACAGTTGTAAGCTTGTGCTCGTCCACCTTCTCTCTATCTCAAGACTGTTTGGATGACAAAATACGAAGGGAGCGGTAGGAGAACGCACTGTTGTAATGCACGTAATTCCAGGAAAATTATGCAGGTATTTGTTGTATTTGTTCGACACGTACAAAAACCTATCGCCGAACACAC
Source organism: Syrphus vitripennis (assembly GCA_958431115.1). Lineage (NCBI taxonomy): Eukaryota > Metazoa > Arthropoda > Insecta > Diptera > Syrphidae > Syrphus > Syrphus vitripennis. The sequence continues at coordinate 30,575,309 of OY288109.1, read as the reverse complement.
CACAAGATCCATAGTACAACCATCATCATCATCGCGCATCACGGTAGCACAGAACAAGCCAGCGAAACAAAAAACCCGAACAACAAAAGCAAATTGGTCCACTTTCATGTCATGTTCGAGACCCGTCCACTCAATCGCGGTGATAAATCATTTTCCGAAACATAATTCCACTGAGCTGCTCTGGAAACAACTAGCACTGCACCATCATCATTCGGGAGCAAAATCAACCAAAGCAACCCAACAACGTGTAGCTGATGGATGATTTATACACCACAAAACAATCCGGAGATGCGGGGGAATGCCTGATGAAAAACCCTGTGTGCCGTACGCACAATATAACAAGCCAAGGTCCTCCTGAGACCGTCAAGAGTCCAAGTCCAAGTCCAAGTCCCGACCTACTATCCGCCAGTCGTTGTCATCATCAACAGTGCGACATCATCGACGACATCGTCATCGTCATCGCGCAATCATCCCTCGATCATCATCATCGGGAGAAAACTGGAAAATTTCGTGACAGAAATTCATAACGAACACCGTGTGAACAGAACTCTTGTTCTGGAACTTGTGACGTTCGACCATGATAATGATGATCAACGTCGTCGTGTCGCTCATCGCCCTGCTGGTTTGGGTGTGTGTGCTACAACAAGTGCACCCATCGCGCAGGAGGAAATTATTGGACCATGGTGTGTAAGTAACTCGCATGTAACATCATTCCCAACTAGCAAATGATCCTGTGGACGCGTTAATCGCGAATATATTTTGATTTCCCGTTTTTATCACACATTTTACCCCGAATTCGAATACGCAATCGAGTCCAGAAAAAAAATACCATGCCAAGGCGAACTTAAACGGACAAAAAACCGGATTTCTAGCATAATATTCCTCCGACAACGATTAGTTCTGATGTTGACCACCGCAGCAAAAAGGTCGGGAAACCCAAACAATGACAGTAGTGTGGCTGTTCCTTGGAGCATAGCAGCTCCTCGAGCCATCATGAAGAGAGGTCTATCGCCGCAGGAATTCGAGTTACACGCAGTCTGGAAATTCTTCTGATATGCGCGCGCATAAATTTCTCAAATTCACTAGCAGGAGGATATGCCTGGCCTAAGCTGTCCTCCTCCTCCTCCTTCTTGCCCATGTCAATAGCACGGGAGTCCAAGGCACACACAACAACAAGGAAGCTACTTTGTTAGGCTTTTCTGCTGATCAGAAGCAGCAACAGCGATCGCCTTCACCTGCACACGATGCAACAAACCATAAATACATTGGCGTGGTGGTGGGTTGCAAAGAATCTCTGAATTCGCAATGAGCCTAACAACCAAGGTGGAGCAGCAGCACAAGCAGCAGGAGAAGAACTCTCACTGCCTTTCGAACAAAACATGCCTGCAATGCGCTTGCTAATTAAATTCGAATAAAACTAATCGATTAAGTTCATAGCTTAACTGCACAGGAGCAGGGAACTGTCAGCAACATTGGGGCATTGGCACTGGTATCGGGCCAGAAGAAGAGGAACACGCACTCATCACCACCGCCACCAGCCGAAACTGAAGGCGGTGCGGTGTGTGTGCACTCACTGATGATACCATCGAAGACGACACAATGATGATCGATCGATTAAATTTATTGATCATTTTGTTGATCTCACTGATTGGAACGCTGATAATTGCCATCAGCAGCGCCAGCACATCATCGACAGCGCGGCGCGGCGGTTTCAACTATCCCCGGCATCATCAGTTGCTCTGGTTGAGGGGAAGAGAAAGGTGACAACCGAAAAACTAATTTCTTCAGATGGATGCTGATGATGAAGATGAGGCGATCGATGCTGGAAGGTGGAGCACGCCACTGCGGACGGGGGTGCAGTCACAACGCACAGAATTCGTAAAGTAACGCCACATTCCAATGAGGGACTACTTTTTTGTGCTCTTATCGCGAATTTGTAATCCCCTAAGCGAGATTGGATTCTTAATGAGACGTGGGAACTCAAAGTGCTGGAATTCAGTAGTTGGTCCAGCGGCAGCAGCAGCAGCAGCAGCAACAGCTCCAGCATCGAGTGGACAACATTGAGGAATGATGTTGCACGAATGGTTGTCCAATACCGATAACGATCAGAGGGCTCTTTTGCAACAAAATACACAACAGTGGTATTTTGTTTTTGTTTGTTTTGTTTGTTGTTTCAAATTATCGAACAACAAAAAAATTGGTGGCGTTGAGAATTCTTTAATGCAGAAATGAAATGGGAATATTGATAACTTATTTCAAATGCGAAAGGTATACAATAAAGAATGGAAAAGAAGCAAGCCCATTTTTGAAAAAAAAATATTAAAGCTATTAGTTAAATTCGGAAATTATGAACTGTGAGTAAAAAAGTTAGCAAAACCAATTAAATAGAGGACACATCCTTTTTTCAATGCACTTGCCATTAATGGCAAACTGTGTATATCAAATTAAACCAGAAATAATCAATTTGCATGTTAAATGCAACAATAACCACTTCCGAGGATGCTTAGAGAATTCTTCGAATAAAAATGAACTAAAAGCAATATTTTCATATATGTTATCGATAGTTTGTATGGAAGCAACATTTTTCTTCTGTTATTCCGTCCTTAAACCAGGACATCGTTTTTCGTAAATTAATTCGAGGATTGGAAAAAAAATCATTTGACGACATTAACCGATGGATCGCTCAATGATTTCTATGTTTTTTGCTGATCCGTTAACGCTTAGCTATAATTTTTATATATTTTTATATCTCGGATCTTACTCTAAAAGCTTTCAAAATAAATGTAGGTAATATATATCGGCTTCTTGATATGGAGCAGTTTAATTTTCTCTATAAACAACAATCAAATAGTGGTGCACTTGAGCGTACTTTTTTATTTTACGGATTTCCTAACACATTTGCATCCAGTTAGTTTTTGGGAGGTACCAATTACGTTGGCTTGCTTCTATAAATTGAAGTATTTTTGAATACCGTAAATTTGAATATTAAATTGACATGACTCCACTTTTTTATCATGTGTTTACCAACAAAATGTTCTAGTTATGAATAAATAAATCTCATCTTTTAAAAAGCGTATTTATTTGTCTCAAATAAGTAAACATATTCAAAAACTTTTTTGCTGACTTGAAGTACATGCTAAGACAGGATTTTTAAAAGTCGAATATAACTTAAATTTCATCAAAAAAAAAAACTTATAAAAAATTGAATTTTTAAATATCTTTTTTTGTTCTTATATTTTTTAAATAATTTTAGATGTGTCTTTTGATAAGAAAGTGCTTTGTATTTTTAAGAGCACAGATTGGGATCTCGAAAAAGAAACATTTTTTAATGTTTTTTTTCTGTGGAGGTTATTTTTGGAGACCCTGTATATTAGGGTAAGCATGGGCAGATAAAATTATGGTCGAATGTATTTTTCAAACTGGAAGAATAAGGAGAATGACGATTTTTTGAAAAATATTTTATTTTTGGCATTTTTTTCAACCATTTCTTAAGAATAAACATTTGGCTAGTTCTTACTCTCATGGTTCCAACAAAAATTTACTTGGTTGTTCCGAAAAAAAAATTTTTAAGGAATTTTTTGAAACACTTTTTTTTTTTTTTTGATAAACTATAAACTTTTTTACACCATTTAGCCTTTGAAAAATTTTTATTCTCATATAATTAACTTGGTTGCTCCCTGACTTTTTTTTACCAATTTTTTTTAAATTCTTTTATTTATTATGATTTAGTTGTACATTTTTTATTTCATCAGTTGTTATGAATAAAAGTATGATACAAACAGAAATGTACTTTAATCCCATAATCAATGTAACCATCCAAGAAATACAAAATTAGAATGTAACTTTTTGAAAACAAGATTATAAACTTCTTCTTCTCAGTTGACCTAACGATGACATCAGCAAATATGAGGTTTGGTCCTAATAAAATCAAATTACACAATTTCAAAAGCTTCTCTCTTTCTTCTTTTTAATTAGAAACTAACCAAGTTAAGTTAAAAGCAACATCCCAAAAACCCAAAAAAAAAATAATAAAAAAAGATTCCTAAATTCAAATATCATTTATCTTTCTCTTTTTATACACAAATACAAAAAAAAATTAGAACAAGTCCCACATGACATGACAGACAGTCAATGATGATGCAGCAACAGTATAGCACAAATATCACTTGATGAAAATTGACGGAAAACCTAACCTTGAGACCTCATCATTCCACAGAGAAAAAAAAACGCACCTTAAGGGTAAGTCAACACAATTTATACCAAACCTAAAAACTCACATAGAAGGACCCAGGCGTAGAGTATATGTATAATTCTCGCATTCGAAAAGGAACCCTTTCAATATCTTTACATCCTCGCTACCTCTATATAGCGGGAACAGAGACTTCATTTATCCTATCCTCTTTCAATATCTTTTCAATTTGTTAACTTTTGCGTGCACAGACATCTTCAATTTGTCTTTCAATAAACTAACTAGGTCCCAGTTCCCAGTTTTCTAGTGACGACTGCGACGACTACGACGACGACAACGACAACGACAAAGTATGCTCTGCCGTGTCGTCGAATGGGTTTTCTAATCTAATTAAAACCAATGTGGTAGGTAGTACGTATACGGCGTGCGCGATGACAAGGACGACCTAACCATCCAAAGACGAAGTCACGTCGGTCGTTTGTCAGCTATAACAGAAACAACAACAGCGAGCGAGCGACAAACATGAAAGTCAATCGGGTGTGAAAAGCTTGTCATTCCGTTTGCTTCGAGATAAGAATTTTCCATCCACCAAGCACCATATGCACAGTACATATACGGGCCAGGTCCTATAACCAACTTTTGCTGCTGCCTGAACAGTAGAAATGAACAAAACAAAAAAAAAGAAATACCCTATACATAACCTCACACATCACGTATGTGATCCCCTGTGCCAGGGATGTTCTTTCTATCCTATCCTCCAGATTTAACTGATTTCTCCCGAGAGACACTGTCAGTTGGTCTGTGTAGTGCTGTATATTTAACTTACACACAATTTCCCAATGAATGGTTATTTGCAACTGCTACGAATAATATAATATCAAACCGAAATCATGGCGGTTCTTAATAGGCCAAAAGTTATGGCATGTGTTCCATGTTTTGTCCATTTAAAAGAACCACCAGTCTCTTTTTATATAATGTTATGTGTCATTTGATGATGGCTATTTAATGTCCATCGCATCAGGTTCATAAAATGTGTGGCACACCCAGCATTAAATATCTACAGCATGTTTGGATATCCTCTCTCTAAATACGAGTATTTTATCTTTATTTTCTATAATGGAAAACAACAAAGATTTACCCTAGATTTTTTTACACTTTGGACACTTTGGAGAAAAAAAAAAACGTTTTTAAAATTTATCACCACCTGACAATGCATTTTCGATTCACTTGAATGAATTTAATAGATTTTTTAACCCACAAGAAAATAATGCGGTTCATGAATTGAAAGTGTGTTGGGAGCCTTAAAGAAAATAACAAAGATTGTTTCATCCATAAATTATGTTCTCCTAAAAAATACCACAGCAATTCACCCATATTTTCTTTTGACACTTCCGAAATAAATATCGTTCCAAATTTATTATGACGCAATGAATTTAGTTCCAAACGAATGAACATTTATGTTGTTCATTCCACAAAACTGATTGTGTGGACGATAATAAAAAAACCAAATTAAACTTGGAAGCCATAAATAATCTTGTAAAGATTATCTGGACAGATAAACAACAAACTGGACAAACAATTGTTTTTAAAATTAAAATGATTTATTGTCAATTACATTCCACATTTATTAACCGTGCTTTAATTTACCATACCATGTCATCCTTTAAATCGTTTCACAACAAACAGTGTTTCACAACATTTGCGTTCCACATGAATGAACTCTTACATTTTTCACAAAGATAAAAAATGTCAATAAAGTGTGTTGGGACCCTTAAGTGCTTTTCATATGAGACCCAACCTGAGAATGTCCCAATTTTCACAAACTTCAAAATTTACGTATGGTCATTGTATATAAATTTTCGAACACTGCCGTGGTCACGCGTTTTAGCAAAATTTACAAGTTTTGGCGAAATTCAAGAGCTGATTAACAGCAGTGAAATAAGAAACACCAAAGTAAAATGTCTTATACACAAATCAGAGAGCTCAAAAGAACACAACACAGTTCAATCTTAGAGTAGACTTGTAGTGTTGAAGCTGTATTCAGAGCCATTTTCTGAACAATATGCACGATGCCAAACTTCACTGAAAAGCCCTTCCAGGATTATATATTCATAATTTAAAAGCACATTTTTAAAATGTCATAATTTATTTACTTTATACACATTTAATTAAACGAAGAATAAGTTGATGTTTGCTTTTAAAGAATTATTCGTGTTAACAATTCGCAACGCATATGCAGATACTTTGCAGTTTTTTTTTTTTTTGATTAAAATAGTTTGGAAAGATTTGGTTCCACATGATTGAACTTCTACATTCCACAGAGAGAAATAAATGTCAAAAAGTGTGCTAGGATCCCAAAATAGATAAGCTATTAAATCTGCAACAGCGCAAAGTGCATAAATTGTTGACAGTGAAACAGTTAAATGAAAAAAAAATATGTTGTCTAGCAGTAATTAAAAACATAGCGCAACTACAATCAATGACTTTCAGCAGTCAAAATGGTGGGCGGAAGTGCTAACAAACACCAAACTGATTGTGAAACTTTGAAGGTGGTAATGGAAAACTCTGCTACTGCCGGCTGACAAGTCAAAAGCGGCATCGGCGCACGGCGGCGGCTTAACTTAACAAAAAAAAAAACGATCGATAAAATGCGATATCTCGGGTTTGGCTGTGGACAATCGCACTGCCGAAGGCCAATTGCTGTGCGCAAGCGCAGTTGGCTACCACTAAATGCCTCCCTGCCACTTCATGTCCGCTATGGAAATGACGGTTGCCGACTGCTGCTCTAGGTTCCTTTGCGGCGGTCCAGCCGATCCAAACCGCGCGCACTTGGTCTTGTTTGGAGTAATGTTTGCGCTTTTGAGAGTCATTTCAATGAAGTGATAATTTTTAGTATTATATCGTGCTCGTGCCTGGGTTCTCGTGTACGGGATGCCAATTTGTAAGATTGCCCAATTGACACGAGGAAGAGCGTTTGGTGGTCTCCAACTCCATCGTCGTCGTCGTCGTCTTCGACGAAGCCGTCGTTTGCCAAGCGCGAGATAGTGACACTTTTCCGAATGGCAGCGGATAATGTAGCTTCTGTTTTAATGTGCAACCATGGTTTCTCTTGAGTTGGTTCTTTATTTTTTTTTACAAAAAGAAGTATCAAGATTGAAAGACTGTAAAAGTGTATATCTGTCATTTTGGTTAAGTAAAATTGTTATTATTGTGTCTCTAAAAAAATAAAGGAATCTTCTCTATGTCGTGATTGTTAAGTCGCGTTAGAATGTCATTCATTCACAAGAATGTTAAAAAAGCAGTTGGGGCTATAGGTATAAAGTATAGTTTGGTTAAGTGTGGATTTATTGTGCAAAATTGTTGTCAATATAAGATCAAAGCGGGTGTCTTGGAATTAGGTGGAGTGTTTGTTTTTTCTTGTAATTGCATTTTTTTTTGTCAAGACACGATTGAACTGTGAAGCCTTGAATTGATATTTTCTCAGCTTATTAATTTCAAGAACGATTTCGATGATATTTTTTCCTGTAGGCTAGTGTAAGTAATTCAAATTATTGTTTCAAAGATGTGTTTCAAAAAACTACAATTAACGGTATCTGACATACGCCTCTGATCTAATTTCTATTTAAAATCAAATTCAAAGAGGTTCCTTAATATTGCAATTCAACATTATCAAAAAATTAAAATAATTTTTTTTTTGAAAAAATTATATTCATAGGAGTTCTGAGCAATGAAATAAAATAAAATTAATATTGAAATTTTTTAAGCTTCGATTCGATTTTTCCAGCTTAAATATTTTTATATAATTTTTAAAATTTCTATTTTTTCCATACTCAAACTCGGATAGAAAGGCTCGGATTCCATACGGCAAACGTCGCGTAAACTTAAATTTAATTTTCCTAAAAAATTACCAAACCTGGAAAATTAAATTTTTGGATGAAAAAAAATAGACTTCAATCTTACTAATTTTAGGTCAAAAATTATGACATTTTTTTTCTAAGTCGCAAGTCCTCTAGAATACCTTACACCTAAAATTTTTTTTTAGAGAATCTATAATTTAAGCGAATCAGCCAACTTCGGCAATCTTACCAGAGCCTCTACATGTTGCATCAGAAACTTAAACCACTATGAAAAAACTGGCCTTAAAATTCAATATTTCAAATTTCAACTCTCAAAAGAGTTAAGTTGTTCCCCCAACATTTCTATTAAGTGTTCAAAATCCTAAACCCATTTGGCTGAAAAATTCAATTGTATTTCGTATCCCTGCCTCAGGGTCAAACTTTAACGCACTTATCCCGCATTTTGCTTTAGTTTCTTTTGTTGCAAAATCGATGCCCTATAACTTTTAAACAGGAGCAAAACAAACAAACAATGGAACAATATCGTCGTCTTTGCTGGCAGTTCCCACGTTTATAAATGCGCGCGCCCCATTATTTCAAGTTTCCACAACCTAGATGCTTTCAATAGTGGAATATCCCGCGCATCTGGCAGCATCCGCATTTTGTATTCCAAGAAGATAAACCACGCAGCCAGTCCCACAAAAGACACAAAAAAAAAAAAGAAAACGAAAAAGAACTCGCGCAGTTACTTGATTATGTTGACGACGATGATGATGATGATGACGATGGTGTATCTGCTTCTGGATAGTATATAGTGATACCTGTAATGCTTTGTACAATATTCGATTTGTTGCTTTAATTCTTGGGATCGAAATCGATAAATAGAAGCACACTGAGTTGCACACGTCTCTTCTCTAAGCGATCTAAGCCACAGGATTGCGGTGATGGCTTCTATCGCGAATTGGAAAAGAAGAAGAAGATGCGGTCTCTCATCATCGATGATGATTGTTTATCACTGTGCGGTGTCGCACGCAGCTCATTTACCAGAATTGCTTGTATACGTCTTCGTCGGCTTCAGCAGCGATCACAGTGGACAGATCAATCGTTTGATCCCACAGACCCACTGACGGACACACAGTTCTGGCTCCAGAGTCCAGAGCAAAATATATATGTATAAGAAAAAAACAAGAAAAATTGTTTAACACGTCCAACGTTCATTTCATCTCGTCAAATAAGACGAAGACGAAGAAGACTATACGATGATGATGATGATGCCAGCAGCAAGAGCTCATTAGATGTAGTCCACCACCTCCAGGGGGAAACTCTGCGGGGTAGCCATCTCAATTACCGATTCGATAATAATTGGAAAAATTCGCAGAATGAAAATTGCGGCGAATTCCATTGTCATTGCTATTCTGTTGTTGTTGTTGTTGCATCTATATGCCAACCAGAGTCGACCAACAGAGAGCACAGCAAAACACAGCACAGCGTGTGAAGTAGCAACTGTTTATGCCGATGTCATTAGACCAAGTTGTATGGATGCGAAGGCATCTTTATCTATTGCGTCGCATATGAATTATTAATTGTATCCACATGCAACTCAGTTAGTTGCTTGGACTCTTGGTGTGGTTTTGGTTGAGCATGGTACATTGGGGTTAAATAGTTTGAAAACTGGAATTAAACCAACTTAAATTAAGGAGTTAAAATGTTAAATTTATGACTTTTGATATCAAATCGTAATGATGGTCATTTCTTCAGTTTTAAGAACTTTATTTTCTTCGTTAAAAGAAGTTTTAATGATTTTAGTGATAAATCAATTAATATTGCCCCACTGTGTTTGAGCTGCCCGACGCGACGCACTCTCGCTGATCTTCAAAGGCCGCATGTTCGCTAGCCTTCGATAACGATATCGATGTATTTGCCCCCATACTGCTGCTGAAGCAAAGTTCTCATATGGTGGCCAATTTCCAATTCAAAATATTTGCGTCACGTCGTGGTTTAGTTTTTAGTTCTTCGATGCAACTGGTAGTTGTCATTTTCCTGCACAATATGCGCCTCTACATCGCCATCAGGCAACAACGGAAGGAGGTGCAACAACTTTGGGACTTCCGGGTTCTAAAGTACGGCACTAGTTGAATTGAAAATCGTGACTAAAATAAGTGGAAGGGGCGTTTATTGTTTGTTGAAAATTGGTTGCACCGATAGATCCCATACGAAAGCCCTTTCTTTATATTCAAAAACATTCAAATAAAAAAAAAAATATGCAAACTGTCATAATATTCTTAAAACGTGGCGAGAGTGCATACTGCATACCTATGTGCGTGCACCGAATTTTTAATTGACACTGACAGTTGACAGAAGCGACATTATTATTGTTTTTTTTTTTTTTTTGTTTAGCTGTCACATGCGAGATTTTCGTTTTTGGGTGTGAGAAATTCTGATTGCGTAGATATAAATCTTCAATGCGGTGGACTGCTGCGGGATTGATGCGGGGTTGCAATTTTTATATTTTTCCTATTAAGGTACTTTTGTCATTAATCATTCAATTTTAAATTTTTTTGTTAAACTTCTCGGCTATGACGAAGTTAAAAATGTTTCTGTTGTTTTTGTTATTTGATAATTTAATTTATGTGCGTAGGAAGGTTGTTATTTATTTGTCATCATGATGATGGCGATAGTCGCACGATAAATTTTTGTTTTGTTTAAAATTTATTGCACTGCGCTTTCGAAGTTTGATCTAGTTTTTGTTTTGTTTTTGTGAAACGCCTTATGACTTAGACGTGACGGTAGAAGTTTGTCTGTCTTTAATGATCAAAAATAAAAGGAGGAGATCGATTTGAGATCTAACAAAAAAATTAATAAATTTTACTCACGTAGCAAAATTGCTAATTAGTGGAAGTATAATTACGTAAAATAATTTAATAAAAAAAAACTAGTTGTAATGTGTTTTAGGCGGCCATTTATCATATCTCTTTTGTCATTCATAGGCTAGCAACGAGACGAGAAAAGTTCCTGTGTTGTCCCCATCTCGTCTCACGGAAGGGACTAACTCCAAGCCTTATTCATCTGACACAAGAAAGAAACGAGGCTGTATTTTTTATTCGATATTTCGTGAGTTTTTTCAGTGGTCTGTTCTGAAAGAGAAACATTAAAAATCTATAATGGCCGGTTGCACCAAACACTTTTCAAAATCTAACATACTTTTAATTCTTAAAATAACGTTTATTTCATACTTTCTATTTCTGTTTCCGAATACAGCTGTTGCGCAAAAAAAAGTTTTAATTTGAAAAGTATTTGCTGTCCTTCAAATTTTGTCTGTAAGAGACGTGTGCATTTTAATGAAAAGAACCATTGTGTTTTAGATTACAAAAATCACAGCAAATATTGATGGCACAACAAATTTAAAGGCAAGATTTTTTTAGACTTCAGCAGAATAATTTTTTTACCTTCCCCGAAATTATGAATAGCCATCTTTTTTTAAAGATGATAATAAATTAATTACATATTCATTTAAGGATATGACAGAGATTTGGAACAATTTGCTTGTTACAGCAATACTTTGAAACCTCTTAAATGAAGATATGTAGCTTATTGAAATCTATACTAATAACCGTTGCGTTGAAGGCAAATATCTTATCTCTCTTGTACTAAAAATATAAATTGAACAGAGTAGGTATATAAAGTGTCAAACAATTTTTTCTTTGAAATCTTAGTTTCATTTCGTGAACTTGCACTGTAAATAAAAGAAATTAGAGGACATTTTTTTAATGATAAAATTCTTCTCATGTCTCAGAAAAAATATAAACCTTTTTAAATTTAATATCGGTTTATAGTTTAGGCTCAAAACTATTGCAGTAAACATAAACTTTATATACATAGATTTACCATTTCTTAAAACATATTTCCGAGAGTTTTGAAATTTGATTCTCTTACCATTAATGTTCTCTTTTTTGATAGCCCAACCAAACTTAAAGAATAAAATCAGTTCAGCTCTGAAGTGCAGTTATGCTCAGAGCGGTTTTTCAAAAGTTTAAAATTAAAGTAAATCTTCTCTGCATACAAAAATAATCCAAATTTTGTTCTGCTGATATTCAGATCAAACAAACAATTCAATGGAAGTACATTTGATAATGTCATAATTTTGTGTTTGGCTTCAAGAAAAAAACTATTGATTTTTTTTAATTCCAAAAATATATGTTTTTCAAAGTTTTGAGTTTGATGTAAGTAATTGCATCTGTAAATTATAAATTAACATATTTTTGTTATGATCATAATTGTTTTTTATAAAATTCAAAATTTAAAAAAATGGAGGAGTTTCGCACATGAGAGTTTTTGGAAAAAAAAAATTCGAAAGCGAGCTATCGCCATTTATTGCATATTGTCAAAAAGAAATTCTGCCGAGCGATTTACGACAATCGAATTTCCTAAAAAGCCAAACAAATTTTGGATGCTGTATTGTATACCTTTATATTTGGCTGAATGAATAGACAGACAAAATTGTGATTCCTATTTTTTTCGAAGTCCATATAATTGCTCTGTTTTTAAAAATATTGAAATGTGACTAGTCTGGACTGTGAAATACAAATTATGCCAATTTAGCAGCTGTTTTTGTTTGAGGCATCATTAAAAGCTATTGTTTCATTCTAAGTAAAATATAATTGGCTTTAACTAATAAAAAGAAGTTTAAACATTTTATAAAAAGAGTAGGTAGATATACCTGTTCAATTAAAAGTATTTGTTTAACTTAAAAGGATTTTTTCAAGTTTAAGGAAAAAATATAATAATTTAATCTCGTGTTCAAAGTGTAGCAGATCGAACTGTTTTACTTAATTCTTTTAAGTGCTTTTGTTGTGTTTGCTCTTAAATTGATTAAAAATTAACATGTAAGGAAAATAGGTATGTCAAAAACCGTAGAAAGCCTCACAATATCACTAATTTTTGTTACAATATAAATTCCTCCACTGACCATTTGTAAAACCCATTTCCATCAAAAATTCCAGCAGAATCCCGATCGATTAAAAAGAAATTGCCTTCCAAGTCAAGGGTTAAGAAATTACCTGAAAAAAAAAACATGTAAAACTTCAAAGATCAAAGATTTCTATCGATCGTTTACACAATTTTAATGATACTCAAATTATCATTCCTTGAGTTCCCCGCCTTCACATATTTCCTTTCCGTTTCCGATTTCCTTTCCCCTCCCCCTAAATATGTACATTTATTTAAATTATACCAAGTCAATTCAACCGCATCGAAAAACAATAAAAAAAAAAACTGACAAAAAACAATGCATTAAGCAACAATCAAACAAATATAAATTCACTCTAATGAAATTACCGATCGAGTGCTTAACGCCAACTCGTTGATTGTTACATGAATCAATCATCTGCTCCGACCCACACGGAGTTTTTTTTTTTTTTTTGAAGCAGCCAGCGCATTGAGAGCGTATTTTTTTTTTAGTTGTATGAAGGTACACACAAAATACGCCCCTGTGAGTTGTTATGTTTTGTGTACACAACGCGCGATCTGATCAATGATCTCGCACATATCAAACTCTAGCTCTCTGCGCGTTGATCATCGCTTTGATGGCCTCCCGCCAAGCCGACCCACCGACCGATCGTCCGTCCGTTCATCAACCAACCCAGCCCGCCCTCTACCCGCGACTTCACAATCACCCAGATGCTGCAACGAAAACTTCATAAAATAATGATAGATTTCCATGAGTAATATGAACGGGGTGAGACGTCAGACATTAAATGGCAGCAATTTGTCAATTTTGCCGAGTGTCTCATACATCACTTTAGAGCGACCGCGCGCACCACCCTGTTTCCCAAGCAAGCAAGCTAAAATTACTATAGTTGTACAATCGAGTATCTAAGTAATATGAACTATCGATAGCTAGCGCAATCGAGCTCGGCACTCAGTTATCGAGAGGAATATAATATAATTTATCATCGCAATTTTTTGCGATGGCGGTGGTCCCTGACAATCTAGCGATCTGCGTGCCGTGAATGCGACAAATCGATCGACACATTCACCGTCATCATCATCAACATCATCGGCATTGGCATCGTCAGAGCAGCAGCAACAGCGGTATAAACTACGCTATCTTGTGAAGACTTCAGCGTTGGCGACATAAACAACAACAACAACATCTATGGTGATGACGACAACGACAACAACGAACTACAATCATTCATTAAAAGCAATTTAACTCGATTTGAGTTCGGAGCGCTAAAATGATTGCAACGCGATCGATATAATTGGGCATGCAAATCAGTGACAGAGAGATAGAGAGATAAAGTCGCTGCGATGCCATAAATGCACACGCTAGTTCGTGTAATTGAGTCGTTTGGACGCTAATCAAGCCGTGCTGATGCGGTTCACCACAGCACAACACCGCACCGCTGCATCAAGTCTCTTAAGTGAGCGATAATGATTCTACACGCTTTTCACACATCGTCCACCTTGTTGTCATCAACACATAATATCCCTCTGATGCCGCCCCCGCTTTTCTAACACGATCGCGATCGATCGGAGCAAAGATTTCTGCATATTAAGACAACGACTCTTAGGGCTAAAACGACTGCGACTGCCACTACGACTACGATTCTGACTCCGACGCCAATGTGCCATGTCAGTGTCAATTGGTGGAATTTCTGCGTAAATCTCCAAACCAATGCCACATACCACAAGAAGGTTCCACGGTGTGTCCTGTGTACACTGTTGCCGCTGCCACTGTTGTTGGTGCTGCTGCTTCCAACGTACGCCAATGCTGCACTGTGTGACCATTAAAAGGCTGTTTGGTGTAAGTGCGCGTGAAAACATCGACTGCAAACATGGTGCGCAGAGCCTTGCAATCTAAACGAGTCATTTAACACGTCGTCGTCGTTGTTGTCGTTGTTCCACGAGTTCGGACGGTCGCTGGCTAGTGGCACGGTCAGCGCGAAAGAGAGAGCGATGGATCGATCGAGGTCTACCAATGAGTTCCCATGCTGATCGCAAGCGGTTAGGTTTGTTAACACCACCTCGTCGCCGCGCCGCTGCGGTCACAGCGCACCTCATCATAAAAGGGCTTCCTGATACCAAAAAAAAAAAAAACACATACATCGCCAAACATCCCACCAGACGAAGACGACGACAACGATGACGACAACAACGACTAAGAGTCACTCACTGAATCGAATCTCTCCTGCCTGATGCCATATGTTTTATGTTTTCCCGAGATCCGTTGTTGGGTCTTCTTCTGCTGCTTCTTCATCATCATCATCATCATCATCGTTGTAGAGCTTCAACGACCAAAACGACATCGTCATCATCGTCAGACTGCTCGGTGCGACAATGACGATGATGACGAGTACGACGACAACGATCACAACAACGACGACCACTTTTCCTCTACTGTTTGTGTGCGGTGTGTGGCATGGAATGAGCAAGCTTCCTAATAAGGTTGGCACATGTTAAGTACGGAAGCTATAACTGCGTTATGGATGCACGCAAATCGCTCGAATTCGATCCCAATCGCGCATTTCTATCGCAAACTTTGCACTTCTGACACTTGGTTTCTGGTCAATCGGACAATGTGGGTGTTAAATTCAAATCTAATTCACATACGGTCTAACGAGAACGCAGAAGAAAATAAAAAGTATCGTTTTTTTTAAGATTTTACAAAAAAAAAAAAAGAACTCAACAAAGTTGTCCGTCCGTCCGCCGGCGTCGTCGTCGTCATTGTCGTGGTTTTCGTTGCCGTTGGTCGGCTGATGGTTGGGGAAAAGACCATTGAGACGTGTATCAAGTGGTCGGTTGATCGTGGCGAGTGGCAGCAATTGGGATTATGTGTCATGGCAGAGGTTCGTTCTGTCTTTGGGAAACTGTCCAACATTTACAGTTGTTGTTGTTTTCTGTTTTTTTTTTATTTTGATGTCGTGAATTTCGCAACCAAATAAAATGAAGAAAAAAATAACCAGCACGCAGAAGTATGGAGAGAGAAAAAAATTGAATGCAGTTTCACATCAGACAATCTCTTTAACTTTTTTGATGGTTGACTTCTTTCCACAAAGTCCTCACATAATTCTTCTTGCCACAACAACAACAAAAACAGCAAAACCACGAATGAGATCATATTTTATTAAACATTGCAACCTAAAACGAGGCTATTCAAAAGCCTAATATCAGCATTTTTTGGGGTCTTTGGTTATTATGTGAGTCCAGTAGACGGTGTCACGTGTGGCATATAGTTTAAGGTCCAACAATTACCTCACCATCATACCATACCTATCCCAGTAAAAAGGCGACATTACGAACCAACGACCACTTCGCACGGAATCTCCTGTTGTATTTTTTTTTTTTTTTTTAATTTTGATCTTTACCATTATGGCATGTGGCAGTTGCAATTTAAAAAAAAAAAAAATTAATAGAATTTCTTTACGAGATTCAATATTCATTCCGATGTTTGACGATGATGTCGATGATGACAAAGCCTTCAAATGTTGACATAATTTCTGTTGTTGTTTTAATTTGCACAATAACCTTGAGGTTCAAGTAGTTTGCGAAATGTTTCGTATGATATTTATGTATTTTTTAATTTAGTGACAGACTTTTTTAATTCATAATAATTATACTAAAGAATTTTTTTTTTTTGTGTTACATAACATTTTTAAAGTGTTTTTGAAGATTCTTTGGAACGAATTTTTTATTTTAAAGATATGCTTATAATTCTTTAATTAACATTCTTAGTGCTAAAGAAGAAACAAGTAACAATTTTTATTTCTGAAGAAACAGGTGGATTTAACAACTTAAGAATTTTAAAATTGACTTTGCTTATGGTGTCACAGGTTTTTAATTTCAAGTTGTAATTGTTTTTGAAAAAAGTCATTCAACCATACGGCAGCTATTTTAAACTTTCGATTTTTGGTTATTCCATGATTAATGAAAATTGCTGCACTTTATAATTTGGTGATGATGAATTCTCTATCAATGTCTATTTTTTCGTGAGTTTCAAATTAGAGAAAAATTATCAGGTGGATAATAATTTGTGTTGATGTTTTTATAAATGAGGTTTGACGAATTAGATTTTGTCGTTCCATATTTTCTAAGTTTCTTTTTGCTTTATATTAACGATGCACCCCTGACAAAAGTGGTTGCAGTAATACTACAAAAGTAATACTGTCACAATTTACTTATGAAAAATTACCAATACGTGGTGTCCGCTAGACTGGAAAGTCAGGGAACACAATTTTGGTTAGGGAAAGTCAGAGAATTTGGAGAGCGGTCGGGGATTTTTTCTGTACCATTTGTTTTTTAACTTCGCTGAACTACTTTGTTAATTTTTTAACAGTTTTTTTTCTGACTTGTTGAGATGACATCTCTGTTCAAAATTATTCATTTCATATCTTTTGCCATACCTGTACCTAAATATCAGGGAAGTCAGGGAATTTTATTCTGAAAAATAGTGGACACCAATAGAAGTAGCTTCGCTAACATGATATCAACCAAAAAAAACTTTGAACATGAAACAAAACCTAGTTTTTTACAGCTGGGTTAAGAGTGATTTGTTCATTATTTTTAATATTTAATATAAGAACCATTTTGTTAAAGTACCTAGCTGATTTTAAATTGTACATACCTACATAAAATTTCTGTCAGAAAGTGTTTTTTTTTTTTTTTTTGAGTAAATATTTTCATATCAAATGATACCAAAATGATCAGGTAATCAACAAAAAAACATTAACAAGGAAAAAAAATAAGTATATTTGATGCTAGAATGTCATTTAAATGCCCTGCGTTGTGTGGTTTCTGTCTAAAAAGATTAATAGCTACAAAATTCCCAACAACTGTTTTCTTATGTTTAGATAAACTATGGTTTTATCTCCTGGGTATGAAGGAACTACGGAAACGTCAAATTTTCTAAACTTCTAGCTGAATATTTATTACATGCAAACTTTTTAGAAACAATTTAAATTTACCATTTTCTTAAATAAAGGGGACATGTTGGGAGGGCGATTGTGTCGATTTTGTTTTTCAAGTTTTACATTTTAAGAAACGAAAAAAAATGCAAAGTCAAGTCTGATATCGAATTCTACAAATACCCGCATAAAAATTCAGGTTTTATTAAGTTCGCAAAAATTTTAATTAATCAAGCACATATTTTATGAATCTGAGTCTATGAATGAATTATTCTAACAATCGTCAACACAGGTTTATCAACAACACATTACCTACCTATACACATATTGAAAGTAATAATTTCTAGAGATGGTTCGATAGACATACATATTAAAATTGTATTAAAGGTACATTTCGTATAAACATAATTTATTTTCGCTTATTTTACGGTTTGGAAGAAACGTGCGGTTTTGATTTATATTTTTTTTCTTTTAAAAACTCTACAATCTTCTATATATCTACAATAGTTGTACTTAATTTCGTTTAAAAAGCCCTCACCTATTCTTAACTTTCTTTCAATGTTTTCGATTACTCTAATCTAAACCAAATTAAACATCGCTTCATTTCGGTTAACAATTACACCTCCACAAAACACTTAGCAACAAAGTGTTCACACTGAACTACATACTACATTTCCTCTTCTTTTTCTTCCCAACCAAAACCTAATTCGCTTGTTAAAAACATAAAATCCAAGCAAAAAAAAGAAAAGAAAAAGGAGCGCCGCACCGTTATTTATAGCTTTGGTTTGCTAATAGTTTGAAACGGTTCTTGCATTTCTTATAATTCTGTATTTATTTTTCTTTTTGTTCAAATGGAGTAAAAAATGAAACGAGAATTCTAAAGTAAAAAAAAGATTTATGATCCTAAAGAGTAGAAAATATTTTTTTTTTTCAGAATTTTCCCTTTTAAATTACTGTATACTTAATTTTAATCTTGTATAAGATGGCTGCGGTGTAGTATAAGGGTTGGGAAAGTTTTGCTACAGAAACAAAAAAAGGAAGAATCAAATTGGACCATTGGGTATTCATTGTTGGCAATTATTCTATGTCTATTTTAACCCTTTTAGTATAAAGGAGCGCGTATACTTTCAAGAACAATATTTCTAAATTAATGTCCTTATATAATAGGTATGTATATAGAAACTGGGAGCAAAGTGCATTTATGTTCACAAGACCAACAGTTCATGGGTGAATATACATATTGCCAAGGGTTGGGTAGTACGTTTTGTATAAAAAAAAAGAAAGAAATTGCGTTGGTGATTTAAATAACAGCTTTTTTTAAAATTTATTAAGATGATTTTTCAAGTGTTTTGCATATAATAACAAAATAACGATGTAGCACAAACAATTGACAAAAGTCTGGACTTTGCATTTTGGTGGGTATTCCTGAATGATAAAAGTATATAAAAAATTTGGCTTTTTCTGCTTTAAGCTCTCTTTTACCATTTATTTCTTTAAATCGATTTATTTGTTTCCTTGTTCGGTGAAGAGACAAAGGGTTTGGGTACAAAATTTTTAGCTTGCTTGAAATGAAACATAGAGGTCACGAATTTCCCTTTTTTTAGTCATTTCATTGATAGTTAGAAATACAAAAGGTACTCTATTTTCTAATCAATATAAGCAAACAAGAATAACTTTGTGGTTTTTTAAATAGGAAAACAAATTCTTTTCCATAAGAGTCAGTAACAAACAACTACTTACTACTTGAAAATAGAGGTTTTGTTATAAATTTAATTTTTTCTATGTTTGCAGAGTAATAAATCTTTTTATTATTATTATTATTTATAAGAAACTGGCCAACATTAAAAACCAACTGTTCGTTTTCTGTTGAATTGTGAATTTTTTGAAAAATAAAGTTTTCATTTTGTTGCCCAAGTAGAAAAATGTACATATTTTGGGTGCAAGTATTTTCAATAATATTCACCATTTCTGAGTTGTACGCGAAAAACCAACTTTTCGACATTTGAAATAAAAATTATTAAAAAACGTCAATATTAATTTTTTTAACCCAAAAGTCATTATTTAATGTGTTTTTTTTTTAACGAGGAATTCCAACAAATTATTTGTGAAAAAATTTATTTTAAAACTAAAAATTCAAAAATGCAACACGAACAAAATAACGTATGTATATTCGAGAACAAGGGTCTTTAAAGAAAAAAAACATGCAAATATTTAAATTAAAAATTATTTTAAATATAAGTTAAAAAAATCAATATCACAACATATGATTTTGAGAACAAAATTTTATTTTTATTTTTAAACCAAAATTAATAGCAAGATAAAGCAGGGCCATTTACCGTTTCACAAACGAAATACTAAAATTCAATAACAATACCCACTTAAAAAATTTACCTTGATTTCAATTTCGCATATTTTCAAAACAAACAAATCGAAAAAGAAAAAACTTGCTGTTAATACTTGTGTACCAAAATACAGCAATTTTGCATTTAAATTTTCGTTGGCAAGGAAGTAGGTTTTTGTATTGATAAAGTCCCATTTAAGTGCTACAAAATAGGGTAAAAGTGATTTTCTTCCAAATCCCCTGATATTCAATTTCAATCAAAGCACTTCAAAAGCAGTTGTTTTAATGATTAAAACTTTAAACAAAAACCTACTTTTTCCGTTGATTTCCAGCAAGCACCATTTTTGTTTTCTCTCATTCACTTTTCTTGTTATAGGATTAAGTTCTTTTTTAACCCAAGTGGAAACTATGAATTGTCTTCGATAACAAAAGAATTCATATAAAACTATCTCAAACAAAAAAAAAAAAAAAAAAAAAAAACAGACGAAAAAAAAAACTTTTCTTTGCATTTCCATTCGAGGGGAACTTTTCTATCATTTTTATTTCATCATCGTTTTGGGCAATTCCATGAATAATAAAAGAAAAACCATTCAAGCTTAAATCCTTGATTCTGAAATGGTACTTCAAAAACACAGAATCAAACAAAACACTTTCGCCAATTTACATTTGGCCTGAGGAGAGGCTGGATGAATATATATATATTCTTTTTTCTTTGTGTTCCTGTTCATCTTTTCATTATCGTTAAGTGGACGTACAGTGTTCTCTCCTCTCTCTCTCGTTGTCTGTCTATCTGCAACGGAATGTAGAGGTATAGAAGCAAAATCAAAGCATCCATGAATAACCTAACCACCCTGGCATAAAGCCTTCTGAGAATATATAAAGTCGAACCGGAAGCAGAGATGAGGAAGGAGAATCTAAAGGCAACCAAACATTGCCGAGCCCTATGAACATTCAAAAACTATTTACGGAAGCACCTCTATGACTATGATGGCAAAGGTTTCGTCCCTTATGACCATAACGCTTTGGTGCGGTTACCAAGGTGGTGATCAGTGACTGAACCGTTTATGATTCACTCCCTGGGTTGTAATTTTCTGATAAACGTTAAGGAGACGTCTCCAAATGGTTCGTCGCGTCGGTTGGTGGTGTGGTTTTCCTTTTACTATGCAACAACGACGGAACGCGACGCGACGCCAAGGCTGTAATTATTTATGATACATCTTCAGGCGGGTGCTGTACCTTACTACTTGACGAAAGATTCTAAAGTACCTTGTAGATGGTATATATATAAATATGTGGGAGTTGAAGAGGTGCATCTTTTCACTGACTCACTGATGATGGCATGGCGACGGGATCTGCCCATTCTACTCGCGCACATAGAGAAAACTAGAAACGAATTTACGAGGACTTGAATTCTGACATTGATTGCATTTTAATTGCAGATAATTCGCCCGGAGACGTCCACGCGCTGACTTGAGTCCTTAAATCAATTTCTCTGTGTGCTCTGTGCTGCAAACGGATCTTGGATTATTATAAAGTTGTTAGGTTCTGATGAATGTTTTCAATTAAGAATTCTACAAGTTCTTGTTGTTGTTGTGGTAAATGGTTACTTTGCATTAGCAAGAGGGTTATTGAAAGAGCATGGTAAGTCCCAAACTGTGGTGGATCAGATGAAATTCCAGAAGCGCCATTCCCGACTCGAGTAGCATCCTTCTTCGAGATACTTGTTTTTTACTTTTTTGTTGTGTTTCCCATTCAATTTAACCTTTTTTTTTTAATGTGGTCTTGTGAGTGTATGACGCAGCTGTGCGTACTCACTCCTCTATTCGGTTACCCGAAGAAGTCAAACCACGCAGCGCGTCCAGAGTCCAGTTCGCGGCACGAGACAAAAACCTCAAGGAATTCCTGCCGCATTGCCAGAGAGGCAATTAAAGAACCACATCTTTGAGAGCGAGAGATTAAAAAAAAAATTGGTTCCATTGAGGCTGGCCGTAGCAAAGAAATCTCGGAAATGCTAGATCGATGTAAAGCTTTTGTTGGCGGTACGTGCGGGTAAGTCTCTCTTTGGGGGAACAATATTCCGCTGCGCCGAAGAATATGGGCATTCGAAATACCTTCCACCACAAAAATAGTTTTCTATATAGAGGCGACATTTCGCATTGTGTTCTGTTATTATATGCGGCTAACTTAGTTAAGGGTTGCTATGCTCTGATGGCTACTAGATGTGGTGACCCGAACTCAAGAATAAAAAGCCGCATTCAAATTGGAATTAGTAAAATGGAGAAAAATGAAAAAAAAAGGAACTCGGAACCACAAAATGCTTTTAATGCTCCTGTGCCGGAGGAAATACCTAAGAAGTTTACATGTACCATTCGACGCATTGTCGTCGTTATACCTATACGTTTTGGTTATTGTTTGGTTTTGTTGTTATTTTAGTGAAGTGAACGACGACGACAACGAGGACTTATACACAAAGACACAACTCAACGTTGCCATTTTGTTGTCGGCTTAAGCACCAAATTTAAAAGGACGCCTTCGCTTTATACTGTGGTCAGAATGTTGTGACCATTAGTACCGAAAATTTGTTTGGCATTTTAGAGTTTTTGGCACGCTTATAAGAATAGTACGTAGATAGCTACTGTATATCTATGTTTATGTTTAAAGGAACTGATTCGTGGTGAAATATTTACCTCTACTTACATAGTTGTGATAAAAGTGCACTTTTTTTGGAAGAACTTTTTGGTTTTGCCTATGTCCCTCAAAGTTTTAATGAAAAGAGTTGGAAAAATTGCACTGTATTACAAAAAAAAAAGATACATACCGAACCCTAGCACATTTTGTAGTTCTTTTAAGACCGGGGGGGGGTTTCACAGGGGTTTGACCCCCCCCCCCCCAAATTCCTTTATCAATTTTGTTTTTCAAATATCGAAAAATATTAAATCATTCACTATCCACACCATAATTGAATTTGAATTTTTCAACACTTTAATCTAGGTGAAATATGAAATTTCTAGGAATTCATGTTGAATTTTCTGACACCTCGACCCTTCAAATAAAGTACCTATTATTTGTTGAACACTGACTTGTGTATAATTATAATAGTGATTGTTTTTATCAAAAGACAATAACTATAATGTTCACATCAAAAGGCAACCAAATACATATTTTTTTTTTAATTGAAAAGAATAAAAAGCAAACTTAAGATTCTGCTCTAATTACAAAACGAAAAGCCTCTATCAGAGAAGCAGCTTAGAAAGTGGGCGGCAGAAAAACGTTGACGCTCTTCAAGAAGAAAGTGACTTACAATCCGATAATTTATTCTTTTAGTTTTAACAAAAACTTTGATTCGGACTGCAAGCCTTTCCGACAGGAGTAGAGACCAATTCTAAAGAAAATAATAGAAGCAAACATATTCGAGAAAATGTTGTTGCTGAATTCAAAGATATCTTTGACGCTGCGCAAGACCTTCTAAATATTGTGGATGAAAATAAAACTTTAAAAACTCCACGAACAGCATTGAGGCAGCAACACCGAGCCAATGTAAACACCTCAGATCCTGAAAATTATTTTAGGATAGTTGTTATGATTCCTCTGCTAGATGATTTCATAATTCAGCTTAAAATGCGGTTTGAGAACCATAAGTCTGTCCTATCATCACTGTATATTTTGATACCTTCAGTACTTGGGAAAAGTGAAGAAAAATTTAACGCAGAAAACTTCCAATTTTATAAAAGATTTTTGGATTGGGACACGTTAAAGGCTGAGTTATGATGTGGAAGATAAAATGTCATGAACAGGAAGAAAGCCAACGGTCAAAGACAGCTATAACAGCTCTTGGAGACTGCAGTAAGGATATTTTCTCCAATATACATAAACTTTTAAAAATTTTGGCAACTTTACCATTTTCAACGACTGAAAACATTTTTAAGAAATTCCACGGGTGAAGAACGGTTAACTGGATTAGCGTTAATGTCAATTCATCGACATATCGAAATCAATACCGACGAAGTCATTGATGTTTTTGGAGTAAAAAAGGCCAGGCGATTAGATATACTTATGTAAAATAATGTTAATTTTTGCTTACACTTGGTTGTTCCTTTTTTAACCTATTTTACCTTTTTCCGTTATATGTACATACATATGTACATATAAATACTACTCATTAAATATAACTGAAATTTGAAATTTAAGATTTTTTATTACCCTCAATATTTTACAACATAAAAGGTGAAAAGATATTTTTCAGAAAACATAATCCCCCCCCCCGGAAATATTTGTCTGGCTACGGCCTTGTTTTTGGTGGTGTCAGGTGAAGATTGACTCATAGTTTCGTTGTTTGTTATTCGATTTTCAATATTTTTATTGTCTGAAAGGGGAAGAACACACCTTTTTAAGCCTTTTTTTATTTTTAAAAACAAAAAATGACAAAGATCAAGACCAAAATGTTTGTCATTTTTTTACTTTTTTCTGACTATGATAGCGGTTTATCATTATCAATTAATCTTCAATTTGTTTTGTTTTTAATTTTTCAATACTAGGTATGTTGAATTCTGCTTTCAAAAAGGCTTTTTTGAGCCAAATCGTCCACAAATTGACTTCATTTTAGTGCGTTTAAGATTATAGGATTTGTAAGATTTCTGCAAACTAAATAATTATCCCACGCATCTCTCTCTCCAAAATGATTTAAAGTTGTCATTTTAGTTGCTCGTAGAAATATTAATTAATGGATTAAAATTTTAAAATTTGAAAAACTCAGTCATTTTTCAATATTTTTTCTTCAAACTTTTATTTTATTTCACATGGAATATTTTAAGCTTTCAGAAAAATACAAACAAAAAAAAATAAATTTAATTATAGGTATTATATAAAATTGTTGTTAAAAATCACAAAATAAGAAAAATGGTCTGAATTTTAAAATTCTTTTGACTCTAAAACCACGATTTTCTTTCTCGACAGGACATGTAGGATATGGTTGAAAAGGTTCTCTTCTTCTTATGAAAATTTAAAAAAAAATCGGTTAAGAAATGGCGGAGTTTTAGACTAGTATATTCAAAATTAACCAAATAGCGTTTTTTTAGCCCTAAAATGATGTTTTGGGCTTATATTGACAATTTTAATCATATTCAGTACGACAAGACGAACATACTCTACCAGGCCTCCGCTCAAGTATTTTTTCACTGTAACATAGTTATACAAGAGTACAATGTTTTTCAAATGACCAAGTAATGGTGTAGATATTTGATTGCATCACATTTTGGTACTTGAAACCCGTTTTGAACGGGACATATTCGTTTTATATATTCAGATCTTACTTAACTCAAGTAGTTTATTCCCCTCTTTATAACACCTCTCTAATTTGATTCCCGCCTTAGTTGACAGCTCACATTGGTTTCACTTTTTACAATCTTGAGAAACTTAACTGATTTTGATGTTGTTCAAAAGTCAAATCAAAAACAGAGAAATCCGCGAAAAGCCCAATAAGTAAACACCGTTTTTTTTCGTCCACATGTTTATGAACAATTATTTTATTTTTTAAATTATTTGTATTATGGAAGCCCGCTATTGTTTAGTCCCGCACCCGGAGAGAATATCTCGAAAGCCTAACGTGATATATAAATTCTGATTTGATGTTTGAATATCAACACCACATCACAACCTTGGAAAAAGTTAAATAATTCATTATTTGTAATGAAAACCTTGTTGACCTGTATAGTCTAAATTATAGATCTTAAAAATACCGTAACCTCCAATTTCAAATTTCAATTCAATTTACATTTATAAAATGAAACACTTTTTGGGTAAAACTCAAGGAATACAAGTAGTACCTAAATCATTTCTATACTAGAATTTTTCGAAAGCCCAAATAAAAACCTACTCGAAAATTTCATCTCACCTAAGACTTCTTTTTCTACTTTTTTAAAATTAATAATAAAATAATTTTTAATGGGGCTGCAATTTTTCTTTCTTATCTATGTATATTTCAAACGAGTTTCTAAATTTAGAATAGTATAACAACGTTCTTTGGCACCCAATTTTTATCTGCCGAAATAGCTCAGTTGGGAGAGCGTTAGAAAAAAAAAAAAAAAAAAAAAAAAAAAAAAATAGTTCATAGGCCGAAAGGCATTAGTATAAGTAATCATGAATTCCTTAGAGCGCCCGTTTAGGGCCAGTAAGTTAAATTTAAGCATAGTTAAGTAGGCTAGTTTTCTGAATTTTGTCTAGTATGTAAGTAGATATAAGTTAAAAATGAATAAAATTTGAATTATAAAAAAAAAAAAAAAAAAAAAAAAAAAAAAAAAAAAAAAAAAAAAAAAAGAGCGTTAGACTGAAGATCTAAATGTCCCCGGTTCAATCCCGGGTTTCGGCATTGGTTGATATTTTTTTTTTCATTGTTTGCTTTTTTTTATTCCCTGGAAGCGCTATTAAAATAGAAATAGGACAAATAAACTAGGAAATATTATCGGGCAAATAATAAATATTTCTATATCTCTAAATAAATATTTTTTTTTGAGTTGTATACATATACAGTAACACTATAGCTAATTAGCTATATAGATTAGACATACTAAATATATGGGTACAAGATAACATATAAAATAGGTACCTTACTAAATGTGTATGAGCAATATTGGATAGGTATATTCTATTTTTAATACTATTTAGTCTGCTAAAAATAAATCACGTTTTTGTCTGGGCTAGTCTTCGGAATCAACGAACTAATATCGAATGAACTTTAAATATTGATAGAGGACTTGAAAGAAGTACGTAATTTTAGGTATTTTTAATTAAAGGCTGTGATTTTCAAGTTTATTGACACGCCTAACTAGGTACTCATGAAAATTCCTTAAAAACTAAAATTGATGAAGTACGAGTAGGTATTAGAGATTAGCCACGCACTTAATGATAACAAATTTAAAAGAATTTGCAGAGGTTAGTATACCTCAATTTTGGTTTTACGTTACGTTTTGATCAAACGTTCACAACGAATTAAAAAAAAATGAATTTACACACGAGGAAGTATAAACATAATGTACTACTAACGGGTGATTTTTTAAGAGGTTTAGAACTTTAAAAAAAAAAACACAAAAAATTCGAAAAAATGAATGAAATATTTATTTGAATCGATAGTTTGAACCTTGCAATTTAATGTTTAAAGATAATTTCATGCAAATGTTGACCGCGGCTGCGTCTCAGGTAGCCCATCCGCTGAGTCCAGTTTTGGCATACTCTTTCACACATGTCGGCCGATATCTCACGAATGAATGCATGGATGTTGGCTTCCAGTGCGTCAATCGAAGCGGGCTTGTCCCTATAGACATTAGCCTTGACATACCCCCACAAAAAATAGTCTAATGGTGTCAAATCACACGATCTAGGCGGCCAATTGACCGGCCCGAAACGTGAAATTAACTGTTCACCAAACTCGCCTCGCAATTGCGCCGAATCGACATTTCACGGTCTTCTGTCACACTAGCTGATACGGCCGCAATATTTTCTTCACTACGCACAGTACGTAAACGTGTTGGTGGTTTAATGTCCAACAAAGTAAATTTGGTGCGAAATTTGGTCACAATCTTCCGAATAGACTGCTCAGAAGGTCGAGAATGTCGACCATAAAATGGAAGCAGCGCGCGATGAACATTTCGAACCGAGCACGAATTTTGATAGTAAAATTCAATAATTTGCAAGCGTTGTTCATTTGTAAGACGATCCATGGTTAAATTGCAAACCAAACTGAAGCTGTTTGACAGTGACACAAGGTACTAAACACACGTCAGCTGTCAAAACCAGTGTTGCCAAAACCAAACCAGCTAAAAAATCACCCGTTATAATAGGCTGAACATCGTAGAGATAGAAAATAGGTGTTTTACATTTTTGCATAAATTAAGAATAAAATTGGATATACATATGTAAATGTAAATGATTTTTATAAAGAATTGAAAAATAATCAGAGGTGTTATATGCACTAACTGTATATCACCAATATCACCACAACACTCCGTCTTAGTTTCCCAAAATCGTTTGATTTTAGGAAAGTTTTGCAGGTGTTTTGAAAAATTACCATTTTAGATACTATGGATTTCGTGGTTCTCTTTAAGGATGTTTACTTTGTCCCTCAAATCTTTGCAGCTCAAAAAAAAGATTTCGAACAAAAGAGGTTTTTCGAAGTAGGTATTATCTGTTTTTGAACCAAATTTACAATGGAAACAGTTCGTAGATAAATTGAGTTTGAGGAAGTTTGTGTGTGTTACTCTCTTCCAGTATTTGAATAGATTTAGAAAGAAGGACACCTCCAAATCTGTAGAACTAGTCAATTTTCAAAACTCCCCAACGCTTTCATGGTAAGAACTATCAATTGACCGAACTGCCTCGACATATCAAGAAACTTATTAAAAAACGAAATACAGACAAAAAAATTTTTATATTTCTAAGAATAATATTTAATTTACTTTCTCCATGTAAACCTTTTTATTTTCACAGATTTTTAATATTTTTTTTTATTTTTTGCAGAAAAAAACTACGAGCTTGCCCTGTACTACTTTTGAGTCACATTTGAACTGGATACACTGAAACTTTAACAAATTCATCGTATTTTTTTATGAAATAAAAACTACATACTAACAATAGTGTTTTATTTTGTCAATATTTGTTTTTCCCAAATAAACCCAACAAAATAATTATTAGAAGCAATTGAATTAAATGATAAGACCAATATACAGGGTGCCCAATAATCACCGCCACAGCAGAAGAACCCGAACCATGAGCTTCTAAGGAACTTTTAAGTCGCAAAACGAAAAATTTAATTTTTCATTATCTTTTCAGTAATTCTCTTTAATTGTTCCTTGTTGTTTTTGCACCAAAACAGTTGGAATTTTGAATTTGTTCTACACCAATGGGGATCACAGTTTTCTCGTGTTTATAAGCAAACGCATTTTATTTAGCATTTTTAGTTTTTTTTCTACGACGTGGATTGTTGAACACCCTGCACATGATCTTCTAATCTATAGAGAACAACTTATTTAGAAGTAAGTATTATTTGTACCTATATTACCAGTTAAATAATTTAGGTTAAATACCAACTGGTTTTGTATACATTTACAGATTCCCAATAACAGAAGCCTTAGTACGTCCTCATATTAAAGCTTTTCAATATTTTTTACGAAACCTTAAACTCTCCTTAAACTGTTTTTATTGCCACTTTTAAAAAATAAGAGAAAGTCATTAATTAACCCAACTTTAATTTCTCATATACAAAAGCCAAAACACCCTCGCTTAAACTCACCAACGAATAACAAATTTGCATAAAAAAGAACCCACTTGCGAAAACATAAAATCCACAAACAACAACAAATATATAGATAAACACTGTTTCAACAACAATTTTAGCGCAACAAACAGACAACAGCAGCAGCAGCAGTAGTATACACTCACATCGCTTAATAATAAAAGTGACTAACTTTGGTGGCTTTGTAAGTTTGTTCGCCCGTCCATTAACATTAACCTTGAGAAGCAGATCCGAGAACCAAGAAAGACCTGGCACGAGCGAGCCAGTTGCTTCCAACATACTCGTATGTACGAGTATGCATATGAATTTTCATTCATATCGACTCAACTCATTCATTAGCTTCATTAGCCCACTCCAAAACACATCAGCCGAATAAGCAAGTTTGTCGTAGCGTACGTCCGTTTCGTCAAAATGCGACGTGCGGAAAAATATATAAGCATATTATTACAACAAGCACCCTGGAGTGCGTGCGCGCATATGATCGCTGAGGCGGTGAGGTGGCGCGGAGCGGCGGCGCCCCAAAGAAACATTTACACCCACGTAACAATGTGGTGCGCGCCTGCGTATATTGTAGCATTTCAAACGCCCTTGCAGCAATACCCCCGCAACTTGCTACGACCGACACCGGCCATACCGCCACCGCCGCGCTGCTCCGCTGCTGCTGCTGCTGCTAACCAATAATTCGCGCAGCAACAAATCTACGAAATTATGGTTTCTGTGCATGACAGCCTCACTGCCGGTTGCATGCCCACACATACGATTCATTCAAAGATCTCTAAGCAGCCATAGTTTCATTCAGAAGTTTACAATGTTTTGTGGATACACATGACTTTGGTCCAAGTAAATATCGAACTGACGTCATGCTCTCAAAGGTGGTTTGCCTAATCGAAGACCACCACATCATTGATAATATTTCAATTTCATTCATAAAACATGAATTGGTCCGGAA
Organism: Syrphus vitripennis; assembly: GCA_958431115.1. Classification (NCBI taxonomy): domain Eukaryota; kingdom Metazoa; phylum Arthropoda; class Insecta; order Diptera; family Syrphidae; genus Syrphus; species Syrphus vitripennis. Next base: position 30,544,809 of record OY288109.1, on the reverse strand, counting down.
TTTTGGAAGCCCGCACCGGAAGATGTGCGTCCACTTGTTGCGCCAAACTTTAATAACTTTTTAGAAATAATATCGATGATGTAATAGTGTTTCCGAATTAAAAAAAAGCAGAAGCCTACACATCAAGTATGTTTGTGGCTTGTGGAGAGATGGATGGAATTTTAGGCGGAACCCACATAAAGTTACTACGCGCTAAGCTTATAGCGTAGGATAACAAGTAATCCCAATCGAAAACCTTGCTCTTGAAGTTCAGAGTTACAGTTGAATCGAAGACAGTGGCAAGTTATATAGAAGGCAGATCAAGCAACAATGTGTTGTTAAGCGTTCTGTTTGTTTGCTTGTTTATTCGTACAAGCTGAATGGATGTTGGTCTGATGGTGGACATATGTACATATAACACTCACCACAATTTAATGGCAATTTTTAACGAGGGTATATTCTCGAATTCGTCAGAGTTGTTGTATAAGTATCAGCTCAACAAAGGTCACTTCGTAGGTGGCAAAGTGTTGAATGTCGGTGGTAAAAAGCTTCTTTATGTTTAATGTTAGAAAAACAAAAAAAACGTGCCGTGTGTACGTTGTGTTGTAGGGGCGTCTGCTTATGTTCGTGAAAAGGTTCTTTTTTATGGTTGAAAAATGTTATGTTTCCAACTTTTTTATTAGGTAAAACTAAAGTAACCTTTTTTTCATCAGGATTCAGAGAGGGATGGAGAAAGGAATATTTAAATGATCAATTCAATTTAGTTTGTAGAAGATATACGTATGCAATGATGCACTTTTAATATCAGAGGGTTTATCATTTTCTGTTAACTAGATAAAGGAAGAAGTTGCAGAAGTAATGCAACTTGTCAATAGAAAGAAATTTAAAACGGTTTTCTTTAAAAACTTTTCAATATGTTGTCAAATGGTTCCATGAGAGGTAACGGTACCTCCCATATATATTGGATTTGTTTCTACTTGAAGTGAGCCAACATCTATTTAAATTAATAAAAAAAATCGTCCAGTCCATTTTCGAGAAAACTTGAAAAATCCGAAAAGATGAAAAATAAGTATGGCAGATACCGTACCGTCTTAAATAAATCAAAAAACGTGCGGAGATACGGCACTATACACTGAGTTTCAAGAAAATACTCTAACCCGTTTAGGCTGCCGCTCAACAGATAGAATAATTGTACGAACATCTCTATCATAGTAATGTCAAGTTTGATCAAAATTTCATAACAGAGATGGAACTGAAAAAGTGTCGAAATTTGTACCGTGACAAGACGATTTTGACTAGTCTTTAAAAGTTTCGTCTCGTAACCAGCCCTAAGGAAATTCTTACTTTGGGACATATCTGGAAGAACGAAGGCTTCTTAACCACTGGGATTCCAGCTTTCTTAGCACTCACTGAACAGTGGCACAGATCTTTACCTGGTTTTGGAAAAGGCTAGATTAATCGTATGAAAAAAGAAATAAAATTTCATAATGACACTTAACGCAAAAGTGCTAGAACTATGAGAAGTATAATTCAGACTTTCAAAAGAACTAGCCAATTACTCGAAAACTATATTTTTAAAAACAAACTTCAAAGGAGTCAGTGAACAAAATCGAAATTTCCATATTTTTTAAGATTGCTGATTTTTTTAACCTTCGCCTTATAATTTTTGAAGTATATCTGCGATTTTGATGTTACTCTCCACCGACTGTATACTCTTATCATAAGTCATCTAAATATAATTTTCAAAAAATTACTCTAATTTGAAATTCCGTGAAAATTCTATTTAATTCTACTGTTTAACTATTTTGCAATTTATTATAATGATTTAGGAAATCAACTTTTTTTTTCTTAATACCTAATTTCATTTTTTTTTAGTTCAAAAACTTTTCACCGGTAAACTCCTTAATGTGCAAGTTGAAACCCCTTCAACCATACGCAAAACCATTAAAATATTAAATGTAACATTCGTTCATTAGTTTCATGTGCAAAAAATGATAAATAGATTTGTTTTGTTCAATAGTTATAACTACCTAGCTGATTAAGATCAGACATTCTAGTGATTAAAGTTGTCTCTTAAAAAAAAATAGTACCCTCGAAAGTATCCAATAACTCAAGTCAAACAAAATTACTCATTCAACTTTACTATATTACGTATTCATTAATCATGTTTTAAAACTCCTACAGCTACTTCACTTTGTAAAATGAACTTTCCGAGATTATATTGACTATTTTACAACTTTATGACCACAATAAACCCCAAGCTTTTAAATCTTATTAATCCATATACAGCTTCTGACTTATCACCGTCAGTTTTTTATTAACTTTCCTACGAGGTTACCACGTCAACAAAAAAAAAATATAAAACCAACCGAAACCACTCAAAATCATTTCAAAACCAAAAAATAAAATACTTCTGTATAAAAAGTCAAAAAGCAGCATTATCTAGAACAAAGCTCTTAACTTCATAAATTACTTAATTAAACCTTTAATGATGTACTTGTAGTCCTACAATTAAATATTTTATTACATCATTAAGCATCATTGTTCTGAATATTGGATTATTTCAAACTTAACCGGATAGCTAAGCTCCTAACCATTAAGGACACACTATACTATACTACATTCTACATTATACACTTTTCGTTCCTTCATACTTTTTTAAGTGACATTAAAATTAAGACGAGTAACAACTCCAAATAGACAAGCAATTCCGTGGCTCTATCATTTCGTCTGCTTCATTAGTTTTTCTCGTTGGAATTTAATGCAAACAAGCATAAAAATAAATATACTCGTACACAACCCAAACGCAAAAAACAAAGATGAAGTGAAGTAAAAAGGGCGAAATTTAATTACCAATGTAGAGAAATGCGAAAATCATATTTTAATTGAATGAACATAACATCCCATTAACCAAACGAGAACAAAAAAAAAAATAATACAACGAAGCAATGCAAAAAATGGAAAGCGGAAATGGATAACAACGATGAAAGGAAAAAAAATTATAAGATGTTTGATATGTTCACTTTTTAGTTTGTATAATATTTTTATATATATTTTATTTATTTGTAATAATTTGTTTTTATCTTTTTTTAATGAAAAAAATAATAAATTAAATTAAATTATACTTTCATACTAAATTAAATAATAATTTTAATTATATTAAAAAATAATAATAAGCGAATGATTTTGCGCCTACCTTTTTCTCTTGCAGATCCACGATTAAATCGTTTTTTTTTTTAAAACTTCTTAAATGCTATTTTTAATTAATTTAGTTACATAATTTTTTTTTGATTTTTTTTTCAATTTTTGCTAAATAAAAATTTAATTTCTTAAAATTATGATATTTTTTGTTTTACTTTCTGTCTGACAGAAATTATTTGTTTGGAATGTGGTTTCTAATATTATATTTTTCGATATGTTTTTATTTTAAGACTTAAATTATAAATTTAATTTTAATATATTTTTGTAATTTGTAGAATTTTTATATACAAAAAAAAAAATAAAATTGTAATCACAAAAAATATATAAATATACAAGGTAAAATATTTTTGGAATTAAGAAAAATATTTTATTATTTTTTTTTTTTTGATAATTTTGTTTTTATCGTAATCAAACTACACAACACACACAAAGCCATAAAAAACTATGCAAAAACTACTTAAGTTGCAAATTGTTGTATACGAAGATGCAGAAAAAAAAATATTAACGTTTTGTATTGATTAAATTTCTGAACCAAAAAAAATAAAATTTAAGTTTTAATTTAAAAAAAAATGTCCCAAACACAAATAAATATATTTTTAAATTCTTTATAAAACCACTAAATTTGAAGTTTTTTTTTAATATGTAGACATTTTTAAATATTCGCCCTACGTTTTTCGTTTTATTTATTTGCATTGAAATTAAAAAAAGGAATTTTTCTTTAATGGAAAACATTTGCATTTTTTAAAAACCAGAACTTTTCAAATTAATTTTCGCATAAGCAAATTGTCCCTCGCAAAATTTGCAAAAATCCTAGTTTTTATCTGAAATGCACAAGTTGGATACATATTTGTTTTGTACCAAACATGTATCATTTAAATTGGCATTTTAAAAAATCAGTAAAAAAATATATTATGTCTCGAAAAATTCGCGAACTACAATTCTTTTCTATCTGTGAATTCAAATTCACATAACGGCAAAACTTGTTGCAAAAGATTCATTTTTCAGATTTTTGGCAATTTTTAAATTCACAATTATTAGTTCGCATTTAATGGCTTGAACAAATTGTTCAAGAATAATAAATCCCAATTTTATTTGATCAAAAATTTCAGTCGAAAAAGCTTTCAAATTTTTTGAGAAAATCAAAGTTAGAAAAAAAAATGCCATTGCTCTTTTACTCTTAGCTAAATTTATTTTCGTTCGCTTTAGTTGCAAATTTTGTATAATTTTTTTGTACTGCTTCAACAAACGATTATTTCAAAAATTGTAACTTTACAAAAAATTGATGTCTTCGTTGTATAGTTTTAAATTATTCGAATTAAATTTTAAAAAGATTAATAATAATGTTTATTCAAAATATGATTTCAAATCATAATAAAATCTACATCTTTGTATACATACGATTTTAACAACTTATATTTTCAACATAATAAACAACAAATTAAGCCAAACATTAACTTATAATTTATTTTAAGCTTTTGGTCACGCCCATCTGAAGGTTAAACTTTTTCTTTTTTTAATTTTAAAACTTACCGCATATTATTGATTTATTTTAATTCTATATTATAATTGTTATAGTCCTCCTTTCTTTGCGAATTATTATTATTATTTATTATTGCACATTTGAATGCAACTGCCATAGTTTCAATACATTTTTTTTTTTTGTTTAAAGTTTACCTATTTTTATAATGCACTGCACTTAAATCCATTTCTTGAGATATCATTGAATCTTTGTTTGTGTTTTTTGTTTTTTAATATATAAATATTTATTTATGGCACTGTTTTGTCTTTAAAAAATTGTTCAGAATTCACTTAAGTAGGTACACAACCGAACTTATTAAGAGTGTGTAATTCCAGTGTATCTATCTTTGAATATTAATATTTTCTATTTCGTACTCTTGCGTGTATCTTTGAGATTATGGCATTGCTTCTTTATGGCACGGATATTTTGTTTTTTCTTCCTCATCTTTCTTCTTCTTGTTCTTCTAATAATGACTAGTTTCATAAGTATTTTATATTAATTGCAAAGTTCGTGTAAATTATAAATTTTTTTAATATAAATTATAACAAAATAAAAAAAAACAATGTAAAGTGTTACATAGATAGAAAGAGAAAAAAGAATCTTATAGATGAATTTAACTAAAAAAAATTATCTCCTAATTAATTTTTGTTGTTGTTGAAAGAGAGAAAAATTCGTTTGTGATTTTGTAGATTTGAGGCTCTTCTATATTTAGCGAGATCATTGATCATATTTTTTTTTTGTTTTACTTTTCGTTTGTAAATAAAAATCGCTTTGAACTTTCATAAGAAAAAAAGGCGCCATCGATAGATGACTTTGCATCTGTCAAAAAAACCATTTGACATTTCATACTAGAATCACAAGTATATTTTTCAATTTATGTAATTTTATTGCCTAGTTTTTATTTAATTTAATTTATATTATTAAATTAAAATAAAATAAAAAAAATAATAATAATAAAACTACAACTTGAATCTATCGCTGCGCATGCGCATGTGTCATATGGGAATGAGTTGAATGAGGCACATGTGGCACGTGCGAATGATGCGAATGCCCACCATGTGGCGGATAACCTTGCGCATGCGAAAGCGGTGATGGCTGTCCACCGGATGAGTATGGCGATTGCATTATACTCTGCTCCAGACCATAATGGCTGGGAGCTTGCGGATGTCCTAGATGGGCGTGACCATGATGACCATAAATTAATTGTCTTACTTTTGAATCCTCGTCGGCTATATTGTAACTAAGTTCGGTCTCTTCGAATCCTGTAGCTGACATTCGTTGATCGCCGCCCCCAACACTTGGCGGATCGGGCGAATTTAAACAAGTCTGGATCAGTTGTTTGCCAGCTTCTGATGTAATCATGGGTTGGAGTTTGCGTGTGGCAAATGTGTACACGTGTCCTGTTTCCGATGCCACTAGCAGCATTACTTGAGTGCCAGTTAGGGTAGATAACTCGTATGCCTGTAAATTAAAAGAGACACATTAATTAAGTGCGATATAATATGTTGAGGATTAATTAATATTGATAGATATAGTTAATTAAAGATTCATAAAGCAGAAGAAACAGCAAATTCATATCCCTAAATAATGAGGCATTGATTTAATCGATTTATATAGATATAACTTCTGCCATCGCAACACTAACTTATGTATTTCCTTGTGCATATCCGAATTAAGGGGTGAATTTATCGTTTTTGGCTTATCGGAGATGTTATACTTTGTATTGACTGCGAGTATTAATCTACGTTTGCTTTGTAAACAGAAAAATCAATTTAGTATATTTAAGGTTTGCCAAATTGAAAATTAAAACACCCACCCGGTTATTGGGTTTGGTTGGATGTAGCATAGGAAATACCAACATTCAAAGACATTTCCAGATTCTGCTCAAAGAGCAGACGACCGACGCACGACGTCGACGCCCCATGCCGCACAACACATCTCAATTCGTTCAATTACGAAAGTGATTCAATCAATTTGTAAAGTGTTTGCTGGGGTATATACGAGTATTCCTTTAAAATGAGGATGAGTGAATTTGAGACATGCGAATATTTGATGGGAAATGTTCTTCGTATATACTCTAATCTGACGTCTCAGCCTGTTGAATGAACACAAAATATATATACTTGAAGGAAATGGAGACAGTCAAATCCTGTTGCTGTATGTTTGGTAGGTGGATTGGGCAGCAAGAAAAGATTTAATTTTTGGAGAACGAATAAAAAAGATGCTAGGGCCGAAAGACATTAATATTTTACCAACACTGAAATTTGTCGGCGGGAGAATTAAGCATAAATAAGTGATTAAGTCGCATTAGAATATTGCAAACATACGTTACTTTACCAAAGCATTTTTATTGATATGTTTACGAGAACAATATGTCTCTAATTTTGTGTGAGACTTGGTAGTAGGATCTGCAAAGGTACAATTATTTTGACAGTTTTTACGATTCAGAGTTTTTCCCTAGAACTCAGCTATGATAAAAACAAAACGTATGTATGCCGACCCTGGGACCTTACTCTAATATAGAAACGAAATAAAATATAGTCCACGACTGAAACAAAGATGTTATATGGAAATAATGACAAAGAAGCATGAAGATAAGCACCAATGAGAAAAATTCAGTTTTGAGTGTGAAATTTAATTTCATTATTATTTGTTTTTTCGAGTCACTTCCTTTTTTCCTGTTTACTAGCCGAGCACAATACCTCTGCACCAATTCAGAATAGAAATCCTAATGTTGAAAGCTATGATCGCTTTAAAACACAGACAAAATGAATATTCCCCTGCCTGTACCTGAAATCTGCATTTATACATTTGTAATGATTAAATTCTAATACTTAAACTTTAGCAATAAGATGTTGGTATTACTGATGTATGTTTTATAAATTTTATTTTTCTTAAAATAATATGAACATTTTACTAGGTTCAATAAGTTTCTCTTTGTTAAATCAATCCGAATTCTCATTACAAACATTAGTAAAAATTATTTGTTTTCCTGTTTTTAAAAGAATTTCATAGTAAAATAGCTCAATATTTGAATCTTATTGTTTTTAATAATTCTTTTTCTTTTCCTTTACATTTAAAAATGGAATTTAATAACAATCAATGCAAAAATAAAATTGAAAAAAAATATTAAAAATTAAAAAAAAATGATTTTCATTTATATTTCGCTTATATAAAAATTATGAACTCAACCATTTATAAAAAAATCAACAAAATACCAAAAATAAAAGTTTATGAATAACGTTTTTGAAATTAATATGAATTATGACTTATCCAAACGGATTTTTCGTTATTCTTTTTAAGAATCTAAAATTTGGAATTTAAAAATATGGCGGTAGTTAAGAAAATACAAAAAAGCACTTTCATATATTGGGTAGATGTATTATTTGTGAACGGTTTAAAAAAAAAAAAATTTCAAATTCTGTTCCTTCAATTCGTTGTTAGATATTTTGCAAAATTATCAATACATAAGGATTTCAGTTTTTCAAAATTTTCCCAGCCTGATGCCAAACGGATAGGATTTTATGCGCATAAATCCGTCTGGCACCATCGTGGCTCAGGATCTTATTGGTTTTAGCTTCGCCTTTCGGAATCCTCTCATGTGCTATCAGTGTGCTCTTATCTTTCGCCGATAATGAATACAGGCTATAAAAAAATTTCCAATTGGTTTATGCTATGCATGGCGGAGCTGGCTGGTTCCGCATCCTTATCGGCCAGCTCCTTTACTGTGTAATTTTCCGCCTTTTATTAACATTTAATCTAATTTACGGCACACGGTCTGGCTATTACTGACTAATAAAGGAGTTCGTTGCCCTGATGCAGTTTCTAGCTTAAGAAAGGATTCTTATCCATTGTAGCATCTTGTTGCAGCATCGCAGCCGGCTCATATACAGAGCTTGTGTGTATGTTGCCAATAGTGGGAGCTGGAGTCTCGATTTTCTCATAAATTTCTCGAGGACCCAGCTATAACATGCAAAGAAGCAAAGAAGCAGTGGTCGGTGGGTGCAACTATATGGACAGACGTTGTTTTGTTAGCATTGTGTTTGCAACAAATTTTTGTGCCCGCAGCGATTTGATCGATCCGATGCGGATGCAAGGCTTTTATGCCTTGTGCTTTTTTTATGTATGTTTTATGTGATGTGAACGTAGGTGACCAGTGGTAGTGTTTTCGTCATAGTGCTTCTGTTCCAGTAGCATTTGCTGATGGCCATATAACCATACCATGATGTTGGTGGCGGCAAGCAGCACGAATGCGTTTTCTTTATTGGTTTTAAACTGTCAGCATCACCTCTAATCTTTGAAAGATCAAGGTAGCAGCTTCTCATTCATATTATCCGCTTAATACTGCTTGACTGAGCAATATTGGTTTTCGCATCAGCACCAGCTTTAACAGCATCGGGGCAGGGTGGTACATACAGAAGTGAGTGGGAGATTTCAAGTTGTGGGCAATTTTTTTGTTTTGTTTTATTATTTTCTAACAATATTATACCGCGCGTAGGTGAGTCAAGGTAATTTTTTTTTTTTCTTCAGATACATTTGTTGAAATAATATTATAGACAAAAAGTGTCCATTAACGAGCTTAATTAATCGATTTTTCGTGATTGGTTTTTTATTTGATATTTTTTCAACTCAATAAAGCCAATTAAATTTCAAGTATTTCGTTTTTTTTGTTTTTTTTTTTGTTTTTAAAATTGAACTGTAAAAGGAATCACAAAGTTTGCCATTTCACAGAGAAATAGAGAGGGTCGAGGATTTGAAATATCAGTCACTGAAGCATAAATGTTACACTTAAATCTTCAAAGAAAAAAAGCATACCTTTCTAACTGATATAACCTCTTAACTTATCTACTCATGCGAAAAGACTACTAGCATGTGTTCAATTAAATAAAACATCATAAGAGAACAGATACTTTCAAGGAGAAGTCCTAAATCAATACAAAGTTCCCAGAAACAACAAATTCCAACAGGTTAAGTTCATATAGAGGAACGAAAAACAATTTTTGTAAAAAGAGTTACTTCAAAGAAGTGACTCTCGTGTGTTTTTAAAACATAATTTTTTTTTTTTTGATTGCAAATAGATTTAAAAGGCCAAGTTAGTCCAAGTTTGAAATTGAAAATTTCAGTGTAGGTAAATGTTATTTATAATTTTTCCAAAAAAAAATATACCAGACCGAAATGACGCTGAGTGGGTCCCGAGACTATACCTAGGCAAAACCGAGACGAGACTTAGTTTGGCAAGATGGAGACTAGTCTAATTTTTTTTTTATAATTAATTAATTTTGATCCGATCGCAAAGAACTGAATTTTTTTTGCTGAAAATATGTTGATCCGCAGAAAAACTTATTGAAATTCAATAAGATTTTCGGTATTATTTTAAGAAGAAAACTACATAAAATATTCACCAATGAAAGTAAAACGTATGGTTTTAAAAGATTTGCTTACAGATCTTTGAATGTAAAAGTGTGCAAGCGATGTAGCAGTTGCAAAAAAAAGTTTTTACCAAACCAATGCGAAACAGATACGAAACCGAAGACGAAGTAACAATAAAAACAACCTGTGCTTAAAAATCATACCAACGTGATTTTATTGTTGTTTCGTCGTCATCACGAATGTGCGTTTTTTTTTTTTTTTAATTTAAAAATCATTTTTATTTTGTATTATTAAAATTTTTAACGTCAAATATTAAGAAGTTAACATAAAAAGTATTTTTTATACAAGCAAATTATTTGAGTACAATGTTTGTTTAAAATGTTCATTTCCTATTTAAGCGTTTTTGGTTCAATTTATTTAATGTACGCAATTTTTTGTCGGTCGCTGTTAATAGTCTTAAATGAAATATGTTTCTTATTCCGGACCAACGTTTTTTCGCATTTGCATAGATTTCAAATAAAATTATTTAATTTATTTTTCAAATTCATGTCCGGTAATGGCGTGTATTGTGTAAATGCGTCCAATTCAATGGATGTAGTGATGGTGGTATATATGTCATCCTCATCTTATTATAAGGGAGAGTCCATTACCAATCGAAATGGATTACTTTGTCGTGAAAGAAATCTATTCTCCTATTCACGGTTAGTATTACTATCAGGGTTGCCATGCCCTCAACTAGTTCTATAGCCCAATTTGAAAATTTTTGTAGCCCGAAATTGGAGCCGAAAAAATAACGCCTAATACTAATAATAAAAAAAAAACATTTCAGATAACATTAATCACAATTTATTTTTATTTTTAAGAAACAACGAAAATAAAGTAGATTAGTTCATTGAAAAAGAAGTGTTAATAATATTATCGCATTAAACATATTTAACTATTTAAAATCAGTCTAGGTCAGTCCCCATCAGAGTTCAGCAAATAAAAGTGCTGCCAAACTGTGTACTACATTAAGGGTGTGTTTAGATGAAGAAAAGTGTTTTACTTAATCATTTTTTTGTACGAAAATAATAATTCTAAAATAGCTCAATATCCGATAAATAGCCCAATCTGGCAAGCCTGGCTACCACCAGCATCAGGTCATTTTAAGGCAACGCATACCGCGCCCTATACCCTAATATATCAAACATTCATCCCCGGCGAAAAGAAATAAGAAGAGGAAAGTTGAAAAATAAAAAAGCAAACACAAAACTAAAGTGGCCAAATCCCAAGACCGAATTTTTACATCCATATACATACAATATTTCTGATGTTTCTTTTTTTTCCTTTTTGAATTTCAAATTTCCATTTATCCTAGAGGAGGATGTTTTTTTTTATTAAATTATATACTTTTTGTGTATTTGCCACGATTTGTGGTAGCAGCAGTTTGAAGTGTTTCTTCGCAAAATGTGCACTTTGCTTGTTCACAGCAGCAACAAAAAAAAAACCCACATCACACCTTCAACTGTATTGGGAGTGTATAACCAATATTTTTTTTTTTTTGTTAAGAAACTTAACACAGGCCCTTTTTCGGGACAAACGCAAGTATTGAAAGCACAAAGCGATCACGATATTGGAGAAAATTTATCTAACAGATTTATGTATTTATACACCTCTTCCACAACTCTTCTTTTTTTCTCTGCTTGGAGCGGAGGAAGGTCCTCCATTTTTTTTTTTTGTGTTGCTTTGCCAAGAAAATTGCGTGTTCCGGTGACAATTTGGTATTGGAAGTATTGCATATAATAAAACTTGTCAAAATTTGCATATGGTTGATATTTTATTGGAAAATCTATGAAGTGTCAGTATGGGACCGGGTGTGTGGTTCCAGCATAGGAAATTGTAGAATGTGTTTTTGAAGTTGTAAAGCAAATCGTTGAGGATGATAGTAATATATGGAATAGGACAGACAATTTAGACTTTGGGAATTGATTTTTATTGTGGTAATGTAGACTGGGTTGTTGTTGTTGTTTTTTTTTTTGCTTTGTTACGTTACAGATGGTTTATGTGATTCATCGAGAAATATATTGGTTGTTTTCGGAATGAATTATATCATTTGACGGATTTTATTGACATAAATGTAATTTTTCTTAAGTAAATTCTGTTTCAAGTCAGATTCACATTAAAGTGCCGATATTGATATATTGCCTTCATGAGAGTATCCAGAGCCAATCATAATGTTAACATATATATACTCATTGATTTTCTAATAAGAATATTGTATCGTATCGGGATTGTATCGTAATTGGTAATGTAATGTATATTATCCAAAGGAAAGGTGTACCTCCACCTCCACTTACAAACTAACTTAACTCTTACGGTGGTCATGGTCAAATAGAGCTGGGTCAAATAGAGCGAATGGAAACCGGAAAGTCTTCCAATCCATTCCGTTCGTCCCGGTCCCGGAGTGTAGCGCCACCTTAAGTAAGTAAGTTATGATCCAGACCACAACACTCACACTTCACTGCTTCATACAAAGGCTTCACTCGTGGGGTTCGCTGGGTTGAACTTAGAAAATGTAGAGCTAGATTATCCGAAGCCATCGAAGGCAGACAAAGGAATTATGTGACGACTGCTATTTTTGGCAGTTATTTCAGCTGTTTCTGGTTGTGATTCTGCTAGGTTAGGTTAGGTTGACGTGGCTGTCAGTGTGAAAAACCAACACACTTAGGCCAGGATTGGCCCGTTGTGATACCACAAGAATCTAGAGATTTTCCTCCCTACTCGTTGAACCATTTGGAGCTTCTTATGAAGCGTGAGAGATTGTTAATGTCTTTGTTAGCAAGATCGCTGGGGTCGTTGAAGAAGTATTCTCCCAAATGAACCTACGTCTCTGGGACAGAGCAGGGCATGTACAGAGAAGATGAGTAGTTGTTTCTTCCTCCTCCTCATCCATGCAGCTTCTGCAAAAGTCATTGGAGAAAACACCCAGCCTTGCGGCCTGTCTCCCAATTAGACAGTGTCCTGTGATGACACCAATTACGGAGCTAATATGCGATCTATTTAGTGACAACAAGCATTTAGATCGACTCTAGAGATTCTTCTATCTCAGGCTACTACTTCAGATTGTGCTTTAGTGAAGTCTGCTATCTCAGTAAGTGATAAAGTAGATTATGATTTAGCAATATAATAATATCTCCTATCATGGATTGCGATTTTGTGCCATCTGTTAGATTAGGCTCTCATTTATTTTATCTCGGATGTGATTAAGTAACTGCTATTTCAGGTTGTGATTTAGTTACGTCTGCTAGCTTCAGCTGTGATTTATCCCAAATTGCGTTACTATCTCGGATTGTTATTTAATGATACTTTAAGATGTAGTTCGAATTATTTACCCTTTTATCTATCCATTTTGTCTTTTTTGTAGACAAAATAAGGAACAGCAATTTGATTCTAGAAGCAGCCTAATATTTATACACACAAACAACGAACAGCCTTGTCTGAGACCGAGAGTATTCTCCTACGAAAACTTTTTGACACAGAAAATGTGCCATGAACAAATTGCTCACTTTATTTCTGTGTCGCCTCATCAACCAACTGAATTTCCCGAGCGCCCAAAAAAAAACATCTACTTAAAACTATTAAATGTGTAAGAAATACCTTTTTAAGGTCCATCCCAGTACCAAACAGGACATGACACAACAATTTACTTGGCTTTATTAAATATTCTAAGCTACAAAAGCATATTCTATAACATCCGTCTGTTTGTAGTCTCAAAAATCACCCATCATCTCCAAAACGCCATTCACCTTTTACTTTCATTTTCCTTTTTGAATCAAATATTAAAACAATTGTCATGTTTATTCTGTCAAAATTTCAAAGTGCAAAATTTTCAAATTTAAGACACCTCTTTCCTCCAGAGACATACATACGTTACATACATACATACATCAAATCATCACCAAAAACATTTTTGCCATATTATGCCTAACTCCTTTTTGTTATTCGAGAATAGATTAAACTGACTTTGGACAAGATTGTTCCTTCATTTTCTGCATAGCTATATGTATGTAGACAAGATATAGCCCGTCACTGCCAGACAAAAGCACTAAATATGATTGAATACGTAATTTGAATTCACCCTGCAGTGTATACGTATGGCATAGCACAAAAAGTAGATTTACTAGGTCAATACAAAAAGGAAAGAGAGAGAGAGAGATAAGATGAGAAAGAGCAGCAACAGAAAAGCAAACGTCCCTGAACAACAACAGATTATTCATTGTTAATTACTGGTTCCGGCAGGAACATCTATAGACCGCATAGACACCCAGTTTCAGACGAAACCTTACAGTGGGACAGGCAGAGAAACTCGATAGCTAAAAATTTTACAGGCAATACAAGAAAACTTAAATCAGTGAAAAGGCATTAATCGTTATTAAGACATAACTAACTGACACTTCCAAAAAAGAGGCCCCACGAAAAAGACATTTAAGTTAAATTTTCGTCAACCAAAACCGTTAGTTAGTATGTTAATCAAAAATCTACGTTGAGTTAAATGGTTCAATACTAGCCTCTATTAATAAACACAAATTACACAAATCTTATCAATGTAAGCGAAGTTGAATAAGTTAAAGCCTACCTTGCCTTTTTGGGATGGACTATCGAGCAACAAAGTTTAAACCCTTTTGTTAAGGTAATTTCTTTCATTTTTCTATTTAAGTTTCAATCTCATTCATATCATCGATAATTTTTTTCTCAAAATTCTTACGTACTTTCTATTGAACTGGTTTCACTGTAATTCCAACAACACGAAGGAATGTATTTAATGGAACTTTATACATTTACGGAACTACCCTTTTTTGGGGTGGTTGAAATTTTACCCAATCTCAATGGATGTACGGAGTTTTGTTACTTTTGGTTAAAAGTTCCATTCCAAAATTACCACCAGCTGGTGCAGTAGTCGTATCGTATATTTTCGAGATGCTTGTTCCAAAAGCAACTATGCGTGGCAACTGGCCAACTCAATAGATGAAACAAAAAAAAAAAAACGTTATAATAACTCTTTAACTCAAACGAACACGCTGCTGTTGCGTTCGGATCAGTGCTGTCGTGAATGGTGGTGTAGTAATTTAAAATATTTTTTGTGTTTTTTGACAAAGTATTGACTTTATACAAAAACGTTTGTATTTTATTTTGTCATCTATTTCATTTTTCCTCTTTCAGTTAATTTTTCCTACAAAAGGTACTACAAAGCATGTTTTAGATAAATAAAAAAACCAACTCGGGATACTATATACATCAGACCCTGCATTATGATGATATAGAACGCGGAAGCAGTAGATAGTGCCATAGAAACGGATTTTTGGCTTTCAATTTTCCCATAAATGGCTTCACAAATTCACGAATTGTGATCAAAAAAATTATGAATGAAAACCTTTATAATTAATAATGAAGTCGCGTTTACGTTTTCTATAACGTGAAGAAGTAATATTAGGCTCAGGTATTCTAGCGGCATTAGCTCTGGAATTTGAATTCAAAGCAGCAATAGAAGCAACGGACGTTGAAGGAAATGATGCTAAGACTGAACTGGGCTCTTGGTGACTAATGTCTTGAATTCATCAAACATTGATCAATCAAGAGCTCATCTTCAGGGCAAATAAAATCTGGATCGTCAACATTGTCGTCGTCGTCGAAATCATCTTCACCGTCAGTGTCTTCAGAGCTTGAAATAGCATTCATCAATTCAGCTATTTCGTCATCTGTCATCTTTGAAAGGTTCCTCAATGATCTTCTTGGCATTGCTACCTAACCAAAGCACTGAATCAGTTATGGAGAAATGATAAGCAAAAAAGTACACTCAACTGTCTGACCCCACCTCCAGACGGGGTCAAATAAACACTAGTAGCTTATATAAAAAGATTAGGCAGCACGACAGCACTGCTTCAGATTCTTTAGATTTTTCAAATATATGCATTTTAAACTGGAATTGATGGTTTTGGCTGATGGTTCTCATATAAGTGCCAATTCCAAAGTTCGCTCGCGCGACATTAAATTAATTAAACCAAAGAGTAAGGGTACCAATTTGGTGAAGGCGCTGCACCATATTCCAATCATCAGCCAACACCCAATGCCGCCAAACTTTAAAGTCCTGATGTATGTATGTATATGCAGCCTGTAGGATATACATACATAGCAAATTGAGTTCATTTTATGTTTTTAATTAAAAAAGGGAATAAATCTCCGCACCAAAGGATAAATAAATACAGAAGGATAAGTTACACCCATTGTTTTGGGATTCCATGTCGTCGAAGTTGTCGTCGTTGTCGGTCGTCGTTCATTCATTCGTTTTGTGTGTTGTTCGAGTTTCAAACGACGAACATTATTCTCGATAATTGAAAACAATGACTTTTGTCTGTTAACAAACAAAAATTCGTTCTTGTATATTATTTGTTTTGTTTGTGGCTTTTGCTGACTTGACAATTGTTTTACACCCGAGATTAGTTGCACATATCATAAGGGAACAAAACTATGGTCGTGTGTACATTGGTCAAAGACATCAGACAGTCCAACGTTTGTTATTCCCAACGAGCACAATCGAGGACAACTCCAGAGGTCCAACTGCTGCTGCTGCTGGTGCTGATGTTGGCCGGCTCAGCAGACAAACGAGACAATTTTAATATTTATAAGTTCGGAAACATTGTTGAACATGTGTTTGGACAACAATCCAATCCAATTCACACCCGATTCAAATTGCACACGCTCGCTGTAGCTCGCTGGCTTGCCAGCAATAGCTCTGGGGGAATATTTTCGTGAATATTTTACAAAAGCAGGCAACAGCTATCCTGAAGGATCCACCAGGGCCAACACATAGAGTGGTGGCCAATTCAAATTGAATTTCTTTTTTTTTCAACCAACGAGGTGCTGAATCTGACAGAAGAATTGAGGCGGCAATATCTGAACAACAACAAAAAAAAAAAGAAAAAAGAAAAGGAAACAAACCACAACCCTGAGATCTCCCACTAAAGAACGCAGATTGCATATAAATCCAAATGCCTGTGCATGCCAATAGCTCCTCTAGCTGATGATGCTGATGCTGCTCCTCTCCGATCACACACATCAGAGATATACAGATACGGCCTGTAGATTATGTGTTGCAATTCGTTTTGCGCCAAATCAGTTTGGCAGCAGAAGCAACAGCAGTGCGCGCGGGCCAAGAGGGGCTATGCCAACTCCTCTTAAATTCGCCGCTTTACCAATTGTTCTTGTTATCCCAAGTCGACAAGGATTAACCGATGCGTTTTTAACCCTTTAACACCTTTGGTAGCCGATGATTCGTTTCAGGTGCTGAGAGAGAGAGAGGGAGAGGTATAGGCTTCTCCGGATGGTGCTGATGATGTTCGATGCGGCCAGGGTGACGCGGTGCGGCGGGTGCGGGGGTGCAGTGGTGTGGTTACTGTTTGTTTCTACTTATTGGCGGTTACACGCAACAACGCGCCGATATTGTGTGTCTTGTTTAGCGTCGTCGGTCGACAGGGCAAAACAGAAGCCGAAAGGTAGGACACGTGACGCTATGACCGGGGCGCGAGTATTCTTTTGCTGATGCTGTTGTTCCAGCAAAAATACCCAAACGAAGGGAAACATGCAATGGAATCCTTGCGGACAAAGGTTGCAGTTGCAGAGCACCAGTAGAAGCATGGTACCCATATATTCTAATTTCTGTTTTATTTCATCTTCGGTGGATGTGAAAAACTCGTATACTTATATAGAAAGACGATTGTCTAGGAATGAAAAACCATCTTCAAGTTAAAACATCGTTGTAGGTAGGGTATTTGAAAGATGTTCGAATGTGGCATGAGGAATTTGTGCGATCTCGCCTCGTTTGTCGGCGACATTAACTATATCCACACGTGACAAGAGGCATGGAAATATTTAACTATATTGGTTTTTTTTTGTAAATTTATTTATTTATTTTGTTTTTTTGATTGAAAACAAAAAAGTGAAATTGTTACCAAAACACATAGAGAGACTTAGAAATTGACAAGTTGTGAGACCTAAAGAAAACAAAGGTTCTGAACTTGTTTCGGTGTATTAATAGTGCTGATAAGTATAAAATTAAATTAACAAAAATGTATAGTGGTTCATTTGATTGAATTTGTGAAATTTATGTCAAATGATGCAGAATTAAATTGTATTTAATAATTCAATTTAACTACTTGAACTTTGTTATTTTTTATTTCGTTATTTTTTACAGTTTCTACTGTTCAATAAAATAGTTGAGTGAAAGCTTAGCAAAAACGAAGAACATACACTTTTCTTAAAAACAAATTCTGATTCGTTTAAGATATGTATATTTTTAAAATTCCTAACATCTTTTCGGAATATTTTAAAAAGTTGAGTTATGATAAAAAAAAATGAGGACTACACTGTATTGCTGCAATTTAATTGAAAACTGAAATTGAATGTAATAAAAAAAATTATCTTCCTAAGTACCTACATACTCCTATTAAGCTTCTAAAATTTGTTCAGTAACCTGGTTCAATTTATTGAAATCTGCCTGGAAATTTAGAAGATAACGTTTTTAAGAGGCACCGTAACTAAACTTTTTGCATAGTTAAAATGTAATTTAACCTTAAACTGCAAAAATATAATTTTTGGTTATATATGTTCCTAAAAAACTTTCTAAGCAAATGAAGCCTTACAGAGTATTAAAAACTGTCAATTTTTTTTAAACGCTAAATTAAAATTGGCCAAAGAATCTCAACACGAATACGGAAAAATTCAATAACAGTTTTTCAAAAAAAAAAAAAATCCTGTTGCTATAAAAAAGTAGACCCATAAACAGCATCTGCAATATTAAAAGAAGCTTCTATATATTCATAAGCTTGTAAAATTGAAAAATAAATTCCTAATAAAACTGTATAGATTGTGACCATTTCCTTTGGTATACATATAATATGGGCAGTAAAAAAGTTCACACGTATGTTTGGGAAGAGTCTACAACTTCAAAGGGGCCTCAAGAAATTGGATCTTGTTTTATGCAATATTTTAAGAACGTAGAACAGTCTAAAAAAAATTATTTTGTAGGTATTCTGATCAATGTTGGGGCCAAATTAGAAATATAAAACTTTCCCTATTGTGCCAATTAATGGTATGCCATCCCGATTTTATTGTTAAAGGAATGGACCATAAATTTTGACTTAGTCGCCATTCTTTTTTGCCATCTGACCAAGATTTTGGTTTAATAAAGAAGAATAAAAAATTTTATAAGAATATCTTCGTCCTTAATGATTGGGTAAAGGCCAGAAAGAGAAACCCATTTGAAATTGTGAAAACGACTTTATCTGATTCTCTCTTAATTTCTTAATTATTCTCTTTCTTTCTTAATTTATCTCTTAATTTCTCTGGAAGAAAATATCACAAAACGGAAATTGTTAATTTCCAATTCAAAAGTTGAATGACTTGAAATTCAGCAATTACATTTCGAAAAAAAATAAAACATTTTCAATTTTTTATAAGTATTCCAATGAAATTGATGTTTTACTCGAAAAGGTAAATGTAAATAAGAGACAATCCGTGTATATTAAAAACTCAACCAGGTTGCGGAACCTAAAATAAATGATAAAAAAAGAAAGACTTAATAGAACTGCTTCAATTTATACCACCAATCCATATTTTTTTTTATAATAATTATTTTAAAAACGTCAACAGGTGTTCCAATTGAAAAATTTGACGTTTTATCAGACATGGAATAAAATCATTAAAAAATAAGTAAAAATGTACACATAATTTTTTGTTGTTAAAATATTGAACTATTGAAAGATATAAAAAAATAATATAATAAATTTGGCGTAACCTTTCTTTTTTCTTTATTTTTAACGAAAAACATGAATGCAATAGTGGCGTAACCCACTTTTTTTTCAAAATAATGTTGAATTAAAAAAAAAGAAGCTTGCTCTACAAAGTATGTCCTTTTTCAACGTCTTCTACGTTTTTAGATTAATCAAAAATGTCAAAGGGAAAATACAAAAAATGTTTAAAGAAACTCTGTTTCTTAAATCTCTCGTAACTCGAAAGTGAATTTTATAGTTACGCCACTATTGCTCTCACGGCCTCATATGTACATACATACATAAAAAAATGTATTGTGACTTGTCAAACCGTTTATACGAGAAAATCAAAAACCGAAAATGCGGTTCTATATGGCAGGTACCTTTGGTAACGATTTTTTGAAAAATAATTTTTGACTATATAAGTTTAATTTATTAAAAAACCCATTTAAAAATTTCATCAAAATGATAAGTAACGTTTTTTGATAGAAACTTGTTTTGTCGTAGCGGAGTTTGATCTGATCTCGAGTTCGACTTAGCCTAAAGTACCTTCCTACAAGCCGCAAGTAAAAATGTATTTAGCAACAATTAAACCTTTTTCAAACACCGTTATTATTGCAATTAATATGTAATTTTTTTTCAAATTGGTGTAATCCAATATCCAATCTTATTATTCTGATTCATTTTGTCAAGTAGACGCAACACTTTTTAAAAGGATCAAATTATTTTTCAATACTAATCCTATTGTAGGCCATAATTTATTAGTAGTCACTGTTCTTGCAAGCCATACTGTTCTTTTCTTATACTTGCAATATTTTGTCGTCAAGCTAAGTAAATAGAAACCGATTCCGATGCTTTGATTTCAATGATAATGATCGTATGATCTTCAAGATTACATATATAATGTACCGTATTATGCTAAATGTTATAAAAGCTACTGTCGATAGCTGTATTGTGTCGATTCTTAAATAAAGTGTCATATACTTAAGATCTCGTGTTTTATGTTTTATTGATTGTGAAGAATTTACACCACAGTTTTCAGAAGTGAAATCTAACCACAGTGCCTTTTTAAGTTTAATTTTTAAATTTCGAGAATATTTAACAAGTTAATATGCCAGAAGAATTCGATCAGTTCCTAGAAGTAGCAACTGTTGCTATTCTCAAAAATGTTTTGCGTTCTTTGAATATGCAAACTAATGGTAGTAAAGCGACGTTAAGACTTCGTGTAGAGGAAGCAGTTGCAGGCTATGAAGAGGAAGATCTTTTAAGATTGGTTCAAGAACATAGGCCTGAAGGAGCTAGGAACATGGAAGAGGAACACGTGTCTAATGATGATAGCGAGGAGATCGATGAGGAGCTAAACCTTCTTCGAGAAGCTTGTAGAAAGAAAGAGGAGATAATTCAACTGAAGCAGAAACTTAGACAGTTGCAGATGGACGACGCAGACTCAAACCAAAAGTCACATGCTTCGCATAATTTCAAGGATATGGAAGATTTACTGTGTCCATTTAGTGGAGATGATAACTTTCCCATTGATCGGTGGGTTGAACATTTCAATGAGTATGCAGAAATTCTTCATTTAGACGACCGCACAAAGTTTATATATGGGAAGAGACTCCTAAGTGGTACAGCAAGGCTTTTTGTGAGAACCCTGAAGTTACGAAGCTGGACAGAACTGAGAGACGCACTCGTTAATGAGTTTAAGTGTTATGTAACAAAAGCTGATATCTTTCGTGAACTTAGCTCAAGAAAACGACGACGAGATGAAACTGTTCAACAATATGTTTTGTGCATGCAAGAAATCGCATCCCATAATCCCGTGGAAGAAGAAGACCTAATCCAATTTATTATCAAAGGCATTGCCGATACAGAAGTCAACAAAAGCATTCTTTACAACGCCAACAACATCGAACAGCTCAAGCTCGCGTTACGAAAGTATGAGAAATACAAGAACAACAGTCGTGACAATTTGCCAGCAAAGCCCAGTACATCACATCAAGTGTACAATCGCAGCAAACAACAAAACAATACATTTCGGACAAGTAATCGCCCAACAACAACAGAACGTGACGCAAATGTTGCTCCAGCTAGTGGCTCTTATCATCAGAAGAAAGAGTTCACTTGTTTCAAGTGTGGTTGCCGGGGACACATTGCCAACAACTGTCCCAGCAAGAAACCGGTTATGACACTTCAAGATGATAGCAGCAAGATGAATCCAGCAGTCAACAACAATGTTTCGCATCATGCATCCAGCAGTTCTGGAAAACAACGTTCGTCAGCAGCTAATGATTTCGAGAAAGATGTTTTTTATAAGTTTGTACATGGCCATGCAGAAAGTTCCATCACTTTAACAACGCTTTTGGACTCGGGGAGTCCAATAAGTTTTATTCAAGAGAAATTTTTGTCACCGTTTATGATCGCACCGTTGGAACCAAACAGTCGCTCCTACTGCGGCGTCAACAGCAGCCCACTTAGTGTCTTGGGAAGTGTTAACTCTCTCATATTTTTTGATAAGTTTCCAACTAATCTCTCTTTACTTGTAGTTAAAAATCATTCGATGAACTATCCTGTTGTGCTCGGTAGAAACTTCATTGAGAAGATTGGTATGGTGCTGCAAAGAACCAGCGAAGTAGCTGAGAGTCAAGAGAATGAACTATCAACAGAATCTATCAATGTCCAGAGTCATCGTGTTTCAAGTCTGTCGTTGCCGTCTACGTCAAGTGATTGTCAACAAACGCATGCTGTTGTCAATAAGTCTGTAATATCGTCGAGTCAATGTCATCAATTGCATAGATCTGTAAGTAATGTTAATGATGATGTAGATTTTGTTTCCCAAATATTAAATATTGACGTCAGTGATGAGCATTCAGAGTTTGAAATTAAAGTGAATGAAGATTTACCTTTTAATATTCGGAAAAGTGTTGTAGAGATAGTAAGACCAGTTTTTCGCCCGAGTTCTGATAAAATTTGTTTGAAAGAAAGTCAATTTAAGATGAGGATAGTTTTGTCGAGAGATATTTTGTTTCATTGCCCTCCGCGGAGATTGCCTTTTGCACACAAAATTGAACTTGAAAAGATTCTTAAAGATTTGTTAGATAAGGGCATAGTTCGAGAATCTAATTCACAATACGCGTCCCCTATCGTGCTTGTCGAAAAGAAAAATAAAGAGTTCAGGCTGTGTGTTGACTTTAGGGAGTTGAACAAAATTACTCAGCGTGACAACTACCCGTTACCTCTGATTGAGGACAATATTGACAGGTTAAAAGATAAAAAGTTTTATACAACCCTAGATTTAAGGAACGGATTTTATCACGTTCCGCTGGAAGATGATTCAATGAAGTATACTTCATTTACTACTCCCATTGGTCAGTTCGAATTCACAAGGATGCCTTTCGGGCTTCGAAATGCTCCTTCTGTTTTTGAACGATATATGAAGTATTTGTTTGGGAAAATGATTTCACAATCAAAAATCACGACCTATTTAGATGATATACTTATTGCCACCGAAACCATTGAAGAGCACATGGAGATTCTTAGAGAAGTCATAAATATAGTCGTTGAAAAGGGTTTGCAACTCAGGTTGGACAAATGTCTTTTCTTACAAAAAGAAATTACTTATTTAGGTTACAGAATAACCGAAGCCGGTGTCAGCCCAAACGATGCAAACCTCAAAGCTATTCAAGATTTTCCAACACCGACTTCAACTAAAGATGTTCATAGCTTTCTCGGACTGTGTTCTTATTTTAGAAAATTTATTTATCGATTTGCAAACATAGCAAAGCCTCTATACGACCTACTTAAAAAGGATGCTCCATTCATTTTTGGTTTTAGGGAAATAGAAGTTTTTAAATTGTTAAAAAACAAATTGATTTCAGCCCCAGTCTTATCAATTTACAGTCCACATAACATCACAGAGTTGCACTGTGATGCAAGTGCGCAAGGCTTCGGAGCGGTGTTGCTTCAAAAACAAAGTGATGGAAGATTCCATCCGGTATTTTACTTTTCCAAGCGTACGACACCTGCTGAAAGCAAATTCCACAGCTACGAGCTGGAAACATTGTCTATAATATATGCATTAAAGCGATTCAGAATATATCTTCTCGGAATTCCGTTCAAGGTTGTGACCGATTGCCAGGCTCTAGTGCAGACCTTAAGCAAAAAATCGTTGAATCCTCGTATTTCAAGGTGGGCGTTGGAGCTGCAAGCGTACGAGTATTCGGTCGAGCATAGGAAAAGTGATCGCATGTCACATGTGGATTCCTTGAGCAGATCTTTTAATATCATGCATATAGACGATGAATCTTTTGAATTTGTCCTAGCCGCTGCCCAGAAACTTGACCCTAAGATAATTTCAATTGCTGCAGAGTTGAGTAAGACTGAAAGCCCTTTGTATGAAATGGTTGATGGGTTGATTTATCGAAAGATTAAAGATAAAATAGTTTTTTATGTCCCATCTCATATGGAGGATCAGGTCATTAGAACACACCACGAAGCGCTTTGCCATTTAGGGGTCGAGAAATGTTTTGCACACCTGTCCGGATTATATTGGTTTCCTAAAATGAAGGACAAGATCAAGACTTTTATTAAAGGGTGTCTCAAATGCATCTATTTCTCCCCTGGATCAGGGAAAACCGAAGGAGTCCTACACTCTATACCTAAAGGAACGCTTCCCTTTGATACCATACATATCGACCATCTCGGTCCTTTTCCTAACTCCCGTTCTAGCAAGAAACATATTCTTGTGGTAGTTGATGGTTTTACCAAATTTGCAAAGTTATATGCGACTAAAAGCACTCAGAGTAAAGAAGCTATATCTTGTTTAGAAACATATTTTGCCAACTTTTCAAGACCAAATCGCATAATATCAGATCGTGGAACCTGTTTCACCTCAAAGGAGTTTGCCGAGTATGTGAAAGCCAACAATATTCAACATGTTAAAGTGGCAACTCACTCCCCACAATCTAATGGTCAGGTTGAACGCCTTAACCGCATAATAACACCTATGCTTGCGAAAGAGTGTGAAGCCTCATCGAACAGTGGTTGGGACAAACATTTGGATAAAGTTGAGTTTGCCATCAACAACAGTGTCAACCGAAGCACCGGTTTTACTCCAAGCACCTTATTATTTGGTAGAAATCAGAAAGGAGAGTTTTGTGACAGGGTCAGAGAATATTTAGTTGAAAACGTAGCCTCTGAAGGAATGAGTTTGGAAGACATTAGGGATGAAGCTGAAGTCAATATTGAAAAGGAACAAAAACGAAATAAAACTTATTATGACAATCATCATAAAAGTCCGACAAAATATAAACCTGGTGATTACATTATGGTAAAAAATGTCGTCACCATTCCGGGAATAAATAAAAAACTGTTGGCCAAATATCGAGGACCATATGAGGTTAAAAGCGTCCTACCTAATGACAGATATGCTATTGGTGACATCGACGGCTTACAATTATCACGGCTACCTTACAAAGGTATAAGCTCTCCGGGCAATATGAGATTGTATGCGGTACCCAACGCTGACTTGAAGCATGATAACATGAATGCATCTTAAGAATAAAAGTGAACTTAATAAAGCTTATTCATTTTATCATGCGCCTACACTAATAATCTCAATGGATTTACTATCGACAAATAATTTTTTTTTATAATTTAACTTTTTATTCTTAATTGCTTTGAATGTGATTTGTAATTTTCTTTATTTAAATGTTCATTTAATTTCATTTCTTTTTTACATTTTCTATGTATTTACACGAAATTTATAAGTCCTTACACGATTGACATGTCAAATGATTTTATAGGTTCTCAAGAATTTATTATCGATATTATCTTATTTTTATTTTGTATTATGTAATCGGGACGATTTCACGATCAGGATGGCCGATCTGTAGGCCATAATTTATTAGTAGTCACTGTTCTTGCAAGCCATACTGTTCTTTTCTTATACTTGCAATATTTTGTCGTCAAGCTAAGTAAATAGAAACCGATTCCGATGCTTTGATTTCAATGATAATGATCGTATGATCTTCAAGATTACATATATAATGTACCGTATTATGCTAAATGTTATAAAAGCTACTGTCGATAGCTGTATTGTGTCGATTCTTAAATAAAGTGTCATATACTTAAGATCTCGTGTTTTATGTTTTATTGATTGTGAAGAATTTACACCACACTATTAATACACTTTTTGTAAACTGAACAAATACAAAAAAAAAATGTCTATATAAAAATGTTTGAACTTAAACAAAACGAAAAAGCATACCTCATTTATTTAAATTGCAAAATAAATATGTGCAACAAAAATTTGACATAAATATACTATCAACCTATTGTGCCAGAAATTCTCCCAACTGTATAGCTTTAAGCTTCTTATATTATCCAACTATAATGAACCTACCTATCTCTCTCATTGCACATCGAAAACCAGTCATTCCGAATTAAATATTAAGCCGACTGTCGACATTTGCATTGTCCCTCTTTTAAAAGAGTTTATCTGTATAACAGTGTATAATAATGAATTTATGGAAAACAAGGAATAAAAATACGAGCAAAATACCATAAAATAATGCTCCCATCCCCCTCTTGTGTTTTCTGCAGTCCTTCAAAAACAAACTGCCACAAAAATCAAAAAAAAAAAAAAAGAGAGGGGGTAATATCTTCACTCATCCACTCGAGGATTTCTGAATTCGGACCAAAAAAAAAGGAAACAATTGCTCTGTTGCATTAAAATATTATTGCTAAGTGGGCATGTAATCTGGCATCGGCGATGTCGTTATCATCATCACCATCTCCTTCTCTCGCTCTCCCTTCCATATCACGTCGCGTGGTTAGAATGTTTCATTCAACACTTATGATGCTGGATATACGACCGGATAATGGAATTTCGCAGGAGGAACATCCAACGCTGCTCCGCACCACCCGCCAAATTATTCATGGTTATATTTCCGGGATGCGGATTTTCCTGCGAGAAGCTACCTTCCGGTTTCGCATCATCATCATTATCATCATCATCATCATCACCGCCGCCACGCCGCGCCGTAGTCCTTGCGTCGTCGTCGTCGTCGTCGCTGGTGTGGAATTGAAAGCAATGTATGTAATAGCAGTTTCCTTTGCGAATGTTAAAAAGGACTTGATTTATTTTTAATTTTAGGTGTGTGCTGTTTTTTTGTCTACTTTATTTTGCTGTTAAATTATTTTTGCGAAACGACGAATTTTATCACGTTAGTAAGACACAAAAATGTATTCGATTCGCGCAGGTATGTATAGCGTTTATTGTTGCCATAAACAGTCTTAACATCGTATCTGAAATTCGCAAGCGTCTGTTAGTCAAAAAAAAAATTTCAGTTGGAAGTCCACACAAGTTATTTCAGTTTGCTTTTTAGAAATAAGTTAAGAAATAAGTTAAGAAAAAAAAGAGAAGAGTCGCATTTTTTTATTTTTGTCCATTGATGCATTAATTAGTGCTTAGCTGCTTAGTTAATACTTTAATATTCTAATATTCATGTTTAAAAATACTAAACAAAAATCTGAAAATTTTTAAATCGGTGCGTGGCGAGAATTGGCAATTTTGGCAAGTAAAATGAGATGCCTACTCGCCGACACTGAACTGCAGTTCAATTTTTCACCTTTTGGCAGCTAATGCTTGGTACGCAGATCAAACTAAATTTTAGCTTTAGCATTTATTTCCAAACATCAGCACAAAATTGTTGTGAAGCCTGGAAACTAGGCCACAGAAATCAGTTGCTCCTCAAAAATAGAAATGGTTTTATCATTTCGAAGAATATATTTTTTTCATTTTTAATAAAATAATAACTACTTTTGTTTGTTTTTTCTGAGCAAGATTATTTGTTATTTCGACACTAATTCTCTATAATCAGTAAAACTTTCGAAAAACTCAAGAACAATAGATTTTGTAAGAAGTGAGCCCGAACTTTTCTCTTTGCTTCTAGTTTGAAAATCCGCCAAAAGATATTTTTTTTTTTTGTAAGACTCCGATACGAGTATTCTACTGTTTGACACCGATGAAATATGCACATGTTTGTATGCTGCAGACTTTTGCGCTTCCCGTTGGCTTTATTGATCCAAAACCAAACAACCAAAAAAAAAAAGCAGGCTAAGGTAATAATAACAAACAACAATAACAACAAAAACGTAAAAGCGTTCTCTAATCGTTCGGAAAAGAAGAGACTTTGAGGAATTTCTTGCACACATTCGAGTATTATACATCTCACACCTTAACTTTTCGAGATCAACATGTTTCAGTTGCATATTCTACTCGCCCTAAAGGCACAAAAAAACATAAAGAATTGTTTGTTCTTCCGTTCAGCTAAAGTTTTTTTTTTATTCTGCAAAAACATTCAAAGGATGTTGAGGATGCTATTCATCATTTAGCGCGATTTCAGAATACAAAGTAGGTTCAATATTTTTGCCCGCAAGCCGAGGGCACACAGTAGAGCAATTTCAATTCCCTCAAATGTCACTCAACTGTTCCTTGTTCCTTGCTTTTCAATACTTTGGGCTCTTGCGTGTATTTTATCTCCTTTTCTTTTTTTTTTTTTGAAGATGATGTGGTTCATGTCTTCAACCATAACACATAAGATACCGAATACCGATATCGATCTTTAAACTTTGACTTTCAATTAAGCACTCTGAGACCGTGAAATGATTGCAATTCCTGAATTTATTGCCCCATTTAAACAGTCAGGGGGATTAGTGATTTTGTTGCTGCTGCCGCTGCCGCTGCGCCACCATCAAAGAAAAAGATGATCTCCAATAGCCAATCTGCTACAATAATATAAAACTGCACGAAGTCCGTACAACATATCTACAAACAACAAGAATCAAAACCCCGCACATCATTTCATCCGGAGGCCAGCGAGGAAAGAGAAGTATTATATGAGAATTCCCAGATCCTTGTGTATATGGTTTACGATTTGACAGTTTTGATTGACTTGAATGCCAGACATCGCGGCGGAGGGCAATTGTTATGATTTCTGATGACAGCCACACAATGGGAGGCGCCTTCATGGTTGTTGTTGTTGATGTTTGCTAAAATAAGCCTTTTTTTTCTTCTTAGTCTTTGGACTCAAGAAATGAACTCATATTTTAAATGGAAATCGAAAATTTATTTAAGACTTTGATTTTGTGCGGCTAACGTGTACTTGGTGTATCTTTTATCTGATGCTTGTATCGGATCTGCTATGTCTCGCCGTGCGTCGTTTAATCTTGAAGTTTATCGGAGGAATATTGGCGATTTGTTTGGTTCAATACAGCTTTTGCCTCCTACACGCAATGCGACCACCGCACAAACAAAGATTCCTTAAAAAGGCAAAAAAGTATCAAAAACACAGATCAGGCGTTGTAGAATCAGGTGTTTCTTATGCGATGGCGACAGTAGCGCAGCAGCAACACAAATCTGCCCCAACCGCAGATTGGAGCAGTCAATGAACTATTGTAAAGTACGGAATATAAAATTTTAATACAAAATGTCAACATTTCCTTTTTCAATTTTTTTTTTTGTTTTTTTTTTGTTTATCGCCTTAAACGTTCATTTATTCGAAATTTATATAATGGCCGTTATCATAGACTAGGCATCATAACGGTTTACCCTTTTTTGGTTTAGTTTGCGGGGTATGTGCTACGAGTATATGTGACTCAGAGATGATTTGTTTTTGTTGTTAGTGTCTGAGAAAGTGCATTTTATTTTGGACTTATTGCTGCTTTATTAGGGATGATCTCATTTTTGGTGTGGGAAGTGGGATTCATGACTTGAAATTTCACCATTTTATCGTGGATTTCAAATTTGTATTAATTAGAAGATGTTATTATAATTTTTATTTCAGAAAGAAGATGTTTTATAAGTATGAATAAAAAGGTTACAGAAATTAGGTCGATTCAGTGAGTGGCGCCAACACATTTTGGTAAAGCAAATAAAGCTGCGGTTTTTGTGGGTAGATGGAAATTATGTTTAGAATATGGTTTTAGTGAAATTAAATGAACATACTTTTAATCCCATTGAATTTGATTTAAAATATTATTGACTATGCAAAATAATGCAAATAATTTATTTTATTGTTTGATTTTTAAAACAAATAATAATTCGAAAAAATATTAAAGATGCCTTGAAATGTTTAAAAATATGCACAAATAAAATAATCTATATGTTAATATGTGGTGACTAAGCTTTGTGGAACACTAACGTCACTTAAACGCAACTTTTCAAAGAAAAAAACCTTATCAATAAATAGGTAATTTTGAGTAGATAAATAAAGAGCAGAATAAAGATTTCAGGTTGAACAAAAAAAAATTGTCGAATTTCGGTCATACGGCGATACCAGCAAATATATGTAAATACTTACAACACAGATTGCAAGTTGGGTTACAATGATTCAATATGTATTCAGCGTATTAACAAAATGTCTACTTGGCTGTTTGGTGACAATTTTTGTTACAACTTTTAATCGATTTTTTTTTGATTTTTTTTGATTTTTTTTTTTTTTTTTTGTAAAGGATATATGTACATATGTATTTGCCAATCCTTGCAGATCAATTTTTTAATGGACCCAGTTTAATTGGTAAGTATTAAGGTATTCAAAAAATATTATTTGAAAGTTTTATATAAAAAAATTAAATACACCATTTTTCGAAACTCTGGATTTGTGTGTGGGTGAAAGTAGTAAAAGGTCGACAACCAGTTTTTAAAAAGTACAAAAAAGAAATTAAAAAATCCACCACTCGTGATATGGGCATTTGAAAATTAAAGATTGTAATTTTCTGAGAGGTCTGAGAAAATATTCATTAAAAATCAGGGTGACGTTGTACAAAAATGTGTTGTAAGTTATTAGAAAGTTTATAAAAAAATTATACATGTACTTGTACATGATTTTGGTTTTACTTTTGGCTAATTGGTTGAATTGCTGCGCCATAACCTCATCTGATAGTAAGAAAACTAGTATTCAGTTTTATAAATAGTATCTACAAAGAAATAACGTGAAGTAAAAACCTAAGAAATATCGCCTTAGACTAAGGTAGTTAATTTGATTTCCTAAGAAAAGTTATCTGTACATGTTCTTTAAAAAAATAATAAATAAACTTTGAAACAAAATAAAGGCAACGGCCCCGGGAAAAATGTGTGTGCAACATTTTTGAATTGAAAATTTACCAATATCATCCTAAAAGAAAAAACAAAAAACTTCTGAAGCACATATCTGCTTTCTAATTTTTTAAGGCCTTCGATAGACTTCCATTTTCTATACCTTTCTTATAACATTTCAGAGCCCAAATGTTGCAAAGCTGAAACTGATTATCGGGTTAAAAATTTTTTTAATGTAGAAACTAGAGATCAGAAATAATTGTCAACCTTTATTTAAAATTGGTTTTTCTCAGAGAGTAACTACATTTATTTAGAAAGAATTTGGTTACGGTTTGAGATTTATTTAAAAAAAATAAAATAAATAAAAATGGCTAATGCAAAAATCAATTCCATTGATAAGAAAGTATTTATTTTTGAAAATAATTAATGCACATCCATATGAATCATAGCTTACAAAATACTTACGGTTATACTAAAAGGCATTCTAATAGATAAAATTGCAGTTGAGATTTATTTTTTTTTTCTCAAAAATAAAACTCAGTGGTTAACCGTAACCTAAAAAAAATAAAGGTTACTCTCAAACCTTAAATGATATTTTTTTTTTTTGGTTGAAAATGAAGGTTATTGAGTGAGCATTTATGAAAAGCTAATCAAATAACAGTTGTTAGGAGACCAATCAAAAGGTTGAGATTTATTTGATTTCTGATCTCTGGTAGAAACTAAAAAGAATATGAGCACTAAAAAAAATTTAAATCCCTAAAAAAGTGTGAAAAAAGTGAGTATACGCCAGAGTGTACAATTTTTTTTAAGTCATATTTATTTTGTTTGTTTGACCTTACTTGAAGTGAAAATGAGCATCATTTAAAAAAAAAGACATGCAACTCATGAGAAAAAGAGAAAAGTGTTAAAAATGAATGCAACTCATGTTTGTTTCCTATCAAAATTAAAAAAAATTCATGGTATCCACATATTTAATAGGAACAATTTGAAATTATGCAACGAATTATTTTTTTTTAAACGACAGCGAAGTATTTTTCAAATTGATTTAAAAATTTCGCAGAAATGTGAGTACATATTTTTAATTCCTACTCATAGAAAATAAAATCCAAAAAATTTTAACCTGTTAACTTCAATCTTCTCATAAAAGATCAATTTAAATAATAATATATACATTTTTACAACAGTTCAAAATATCTATCACAGTAAAAAAGAATAGAATTTGTTTTCTAAGGGAAAATTTATTTGAAAAAATCTAACCTATTGAAACTTTATTTTAAATAACAGAGCCTCATATCTACATATATAACATTTTATACATCAAAAGGACTAAAATGTACAAGAAACTTTCAAATATGTATCGAACGAAATTTATACAAAAACTTCAGACACAGTTAGGTACATATATAAAAGGATTAGGTGTCGATTAAACTGTATTTTACTTTGGAAATCACACAAACCATCCTAACTTCGTTTTGATTATAATTAAAAACAACTCAACTTTATGTAAAGTTTAAGCCAAAGTTACACAAATTACATGAACTTAAAACAGTAAAAAAAAATAAAAAAAACTTGAACCTAAGCACAAATTTATTGCCAATTTATAAATTACTGCAGTTAAAACTATATAACAACATCATCAGCATCAAAACATGCCAGGAGCAATTTATTATAAATATTGTTGCCGACTTGCCGCTGCCGATGCCGTTGCCAGTCCTTATCATCATTATCATCATCATCATCATCTTCGTCCTAATCCAATCGATGTGAGTTTGTGTTTCTTGTGTTTTTTCGGTTCAAAAAGAGAAAAGTGTTAAAGTTTAATTATACAACTTTCCAATCGGAAACGATAACTTGGATTTTCTTTCGATTTCTTTGGCTCTGGTTATTATGAACACTCTATGTCACTTGATTAAGGTCAACATTATTTTTGAAAAAATATTTAGTTTTAAATTCATATGTACATATCTTTACCTAATGGGAAAAAAGGGTCTGAAATTCCTTACAAATACTGGACCGATTTTGTAAAAAAAATATAAACAGTAATCCTTCTATTTAGATTAATTTCAATGATTCAAAAATTATTTCAAATCGGTTGAAACATAAAAAACTTCTATTACCAAAACAAACAGAAATTGTTGAGTTCCTTCTCAAAAAAATTATCTTTCATGTTGAACAAACAGCTAAAAGAAGTCCCTATTGTGAGCTCGGAAAATACATATATCCTTCCCTTCGCATAAAGAAAAAAAAAACTAGTGAACCAGTAATATTGACTTGGAGTGTATAAATATTATTTTGTACTTTATAATGTAAGGGTAGGTGCGTGTCAAAAGATACAAATTACAAATCTTAAAAAAAAAAGACTGAACAAAACAAAAACAACACAATCTTCTCACCCGTATCTCTGTTACTGTTACACTTTTAAACAACAGAAGAAAGGATAACAAAAAAAAACACGAAACAAGTAAAAAATCAATGAAAAGGTGAAACTTTTCCGGTGAATCACAATTTGCGCATAGCGTGCCAAAAGCAACTTAGTCCTAGCCTGAGAGAAATAAAAAAAAAAAAATCTACAAGTCACCCTTAATGGGGGCGGGCGGCACAGCGCGGCACACCCTTTCGGTCTTAGTTAGATTGTTTTTGTTGTTGTCACTGCTGTTTCAAGTTTCAACACCTTCGATTTGTTTCAGCATTTTTTTTTCTAGGTTAAAATCAGGCAACAGCAGCGGCGACAACAACGATGATATTGATGAACAACAACACCAGAAGAGTAGGAGCAACTGAAGAATTATGAAGACAAAGCAGAAATAGCAGGCCCGTATTGTGATGGAAATTGTATGGAAATACAGCGAGCATCCGAAGTTTGTGGACCTGGACACATAACAATCAAATATTTCTTCATCAGATAACAGCTCTCTTACCATAGGAAAATAAATCATATTTTTGCTGAATTTTCAGCCGGAAGAATTGTTTTGTTTTTCACGCTGTGGACAGAATTCGTGGACCAACATTCTTGATAGTTATATTAATTAATACAAAAATCTGCACAACATTGGATTCAGTTTCCAAACAATTTAAATATTTGGCGTTTGCGATGGAGGGCTCACCGATGATATATTAACTAACCTGTATAATTTATTAAAATTCTATTTTATTTCCTTCATCAAATGTAGTTTCATTTTGGAAAATTATTCAGTAACTTAGGAATTGTGCAAGGTAGGTATGGAAAGAGAGTCCAAAAGTAAAAGGGAAAAAAAATAATTCTTGATTAGATGTTTTGTTTTTGTAAGTTCAAGCGATTTAAATGTAAAATTACAATTTTATCTTTACATCTTGCTTAGAACTTGAATAACTTTTTGTTCTGCGAGCGATTGTAAGTAATTCAAAATATTTTGTCAAAAAATATAAAAAACAGTTCAAAAAACCGTTGGGTAGTACTTTTCATAGAACCGTATTTTTGATTAGTGATTAAGATTGAGTATGAATACTAGAGTTTCAACAGATTTCGATCAATTTTTTTTATATAAAAAGGACTTTTATGTTTAATTAAGAAATTATTAAGAAAAAAAAAAACATAGAAGAAAAAACTAAAAGATTTTGGTATGATTTTCATCCAATAATTTGTATTAAAAAAAATGAAAACAATTTTTTTAGCTCAAATAAAAAATTGGCCTCAGGAAAAAAATTAAAAATTTATTTAATAATTTATTAGTTTGACATTTAGTTTAGTTGTTTCTTTCAAGTATCTCTTCTTTCTGAGTATCAACCCTCTGAACTTCTAATTCCCAGCTCTGAAAATTGCAATGTTTCAAGTCACTTCAAACTGCAGATAAAAGAAATATTTCTTTCTCTATGCCTGAACCTTTAATGTGCATTTGTGCGGATTGAATTTTAAGTTATTCGTGTTATTG
Source organism: Syrphus vitripennis (assembly GCA_958431115.1). Lineage (NCBI taxonomy): Eukaryota > Metazoa > Arthropoda > Insecta > Diptera > Syrphidae > Syrphus > Syrphus vitripennis. The sequence continues at coordinate 30,509,934 of OY288109.1, read as the reverse complement.
GTGTACATTTTAAGAATAATACGAAAATCTTATTAAATTTCAATTAGTTGAAAAAATATTTTTAAAAATTGTTTGCTTTGTTGCTTTTAGGAAGATGTCATAGTTAAAGGCTCAATATGTGAATCTTTTTGTTTTTTAATACTTTTTTAATTTTTCTATGTAATAATATTGAAGATCAATACTTTTTAAAAATATTTGTTGGATTTCAGAAAAAATAAAACATAATATAAAATAAGCGGATTAGTATTTTTTAAATCTTGTTTGAAAGTGTATTTTATAAAATTTTTAAAACTTGAATAGCAATTTTTATTAAAAAAAATAATTTTCAATAATCAGTTAAAACTCTTACAGTGCTTATTCTTCAAACAACACAAAAATGTCGTCCGGTTGCTATAAGCCTTTGGAAGCTCAATAGATGATTAAAAAAATCTGTTAAAAAAGAGGATTTTGAACAATAACAGCAAAAATATTTTTTTAAAAAATTGTTTATATTTGAATGGGTATAAAATTCTGCCGAAAATTGTGTTCGGTCAGTCATATTGACGTTTTTATATGCAAATCTTTTTTAAAAAAGCATAGGTACATATAACCAATTTAGTAAAAAAATTCCAACATTTACGATTTTTTGATTGTTTTAAGATTGCTTTTTGTAGTTTTTCCTGCTTGAAAATTTTAATAAATTTTTTTAATAATTTATTTTGATAGGAAGCCTAATTTTCTGCTAATTTTTTGTCTCAAGTAAAATTCTCCAATTTCCGAGTTTTGCCAAAAAAAAAATGAATTTGGTAGCATTTGTGACGTTAAGCATCCTTAAGTCCCACGGCCAATCATAAAAAACTTTGAACGAAAAAATTTCGTTTTCTCTACCACACTTTAAAGATACGGTCCCGAAAAACTGCAACGATACCAGTCTAGCAACAACAAAAAAAAAAGAAGAATCAAATAACAAAACAAGGACTTGCTGAAGTTAGCTTATGTACATTGTACATTCATGTGTTGTGCAGCATGATAGATATAAGTTACTTTGGATTATCGGAAAGACAAAGACTGAAAACCTCACATTCAATTCAACATCGACACCTTGAACTATAGATGCAAAATTCGATTGAACAAAAAACAGTTATACTCTTTCTCATTTTCCGAGTACATACTAGGTATAGGTCGGTACCTACAATAGAAATAGAATAAAGAAAAGGCTTTTTAAATCCTGTTAGAGGGATTTTGGTGTTGGGTTTTTGTGTGCAAAGTTTATTAGGGATTAAACAAAGGAGTAGGCTTTTTTTTCTTTTGAGCAGCTCTTCGACTTTTTTCAATGCCTACGCATTTATTTGTTTGCTGCTCAATTTGTGTTAAATGACATTTTTGTCTATGATGCTGATGCTGGGGATGGCAATTACAATCGTTGCTTGCAATGGCTCTCATTAAATTACCATTACGCCCATCTGTAGGTACCCAACTACTATACGCGATATATTCGATTGTGTATCTGGGGTTTTTCAAATTGAGCTCACTTATATATGTAAACGATCTCATGAATGTTCATTGCAACAGCAACACATGCCAGGAAGTCCATGATGGTACATAGTAACGATGCGGACGCAGTGCAGACGCGACATACAAGAGAACCCCCTAACCAAGCCAAACAATGTATCCTGTATGATGATGATCAGCATGTCCGTTCACTACGCAGGAGGTTCAAGTCACCAACCCAGCCCAGCATATATGCATTGTGGGTGCCACATTTTGAATGTCGTAATAATCGTGGTAATCGGGGACGAGATTCTCATCCGATCCTGCAGAAGCAAAAGCATTACGCCAGACTTCGACGACCGACGACGATGCGACGACGGACGGCCGGCGGCGGCGACGGTGGCGGTTGGCGGCAGCGGTTAGGTACCTTCTGCCTCGCGCATAATATTCAATGCGATTTTTATTATTATCAATGCGCACAGGAGGCGCTTTGTTCGTTTGTGGTTTAGGTAATGTTATATGCATTTGGATGGAGCAGCGCACATCTCAGGTTTTTTCGTCGTTCTCGTTCGTGGACTTCGTTTGTCGCGCGCCCCATCATGAATCCTGTGTAAAGACATGAATTTGTATAGAAGTCCATCGTCATCGTCGTCGTTCGTGTCGGTCGTTGTGGCTACTGTTGTTACACATTTTTGATTATATGTATATAAAACCATACCCAGTAGCCCAGCTAGCGAGTAAGCCAGCCAGCCTAAGCGGGTAACTTGTAAAGAAAGTGCGCGTATTGAGCTTCTGTACAATGCGCAAGTACATTAAAAGCATCTTATCGCAGAGAGCACATCAGTATAAAGGAATATTGTATGCGCCAAGCGGGGGCATCATGGCTTCAGAAGCCGTCGTCGGTCGACGACGCCATTGTCAAAGTTTGTCGCATGTCTTTTGCGTGGTTGTTTGAAATTTATTTATTTTTTTTTTTAAGTTTTCTTTATAATTTTGATTACTATTGTGTTTCTTAATTAAAAGATAAAATATCATATGTAATAGTCTTTTGATCCCGATTATATTTTCTGTAGGAGGAATTTTCTTGTTTGGATGGCATGATTTTAGAATTTTGTTTCCATTTTTTTTTAAATCAACGAGATTTATGAAGTTATATGCTTCCGAAACCAAAGAACATACTTTAGCATTTTTCATGAAGTTAAAGTTCTTTCCCATTCAAAAAACAGAGTTGGGTTGTAGTGATTACAAATAAATTATCAATTACATGGCAATTAAATATTTCAATCAGTGCACAACCTTTATGTAAGATATTTGTAATATCTTGGAAGTATTGTCTCTATTGACAACAGAACTGAACTAGATATAAACATTAAACACCTGAATCGCGAAAGTAAAGGCTACGTTTGTGGTGCTGTCCAAAATATGAAAAAACGACAAGCTTAAAGACCGAGCTACGACTGTTCCAGTCCTTGGAAAGCAGCACTAGTAAAGTCCCATTTTCCGGTAAAGGGAAACTAGCGGACATCAGAAGTCCAAGGAAAATTAGTAATTACTTATTACACGTTATTACTTTCATTAAGTTACATGAAATTGAAAAAAGTTATCAAAGTAAAATTAATTGTAGAAGAAGATGTATTGATTATTTTTACGTCAACATTTTGCTCCAAGTAAATATTTTTTTATTTTTAAGCCACGAAACAAGCTGAGTGAATTTACTTAACTCAATCTATGAGTTTCTTCAGGGGCATAATACCTATGTTATTTTAAATTCCCGAAATTTGAAAACCCTAGAATTTATGTAAGACAAAGCATTTTTCAGCAATATTTTTGGTCGATTTGTATTTCATTATAAGCATTTCGCCTGGCCCACTCAGTGAGTTCCAAAGATTTGTACTTCTTCTTTTGAGAAGACAGTCCAAAAATAGCAAGTTTAAAAAAAAACGTTATGAAAAAAATATCTAGTAATTTTACAAAAAATAAATTTAAGACCGTATGAGGACTTAGCTAAGTCTAGCACTTTATCGCGACTAAACTTAAGCACCCGAAGAAAGATTTATATGCTTACTATTGATACTCTCGTATCAATGCCAATTCGCAACACAAAATCCGAATGTGAATGTTAAACCGCAGACAAAAAAAAAATTTTGGTTTTTGGATAAAACTTTGCATTTGTAAGGAATTGAATTAAAATAAGTAAATTTTTACAAACAGTAAGATTTTACATATTGTAAATATATATATTTTAAGTGCAATTTTTCTTAAATTAATATAAAAACAAATTCACAATTCCAAAAATTAAATAAAAATTATTTTTCAAGACTTTCACGTTTAAAATTGATTTTTTCTTCTTTCTAGAAGTACTTAGAAGAATTGTCATCTTGTATCAAATGAGAAGCATTGCTCCAGAATGCTTCTGGACAACCAAACAAAATCCCTTTAAATGAACAGAAATTCAAATTGGATGGACACAGAAAGGACCTAATATTTATGTTTATTACATTTAATTGAAAACAATAAACTAATATTCTTTTTCTTATACATTCGCCACCATCTTAGCCACAACTCATAGAAAAAGTGAGATGCGAAAAATTTAACAAATTACTAAAACTTGAGATGGAAGTTTACATTCAATATTTGAATTTTTCATTTTTGATTTATTTTAGGTAAGAATATATCTGTCATTAAAAAGTATTTCATGGATCTTGGTACATTAGACCACACCACACAAATATGGTTCTATGCATATAAAACATATGAGAACGATAACTAAACGACTTTGTTAAAATATACTTATGCAATGCAAGTTATACAAAACTTTGCGGTTTTCTTTGACGATAAAGAGATTTTATCTTTTTCTCAAAGGTTTATCTTCCTCAAGTTTTATTTGTTCTTAATATAACCAAATCAAAAATGTTAGGATATTAAAACATGGAGAAGAAAATTATTATACTTTAAGATAAGGTACAGCCTTTTCACATTTAATTCATTCTTGCTAGTTTGGCAAATCTTGGCTTGATTATTTTTATAGGGTATTTCAAAAGTTAAACACTTCGTGCAGATTTATAAAAAGGAATTTTTGTTTTAACATAAGTCTTGTTTGAGAATCTGCCAAACCAAAACGGAACATTTGTTTCAGACAAACAAGAATTATTTGAAAAATTATTTAAAACAACATTGCTACACAACATCAAGAAATAGCAGCAAAACATTAAATCCTTTTTTGGAATTTTCAAAGAGGCTTTATTAAAAAATTAATTTGATGGAACAATTTGGAGTTCTGGTTCGTATTAGAATTTAGTACAATATTTAGCTTTTTTATAAGTACGAAGTATTTTTTAAAATGTATTTTTTATTGGAAACAATTTTATTATTTTTTAATTCGTAAAGTTATTATTTGATAATTTGTTTAAATTACTTTTTTGTTTATAAGAAACTTATATAAAATTAACTTTAATAAATCAATCATTGCAGTCGTTAATAATGAATTTAGCTCATCAACCGAATTTTTTTGTTAATAAGGTCCTAAATGAACTTCTGAATTTTGTACTTGTCATAGACTATATTCGATATCCACAGACAAGAACTTACTTTGACACAAAATATTTTAACTGGTTAATAAGATTTACGTTTTTTTTTCTAAACCCCGTCAGAAGTGAAATCTCAGTTCCCATTCAATTCGATCGTCCATTCTTTTCATGTAAACAGAGTATCTAATTAAAGTTAACTCAGAAACATAAATAATTATTTCTTGTATATTTTCAAATAAGTGCCTACTTAGCTAAAACTAAATTATTTCCGCAGTAAATATAGTTTTTTTTTCTGTTGATTAAGAAATCTCAACTACATATTATGTCTATTAAAATAGATATTTTACATTATGTAGCTATAGGTATATAATAAAATAACAAAAAAAAAATATTCTGTTTAACATTTTAACCTACTCACTCTACCTCTGTAACAAACAAATTCTATTTTCACAATTACCCAAAAAGGTAAAACAACTTATATAAAACAAATTATTGACGACAGTAAATTTATTTATATTTTAATTTCAATCTTTTATAAAAACCTACAAACTAAAAAAAACACAATCTCTTAAAGAACAAACAAAAGAAATATAATATCTTTTTTCATCCCACATAATTTAATTCCCATCAAAGTGTAGGCGACCCACAAAATCCATGAAAACAATCCACACAATTAATGTATATTTCGAAAAAATAAATAATTTCTGGCAATACTCTCGATATGCGAAAACAAAAGAAACGTCATCTGCTCAGCTCAGGCAAAAATACAAGAAATAAAACAGGAGAAATCAAGAGCATGTTCAATTTGTTCTCTCTCGTCGCTCTCATTTTCTTGCAGAAACTCACTCACACCAAATTATAACACTGCACACTTTCCATATACATATACTTGAATTTGACATTTCAGCACGTGTGTGGTAGTGCGCAGCTGCACTTTAGCAAAATTATAAAAGAAACAAAAAAATACTCTCCCAATTGAAAATAATTTCGAGGTTATGTTTCTCTGTGTCATTTTGACAGAAAATAAAATTCAACAAACTCAAAGCAAAAAAAACCACTTCAATATCTAAACCCAAATGCCCCCGGTTCATTATCATCTGTTTGCAAAATCGAATTTTCCCAATCCCATAGGAATGCCCCGAACTTACCTTCTTCATGATTCCAGTTTTCCTTTTGGAAAATGTTGTATACCGCCGCAATTTATTATCGATGTATTCCATTTTAATCTTGACGCGGCCTTTTGTTTTCTTCCCGTTGGCCGGTGGTGATTTCTTGTTCTGCAACGATGTATAGCTGTCATCGACCACATCAGGCACATTGCCCTGTTGTCCAACTGGATTCGTGCCGTTTCCACTGCCGCCACCGGCACAGGATTCTAATCCTTGTAATGATTGAGAAGTCATACCGCCAGAGCCACTGCCGCCGCGATGATGATCGTCATAACAATCTGAACTCGAACGTTTAATACCTCGCGATTGTCCACCGCCGCCGTTGCCACCGCCACTTGCGTTTCCCGTGTTGCTTAGCGATTGACACTGACTTGAGTTTGACATTAGTCCACCGCCACCCGTTCGACCACCTCCTCCACCACCACCAGGAGTACTTCCACCACCCATCGGTTGTATTAGTCCTCCACTGGGTGGTCGGCCGCCCAGCGCAGCCGCCGCACCAGGGTTGCCATAAATATCCGTCTGGTCTGCCAGACTGAGCCCTATACTGCTCATACTGTAGTTCAGATTATATCGCGAATCACCTCGCGACGGGTCCATTCTGAGGTAAAAGTTCTCCACCGCGTAGCCGTTTAAATAACTCAGTTTGGAGAAATAAACAAAAAGGATATCCTTAACGAGGATATACAACAATCGTTCTAGATATTTGCAAACAGCTAACTCAGCTGTGTAAATATAAACACAAAACTGCCGGGCAAATTTATCTGTCAACAAAACGTCAGAGAGATGACTTTCCTGTTGGGATTTTTTTTTTTATTTTCTGTAGTATCTTTATTTATGCCGCGGATGGTACTTTATAATCCAAAAATAAACGAGAACAGGCGACGGCTAGGTATATTTATTACCCAGATTCATTTACGCATGTCTTGCAGGCACACTACCATTAATTAATTTTGCAATTCAATTTCCTACAAAAAAAAATTGTAATAATTCTTTTTAATTTTCACCACAATGCAATCTTCTTTCTGTCAAAAAAAAATTATAAGTTGGGAATTATTTTATCTCTATTCCTCTCTTTTTGACGCACACACTTTGGATAAGGAGGAATAATATAATTGCCAGCGTTTCCGATTTCGCTTTGATTTTTTTTTCTTTTCTTTTTTATTTTGTTTGTTATCAGACACTTTTGTAGACACCACCACTCACTGTTAGTTTTATGGGAAGGTAAATAATTTATCTTCGTTTAGGATTGCAAGTAATAAAAAAAACAACGGTAATATGAATTGATTTTGGTAAGGAAAAAAAAAAGATCAAATCTAACTTTGCACACACGAGCCTCTTCCTCTCTAGATGGAAGCGCGCCTATGAATAATACGTCGATTCATGCGCACTGAGCGAACTAAACGCAAAATCCAAAATAAAACGATCGAGTCGAATTGAACTGACAGACAAAAAGATCTTCTCGCAGACAACGACAAGTAGAAGACTACCAAAACTGTAAGCAAACACACGCAGCAGAAATGAGAATGAGACTGAGCAGAATAGCGCTGTAGGGATTTTCTGTGTGCGACCGATCGTTATTTTGTTAGATCTTTGCAATTAAGTATGAGCGAGATGCAGTATACAGACAGTTGACAGTTATTTTATGCTCTCCAGATCTCTTTTGATTTTTATACAACTCTGTCTGCAGATCTGCAAATAAACTGAGCAGAATGAGCTTTTTTTAAAAGCGATCTGTATGTTTGTTTCATTTTAAGTTTGCTCATGAAGTCATTAGTGGAAGTAGGATAGATTATAATGTGCGTGGGCAGAAAGCTTTTTATTCTCAGATGAAGCCTAGCTTTGGTAGCAGGTAAAAGGCAGGTACCTACTTTTATTTATTTGGTTTTATGATGAAAATGTATTAATATTCATGATAGGATTTGTAGGCGTAAATCATTAAATGCCTTTATCTTTTGATATTTGTTAAGTTACCTTAAGTTACTTTAAGTTTAACAGTTTTTTCGAGAACGTAAGACCCCAGAAATAAAGCTTGATTGATATCTAATTTATTTCTAATCTCATCAGTACACTTAGGTACCTAATTCAATTGAAGTCTGCAAATGATTTTGCAGTATCTATCTACTTAACTAGCTGGAACTCCTCCCATTTATGTATAGTTTTTTTTTTGTTATTCTCTTCAAGTCCCCCACTAAAGTTTTTTTTTTCCTTAGCTATGGATCGTTAATACATAGTCATAGTTCCATAGTAACTAGTAAAGTTGGTGGTGGTACATGGCCTCTCCCACTGCAATCTAGGTATCTACTATTATGTTTCTATTTACACAATCTACCAATTGGACAAAATATTTACTTTTTAATGAAAACATTAAGGACATCAATCAACTTTTTGATCGCGCGTACCTATGCGTTTATGTTTTGTGTTCTTTAAATTGAATTTTATATAAACTGGATTTTGCTATAGAAATTCAAGACACACGACATACCAAAGTGTACTTGCGTAATTATTTTAAGAAGCAATTAAAAAATCGATAATACCTATACTTATTTCTTTTAAGCTTTAAGTTAGATAGGTACTTACCTCTACGTACCTAGTTACATATTTATTTAATTCTCGAAATAAGTGGGTAGTATAGCTTGAGAATTTCAAGACCTCTCGTAAAGTATGCGAAATTTGTTTGTTTTTTTTTTAATTCTCGTTTTCTTTTTATTTTATTTTATTTTATTTATTTTTAATTTTTTTTTAACTAAAAGATGTTTACTGAAACAATTCCATATAAAGGTTTCTGAATTAAATTTTTCGATACGATATCAATTAAATAAATTTGCATGCAGTTTTTTTTTAATGATTTGTGGACGACATTGTTTTGAGTCTGAGCTTTAATCGTTTGAATTGAAAATTTTAAGTACTTTTTTATATTTTATGTCCTTGTATATTATATAGCGCTAGAAATCCAATTTTTGGTTGGAAATGTCGAACAATCACCTGTTCTATTTTTGAACGAAAAGAAATTACGGAGCATCAGGTTCAGAAAAAATGTGTATACGCCAGAGGCACTGTTTTATCGTTTTATAAAAAAAAATAAAACTCATAAGACAGGAATAATACAAAATGTATTCGGGTGTACCTACTCTATTTAAGAACGGTATTTTTTTCGAGTCCCAAGTGAACTGAACGAAAAAAAGTGAGACCTAGTTTTAACTCTTGCATAGATGATGTTTGTTTATCAGATGCATGGGAATTGTTTTTTTTTTTTGACAAAAAAAACGAGTTCAGGGCTTAACTTTTATGCAAACTGTTTTTCTTTAAAGAGAATTGGGCTAAACTGTCATACTTAAATTAGTTGATTTTTATTTCAACCGTTAAGAAATTTGATGAAAAAATTTGAAAAAAAAAACAAGTTCGGGAAAAAGCTGCTTGCATACATAAATTTGTGTATATAGAGAGTTAGGGTCATAATTCTGTTAGTGCCAACATTATGTATTCTATGAACAATAATTCTAGGTCTCAAAATTCTCTATTTAAAAATTCTGTAAATAATAAAAGAAATATTGCTTTAATAATTAAAATTTTTTCATTATATTTTTATTTTCAGATTATATCTTAGATAAACAAAAAAATATCCGTCGGGAATGGAATGGTATATTCTTTTTATTTTATTTTCAGAACTTTGACTACATAATCAATCAGTTCAATTGTTTTTTTATAAAAAAGAGTTGATATATCAGCCTCTAACATTATTATATAGTTTAGAATTAGGCGGCAGGAGAAACGTTATTTTTATACAGGACCTTAAAATTTTTTCTACGATCTCCTCGCCATACCCGTGCTGCCTAGAATAGAACGGACTCTGATACCGCATCCATGATACGAAACTTGATATTGTTAGCAATTAAGTTATTGTTACACCAATTTCTCCATGCCAAGTTGATACATGTTTTAGTTTTCTGCAGCTTATCTAGAAGAAGTTTTACCATACTCTGATTTTTTTGTTAGAATAGCCCCAAGGTATTTATATTCTTTTACAACCTCTACCATTTATCTAAGGAAGTACCATTTATCATTGGAGTAAAGCCTGCCGCCACCTTAGGCACAGCGCAAATGTTATGCCATTTCTACATATGTAAGTATAGTTGAAGTCCGGCAGACAGATTCCATGCCATGTTGTAATTAGTTATATCTTATATGTAACAACAATTGTAAAACCCAATTTAAAATTAAATAAACTGATAATAATAATATAATAACTACCCCAATAGGTAGACCGTGAGTTCCTTACCAACCGATACTCTTAGCCATTAATTGTTCCATAACCAAGTGCTAAAACTGCTCGATCAAGGCCGTCAGTGTCTTTTTTGCATTCAAGCTCGTAGAAAGCACCATGAGAAAAAAAAAACTAAAACTCTAGTGCGCTGCATTCATTCCACAATTATAAATTAAGCCTTTCCTTTTTCAAATAAACGTTTTCCAGTGTCGAGATTTAGCTAATTTATAGAGTGAAATGAGATGACTTGCCTTACTCACTGATTTAAAAAGATACACTTTAAAATGCAAACGAAAATTTTGAGTAAAATGAGTTATTTTCACATTTTACATCCAAAATTTTGTATGAACCAATATAGAATTTTCTTTGTAAGACTGTTGTTGGGTATTATTGAAACGTTAAAAATTCATAGCCCTGGCAAATATATACTTTGCAGCATATTTTTGCGAAAATCTTACATTATGTTATATTGTTCAATTTTTTTTAAACAAAAATCAATCATGTTGGTAGACCAAATTTATTGCCTTGGGTGGCGTCGCCGATTTTATAATTATATCGACCACCGAAGAGTTATGTATCTGCAGGTATTTAACTTGTTAATTTTTTTTTTTTATGCAGTCGATATAAATATGTATGTACAATGTACATAGTCACAGTAAGAACTTTCAATTATATTGAGTAGGTATATTATACCTACAACTAATTAATTAATTTTAAAACATGAAAACCCTTTGTTAGTGCTGCCTTTAAAGCTTCATTATATTCCCCAAGGATACATTGTTTAACAATGACAGCCAGTACATTAACTTTGTCACAGTATCAAAATAAATTAAATCGAAACAAAAACAAAACAAAAAATAAATAGAAAAAAAGGTAGCTGGTAGCTAGTACCTAGTAGAGGAAAGGAATCTAAAAAATAAAATTAAATAATTCAATTCAAGAACGTATAGGTTATAGTAGTATAGCTAGATACAGCATGCAGCTGCGTGCTGTTCTTAGCCGTCAATAAACATCAGAAGAGGATTCCACACCTCCTCGCACATCTCGGTCTCAGCATCAGTGCATCAGCCACAACATTCGATCGCTGATAATGGTCAAAACATGTTGGCCAGCCAACGAGGCGCGTATAGCAAAAGAAACATACAGAATCATAGTCCCTTTGAGAATACTTATATACTGCTTTCCTCTAAATGGAATATGAATCTCTGGAATCCGCACCTATCACCAAAAATAGACAACCAGGTAACCACGTGCACAGACTAACTGATGCTCTCTGGATGGATGCTGCTGCCGTGATTAGTTTTTCACTTTCCCCCCTTTATTGCCATTTTCCTTGCCACATCAACATTACAAGAAATGCAACTCTTGGAAGACTGATGTGGCTGCGATGATGATTTTCTTTCCAAACATCAAGCATCTATGTGGAATCTCTCTAAAATCATATTTATCTATCGATCCATCTATTGGACTTGTCGCGAACACACAGTTATATTGTGTGCAATGCTCCAATGATAATCAGCAAAAATATAGAAATATTTCCTTTTTCACACATCGATCGTTTCCTAGATGCACAGCATTGCATCGCCAATCGCCATGCACGCGGGAAGAGCTCTTGATGATGGCCACATATGGTAAATCTCCATTTATGTTATTCTTGGGGCAGAGTGATCACAGATACAAAATATGTCGCCGATATGTCTTCGCCGAAGCCGAGCCGAACCGGAGTCAAGGAAGATCCAACCAACCAACCAACCGACCGCAATTGAAACGGGGGCTTTCGTTCGCACCATGTTTTCCTGTCCGCAGAAACACAAACGTCTATTCGTCTGCCATCGTTGACATTTTTTTATTGGCAACATAACAACTTCCCACATCTTTCCTCCGTGTTCGTCCGTCTAAACCTCAACACTAAGAGTATATAGTATAAAATCTAACCATCCGTTGATGATGCGAAGCAAGTACGGTATACAAAACAAAAAATTAATAAATTCAAAATAAATTGTATCTATTGAGTCTCCTAATCGATCTCAAGGTTCTCTATGTAATCTCGTTTCTAGCCGCACGAGACGAGACTTAAGAGTATAACATGACAAGGATATGATTTCGATGCGCGTGCATTTTTAATATCAATTCACATGACCATCGATGATCGGCCGTGATCGCTGGCTGATCGCATCGATCGTACTCGTTTGAAATAATTAAGGTTTTTCCAAGTAATTCGACGATACGATGTTCGATGCGTGGATAGTGGGATATTATAGAAATTAATAACATAGTGTACGAAAAAAAAATCACTAAGCAAAAAAACTAACGTTAATAATATATGTACCTTACCTACGAGCATAACACAAGATGCGAATGTCTATTTAGGTTCTCACAGTTGTTAGAAATTACTAATTGATATTTGCGGTCTACCTGAAAGCATCTGGACTTGGACTCACTTCATCAGTTCATCAAGAGTTTCGAACTCGATGCAATTATAGAATTTATAGAACCGTTTGTTTGTTTGTTTCCATTTCCACCAACATATTATAACCAACAGCACAACAGCTAGCAGAGATCATAATGTGAAAAGTATCGATTAGCTATGTCTGACACATGTATTGGCATTAGGAACACGGACAGTATAGGCTTTCCGGTGGGAGAGAGATCTTGTTGGCTGAGGTAAAGCTAAAAGCTACAAAGTTAAGGGGTTGGTTTGGAGCACATTTTATGTTACAGCGTCAAAAGTTGTGCATATCATGCAAAGCCATTCAAAATCTAATTCAGAAATAACACCATTATATCGTAACAATGTAAATTTGCCTTAAATATTTTTAACCTTAAAAAAGACGGCTTTCTGTTAAAATTATTTACGCAAATACTATATTTACTGGCGAAAATAATAAGTAATAAAAATCAAATATACGCGTGAGTGTCCTAATGAGGGAAATCTAGGATTTGACACTAACCTAATTGATACACGAGTAATTCCCTTGCAGTTTTACTCATTAACAACTGCCAAGAGAATAATGCAAGTTGTAACTCAAGTCGTTGCTTTCTTTTAATTTTACTATTTGCAAAATTTTTAGAAAAAAAATAAATTTCCGAGGATCAATTAATCGTTGTAAGATGTAGTATCCAAAAAAAAAATATAGGCGTAATGGTATTCGTTCCTAGACCTTTGATCTACTGGTCAACATACTGTGTTTTACATCATAATCATACAGATATAAAAATAAGTTTTATTGAAATTGAAATAAATAAAATATTGGAATTATTGCAGAAATACACATATCGACAATTTATTTTCTGTAGGTTTTTTCATAAATCTGAACTCTAATTTCCTTTTTCTTTTTAATCCTGTGGCACGTTTTACCACATCATGATACTACGCAGATTTTTTCACTTGATTGGCCACGGAATAGCCAATACTATTTAGTAGTTTTAAGAGCATAATTTAAATAAGAGGTGGAACTTGTGTTTTACTGTCGAAACTTGTTTTAATAAATTATATTTCAACAATTTTTTTTTTGTTTACTTGGCTGTGTCATTGTCTGTTAAAAAGTTCTTTGTGGGCTAAAAGCGGCGGCCGGAAATAAGGCCGCTAAAGACTGTACTGATACATGATTTAATTTAATTAGGTTGTTTTAGCATGTTTCTTTTCATAACTTGGACCGAAATACAAGCTAACAATTTCTTCGAAGTTATTCGGAAAGTCTCACTGTTAAACAAATCACACAGTTGGGTGTGTTCCCCTATATTAATAACTTCTAGGCGAACCATCAAGCATTGGAAAGCAGCACATTTTTTAATATCACACTTTATATGCGTGCAATAATTAGAAAGTGCGTATACTTTATTGTAAATTGCATTGTTCATGTTTCGCAAGCTTGCTTGAAATCTAGATTAACATTGTTAATACAATATGTTTCTATCTGCAACATACAAAAGTGTATTAGAGGACATATACTATACACGATCAAGTATGCATCTTATGCTGCACTGCATCAATATAGTGCAATCCCATGGGAAATAACATGTCCATACGAGGAATTCTCGGCTATGATTCTATAACTGATTCCTTTTGCACTAAGCTAATTTTTTTTTTTGTTGTAGACCATCAGCACAACATTGCAGATCAATCCCTGGATTGCTGATGAGGAACATCAATAAAATGCCAGAATGTCTCGCGTTCCCAACAGTGCTGAAATATGTGTTCCGTTTGCGCAGTTGCAATACTAATTTAACTTAATGCCTTTTCATGGAATTTACTGGTGGTGTTTTTAATCAGAATCTTAACAAATTCTTGAATCTGATAACACGAGAAGTTCTGTTACTGATAGAAATAATATATTCCTTCCAATGATTTTTTTATTTAATTTCTTTTCTATTGAAATCACCCAGGGGACGATTCGGATGGTTCCATCACAAAACTAATTCCGACAACTAACACACAGCGAGGCATTTTTGAATAGGTTTTCTTTTCTTTTATTGTTTTTTTTTTTTTTTTCTTCAAAAAACAATTCAAAAATACATAAACGCTGAACATGACTAATTATAGAATAAATTCTAATTTTGGTTGGAGCTTTTTTGGCTGCTTTTTTGAGGCCGTCTCTATAGCGTTAGAACATTATAAAAGGAAGGTGGGCGGCCGGCTATAATGCTGCTCCCGTGAGCACATGGGTAGATACGAAACTGAACATCGCATATCACATGGTTAGAATATATCTCAACAATTGTTTCCATTATTTATGTATTTGAATTGAAACATTGTTAAAATGATGATACTTGATGTTATTTGTGAGGAAACACAATTTTCTAGTTTTGATGATATTCTTGATTTTCTGTTGATTGTTATTGATATATTTGCGTCTCTCTTCTACTTGACGATCTTGCTTTCTGTAGGGAAATTCTAGGCATGTTCGTGGCTTTTAGTGTAATATATTTATTAGGATGGATGAGGTATAAAGGTAATTTATGTCATTTATTTCTGCTTTTTTTTTAAGAAATTGTTTCTATTGGCTTATAAATCAATTTATAACGCTTTGATGACGAAACCCAACCGCGTTCTCCAATAAATTTTTAAGGAAGCAAGCGTTTTTCGACAATAACCACATGGTAATCATGGGAATTTTAATTGCATACTATATTTTTGCTATAACACACATTGTATAGCAGAAGTTCTTAAAAAGGGTGATAACGCACCCCTCGGGTGCTGAAGAGTTCATGGGCGTAGCCGAGTAGACAAAAAAGCCAGGAAAAAGATTTAATAAAAATGACGAAAAAAATATTTTATTTAAAATAAAACAACGTAAAATGTAAAAACAAAATTTGAGAAATATCTATAAAAAAAATTCTAGAAAATATACGTTAGGTATACGCCCGAGTGGACAATTTTTGTATTATTTAAATTTTGTCGATCGACTTCATTTGATGAAATTAGTTGCTTCATAAATATAGAATTTTTAAGTAAGACCGTCATCTACATCCATATAGGATTAGTTAATTTACAGTGTGTTCCTAGCTAACGATCAATAGTGGGACAAATTATTATCTTCCAAATATTAAAAACAATGACAATTTACAATTTCAAGTATGTAATAGCTGAATATTTTTTTTATTGAAGATTAAAAAAAATAAAACAATTTTTTGAAAAAAAAATAATACAAAATTTCATTTAGATTTCTTCTGTTAAGAAACAATTACATCTGTATAATGACCTACATATTTCTGTTTAAAAGACACAAACAATATTAGATATTATTTCTACACAATTTCCTTAGAGAGAAACAATTGAAACAAAATATACTGAATTTGTAAGGCTGGCCATACACTTACGACTGAGTCAAAGTACTCACCGAGCGAATTGCATCTTGTGATTTTACTTTGATATTGGGTACTAGTACTGGAAATTTAATCTAGTTATACTTTTTTAATGAATTTTTAACTTTTAAAATTAATTTCTTTTTTAGACGTGCATCTGGACCACACTTACCTACTGTTTTTTTTTTAATAAAATAAAAATATGGAGCATATCTTACTCCAGAGTTGATAGTTTTTTTAATTTTTTTTCTGAGCGCCTTTAACCATGAAACCTAAAAAAAGTACATGAAAAAATTAGATTTCCAAACTCTATTGGGGATGTATTTTTAGTAAAAATATATAATTGTCTGTCATATTAATTTTTAATATAAATATGTAAATACAAATAAATAAATATAAACATGTTTTCTTGTTGGTTTAGTCTAAGTTGATTTAGTTGTACTCATATTTTTATTTTATATTAAATGCATATATATATTTTTTATAATTTTTTAAAGTACCTACATAATAATTAGAAAAAAAATAATATAAATTTTTAGATTTTACTTCTTATGTTTAAAAAAAATTTCCTGTTGTTCTCAATTGAACACTTTGTTCTAGTTTCAATTCAATTTAAAAACAATCATTAAAATCGAACCAAATCTTGATTAATCGTTTTTCATTTTGAGTAAGACAATTTATATTCCAAAAAATGGTTAAACATTCTTCTTTTAAGTTTTATTAAAATTTGTCGAATAATTCTATAAGTTAAAAATCGTTGAATAAAAGAAGAAAAATAATAAAAAAAAAATACTCTCGACTCTTCTCCTTTCTTTAATTTTCAAATTAATTCTTAAGAAAAATGTCCTACCAACCAGTCCAGCTAATCGTTTACCAACACTACTCATTTGTATATGGCCACATGGCCATGTATTTCCGTAGTATGGATTTTTTCTATCTCATTATAATTCACACTTACATACTTGTTACAAAAATATTATTAAGTAGAAGTGCTTGAGGTCGGACGTACCAATCTTGTGTACAGAGAAGAGCTCCACATTTTAAGGGACTAAGGACTCCCAATCCCAGCTCCAAAAGTAGTTAGAGTGACAACTGCTATCTCAGGTTGTGTTTTATAGTGACAACTGCTATCTCAGGCTATGTTCTATAGTGTATACTGCTATCTCTGTCAAACTAGTTAAAAGCTTAAGAATTGTATAACGTAGAAAATAAGTAGTAATTATTACCCACAATGAAACATTGTAAAACCGAAGTAATACATAAAGTGAATAAAATATAACCTCAAAAGCTAAAGTTTGTTGCTTCTTTAGTTAAACCCTGGACCCGACGAGTATACCCCAGCCTATGACAAAAAGCATTCTCACAAATCATATTAAGACATGGTCGTAAGGGTTATTTTCTTTCTTTTTTCTCGGTTTTTTTTTCAAACCATTAAATCAAAATCGAATCAACCCAAATATTTTGAGACAGAGTTATTAGCAAAGCAGAAAAACTTGAATTTTTTGTATAAAATTATTGCTTGCTTGCAAAAAAAAATTATTTTTTTTTTCTTAACAAAAAGTGACATATTTGACAGTCAGTTCCTAGCGATTTCGATTTTTTCGAGTATACCGGATAAATAATATTAAACATAAAAAATCCTCTCATGTGTTTCCAATAAGAAACTTTAATTATCACATAGCGTTACCATTTAGCGTTAAAATAAAAAATCTGAAAAAAATAAATTAAAATATTTTTAATTTTTTTTAGCACTTAGGAACTTGATCCCCAACATAAACTCAAATAAAGTACTTGCATACATTTTAACAAAATATTAAAACTAAAACTTAAATTTGAATTTGTAATTCTTAATTTGAAAATTTTTAATCGATTATTTATTGCCACAAATTGTCTCATTCTGTTTCATTATACACTTATAGGAAAAGAGAAATGTGTGACCACACGTGATTTTTTTTTTAGAGTTCTGTTGCACATTTTTTGAAGAAAAATATGTTGTTCTCAGATAATCCAATTAAAAAAATTCTACTTTGCTGATTTATTTCAATAGTATGGAATGTGTATTCTAAAAAAATCCGTCGTACAAAAACATTTTTGGCTGTCAATTTTTTTTTGTAATATTTGACAGAAAATTTAACTAAATTTAAAAGTTACTTTAGCGAAACAACTTATAAAACAAAGTATCCAATTAAAGTGAAAGTGCCTTATTGTAAACACTCCGGAACACTCTAACAACTTAAAAATGAATAGCCAAATTAAATGTATTCTGTTTTTAAGGAATTCATAAAATAAAGAAAATAAACATTCTTCAACATACCTGGACCATGATGAGGTTTCATTGTTTTACTTCTCAAACTATAAAAAGAAAGAAGAATTTTGCAATTATAAATTTAGCATCAATTTAAATCTCAAAACGAAACAAATTCATTAAGGTAATGGTTTTCCTATGTTTACAAATTCATATAGTGTTTTTCGGCCTTACGTAATTTAGATCTTTTATCCATTTTTGTATAATAGTTTATTTCGGGTCTAGCCAAAAAAAAAAAAAAACAGTCATCACACTGCGCCTGATGGCCCGGTCTTTTGCTTATAATAATAACTATAAACTTGGATCCATCTCTCATCCCTTTAGCTCTTAGCCTACATATGTATGCGATTGGATTGTGTGAAATGGGGACGAGAAGCGGGATATGGATGCGCGACATGGAGCTCAAACATTTTGTCCAACTTTGTGTTCGCTTTTGTATATAGATTATATTAGTTTCCTTTAAGAGAGCGCAGTGCGCTACTACTGCTGATGATGATGATTATATGCCTTAGAAAACTTGAGAGAAATGTGTTTTTGTCTATTTTTGGAATTTTGCTATTATTTTCGGACGCACAACACCAGGAAAATGGATATGCACCAAGATTTTTAGTTTTATGTGTAGATTTTTTTTCTTTATCATATCTTTTTTTTTTAGAATAGGTATAGAATTCTTGCAATAGCCTATAGATAGATCCACACTAGTTTGTTCCATATTTTGAATTTCCCTTAATCGAAAAATTCCACTTCGAAACACTATTTTTAGTTCTTGCTTCTTGTTTGGGAAGCTGATAAATGATGATTTTGGTTCTTTTTATAAATCGTCATGTTTTTTGGGGAATTCCAATGAAAAAAAAGCGACATGTAAGTTTTTTGAAACCGTGTTGTAAATTTCGAGGAAAATAAATATCTGCCCAATACTGACACACTTATGGAGATAAAAAACTACATATTTAAGTGATGTGATGAATTCATATGTATACTTATAATTCCCTGAGGATTATTTTGGAACAGGCCGTCGTCGTCGCGTCGTCATCGTCCTCTCATCTATAAAAGAATCCAAATATCCATTAACTTTTTTACTTGAAATTGTTTTTTTTTTGTTGAATAGCAAATCACTTCAATCTCTATGCAAAATATATTGAATATCAAGTGAGTTTGCAGCGCAATCGCATAAATCACGATCAGAAATCGAGGTTATACCACCTCCTCCGTAGCTCTTCTGAGATGTGCCTTGGTTGCTTCCTGCGCTCTTCCCTATCGACATAACCCAAAAATGGCAAATGGAATGAGACAATGGTAGCAGCAAACTATACAGCACATACCTCATCCTCATAACGAGATATATCGGGGCAGCAATTACCGAATGATCCCATTTCGAGTACGTTTCACGTGTGTCACAATATTTAAACGTCAGCAAAACCAGTAGCTGCTGCTGCTGTTGCTGCAACCTCTTGGCCAGAAAATATAAAAACAACAACAATAACAGACAAAAAAAAAGCCACTAAGTGCTGCTTCCAACGCGGCACAGTCTAGATCGCCCCTTGGAGCATCAGCATCAGTTCTTATAATCGAGTTCCATGGCATCGTATTATTCGTATCTCTATAAAATGATGATGGAGAAGTAGAAATATCCTTAATTTTTCACATCGCATCACATTCCCTCTCGACCGGAGTGGAATTCCAGGAGTTTTTCGTTTTTCTCAAAACCTAATTAAAGCATTTTCAGCAGGGAATCCATTAGGGCAGACAGTATTATTGTTTATAGCCGTGTCCTGGCCATGATGCGAATTAATAATGAGCTGGTTCCATCCACCACAGTATATATGTATATACATAAAAATTGTAGATGCTGATGTGGTCCTCACATCGGAGGAGATCGGAGGAAGAGTAGATTGCAGCAAAACTTGAATTCCTTGCAAAGGGTAATCC
Source organism: Syrphus vitripennis (assembly GCA_958431115.1). Lineage (NCBI taxonomy): Eukaryota > Metazoa > Arthropoda > Insecta > Diptera > Syrphidae > Syrphus > Syrphus vitripennis. The sequence goes on along the minus strand of OY288109.1, from coordinate 30,489,465 downwards.
CAACGTTGTTGCAGACCGAAATTGCTCGAACGGTTGCAGTGGTGGAAAACGCTGGGAAAACATCCCAGCACGAGTCATATAAATAATACAGACCATCATCATCATCATCATCGTCGCGGGCAATCAAACACACAAACACATTCTATATAGGAACTCCTGATGCTTTCTAACCTAACCTGAAGTATTATACTACGGTAGTAGGTGGTGTTCTTGGAGTCGTAGTCGTTTCTTTCCAGAGATCGATGTTTGCACAAAATCACTGGTATTGTTCGCACTGACAGTTGCGGATCCCGCCATCATCCCGGCATTGATTCGATCATCATCATGATGCTGGAAGCGAGCTCTCTTAAATAGTTAGTAATCAGAAATTACAGAATCTTATCCTTGGTCCTCTGTCTGGATGCATGATGAAGGTAATGCATCTTGCAGTCTACGCACTGGCTGGAGTAAAAGTTTCCATTTACGATGCATTTGATGCGAAGCAGGAACAAACGCACAAAAAACTGCGTACGCGTACAACTTTAGAATTTGTCTTTTTGCGCACTGATGCTGCTGATGCATGCTCCTCTGCATTCGGTTAATTTAATTCCAGATTTTTGTTCGAGCTACCCAGGGATTGCATTGGAATCTGTGATTGCTCCTGACGTTTGCCTGTGCTGATGGCTGGCTCAGACAAGCAACGACGACAACGAAGACGAAGACGACGAAAACTTAGCCCGAATTGCAATATAAGGACGACGAACCACCACGAGCAGGAGGAGTTGCGCATTTTGTTTTTGATTCGAAGCCCGAAGGTGGTTTTACAGGTTCCCAGAGAGAGGCAGAAGAAGTCTGCCATGTTGATGGGATTCCTGTCTGAAAATATTATGTGCGATATGAGGTTTTTGTATGCTTCCTTGAATAATTCGATGTAATAAATTTCATTAGAACGAACTGCTGCAGTGGCGATGGCAAAGCGAGGCGGAATACATAAATATATGTTTACTTTGCTTCGCACACAAAGTTGTTAAAAATTACGTATCCATTCGAGGTTATAGTAATTGAATAAATGCTCGCGGAATGGTTTTTCTGATGTCTTAATATGTTTGTTTTGAAAATTGTTTTTTTATTTTTTGCAAGCAAAATTTTCTAGAAGTGCAAATAGAAGGTACTATATACCTATAGTTGTAAAATTGATTTAATAATGTAAACATTGAATTATTATAAATTGCTCATGGAGCAGAGCTATTATTTTAAAATATACTAAAGATATAAAGATACTAAAGATATCAGAAGAAAGGGAGAGATCACAGTGCCAGGAAGGAAATATTTAATGACGTTTGTAGCTGGATAAAGAAGAATTTTTCAATTGCTTTACTTGATAGTAAAGCTAGTATGATACAAACGAATAAAAACGTTATGTATTATTGAAAAAAAAAATGGTTTTAAAGAATTTTTTGAACATAGAATAATTAGTACAGGTGGCGATCGTAAGTTTACCTATCTCATAGCGTCTTACAAAAAACGGAATGCCAACTGATAGCTTTATTCCAAACAAACACAAAACCAAATTTTGTTTGGTTGCATTTTGGGCTAAAAACATACCTTTCCCGTAAAGGGACTTACATACATATATAAATAGGATATCAAATAAAAGTTTATAATTCCTTCCTTACGAATACAGTAGTTGGACAGACTTATATTGGTTAGTGGAGCAAGTACATTTTTTTCTACTGGGTTCAAGATGTTAAAAAACATCAAAAATGCAATAAGTGTTTGAAGGATTATCCGGTGTCAAAGGCTAAATACCGATAGCTAACGAACAAAGTAGTAAGTAAAAATTGGTTTGGTAATTGAAGAGATATAAAATGTTGGTTGGTATGGTTTTCATCCAAGAAGAAGGTTGTATATTAAAATAATCGAGAAGACCAAAAAAAAAAGGCATCTGACAAAAAATTAAAATGTATTTACATATTTAATTTATTACTTATTAATTTATTAGTTTGACATTTAGTTTTATTATTTTTTATAAGAGTAAGTTAATTTTTAAATTTTTTTCTGAATATTGAACCTGGGATCTTCCGATTTCCGATATCTGTGCCAATTCGCAATAGATAATTTAAATATTCAAAGTTCAGACATTTTGTCTGTGTCTGAACTTTGCATTTGCATTGTTAAGATTATAAATTAAGTAAACTTTAAAAAATAAGTTTTTCTCGTTACTGTTGTATATTCTAAGTGGTGTTCGTCTTAAAATAATATGAAAGTCTTATAACAATACGAAAGTCTTATTTCAATGAATTTTTGTTCATTAAAGCAATTCGATTTCTCTACAGAAATATTTTGGAAAACTATTTGTTCTGTTGATTTCAATAAAATTTCATAGTAAAGTGTCTCAATACCTGAATCTTTTTGATTTAAATAGCTTTTTTCTCTGTTTACCTGCTTTACAATTTTTTTGTTAAAAGCAGTAAATACGATTATTCTCATATTTTTTTTTATTTTGAGTTCTTAACCGAGTTTTTCAAAAATTTTTACGGAAGTCCAGGAAGGCAAGAAATGTTTTCAAAATCATTTTTCGGAAACTAAGAATCAATTAATCAGAACTTCCAAAAATCAATTATTAAAAAATGAAAAAGCAGTGTTTCTGGAGGCAAGCAAAAATATGTCTTCTTCATGCATGTGAGCTGTAAAACTAAATTGTAGGTTTCCTAGATAGAAAGCAAGATCCCAAGTTATTGTATTAAGTATATGTTAAAAAATATCCTAGAACCGGATAAGAAAACCTATTAAGGTTATTTTCGATAATAAAACTCCCCTAATAATGGTCAATTTACAACTGGCTAAGTATGTATAGTTACAGGCGAATATGTATTTTGGAAAATTAATTTTTATCAAAAAAAAAAAGATTAAAAATTATAATTTCAAAAACATTTTTTTAAAGAAAATTCATGTAAATTTGAAAGTAAAAATCAGTTTCTTTTAAAAGCTGTTTTTTTAGCAAAATGCTACGCTTATACAAGTGGCGAATTAGTAAAACACCAATGTTTTATAAAACAAAAAATCAAATCAAAGTACAAAAAACCAGTACCTATTATATTTGTAGAAGATTTTTTTTAAAATTGACCAAAAGTAATAAAAAGTAAAAGTAAAATTGACCAGGCTAGTTGGACCAAGGGCGAAGTTGGACCACTCGAATTTCTCAGAAACTCAAAGTACTAAGTACATGAACATGATCAAATAAGAATGAAGCATGCCAAACCGGTTTCAGTCACATTGTGCCATCAGGAAAGAAACCAAAATTAAAAAATTTTAAAAATGAACTTACATAACAAATACGAAAATAAGGTTTATTTACTAAATATGTGGTGTTTTTATGTTATGTGTGTTTCATTGAATAGTTTTAGGTAGTTTTATGTGTATGATGAGATATGTTCATGAAACCAGGTAAGAGTCCAGCTAGCCCCGTTGATTTAAATAGCATATTTTATATTTCTTAACTATTTTGTTTTAGTTAGTTGAGCAGTTTTAATATTAATAAAACAAATATTTGTATTTGTTATCCTTTTTGGTACGTTTTTTTTCCACTTTTCGGGGCTTGGTCATCTAACTCCACATACTGGTCTAACTTGCACCGTTATAGGGGCTAGTTGCACCACTTGAACTTGCTTCATTTAAGACAGAATTATTGATCTAGGGTGACATATTTTCTTTTTTTTTAATCTTATTTTGAAGCCAGAAATCTGTACTATTGATACCAGCTCCGCATACTTTCATTTCACTCTTGTTCTTTTAAATAAACATTCTTTAGGCATATTCTTAATTTGCTTTTGTCATTGAACTTTAAAATTTTAGGCCCTGCAAAACAATAACATCAGAGATAAAACATTTCTACGATTATTATTTTCAAGAATTTAAAACTCTCGGTCAATAAACTAAAGGAATCCTCTTGTATTGTTTTTAATCAAATTGATCGATTGAGGTATATGAGTAGCAGAAGGTATACCTACACAAACAAATACAAAATACATAAAAATAAAATTTAAAAAAAAAGAACAACAAATTTATTTTATTGCTCCTCTTGCGAAACCTTCACAAGTTTAGGGAATCTTATAACCTTCTATATAACCAAGCAATGCAAGAGATGCATTTTGTTGAGAGCCACATAGCCAAAGATGAGATGGGCGAGCGAGTGCCCATTGCCCATCAGACCCAGGCCCACAAAAGTCTTAGCAGTCACATTGATTGTTAGTTAACCTGGCCATCAGATCTGAAAAGATCTTGCAGATTCGTAGGGGCAATCAATGTTCCAGGAGACAATGACGAAGACAATGTCATTCTATATCTTCGTTGTCGTCACATAGCAGTGCAGAAGTCGCGAAATGGACGAAAAGAACGACAACAATGATGCTGATGATGATGATGACGAAGACAACGCACGACGACCGAACGACCGAATGACGAACGACGTTATAAGGAAGGGAACTCCACTGATTTCTTTTTGTCATCAGCTCAGCTCCAGAGATATAGTATAGTACTGTACTCTCTACTTCTGATGACGATAATGGCTTTGCACACACAACGAATTTCTAGAGCCCAACCACCACCTCTCCTCCACTTCAACTCCCCAATTCAAAGCTAAAGAAAGTCACCTCAGCTTTAGAACTTTCCAAAAAGACCCACAGGATCTCCTCTTCTTCACATCATCGGGCACGGAACCACGGCTATAAGAGTGCATTATCTGTCGCTATATAAGAATAAGTTACTAAAATTCCTATCCTGTTTTTTTGTTTCCCCACTGGCAGGCTCATGAATAACACATTAGCTGCGAAGCCATCCCACAAAGAGAGGACACATCCAAGCATGTAAGACGCACTGCGTGATAGTTTATACGTTCGGATCTGCTGCGCGACGACCGACCGACGCGACGCGACGATCGTTATGGACCGATGGATGGATTGTTCGTTCTCTTCTTGATGGTTGCTTTGCAACAATGACGAGATGATGACGAAGATCAGCCAGGCAGGCAGACAGCCCAGAGGTAATGATTCAGACAGAATCAGCAAGACTATCTCAACCAACTAACCCAATGATGATGATGATCGTTGGGGATTCTGTCAGTAGCTTGGGTAGTGTCATGTTTCTTTTTATTTTGTTTGTTTGTTTGTTATTTTTATTTTTATTTTTGTCGATCAAAAACAGACAAAATCAATAAAACAACAACAAAATTTCATAGCACACCTTATCAGGCCAAGAGTGCTTGATTATCATTCCACCTGCAGCCAGCTACCAACATTTCCTTCCAGCTGACACCATTTAACACACAGGCCTGGAATGGAACACATATCACGATCACTGTCCACTTGATGGTGGCCAAAAGCGGAAGGAAGACCGGACGAACGGTGTAAACAATAGAAATCAGTTGTTTGCTACTGTCATACGCATCAAACAATCTACCGTTAGCTCGTTGACAATGTTGATTGGCTGTGGCCTTTTCGCCAAGAATTATTATCAACAAGCTAAACCATCAGTCGGTCGATTGGTTGATGGGAAGAGCCTCATAAAATTGCAACTCACAGAAGCTATATCGTGTCGCACTAATTGACAATTCACCAGGAATTATGTTGTTCCGAAGGAAGACTTCGAATTCGATTGAGTTTGTGACCCACACGCAAACCGATCGCACGTACATACATACATAGATCGTATAGTCTACGGCTAACGGGCTATTAGTACCTACCTGCTTGGTAGGTATATGATAGGATAGGACACACATAATTAATTGGCACGTGTGACCTGCGCCCTGATGAAGTAATATAACGTTCTTAGGGCGGGCGCGTGCATTCATTAACCCGCTGAAAGCGTCACGTGCCAAAAATGGCTTCCTCTTCCGTTTGGGTGAGGATAGTGATACTTAATGGAAAGTGTGTCCGCCACCTAATTAAATAGTCACAAGACATAACCAATTGATTGCCTGAGAACTTCCGGATGGGCGAAAACCATCAAGAAGTCTTCTTCTTTGTGCGCGCAAGGGGCTCATTATGCAAAAGCATTGACGACGACGACGTAGGGTTGATCATGCCGATCGATGGGGTTAATTATACGATGATTCTTATTGGTTTGATAATTAAGTCGAAATAAATTCTGATTGGAATCAATAAAATGATTGATTGTTGTGCGGTTCAGCAACCTAACGAATGGAAGTGAACAGAATAGTCAAAGATGTAATGTAAATATGAAGAAAGGGTAGATGCCTTTTGTTTTTGACTTGCCAAAGAAAAAGCTTCCTTTTCAACACCTTCAATCATTAGATGATGTGAAACAGCCTCTGTCTAAATGTGTAATGATATGTCGATCTTGATAATAATACATAAATGTGTAGTTAATTGCCCACATCAAACTCACTTATAGAAACATATTGAAGAATTTTCAAATTCTTTTGAAATATACACAGCGTTTTCAAAGAATCTATCAAGAAGCGACAGAGATGGCTTTTTAACTGACAAAAGACACTAGAGTCACTGTTGTGGTGATTGCCCAGCCCTGAAACATTGAAAGACACAAAGTATTTCTTCAACCTCATTCTACGAGTATAAGAAGAGGGTGGAATTTATGGAACTCGAATAGCTTCCAACGATCGAAACGATGAAGTAAAACGGTCGCGTTGACAGTTTTCTGATGGAACTTTGTACAGCATCAGCACAAGAGACACTCAGTCTATCAAGGATTTGTTCTTTTACTTTCGTATGGAATAGTCCGACCGAAGCAACGACGGCCGACGACCAACGCGACGTTAGAAGAAAAACGAAACCTATTGGACGAAGATCACCATCGTTGTTGTTGGTTCCCCATTGGATTGCAATAAACTTCCACATAGAGGTTGCTATACTGATCGATGGACACAAGTCGTATAGGTATAGCAGTCGTTCTCCTTTTAAGATAATTGGTTAGCATTTAACTTTTTGCTTTTGGCTACCATTCTATATGTACGTTGTGATGTTGCATGGATTGGATATAGAAAAGACATATACAACATCATTTGAAATGCAGCCAATGTTCTATGTTCGAATAGATTATGGTTTTATTTCAAGAGGATAAAAAGAAGAAACAGAAGGGAGAGAGTGCGATCTTTATGGGCATTGAAGAAATGATTTCGCTGAAAGATTGACAACCAGATTTTGGCATTTAGATTGCTTTGAAATTGTTTATACATATATCTTTCTGATTTATCAACAACTAAACTACCTGTATTGGAGGTTGAATATCATTTTTTGATTTTGTCAGCGGATAAGGTATTTCTATTGTATTTGATGTGGTTCTTAATTAAATGCCATTGTCATAGTCAATTACAGGAGATACAAATGCAATATTGATGTACTTTAGTTGAATAAGTTTTGACGTTGAGCATACATAAATGTTTAAAAATATTCTGGCAAGAGTAAGATAACTCAGGCGACAAAGTTTAATGACGGATTTGTATAGAACAGTTAAAAACAAGCATTTTTTACTATGGGAGGGGGGGTATATCTCTCCCCGTTTAGGCGGTAGGGGCAGTTAAAAAAATATGTACGCTAATTGGAAAAAATTATTAAAAATAACGGTAATACTTAAAATTAAGTATTATACGTTTTTTAAAGCCAACATTCTATTCTATTAGCCAGTTTTTAAATCAAGTCAAAACTATGAATAGTTTTTGAAAAATTTAATTACAACTCAAAATTTGAGTACAAAAATTTTTTTTTTTAGTTTTAAATTTCAAAACCATAAGTTTATATAAATAACTAGCAAAACCCGGCGAACTCCGTTTCACCACCAGATGGCTTCGTTTATTGTAACATTTCGTTTGGGGATTGAAAGATGAAGAAAAATTATTTTTTTGTTTTATATTTGAAAAGGAAAAATTTTATTTCATTTCACAACAGTAATGAATTCATTTCGATTACAAAAATAAAGTGTATTTTAATTGAACTTCTCTAAGTAAAAAATGAAAGTGAATCCAAAGTAAATACGGAATCGAAACGTTATACGTGTTATCAAATTATCCGTTTCATTGAAGTTCTCTTTGGTAAACCACATTTTTTGTTTTTTGGTCTGATGTTAACACAAACAAAGCGGACGGTTTCCCAACTCGTGAACATGCAACGTATAGCTGCCCATGTGAAAAATAATGATTTTCTAAATTTATCCCGCAAACACTAAACGATTGGCCTTGCGACTTGTTAATTGTCATTGCGAACGCAAGGCGAACCGGAAATTGCAATCGTTTGAAGTCAAACGTAAGATCAGTTGGAATCATTGGTATTCGAGGAATACATACATTTTTACCTGCGTACTTTCCGTTAATTATGGTTCTCTCAATCAAATCCAGCATAAGTCTTTTCACCGCAAGTCGTGTACCGTTGCAAAGTCGCAATGGATTCGCAGTATCATAATAACTGAACTAACTTTGAGTTGCAAGTTATTTGGTGGAAATCCTGGTAACTCCAGAGAGTTCAAAAACTCCGTTGGATAATTTATTACATCACCGAGATTTGTTATGGAATCAACGGATTTGTATGTCACCAAATCGCGTTCGATTTTTGATTTAATAATGAAATTCAGTGCGTGTACATCATTATTCTTTGCGGCGAGAATTGCTCGTTGACTTAACCAAGCATAGTTCTGATAATTCTCACTAATGTTTGGGAAAACATTTTCAATGAGAGCTAATTGAGAGTCTACAAATCGGCAAAAGTCTTTGGTAAGAGTAATTAATCCAGTTGTCGTATCAACTGGGACTTTTCCATTTCCAACAGTTAACAATTGTTTGGAAAATTGTGCAGCACTTTGATCATATTGAAGTTGAACTCTCATATTAGTGGTAAGCGATAATGTTTCTACGTTATTCCACAAAGGTGATGCCTTCAGGCAAGCATTCAATTCATCTGCATGCGTTCCACGGAGAATTACTGGCAACGTCTGCCTGAAATCACCTGCCAACGTTATCATCAAGCCGCCAAAGATGTTGTTACACAATACCGGTTTGAAGTTAGTGTTTGAAAGAACGTGCGCATAACGCATAATAAATGTCACATGAAATTAACTGAGCAGAGTACAATGAGTAGCTGTCAAACAATGTTTCACGCCCCGGCGCCATCTACATAAAATGAAACGTACTTATTTTCATGAAGGATACTCACACACCACGTACTGGCACCGTTGTAGTACATGCTATGTATCAGAGATGGCGCTTTATGTGAAAAATGATTTTCCCTGTTTTCCTGCTTTTCTCTTGAAATTTTTCCTGAATTTTCTTTGCTATAAACCTCACGGACCCCGAGACCTTTCCAACGAATGCAAAACCGTGGAAATCGGTTCGTGCGTTCTGGAGTTATAGCGTCAGGAAGGAAAACCCGACTTATTTTTATATAATAGATTTTTTTTCAATAATTTGTTGCTCTTATTAATTGTCAATCAAAAACTGAAAACTAGATGATGTATGCCTTTTATAGTTTTTGAGAAAATTCAAAATAACCACAACTACTATTTTAAATTATTTATGTATCATTTTTTGCTTAAGTGGTCTTATTTTGATATTAATAATGATAGTGCGAGTTTGGGTACATGTAACAGTGGGGTGTGTGCGAGTTTGAGTGTATGCAATAGTGGGGTGTGTATGGGGGGATGCTGCCCCCCTGCAACCCCCCTGCTTGGGCCCACTGTAGGATTTGGGGTAGCTGGATTTAAGAAAAATGAATTTATCCTAGGTATATCTTAATCCATATTCGATTATTACTATCAAAATAAGACTACGTAAATACTCAAGCAAGGAAAAAATAATTTAATTAAAATATTTTTTTTGGTAAATTTCTAATTCTAAAAAAAAACAATAGTAGATAATCTTAAAGTTTTAAAAAATTACATTTTCAACGTTTTTTTTTTAACTTGTTTTGCCCAAATTTTGAGTTTAAAACAATTTCTTTCAAAAACTATGAAAAGTTTTGACTTGATTTAAAAACTGGCTAATAGATAGAAGTGTTGGCTTTAAAAAAATGTATAAAACTTAGTTGTAAGTATTACTGTTATTTTTTAATTATTTGTTTTCCATCTAACGCACATATTTTTTAAATTGCCCCTACCGCCTAAACGGGGGGAGATAGACAACCCCCCCGCTCCCATAGTAAAAAATGCTTGCAGTTAAACTGTTCTACACAAATCCGTCATTAAACTTTGTCATTTGAGTTATCGTACTCTCCCCAATATTCTTATAAATATATTATTATGAACCTAATACTGGGAGTCATTTGTTTTTTTTTTTAATGGGTGGTGCAATAATTCTGTATTCTAAAATTTTGTGGTTCAAAATTCTTTAAATCTAAAAATTCTGTTTTTCAAAGTTCTGTAAATCTGTAATAATGTTTTCTAAAATACTCGAAAAAAAACACAATTCTTTATTCAAAAATTATTTACATACTCGAAAATTCCGTAAGTTTTTTGATTTTGATACCAAAATAATCGTTCTTTTATTATTTACAGAATTATTAAATACAGACCTGAATTTTGGACGGTTTCCAAATACCAACTTGGTTTTAGAAAAAAAAATTTCATGGAATTAAGACATCAAGTCTAATATTTTAGCTTCAATATTTGTCGGCTTATGACAGCCCATCAAGTATAATTTTACTGCGACAAAATAGATGCAAATGATACAGACATTTTTTTTAGAACCATAAAACACAAGTAGCTAGATGTCAGATTTTTCAAAACGAAATACTTTACGTAAAACAGAATATTTAAGAAATTTATAAAAGATTATTCATCTTCATAACATTAGTTATTCATTTTGTTTTCGATTTATTGTATATTGTTTTTACTTCTATTTTTTTTTTTTGTTATCTATTGAAAACTTTTCTTTGCAACACTATGTGTTTTTGGTTCATTGAATAAAAGTTGTTCAACGAGAGCTAAACAATAGTTTTTTAATTAATAGTTTAGATTTGCAGAATTTTAAAAGCAGAATTATGTATTTAAAAAATTTTTAAATAGAGAATATTGAATTTGCAGCATTTTGAAAAGCAGAATTTTGTATTCATTATTTTATTGTTTTGCGATGTCAATTTTAATCATGAATACTTTTGCACAGCCAGAATTTTGAAAAACAGAATAATGATCCATACAGAATTTAGAACCCAATCCGTTTGACGACACTTTTAGAATGTGGTTATAGTTTGATAAAAATTATTTTTATTGATTTAAATTTAAATTTTGAACAAAAACGAATTTTCTAAAAAAAAATTTAAACAAATGAATCTTTTAACGTAATAAAACAAGTTGATAATAAATCTTTAAGAATGTGAATCTATACGTACTATTGCCTTTAATTAGCTGACTATATTTTGTTTGTTAAATTCCAATACATTACTAAAATCTGGCCTTTATCCTTAATGTAAATAAAAAATTGGAACTCACAAAAAACAACTTTACCTAGCATTACATTTACTAGTAATTGATGAAGCACAAATACCCCCACAAGTGTGACCTAAATTTTTCTTTGAAGTTCAAGAATAATAAATATATACATATATTTACACATAACATCGGATCATTAACTGATAGCCTGGCAGAGGTTAAAAAAAAATATTTTTCCCTGTCAATTTTTTTTGACAAAACTTTTGACAACGTTTTTTTGACGAATTTTTTTCTTGAAAACTTTTATCTTGTTCAATTTAAATTCTTATGGTTCAAAAAACTCCGCTTGGTTGTTTCCTGACAATTTTCTTTGTTAAAATTTTTTTCTGAACAATTTTTTGTGCCAATTTTTTTGACGAACTTTTGTTCGTTGAAAACTTGTTTTCATGCTAATTTTTCATTATCATTTTTAAATTTTACAAAAATTGTCGGATTACGATACACTAGAGATTTTTGAAAAAGATTTGTTTTTTTTTTTTTAAACTGGGTTGGTAGGTATCTTTAATAATGTCTTCATTGAATTTTTACTAATTAAAAAATATATGCTTTGCTAATACCCCGAGCGAGTTTTTTTTTGAAATTTTAGAGCGGGATTTTCTTAACATTTGCATAGGAGGTACCTTTAATAATGTCTTAATTTCAATTTTTCATTATTTTATTAGGTCATAATAATCAGACGGACTTTTTTTGAGAAAAACAAAAAGAAAATATTTTATGTTTACGGTACCACATTTTAGTTTTTTTTCCGTCAAAAGTGAGCTAATTTCGTCTATTTAAATTCTTTAACTTTTTTCAAAATATGGATGGATGAAATTTCATGAGAATTTTATTAATTTCACCTAAATTTTCAAAAATGTATACCTATTAAATTTAAAATTTTATTTTTAAAAATTATAAATAAATAAAAAAAATGTAAAAATCAGAAAAAGAAACGTGAATTAAAAATGCATTAATGCGTAGTTTCCATGTTCGAGCCTGGTATGCAGTTCTAGCTTTTTAACTCTACAATCGTTCGCTAAATGCTCTCTATAAAATTTGAAGTTGGAGACCTATGATTTTGCTTTAACTTTGCCGATTGGCCGTTTGCACTAAAAGATTCAAAAATTTAACAAGCTTTTAAGTCTTAAAAAGACGCTGGCGTACTACCTCTTCCGGATCTTCACCCTAATGTTCAATACTTTGCGTATCGTCGAATACCATCCATCTAGATGGTATCCTCCAGGTAATCTTGCAGCATCATGCCCTTTATCAACAAATGTTCTTCTGTGGGCTCTTTGATTACGACGGTGTTTCCTGTTGCTCTTTGTACCGCTCGCATATCACTGATGCTTAAGTTTTCCTTATTATCATTCATCTGCAATAATATATTTTATTGCTTTTTGTACTTCTAAAATATGTTTATAAATGTTAATACTAACCCTGCATTAACAAAACAGCCACAGTAAAGTAAAATATCTCGCTCAATTTTTGTGTATCAATGGATTGACAGGCAATAGTACTAAAATTGTAGTAGAATATAGCTTCAACCTGTTTTTTTATTAAACAGAGCTGCCAAATTCTTGAATAGCAACTGTATCTTAATTCTTACTTGTGTGTTAACTTTAGACTCTAGATCAGTTAGACTCGGACATTGTATATAAAACTTATAGTACTATCATCACGATGGTTTTTGTGTTGTGGGGTGTGGTCGTCTGAGGGCGCACTTGTATATACACAGAAACAGCAACCAGAAAATTAGTTAGGGGTGTGATCGCTAGGTGGCCGACGTGTGGAACGTGTTCATGAGAAAAAGGACTAGATTACAATTTTAGTTTAGCCATTGTATATGAATTTGCATAGTACTCTCATGAACACGTTCCACACGTCGGCCACCTAGCGATCACACCCCTAACTAATTTTCTGGTTGCTGTTTCTGTGTATATACAAGTGCGCCCTCAGACGACCACACCCCACAACACAAAAACCATCGTGATGATAGTACTATAAGTTTTATATACAATGGTTTAGCTCAGGACCTGAGTACTGCCAGACAATATTGACCCTTTTGATGAAAGTCGATAATTGCCTTGCATCTCCCAAGAAATTTTCAAAATGGCTTATTACAAACAACAACAAAATCTAAAATTGCCGGCAATTAAATACACACGCAAAATTAGACGCTTTCCTTTGCTTTTGCAATTGTCACAGCGCAAATGTGGTTTCCGCTTATAAATGACTACAATATGTAGAATTTCTATCATTTTTCATTCGTGTAAACACGACATAGCCTTGCATTCATTTTTTTAGTCTTGGCAGCACTTTTACAAAATACTTGTTCGTACTGTACACAAAATGGCTTTCAATTCGGCGAAGTGGCGAAAAATTGACATTTCGCCGTACACCAAAGAAAGTTTGCTTTTGCTGATTACTTTTTTTTGACGCGAGTAAAAAAGGAGCACTTAAATTTTCCACACGCTGTTATTTGCAATTATTTGTTGAAAAAAAACACATTAAATTTAAATTTTTTTCTACAAATTCATCAACTAAAGAATAACCGAATATATCTTCAAAGCAATAATCAAAATTTATTAAAGAAATTAATCAAAATATGGTAAGCATTTTCAATTTGCACAACGCTCAATTTTTTCCCACAAAATTCAGATTTTCATCCATGATGGCCGAAGAAAAGTATATTTCATATTTTTTTTAACAATAATTAAGTGTAGTTATTACTATGTTTATTATGAAAATTATTTAAACAGTTAATATTTCATTGGCATTATTTTTAATATTTTGTGAATCTGTTTGTAAAATCCATTGAAAATTGAAGAAATGTTAATTTTTTTTTGCACCAAAATTGGGTGCTGCCTGGAAAGTCGCATGACCTTGGGGTCTTCATTCTCCTTTGGTATCGATTAATGTTTTAAATAGGAAAAGATAAAAAAAGAAAATATTTATTTATGTTTATGAATTTAGTGCTGATGTGATGTATTAGAGTTTATTTATAAAAAAATTACTAGGGCGGTAGCTATAAAATACAATTCGAAATGAACGATTTAAGGCAAGAAGCCTCTACTATTACTTTACGAAGGTATTCGTTGGCCCACTATGGCGATTTGCTTTTAATTTTTTTTTTTTTATTACATCAACTTAGTATCTTACGCACTAACCGAAGCCAAACCGATTTAATTGCAATCGATTGCAAACGTTATTTCTGGGAGCCGGTTTATTGATAAATTTATTTTTTTGTGTAGGTAAGTGTGGTAGGTGCAATAAATAAACAATGAATTAACTTTTTCAAGAATACATAATGAATTTATAAGAATTAAATTAAACTGATTTGATAGAAACAGATGAGTTAATTATTTAAGCGCAACTTTAAAATGTTCTTCAGATTTAACTTTAAAATCATAAAAATGGTTGCTCATATTGTAAATTCGATATCAAGTGTTCAGAATGATCTCACTCGGAAAATACGTAGAAACTTAATGAATGAGCTGTGCATTGCTTACATATGTTGTGATTTGGTACTCCATTTTTGTATGGCGTTCCTTAGATTTTTTTAATGCTCCCTACAGCCTACTCGCAATATGCCATTAATAATGGAAAATAACATCCGCCAAATGGCCACCACGGCTACGCTTCCACAGCAATATCATTTTCATTCTGTATGCCCTCAAGCTTCATGAATTCCATCTTTGAGGTCTTGAATCGACGCTGGGCTGGGCAGGAAAGACACGACGTTGTTGATGATCGGCCGGCTTGAGTTCTTGTGTTAACTGAACTTTATTAACCTTAAGACCTAAATCTTTATACAAAATACGTTGCAATAACGTTTGTGGAATGCCCAAAATTTTCCACCAATTTTGGATCGCGGTCGGACAAGTTGCTTGACGACGACCAAAAAATGTTTTAGTTTAACGAACTGTCTGCCAAATTTTTACCATTTTTATAGTGTAATTTTAGTAATTTCAATGCGTTGTTGAAGCCTGTATCGTTCCATTTTTATTAATGGCGAAGTTTCTACTTGTGAAATGTGAAAAAATCGCAGCTTCAAAAGTGCCAACTACCGAAATAGTAGGGTATTCAAAACACCTCTTATTGGAAAACGTTTAGAAGGTTAGGTTTTTAAATTTAGGTTTGCAGATTATAGCATTTATTCTTTTTTTGCTTGCAATGAAAAATATAAGTAAAAATTCACTCATGAGAATGGATCCAATTATTAAATTTCAAGAACAATTATTGTTAAAGGGGTAGGTTAGGTTATTGGGCTGACAATTGATCTAGTTATCGTCACACTTAGATCAATGTAGATCTATTGTGTTACCCTTGAGTGTAATCACTCTTTTCTTATAAAAACCTATGTGTTCTATAGTCAATCGAGCCAATTGACAGTTAAACCATTTCGAAAAAGCCATCCTTTTCCAGACAAAAACATTTAAAGTGGCACTTATAAAGCCACTTCAACTTCACTTACTTATAAAAAAACACTGGTCAGTATTGCCACCTTTAAACGAGTTACTTGAAATTATGATCATCTTCGGAGAAGCAAGTTACAAATAAACCACATCTTTACCTGCCTGCAAAGAGCAGCCCGTGGTTTCCTGCTGTATCTGAATTCGGAAAGAGGACAGTCGTAGAAATCCTTTGTGGGATATTGAGATTCAGCCCAAAATGGAACCCCAAATAAAGCTTTTCCGATGTCCGATAAGCGAGTTTGTTTATGTTGCTTCACGTACTATTGATGTTTATTTTTACAAATCAAAGAAAAAATTCATATGTAAGTAATTTGTAATGTAATTTCTCTTGTTTCAATCTAAATGCCGACGTTTTATTTAAACGACTATATTGAAAAGTTGTAGAAAATAAAAACAAAAAGAAGTTTATTTAATAAAATGTTTTGTTTAGTTTTTTAACATTTTATTTAAAATCGTAGGTTCTGCTTATCTGCCGCAGTTAAGCAAAAAGTTACATTCGTGAGAAGTAAGTCATGGCTCTTGCGCCACAATTGAATTGTTTTTTTTTTTCATTATCTAAATAAAAACGTCACTATTCAAAAACTATAAGATTAAATGAAGAGTGAATAAAATGAGGCATAATTTGGCATAAGTGTGAAAACATTAATGAAGAATGTTTCGAATTATTGGTAGTTTTCCAATGAATTTTTTAATAAAAATAATTTGATATCCTTATTTTCATTTCCATCATTTTAGCAACATGTATTTTTATTATTTTAGGGTTCCCACGAAAGAGAATCGCGATCTTCGCCCCGTTCGGACGAACAAGTACATGATGGTGCTTCGCCGACGAAGAAATCTCGATCGGACTCAGGTATGTAGCAAATATAAAACAAATTTTAATTTATTTTGCACATTGATAACTAGTAAAACTACACTTCTAGTAAAATATCAATTTAAAATAAAATAATTCCTAAATTTAGCAAAACATATCTAACTAAACTTAAGATAAGTTATTATTTTATGTATACAAAAAATTCAATGTAATTGTAGTCAATTTGATTAAGTAAGCATACGTATACAAAATTTACAAAAGATCTAAAAAAAAAAAAACAAGCTCTATACATGTCTTCAACTTAATCTAACTAATTCGTCGGTCTTTTTTTTTTTTTCTTTTTTTGTTCTGCTCTTAAGTTATTGCAGACTCATGCTGATGTCAGGTGAGACACTACCTAATCTACCTACTTGCGCTCGTTGCGAAATTTAGTCAGCGCTGTTGTGCAAGAAAATACGAGAAAACCAATTGAAAAGAATACAATAAAAAAAAATTTAAAAAAACAGACCTGATTTAAAAAATCTGAATTTAGAAACCGAATCGAAAAAATTATTCCCCTAAAACGTTTCGATGAAAACAAAAAAGAGCAACGACGTTTACTAGAATTAAAAAAAAAAGAGTCAAGCGAAGATTGAGCGTGTGTTAACCAAACCGAAAATAAAAACAAAACATCGATTACAAATTTCGCTAGAGTAATGAATAATTGTCCCTTTTTGCAACAAATGATCATTGATTAATCGAACTATTCTTTTTTATATATAAATTCTTTCTTTTTTCTTTGTATGACATATTTTTTAAGTTTCTAATCGATTGAGGATAAATTGCAAAGCAAATGCAAAAACAAATGTGCGCGCTGCAACACCCTGCACACACAACCATCTCGATACGAAAATTGGGGGCGAAAGGTGTGGTGGCATCTGTGCTCTTCTAAAAACTGGCTGCTTTATCTCTTCTTCACAGAATATTATTGTTTGTGTACACATTTTTTTCTTTTTAATTTATTTTGTTTAAAAAACATTTTTTTTTTTTATTATTATTATTATTTTAATATTTTTATTTATTTGTTTATTTTAGTTTATGTATGTACAACTTTTAAAAAAATGCGAAAATGTTGCCACTTATTTACATTTTCTGTCATGAACAAAAAAAAAAGATTAACTTTTTTTAGTTGTTTCCACTGTGCTTATTATCGTTTCAGAGGACTTTCATTTCATAATCGTATTCGTCCCAAAATACAATACCAATAATATAAACTAGAAACATTGTTCCCTCAAAATCGAAAGATTGTGGCTTCATACAACTTTATGTTGGATCAAGAATAAGGTCGATACGTTTTAATAATGAAAAACTACTTTATATGTAAATGTTTATGAGAAAAAAGAATTGTATGGAATTATTTTGATTTTTTCGTTATATGTTTAAATGTGTTTAAATTAACTATCCGTTTTCCTGCTGATTATTGATTTGAGTCTATCATACATTGTTTGAAGTTACTGCTTAACTTGTCATTATGAGGAACTCGATAAGGATCAGTTATATTCATTTGAAATGAATTTGTTTCAATTTTTTTTTTTGCAAAATTTTTGCCAATGTGAGAAATATATTTGAAAAATACGGAAAGCTCTGTGCATATACACTCGATTTTCAATTAATATTTCTTGAATAATCTTATTCCTTCCGCCATCATAATTTCAGTGAAGATAAATTGGTAAAATATAAATACGTACATACTTTTAAAAATGTTTCAATGCTTAACTTTTGTTTGTTGACTTCTAAAAACTATAAGTTTGTTGAGGTACTGCTCCAGCTGATTTGTGTTCTCCTTGTTCTAATAACTCGTTTAGCAGTAGAAATTTTTATAAATAATTTAAAAGATCAAACCCAAATAATAAGAAGAATCTGTTATATATGGCAATTTTTGATTATTTCTACAAATAATAAATTACATTTTCCATCCTCTTATTCCGACTCTGTTTCATATATTTTAATTTTTATTATATTTTAATAAAAAGTAAACTGCATAATTAATTGGAAGCATCTCACAAAACTAACAAAAATTCATCTGTCAAACGTCAGTGTTTCATTCATAGTTTTTCATACACATTAACCAATGCATTAGTCGATCCAGTAATAAATACCGATCGATTGACGATGATGATAAAAATATTTTTAACAAGGAATGGATTTTTCGGAGCGGGCCAAATAACTCTAAAAAGGAGTTAAAAACCTTTGTGCCTTGAGTAAAGGAAACTTTGGTGATTGAAATTACAGTGTTTGGTCGTTACGAACATTTTTAATTAATTTTTAATTAACACATAAAAATACTCCGGACAATTTTTAAGGGACGATTTCTAATAAAACCCCGAATTTTGGATCAAACTACCTACCTAGTCTTAAGCTTCGTTGCTTCTATTGAAATTGACGAGCGACCGGAGATCTTTTGAAATATTCTAAAAACCATATGACCATCCTTACGATTTTTTGCGATTGTCCTTGCTATAGGTCCGCAAGAAATCCGAACGCTTTTGAAGTCGTTAATTTGGCACTAGAAGATAAATGGGGATCATACAACATAACAAAGAACAAACTTAATAAAATACTATGTTTAACCTAGTATTGATGTAAATTTATCATAAATATCAGCAATGTATGGCATACGCAAGTTATTCCAGACATAAAACTCCAAAATTTTGTTGTTTTATAGGGCTGGTATAACATTTACATGTAAGATTTGTGGATTCTCAAAAGCGGTGTTTGTTCTTTTTTTTATTCAATTCAATTTATGCATTGAGTGTATGTGCAGCAACTTTAAATCACTTTTTTTTATTTTATAAATCTAATTTCTAAATCCATATCATCTTATTTCTATACATACAATTCTTTTTTGCAAATACATTTTTTATATACAAAAAAAAACGAATGAGGAATCTATGTTTAGTTAATTCTCCGGTTCTTTCTTTTTGTTCTCTCTTATTTTCAGAGGCGGATTTACAAATATTATAAAGTTGTGTGAAAGAAAAATAAGAAAATATACTCCTCCTCCTCCTGTGTGCTCTCAAAACATTCCGCTATCTAAAAATGCAAATTGTAGGCTTTGTGAGAAACAAAACAATTACACAAAAGAAACCTAGGGTTTTGTTTTCATGTTCCAAACAAAAAAAAATTAACCACAAATTTATAATAATATTTCTTTTTTTCTTTTTTTTATCTTTCTTCCAGGCATCGAAAAAAAATAAGAACTTAAATATATTTTTCTCTGTTTCCATTTCGATTCTGTTTGGTTCTTGTTTGTCTCTCTAGAAAAGCAGAACGAAATTACTTCAATATTTGAAAAAATAATCTCTTAAAAAAAGAAAAAGCTTTTGACAAGGACAATATTTTGAAACGATTTCTTCAACATATTTTTCATATCCTTACAATAATTTTGGACATTAAATTTGACTTGACAAATATTGTACTTTTTGACACGACATATAAAAAAAGGAAAAATACTTTTCTGTTGTTGCTAAAAACAAAGATGATGTTTAGCTGTCGATCTACTGGTTGATATTTTTATTAAATGAGAGTTAACAATTCTAGGCAAATCGGAACCGAAAGTACCTTTCATATCTCAACCTATCTATGATTTAAAGCAAACTGGTGATGTTAAATTTGGCCCAGGTACGCGATCAGCATTGCTTGGTCTTTTGGGTGGTGCTTTGCCCAAATTGACCTCCGAACAGCATGACACAGTCACCAAGGCGAAGAAATATGCCATGGAACAGAGCATTAAGATGGTACTTATGAAACAAACACTGGCCCATCAACAACAAGTGAGTATTGAAAAGCTTAGCTTCTATAAGAATGTATCTTTATTTTTGTTTAATTTTTGTCTTGTTGTATCTACAGCAATTGGCCAGTCAAAGGACACAAGTTCAAAGGCAACAAGCGTTGGCGCTGATGTGTAGGTTAGTAAAAGATTTATTTTTTTTTAACAAAATATATAAAAAAAACCAGTTCTTACCATATCGCAAGACATACGAGGGAGTACCCGGCTTTTATGGCGTCGTTAACGTTAACGACACTCCCATGCTAGAATCAATTTTTTTCTGATATTGATTATCCTAAACCCTCTCAAATAAAAATACTCAACGAAGTACTGATGATTGATTTTTAACATGTGTTCAAATCTACAAATATCGTTCACTTCAAATGCCAACAATTAAGTCATTAAAATTAGCTTTCTAAAGTACATATCTTATACATAATTTTTTTTTTCTTCAAATATAACCACAATATATATGTCAGGTCAGGTAATTTCAGGATAATTTATTGCGGTAGTAAGATTGGTTTTTATTTTTTTTAATGATGAAGATTTTGGGATAATTCAAAGTGAATACAACTTTAAGAATATCAAACTAAGCTCTCGAGTTAATGAGACTTTGAGAAAACTTAAAGTTTGGTGTGCTTTTAGCTGATAAGATCTGATATCTATGCATTAATCAGGTCTTTGAAAACTTCTTCAACACAAATCTAATAAACGCTTCTTTTTTCTATACAGAGTGTATGTAGGAAGCATTTCGTTTGAATTGAAAGAAGATACTATTCGGGCGGCTTTTCTTCCATTTGGTCCTATAAAATCCATAAATATGTCATGGGATCCAATTACACAAAAGCACAAAGGATTTGCATTTGTTGAATATGAAATACCTGAAGGAGCGCAATTGGCTTTGGAACAAATGAACGGAGCTCTAATGGGAGGGCGTAATATTAAAGTTGGTCGTCCTAGCAATATGCCTCAAGCGCAACAAGTCATTGATGAGATTCAAGAAGAGGCAAAAAGTTACAACCGCATCTATGTGGCTTCCATACACCCGGATTTGTCAGAAGAAGACATCAAGAGTGTTTTTGAAGCATTCGGACCGATATTGTATTGTAAACTGGCACAAGGAACATCGTTGCACTCCCACAAGGGTTATGGTTTCATTGAATATGCTAATAAACAGGCAATGGATGAAGCTATTGCGAGTATGAATCTCTTTGACCTGGGAGGACAATTGTTGAGGTAAAATTAAGAAATGTAAAGTAATGCATTAACTAGGTATTAATTTAGAATTTTAATATTTTTAGAGTTGGTCGTTCAATCACACCACCAAATGCCTTGATGGGACCCTCGACAAATTCAACAATGCCAACAGCCGCAGCTGTAGCTGCTGCTGCTGCAACTGCAAAAATACAAGCATTAGACGCCGTGGCTAGTAATGCAGTTATGGGTCTTTCCACAACTCCATCTCTCACTTCGATTCCGCCATTGGCAGCAGTCGTGCCAAAAGTCGCAGCTCTTCCACTACCTACAGCTGCTGCCTTACCACCACCTGGTATTGCAGTACCTGCTACAACGGGATTCCAAGCACCCCCTGTATTTCAAGCTCCTGCGGCCGTTGCACCTGCTGTGCTAGCACCACCTGGTATTATTACCGTGACAGCAGCAGTGCCTACCATAGCCCCACCTGCGGCTTTGATTCCAGCAGCAGTTGCAGTAAATAATTCTGATCAAATAAAAAAAGCCCACGAAAAGCAACAAGAAGAACTTCAAAAGAAACTAATGGAAGAAGGTGAAACACAAACTCTACAACAACAAGAGAATATGTCCATTAAAGGTCAAAGTGCAAGGCAGTTGGTAATGCAGCGCCTGATGAGGCCACAAGAATCTAGAGTTATTATCCTGCGCAACATGGTCGGTCCAGAAGATGTCGATGAAAGTCTGCAGGAAGAAATTCAAGAAGAATGCGCTAAATTTGGTGTTGTCAGTCGAGTTATTATCTACAAAGAAAAACAAACAGAAAACGAAGACGACGACGATGCTGAAATTATTGTGAAAATCTTTGTCGAATTCTCTGCGTCCACTGAAGCGATACGAGGCCGCGATGTTTTGCATGGTCGCTTCTTTGCCGGTCGGCGTGTTGTTGCACAACTCTATGATCAAGCGTTGTTTGACCATGGAGATCTTTCCGGATAAGATAATAACGTTTCCCTTACTCCTTGTATTTTATAAAAGTATATTATTTTATTTTAAATATATTATTTAACTGTGTAGCGTCGAAAGTCCACCCGAAATACTGTTTCCTTACCCT
Organism: Syrphus vitripennis; assembly: GCA_958431115.1. Classification (NCBI taxonomy): domain Eukaryota; kingdom Metazoa; phylum Arthropoda; class Insecta; order Diptera; family Syrphidae; genus Syrphus; species Syrphus vitripennis. The sequence continues at coordinate 30,466,654 of OY288109.1, read as the reverse complement.
AACTTTTTAAAATTTTCAGACTTTAGTTTTAAGCTGATCTCCTTGTCCACTTTCAATTATATTAATTTGGAAATATGTATTTGATAAAATATCAGTTCTTTAGAAGTTATATCAGATCAAAACAGAAAATTAAATTATTCAATGTCTAGCATACTTATTTATTATGCTCCATAACATTGTATAAATCGTGATTATGCTCAATAAATAAACATTACCAATTAAAAGAAAACCATTTCTTGGCTTTTATTTATTCTTTTTTTTAAGGTTTTTTTTACAAATTTTTCGTATAACTTTTTATAAAAAATGCGAATAAAACTTTATTTCATTAATTTTCTTAACGTTTGGAAAGCACTTTTGAACATCCTTTATTTGTGATGCACACATATGTATCTTTTCCATTTTCTAATAAAAGTAAGAAAAGTTTATTCGAAATTTTGTATATAATATATTATAAATTCCATATTAAAAGTGATCATGTTTGTTAATTAAAAATTTTCCATCGTACATTTAAAAAAAAGATTTTAATTTGAAAAGTTTTATTTAATTTGCAAAAGAACGAATTTATATTGAAACGACTGTACTAAAAACAATTTGCAATAAAATTAAAACGATTAGGATCTAAAAACCCAATTTAGGTTAAAACAAAACAAATCTTCAAGATTTTCTACGCTTTACACCGCTTTCGTGATCATAAGCCAATCGCTTTCTCGAAACACCGATTGTTGCTTCTAAAGCCCAGTCATTTTAGTTAAAGGGCAATAGCAATGAGGGTGTGATTATGTTCAAAATGATTGTTGAAGGGAAAAGTTACCAATAGAAAGTATTTTCGAACTTGTAGCAAAGATTATTTTGAACAACCTTTCCAACGCGGCAACCCTTAGAATGATATACACAGTGCGAGCGTTAGGAAAATAAGGGAAGCATTGAAAAGGAGGTACTGATGCACATTGGTTTTAAAGATCTGAGCATTAAAATGGGAGGGAAAGACGGAGCTGGGTGCTGGGTGAAGCATTCTACATTCTCGTGTTGCGGCTTATGAATAAGGATTGTGTATTCGCCACTTTTCTGGTTCTCTATTATGGTAATATCAGGTCTGATTATATCTTGAGTTCGATTTTTTGCACGAATCCAAAATAAACTTCATATTACCGATAATCTCAAGTAAACATTTGTAATACGCAAGGGATCATGGAATCGTCCTTCGATTCGGATTTGTCGGACGATTCCGGAGACGTTACAATCATGAATTGTACGCAATCTACCTTGAAGCAGACATAGTGACAAAAATTAGGCTCGGTAGACTCCGGTGGGCAGGGCACCTAGCTCGCATGAGTGAAGAGGAACCTTGCTCGGAAAGTCCTTTGTGGTACATTCTATGGTAGACGGCAGCGTCGTGGACCATGATTGCGCTGGAGAGATGGCGTAGACAAGGACGCACGAAGCCTTGGGGTGCGCAACTGGATGGCGTCGGCTCAAGACCGGGATATGTGGAGAGACTTCTTGAAGGAGGCCAGGACCGGACACCGGTTGTCGAGCCGATGATGATGAAGGAATCATGGCTTTCATCCAGACCTGTAAAGTACTTAAGTATTTCAGGACTGCAGTACCAGTACCAGTACTGGTACTGCAAAACTAGCAAGTACTAGGTACTGCAGTACCGGTACTGGTACTTGAAATTTTACAGCTCTGCTTTCATCTATCCTACATATTTTCGATTTGACAAAGGGGATGATCGTGCAATGTCATTAGGTTATATGGAATAGCTCTTAGGTTGGTATTCACGAAGCAATCATAATTCAAAAAATTCCCCATCGTTACATCATGCATTTGAAATTTTTATGGATTAATGAAGGAGGTTTCTTTGAGGTATGAGCGCTGCTTTAAAGTTTCGTTCTTTTTACCAAAGTTCCATCTTAGATATCCTCAAAACCTGAATGTATAAGTTTCAAGAAACTAAACTAAAGAAATAGAAAGACATCAAATATTTTGTTTTTGTTGAATACATTTTATTTAAATTGAATTTCGTACATATATGTATAAACTCATTTTAAGAGAAAAAAAAGATAATAATAATTAAATAACATATAAATATACTTTCTTCTATTTTCCATAAAACGAAGCTGCAGCTCTTGGTCAGAATGCAAACAATTTAATTGTTAAAACTTAATCTATGTAAATTTAATCATCATATAATAATTCAGTTATTTTGTTTATGTGTTTTTTAATTATTAAATAAAAAAAACAATACAAATAAGGGGCAGAACGGAAAAAGAAAAAATGGTGTTTATTTTTGTGTTGAGTGTGTGAGTAATAATTATAAATAAACAAGAGGCAAAAATAATTATATATTTACACAAAATTTTGACATATTGGTTGGAATACAAAAATTAAAAGTATAGAACTATGTATGTACAAACAATTTGCTTTTAATTTGACTTTTCAACTTTTATTTTTCAAAATTATACAAAAACTACTTATTTTTACTTTTTTTAATAAATCAACTTATTTTTAGTGGTTTCTTAAATAAAAAATTAATTTAATAATTGTTTTGTCTTTTGTTAATTTATAATTACAACTAGTTTTTGTTGTGGTTGTTTTTCGTTTCTTATTTATTGGCGTGTACAAAATTCAGTTTTTTTTTTTGTTTTAGTATGTATTAAATTTATAAAAATATATATATTTTTGTTTTGTTAGTTTCAATTTAATGTTCAGTGTTGGTTGGCATTGGTATAGTTTTGGAAGAAGTAAATTTTTGGACTATGTTATTCTGTAATTGATATTTCTATGATTTGATATTTCCAAACAAAAATATTTAAATACCATAGTGAAATGGTAAATGAGTCTCTTTTTTGTGTTCAATGTTTGGCTAAAGTTGGATCTTTTGATTTGCTTGTATTTAAGTTATTTTATTTTAAAGCAAACATAAAAAAAAACGAATAAGCAGAACTTATTTTCTAAAAGATTTTTATACAAACAGAAGTAATCTAAAATATATGCATATTAACATACAAAGTTTAATGATTATCTAGTAAATTATATATAGACAACAACAGGCATTATATAAAGAAAAATAAATCTTTTTTGTTTTGTTGTTTGGTAAATAAATTATAAATACACAGAAATCTTATTTAACCTTCGGAATAAGATGATAAGCTGCTACGTGTAGATCCGGTAAAGTCACGCTGTAGGGTGTCTGAAGGAAGAGGAACTATTAGCGCGCCGATGTATAGTGATTCCATTTCTTCCAGTTGTTGAGAAAAAGTCTCCTCCAAACGCTAAATTAAAGCATGAAAGATGTTTTTAGTTAAGTGTAAAATTATTCTCAGAATGTCCATAAACATTTTGGAAAAATACAATTTAAATTAAACTTGTTTAATAAGGCAATTTATATATATTTACAGCAAAATTTTAGTTGTCAATAGTTATAAACTTAAAATAAATTTACAAAGCAAGTTCTAGGTTAAAGATAAATTATTCTAGCAAAGGGTTGTAAAGAAAATTGGTAAGCTACTAATTTGTAAAGGATTAAATGAGCCAAAATATTTTTTTAAAAACAAATTTCTAAAAAAACGTATTAAAGTTTCTAACACATGGGTAGGTGTTTAGTCAACCCCCGTATTAAAAAACAAAAAATATCATTTGCTGATTTGTCAAAATAATATACAGTAATACTAACGTAGAGTTATAATAAAAATTATTTTTTATTTCGCTTAAATGTTAATTCCAGTTGAAAATGTTTGAATTTGACACAATTTTTACGTTACGATTCAGTACTACAGTTACTTACAGTTCAATCAAGCTGATGTCTCATACCTCGAAGATCGTTGAGCCATTTGTGAAAAATATAACAGTTATCGAACGAACAGTGCAGTTTTTTTTTGGGTAAATCAAACAGTTTATAAGAATCAGAATGGAAAAGTATAGTGATTCCTCAAGAAATGTTTCATATTGTATTGTTTGATTTTGAAAAAGCATTCGACAGACCACCACGAGATCTGATTTGGGTAACTCAGGCAAGTCTGTGTGGAAATGTATGAACAAGTCACACAAAAATTAAATGCCTCAGGAATGATGTAAGGGGTGATATTCTAGAGGGGAATGTATATCGCAATAGAAGAAAAAACACCCAATACCTACGCTGCTCATTTTCTGATTCTCACAATCCGGATAGTAAATTTCCAAGGGAGCAGTGCTTTCTTAAGTCCGAAAAGTTTAAATATATAGGATCTTGTGATCACAAAATCAAAGATGAAATGGCGGGAAAACTTGGCCCCACCCGTTGTTGGATCAGCACTTACATACGGATTAAAGTGTTCGACAAAAATACTGTCTAAGACAAAATACAAGGCAAAAACACTTCGATCAAACAAATCAATCCGGCGAAAGTGGGATGGGAAAGTGCCCTCAGTCCAGAGACTCTGGATCACGACAACCGTCGCCGTCGGTTAAAGAATAAGAACTAATTCATCTAACTCTCTGCAAACACTCCTCATTTAATGAATAAATAGAACTCTAGTTAAGACATTCTTTAGTTCCGATCCATTCTTAAAACTTTTAAATTTTAAACAACTCTTGTTGTTTAATGGAATGGAATTCGCACTTAACGTTTGGGTTGAACATGCCCAAATTTGACAGATAAATGAACATTCAAAAATAAAATGACCGACTGCACGTTATTTGCTCCTATGTGTGTGTGATAGCATTGTTTTAAAATCTAATACTAAAAGTATCGGTAAGACAAAAGCTAATATCCAAAAAAAACTTCTGTATAAAAAGAAGAAAAAACTGAATGCACTTAACAGTGGTAGGTGAAATGATAATTTCAATTGGATTCTTATTCTTTATGAATACACACTCTGAAAAGATCATTGAATATTTAAAACAAAAGTAGTACTCAAATCGTACAGTAAAAAAAAAGTAGAACAATTCGAACACAAAAATGTATGTTTTTTTTTTTTCTTAAAATTTTGAGTTTTAAATTTTATGTTTCTAATACAATATATTTGAGAAACAAATTAAAGAAATATTTTAAAACTTGAAAAAAGTTTAAATATGATTTCGTTGTGATACCGTTACAAATTTGTTAAAAGTTCAATATGCATACTATTTTATCGGCATGAACTTTCGTTCATTGGTTTAGCTTTTTTGACTACTTAACATTGAAATTGTGACATAATATAATTCATATGAATTATATTGTTCTATAAATATAGAATTTATTAATAACTTGAACTTAAAAAAATATATAACTGAATTAAAAAAAAAAATGAGCTCGAGGCAAATAAAACAACAAAAATAGAACCATAAATGTTTACCATGTAGGTTGTAAGTATGCAATGCATAAATAAAGAAGTCGACAAAACGTTACATTTTAGGAATAAAGTGAAGAAGCATTTTAATTTTGAAGAAAAGAACTTGCTTTGTAAATTTGTTACATGCATTTAATTTTTTGAAAAAAGAAGCAAGCATCTGAAGCAAAATATGTATGCAATTAAAAACCAACCTTTCACGCAACGTTCGAGCATACGTTCCCATCCACCATCAGTAGCAGTAGTTTTTTTTTACATTTTTTTATATTTTCAATACATTAATTCCGGTTAAATTTGTTGAAATTTTTTTTTTTTGCCGCAGCAACATAGGGTAGCAATTTAGCACTCCATTATCATTAGTTTATTTTTATTTTGAGGAATGTAAGGACAAGGAATTCATTCAAGGAAAAGGAAAATAATGCAATAAATGGAAATCAAAGCACTTACTTAGGCTTCGATTATAGCCATCCGTAAAATTCATTATTAAAAACTTTATTGTTATTTTGAGTCATTTAAAATGCAAATTCATTAATAATTTTTATACCAATTTAAAACTTATGACTTAAATATTATTTCTATCCAAAAAGAATTCCTTTAATATTTCAATGATTATTGGTTAAGTAGTTCATTATTGAAAAAGTAGAAATCGTTTTATGTGAAAAGCTGCGCTAAAATGAAAATGTTTTGGACAGAAATAATAAAAAGGTAATAATATTCTTCAGTTTTTCATCATAATAATTTTTGTTTTCGCTTGCTAAATGTCTCAAAATAAACACTGCAATATTTCAATAAATACTTTCAAGGATAGCTATAATCGACGCCTTATTCCGAGCCTTAACTTTTGTGAATGATGTGCAGCAAATGTTAATAAAATTAAATAAAAAACAGTGATGTTTTGTTTTAATGGAATGACTTTAGTTAAAAATACATTATATGTTTGTTTGTTATAAAGGGTTAATAATATGTACAAATAATAAATTCTGCTACTACTTAAATGCGATTAAATTGAGTTTAAATTAAACTACATGCTAGAGTTCGTTTCCTTTTAACTAATGTTTTGGCATCTTTGATTAATTTACTATTTTATTTTTGGTTAAATATATTAAAGCATTGTATTTTTTGTTTCTCTGCACCATGGGCACAAGAATCCTGGCACTTTGAATTGTTGAAAAACAACATACACATAGACATGACATAACAATATGAATAGAAAGAAATAAGTTAGTCAAGCAGAAATAGCTTAAAGAAGATAGAGCATTGAAAACAGAAAAGATTAACGTTTAATTTTTGTGACAGGGTCACGAACATACATACATAGCAGAAAAGATATGTAATGCGAAAAGGATATAGAGGATGTGAAGATGGAGAAAGTTAATTTAGTCAGCAGAATTTCCATTTAATTCTTTAGGTGTTTTCCCATTGATTGTTATTCTTTGACTACTGTTTGCAAGTGACACTCTTGGAATGGTATACGTTGAAAGGGACGATAAACTAACGCCATCAGCAAAGCTATTCGATCCACGCACAGGTCCCCAACTCGATTTCAACGTTGATGCAGACGAAATCGGTGATGTTGATGCACTTGCTTCGTAAATGTTGTGCATCGACTGGGCAGATGCTATTGAAGATCTCGGTGATACTATAGATGGTCGTTTGATGGCAAATGAAGACGATGAGTGTAGAATATTTTCTTTGGTTTTTGATGGTAGCAATACATTGTTCGTTTGTTTCTTGAAACGATCCACAACAATAACAGAATTGACGGATGCTGGACGGAATGTTGTCAAAGTTGGAATTGCTTCAATTGAACTTCTGTTTGTAGAAGCACCTCCTACTTTTACTCTCGTAATGTGTGATTCGTCGTTATGGCGAGTATACTTTTTATTAGGGAGGGTCGATGATAAACGCGGTAGTATTTCCTCTTCTTTACGTCTTATTTCAATCGAAGACCCTTCTGTAATTCTTGAATTTGGATCTCTTATGTAAATTTTGCTGACATTCCCACTGGCCGAAGATGAAATGCTATGTTGTGGTGAAGATGATTCTTCAATAACCGAACCCACTGATAGAGTAGGCATTAGCACGCGATGGTTATTTGGTTGTTTTGTGCCCGTTACAGGTGTGTTAGGCATACTGCGACTTAAGTCTGGAGCCGAACCTCGGAAACCTCCACTTGAAAAGTCTGTGGAAAGACTAAGGAATGTCCTCGACCGTGTAAGACTGCCTAAGAACCCACCACGAGATAGAGACAAACTTTTGTTACGTAAATGTACTGGCACCTCAATCTCGCCATCAAATATAGATCGTTCTGGAACCGGTCCGTGCTTCTGCTCATACATATCCACCATATGTTCTAGTTTCGCCACTAGTTTCTATCGGTGGGCATTATAGATTATTTTTCGTAACAAACATTTTTTATTATATGTTTGTGAGTTTTATTTAATTTTGTTTTATAAGGAGTTTTAGATATAGCAAATATTAATAGATTCCAGGTAAGCATAAACAGGATTAGTAAGAGAGAAAATAATTTATTTAAAATTTGTCTTAATCTAGAAAATCATTAATATTTGTTTGAATTTTTAATTATTATTTATATGGATTATTTTCCATGCAATTATATTTCAAACCAGAACCGAACCCTCAGTGAAGACCAGCGCATGCAAATATTGTACAAATTATTTAATATAAATCCATAGCTCACCTGTTTGCGTGGAACTAGTCGTTCCTTCCAATCGCGCAACTCCCTTTGGAGCCTCTCATCGATCTCTTTTAGTTTGTGTGTCTCATGTTCGACTAGTGCCTTGCGTTTCTCATTTTGCAATTGCTCCAGTTCCCTTAAAAATGTAAATAAAATTAGAAAAATTTAACGCAAGTTAAATCAAATATTAGCTGAACATCTTAACATCATGCACTTTTCTTCTTTAATTTGGAAAAGAGCCTGAGTTGTCAACAAAAGTTTGCGTTTTTTTTTTCAAGTTCAGAGTACTCAAAGCTTCGAATATATGAAGCTGTTGCTCATCTGAATAGATCCAAATGTCAGTTTTCCTTAAACAACGTCTGTTTAAAAATATTGGTAATACTATCTGGGTTTTTTATATTGAGCACAAAAATAATAAAATAACAACAAACTCTTTCATTTGTTTTCACGAAAAATATGAATAAAAATTGGCTCTTCAGAGTAGATCAATTTCTAATTATAATTAAAGAAAAAAAATAATGTTTTTTTAAACGGGATATAAAAGATTACTTCTGTGAATAGTTTAATTCAAATTCATCCAAAAATGGTCTTGGAACGGGATTGGCTTGAACGGAAGCAGGTTGATACTAACATAGTACAATTGAAGACTATATCAAACCGAAATTACTATAACATTTGGAAAAAGTTATTTCTTTGTAGGTAATTTATTGCCCAACATCAGAACCGCTTCCAATTTGCAACATTGAGCTTCAAAGATCCGTAACAATCCAAAATATTATAAATATGTTATTTTAACAACAACCACGCAGTTTCTAGCTGTAAGTATCGGTGATACTTATTGTACCCTAACTCTCGCAATAACATTGAAAATTAATTTTCGAAAAACTAAAAACTTGTTTAAGGTACCCTATTTTTTATTAGAGACACTCTTGAAGAACTCGTCGATTTTTCGTAACGGGCAGAATTCCATAAAAAAAAACATGTCTGTCCCAAATGTGACAGTCCTAAAAACCAACTACAAAAACAATTAAAACCTAATTGTAAGTGTTTCTTTTTAGCAAACAATTTTTAAATTGAATTAACGCTTACCTAATAGCTCCTTCGCGGGTAGCTCTTAATTCTTCAAGTTGTTTTTGGTGTTTGATTTCAAAACGCTTTTCTTCCTGATTATAGCGTCGTTTTTCTTGTTCTTGGAACTATGTATAAAAAGGTAAATTTGATTAATTGCACCTTATCTAAGATTTTAGTTTTCTAACTTACTTTTTTCAATCTTTCCCTTTCCACCTCCGGATCTAAATTTGTTGATATCCTCAATGATTCTCTGAACATAAGATCCCTGGCTTTTCGTTCGGCACGTATACGCTTTGGCAAAGCTCGTTTCTCAACTGATTGCTTCTTCAACATATCCTCCTCTTTGCGTTGCAACATTCGTTTAACTTGATCTAATTCTTTTTCATGACGAATTATCATTTGATGGCGCTGCATAAAGCACATATCCTTAACATGACGTTTTGATAATTGATGTCTTTCATGTAAATGTTTTTCTTCCAATTCCCAGATTAAAGCCTCGCGAGTGCGCATTGCATTTTGTCTTTGTTGTAAGAAATTACGATCAATGGTAGCCAAACGATCACGATGTTTCTCACTAATTCGTCGCAATAGTAATTCATGGCGCTCTTTCAGAGAATCCAAGAATTGTCGTTCTTTTTCTTCGTGATCTAGTTCCATGGCTGCTCTTCGTTTTTTGAACTCATCCTTTCGTTTCTCCTTGGGCAACAAGTCAATTTCTTGCTTCAGTAAACGAATCTCCTGCTTAAGATTTTCTCTAAAGATTTTCAATTCTTGCTCTTGCTCAGAGCGAATGCGTTTCGATGATGAACGCAATTCAGCTTCTTGATTCTGTTCAGTTTTCTCAATCAATTGCTTCTGCTGTCTTGCCAGTGAATCCATGTCACTTTCGTATGTCTTCTCTAAAGTTATACGTTCCTGTTCAAAACGACGATCTTGCTGCTCCTTCGCCATTTGTTCCTTCAATTGCAAGTCATTTTGTTGCTTCTTTTCTTGTTTCTGGAGCATTTTCAGCTCTCGCAACTCCTGCTTTCTGAACACATGGTCATCATATAATCGCCCAGTTTCATCGTCTCCGTAGATCACTCTACTGGTAGTTGTGGTCATTTGGACACCATCAATTTCGAATTTCCTGGTACGTTTGCGGGTCTTTTTTCGGAGATTACGCAGTTCGATTTCCTCTTTGGTCGGCTCCACCTTTGGAGGTGAGGGCTTCCTTCGGATTATTACATCCTCTTCCTGTTCTCGACTATCATGACTAGTAGTAGTGGCAATACTTTCAGCATCACTGCGATCAATTTTGATCACACCGCGGATGGGTGTTCCACCACTAGACCTAACCGATCCGCATTCACTATGTGTTCTTGATTCCATTGAGCCTACACTGCTATCTGGGGAGATGCGCTTTTCTGGCAACGTCTTTTTGTGATTCACAATGATACTGAAATCTTCACGAGAAGCTGACACAGATGTAGTTTTGACCAGCTGTCCACCGTTCATTTTGCTGGCAGGTTTTCCTAGAATGTGTTCGCTACTGCTACGAGTATCATCACTACATTCACTCGGGCCTCCCACTGACGATAGATCACTGCTCGAATCGGCAGTTCGAATGTGACTGCTGTCTTTTACCTTTATCTCTTCACCAACTGTAACCACAGATACGTGACTAGTGTCTAGCAGATGGTTATCCACGCCTCCAACGGAGGCCGTGTTATAAGCAGAATCTTCGTCTACGTAACTTGGACTCACAATCAATACTTCACTTTCATCCAGCTTTCGAGCATTGGTAGGTAGAGCTGCAGATATAGGTGCATTACCCATTGCTTCGTCTTCGTTGATAACAATCATGCTAGACTGCTTACGTGGTGAGTGCTCTAAACTGTCCAAAGACGGATAATCATCGTCTGTTGATGATTCATTTACATGTGTCTTGTTCAGTTCATTGGATACAATTATAACTTCACTACTGCTACTGCTATTTGATTTTGTAGGTGTATCTACTCTTTGTGGAGTATTATCTATGATAACAGGAGGGTGCGTGCTTGTTACGACAGTTATTTGACTCACGTTCGACGCAAGGCTATTCGGCAAGATACTCTTATTATTATCTTCCTCACCACTGCCGCTATTTATTGTGATAAGCGATGTATTTGAAGATGTCGTTGTAGCTGTTCCCATGGAAATAATCTTCGACGGAGTAGAAGTAACTGATATTGAAGAAGTCGATGTTGATGTAGGTGATGGTGGTTTTAGCTGATCATCACAAGAGTTACTTCTGCTTATGGGTATGACCTGTTTCTCTTCATTTGGACTCTTTTTGAACTCAACTGTTATTGTTTCTTCTCTGTTGGGTATTTTTTCTTCAGCTATGATATTACTTACTGGTGTGATGCTAATATCCTCTTCAAATTCGGGAGGTGGTTTGATAATATCTTTCAAAAGAGCAGCTGCTGTATCTGTGTTTTCTTTTATTTCTGGGGATTCAAGGACTTTCTTTTGCTGTTGTGATATAATCATCAAAGGTGGCGGTGGAGGCGCTTTGCCTTTCTCCTTTTTAATAACCTAATTAATATAAACAATTGTGATTAATTTATTGTTACTATGATATATAAAAGTTGATTCAAAATATACTTATGTAAATTAAATGCGCAATATCTAAACTTAACCTCGAGGTGAACAAAGACTAAACAAAATTCATGAAAAATACAAGAAGAATGAGAAGAAGAAACTTTTAAATACTGTGGATATGAAATCTAAATCTAGATCGCTCGCCTTAGGAAAATATAAATAAATGCTTAATCCTGTCGTAAATCAATAATTTTTTACAAGTGAAAAAAATACTAAAATTAAAAATATCCAGCACTCTACTATTATGAGAAAAAAATTTCTAATACACAACCTTTTCTTGTGATATCTTCTGGCTTGGATTCAATAATTTGAAGATGGACTATTTATTCTTTCTGAATACCCATATCAACAAAATTCAAATCCTTTCGACTACTGTATATCAAATTAAATATGTTAAAAATCAATATTTCTCGAGAAAGAAAAGAGTTTGTATCATAAATATTTATTCTTAACTAAATCACCTCAAATAATTCTCTTCAACAAAATCTGGAACATCAACCAACTTAGGAGAGCGACGATCCCAACAAAACAAGGTTAAATATATGTTCAACATTTTATTCATAAGTTTTACCTTCAAAATACAAAAATAAAAGTCAGCACACAAATCTTGAAATCGAATACCAAAATAAAACAAAATTCAATTTAAAAAGCAAAAAGCCTTGCTTTGAAATATTATTTATCAAAGCATGCAGAAGCTCAAAGCTATTAGACTTTTAGAACCAGTTAAGCCAATAAAAAATCTTCTTGTTACGAGTAAATGCTAAGCAGATAAGCTTCTTTTCATAACGCTGAAAGGGTCCTACGCCTATATTTAACTTGTCTTTCGATTAAGTGAATATGTATTATTTGCTTACCCTAGAGAGTGATGTGTGGATAGGTGAATAAAAACCTTTCTTAAATCGAGTTGAACAACTTTTATTTACATATGTAACTAGGAATAAAAATTGTTATAATACATATATGTACAAATATCGTCAAAACGATAAAAGATAAAAAATATTTTAAGTATTTTTTTTTTTGAAAATTTTCTGTCACAGGGAAACAATAGATTGAAATTCAGGCAACTACTTTCCAAAAACAAAATTTTTCGGCTCTAAAAGTAATATATCATCGAAATAACCAGGGGTGGAATCGTGTAAGGTGATTTGTGATAGGTGACAGTCACAATCAACAAATTCGGTGATAGTCACCGGTGACAATCACGATTTGGCGACTTTTTCTGGTGACAGCTCTTTAGTTGTCACCAGAAAAAGTCGCCAAATCGTGATTGTCACCGGTGACTATCACCGAATTTGTTGATTGTGACTGTCACCTATCACAAATCACCTTACACGATTCCACCCCAGATTTCTTTGAATAAAAAAGTGATCATAAACTTACTTTCAAATTAATTTTCAAGAACTGTCAAAAAAAGATTTATTTAATCTTTTGAGTTTACTGAAACTTTTGTTTTTCTTAAAAAAAAAACTAATAGTTTCTCGAACTAAAACTGCACCATAGACCTCGCAAAACAAAAACTATAAACATATGCAGAAAACGACACATACGTTATAATTATCACCACAAACAAACTAAAAAATTACAAAATTGCCAATTTATTGACAAGAGTTTATTCACGAGAGGAGAATTTTTTTCTTTTCTAGTTAAAATATGATAACTACTCTATAGTTATTTTTTAGTTCCCTTTCTTATTATCATTACTTACCTTCTTTTCTCCATCAATGTTGTCAACCTTTTTCCTTTCGTTTTCGGGTGTAATTTCACTTATAGACGTTGGTGGTACGGGTGCAATCGCCTTGGTATCTACTCTAGCTGCAGATGGTTGCGTTGATTTTTGTGACGGTGCTGGAGGAGGAAGAGGACTTATTTGTTTTTGCACAACCGCTGGTGGTGGCGGAATCTTATCATGCACAGCTGCAGATGGTGGCGGCGGAGGTGATGATGTTTTAACTTGAGACTTGACATTGTTGTTTTCCGCTTTCCCAGCCGCTGCTGCTGCTGCAATTTGTGCTGGAGCCGTTTGTGGCGTTGGTGTTGCAAGTGGTGGTGTTGTTGATGATGCTGTAGGAGTAGTCGGGATTGCAGGTGATGATTCTTTTGAATCCCTCGATGTTTGTGACACAGATGTTGGAGTGCCTGGAACTGTTTAAAATGAAATTTAAGTTTAAAAAACATTACCAAGGTATACGCACTCTTACGTTTATCGATTTCTTGACTCTGTTGCGATGAAGAATCATCGTCCAGGTCGAGTGGGAGCGCAGAGTTGCGGGGTTCCTATTTATAATTGTGACAAAAATCAATAATTAATACAAATAATTCATTAATATTAAACTGCTGCGTTTTTTTTTACAAGCAGAACGGAAAATATAAAAATAAACTTTTTTTACTTTTGGGTAAGAAAACAAGATAATGACTAAAAATTCTGGGAAAACCAGAAAGTTCAATTTTCAGAAACTAGCATAGTGTTTGAATTTAAAGTGCTGCGGACGGGAACTTTTATATTTAAATTTACATTTAAATTAAGATTATTCTATTAAATGAAAACAAAAAAAGAGAATAGTAGCCCTTCAATTCAAACTTTCAAATAAATGTATGAAAAAAAGAAAACAATAACCAAAATGCTAGCATTTAATATATGTACAGTCAGACTAGTTTGAGTCCAAAAGTTTTAGAAAAAAGTTGAAAAAAATGAGATCTATGAATTTGTTTAAAGATTTCATTAGAATGTTTTTTTTTGTTTATAAGATGTAATTTTGTGTTTTTGTTTTTGGAAATACCACTAGTCTGACGACTTACCAACCCTCTGATAAAGTGACCTTCGCTTTGCTTGACGTTTTGCTTTCTAGCATTTTAAAAAGGGTTTATATAAATAAGTAATTTTTGATTTTATTTAAAAGCAGCGTGAAAAGAAGAAAGAATAGTTTTTTTTTGCAGGTAAAAGGATTTGGTTTTAAGAATAGCCAAGGTAATAGAAGAAAGTACACAAAAATTGTTTTCAAACTTACCTCGGCTTCTTCGTCAACAACTTCTTCTTCAACAACTTCAGCTTTGTATTCCAGAAGCAGGTCTTTTATTGGCTTGCAATCAAGAGTCCGGTTTATAAATGGATGGGCCAGTAGGTTATCAGTGGCAGCTCTCAACACCGGATCCTAAACAAATACAAAAATATTTAACGTATTTATTTTTGAGAAAGAATATTTTAACAATATTTACAAACCTTCACTAAAGATTTGCTTAAAAAGTCATTAAATTCTTTTGTATATCTTGATGGCTGATCCAATCGAGGAGGTTCACTTTTTTGAATTTTCAAAAGCACACGCATTGGAGACATTTCACTGTTTGGTGGATCCATCTGTGCTAATTCAATCAGAGTAATGCCAAGCGACCAAATATCAACTTTAAAATCGTAAGGATTATCCCGAAAAGTTTCGCATAGAACTAATTCGGGAGCCATCCAATACGGTGTACCCATGAATGTGTCATGCTTCTGGAGTGTGTGTTTATTTTTAGCTGACACCCCGAAATCAGCTAAATAGAGAAAAAGAAACAGTATTATTTTTTTGTTATAAATAAGTGAAGAGGCGAATTTAAGTGTCTTATTAATGTGTCTTGATATATAAATAGATTGACCCCTCTCCAATTTAAAGACTTTTTTCATTGTTCTTGGTGGGGACAATGATCTAAATGATACAATATTGATGATCATATTGAAGAGTTAATTAGTTAATTGAAAAGATAATAAAATGTATGCAAGTTCTTACCCAACTTGACACCGCCTTCCATTGTTAATAGTACATTACCAGCCTTTAAGTCTCGATGAATTACTCTATTTTTATGCAAAAAACTCAAGCCTTCAGTCATATGTTTGCATACATAGGCTATTTGAGGTTCGGTTAAAGGTTTTTCCAATTCTACCATAATACTATCTAAGGCACCGCCATCACAGTACTCAATTAACATCTGTGAAAAAAAGCAATTTCAATTAAATGGTAATAGAACTTGGCAGACTTTTACCAATTTTTATCTTAATTTGAAAAAAAAAAATATAATTTATTTTTTATTGCATGTTGTGTGTATGTCTGGGAAAGTAAGTAAATGCAAAAATACTAACAAGTGATCAACTGATCTGCTTTTTACGCAAAGAAAACAGAATATGTGAGAAATTTGGAGAACTTTTTACTTTTTTCCATAGTAGTTTCAACTTTTAAAAGAACTCACAACACATACACATCACAATTTATTAAAAATAAAATAAAACTCACCCATAATTTATCATCTAGAGAGAACGCTTCATACAGCTCCACTATATTCGGATGCTTAATTTCCGACAGAATATCAATCTCTACCATATGATCACTAAGGTTCTCCTCGTCCTCTAGGGTACACATTTTGGCTGCAGCAAATCGTCTCGTCTCCTTATGCTGAGCTTTATAAACTTTACCAAATGCACCATCACCTAGTTCTCCCACCATCTCCCAGAAATCAGCAATATCTGTATCCATCTTGATATTGTTATAGAGACGTTTCTTTTTGGCTTCTCCACCTCCGATGTGGAAAACCTTTTTTAGGTTAGTTATAAAAGACATTTTAATGTTGTCTTTAACCCTTCTTGCTGGTTATACTTGAAAAGGTCAAGTTCGCCGCCCTTCCCTTGGGCACAACGGTAGTATGTGTTTTAATGTCGTTTCGTAATTTAAAAATAAAAAAATAACCATGTCCAATTAAATAGCTACATTTTGCGAAGAAATAGCTAATTTGTCATGGACTCATCAGTCACTTTTTATTTATATTTGTTGCACAATCCTAAAGTATCACAATTGATATGCCATTAACTAGTAAATAAATTGTTTAATTTTTGTTTTCTATATATACAAATAGTATATAATGCACTTAATAAATTTATTTATAAAAAATCAGTCGTTTTGTTTCGGTTCAATTTAATATTGTTTATTGTGTATAGGGGTAATCAGCTTATGAGGTGGAACTCTCTTGCTGACCCCATAAATTACGTAATTGCTCTCTAGTATTCGATTCGGAAAACCAATAGGGATTCTCCTTGCTACTAATCAGTGTGTCGATAAAGCTGATCGATTTTGATGAGGCGGTGATGGCAAAATTTCCGTCTCTTTTTTGAATTCATGTAATCTGATATTTATTTGATTTGCGGAACGAAAAAGTTGCTGCATATATGATTGATTGTTGGTGAACGAACTGTGGGGGCAAACAAACACAGGTAGGTAAGTAAAGTAATCGCAAAATGAGAGTGACTTTATTTTTGTGTTGTACTCGTATGTACGTAAGTTTGCTTTTCGTATAAATGAGAAATGCCTAATTAAATTATATGATTACGGGTTACTTCTACAGCGGCAGGTCTCCAGGCAATGTGATGATGTTTTATTTTATTTTTAAATCTGAAATTATATAAAAAAAGATAAAATTGAATAACTAAATTAAACAAAATTATAATAATATTAAATCTAAGACAAAAGTTTATCGTTGGCTCTTTTAAGTGAAATAGTTAAAACAAAAATATGTATATATGTATATGTGTACATGTATTCACAAGGTTATTTAAGCTGATAAAATTTGTTTATCACACAGCGTTTTGTGCGATTTTTTTTTTGTTGTAAGACCAGTTTCAAAAGAAGATAAGGCATACCAAGTCAATTTGTTATCTTTCTAGTAGCATAACAAACTTGAGAATAAAATGTTGAAAAATTGTATTGAAAGTGTTGGTACTAGAAATGTTTTTAGTTTTTTTTTTCAAGTTTAATGTACAGGGTGATTGTTATGCAAATGTAAATACATATATCAAATATGGAGCACGTTTGTACTTAAATAAAACAATCGTATTTTTTATTTTTATTTTTTCAAAATAAAAAAAAAACACTTAAAATTAAACACATAATTATTTAAAAAGCAACGGCACCACTTATATTAAGGCTAGAAATATATTATTATATTTTCCTATTGATTTCAAATTGCCTAAATGAATAATTTGTGGAAAATTAAAAAAAAAATAATTTGTTTATGTAATAAGAGTGAACTGGTTTAGGAGAACTGCTCAGCTCATAGTGTCCGATTCAAAAAATTAGATTAAATATTACACAATTGGATTATAATAAAATTAAATATAAAAAGCGTAGATTAAATATTATAAAATTTAACAGAACACGTGACAACCTAACACAATCAACATTAATAATAAAACATGTTTATATTTTCACATTTTTTTTTGATTTAATCACTTTTGATTAACAAAAAAACACATAATCAAATACTACATATGTATATGTATACGCAAAAATTTAAGAGGTTTGCATAGCCATGCTCGGTGTTTTTATCGGAACGGGAAATATTTATTTTTAAACAGTGATAAAAAAAGAAACATTGTTATGTTTTGTATCATTACTTCGTGTTATTTAAAAAATGTGCAGCGATAAATTTATAAATGAACTAATATGACTCGCGTGGAAAAATGTAAGCGATTAGAAAATAATTGACAAAAATAAATTGAAAGGAAAATTAAAAATTCAAATTAATTCAGCTGGAAAAGTTGAACAGATTTGTAATATCATGTAAATAAACTACAAAAATGATACAATATATCCTGTTAGTAAAACTGCAATTTTTTATTGAGCATAATTCAAATAAAAAACGTACAGCCATTTTAATAAGAAAAGCATAGTCCACGTTGATTCCAAGAGTTAACTAAAGAATCTAATCGGGTTAAAAATTATTCATTGAGCATTTTCTTTATTTTTCTACTCTAAAGTAGATGAGTGGGAGATAAAAAAATAAAAATTAATAGTTTAAATTTATTCAAGATAAAAGTACTAAAATCAATAAATAATAATATAATTACTTTGGTGCGTTTTATTGAAAATGGATAGGCAATTAATCACAAGAACTTCGCTACTTCCAAGGGAAAACGCCTATTAATATAAACAAAATGTTACAGGACTAGTAAGTTGAGTTTACAAAATATGTCTTAAAAAAATTTATTTATTCCTTTGCCAAACACCTTCTTATGTGGGTTTACTTTCTCGTTAAATAAATATCGACTAAATCTGCTAGAATCTTGCAATTAACGACCACAACTTTTTTGTCAAATCAAGCTAAAAATATATAAATACTCGTATATAAATACATATAAAAATTTGAATAAATTTTCGAGACTTTAAAAATACTAAGGGGTAAAGGCTTGCCCAGACCAATGCGAAACATTCGGATACGACAAATGTAATAAAAACACGTTTCTAAGATTGACAACAACTCATTGTTGTTATTGTTTTTTCGTTGTCAGGAGACTTTCGAATTGGTTTGGGTTGGCTTCATTTGAAATTTTCATGACCATATTGCGAGATTGTACTTTTGTACGAACAATAATAATTATCTATGTATGTATATATGTGTAGATTAAGCTGATTTAAAAGAAATGCAATGTCTCGGATTTTGGATGCTACAAGCTTATTTTTTAAAGTTTGATAAAAAACTAATCCTAAAAAAAGGTCAACCTTCTAGATTGCCATCGCAGTTTTTTTGTTTTCCAAACAAATCATATGGTAGTTTTAGTTTGTTTAATTGTTTTGTAACCTTAGATCCTTCGAGAAGTATTGTGAAAGCAAATTTAATTTCTTCAAAAATGGTTGAAACATAGTTTTTTATGCACTCCTTCTACAGTTTTCAAAGGTCGAAGTAAAATTTATGATAAATTCCATTTTTTTTTTTCGAAAATACCAGCTTTGTCCAATATACGAGTACAATTTTATGGATATAGAGATGTTTAATACAAAATAAATACACTGCTTGTCAAATCAATTTTTATAAAAAAAAGCGGCTTTAACTGTCGAATTATTCCCCAAAATAACAAAAAGAAGTTTTTTTTAAATTTTTATGTTAAATGATTATTTTTCTGTTTTTTTTCTTTTCGTTAGATATTTTTTAAACAATGAATTTATTTTTTTACATTTCAACAGAATTAAATATTTAATTTAATTATTTTATATCGTTTTTGGGGCAGATTAATTTTATTATTTTTTTTTAAGACCAATTTTTTTGATTTTTGCTTTTCCAATCTATAAATTATATAGTAAAAAAATATTTTTTTTTTTTGAAAATTTATTATTAATTGCAAGAAATGCAACAAGATAATTAAATTTTACGTACAGTTTCTAGACTCAAAGTTGCCGAATAAAGTAGCAAACCAAGAGAAAACCCCATATGATTTGTATGAAAAACAAAGATTCGATGAGGACTGAAATTTTGACAGGATGGATTAGTTTTTTATCGAGCTCTACGAGTAATAAACAAAACCGAAAATCGGAGACTATATTTTTTTGCATCAGTCTAATGTTTGCTATGTTTCCATCCTGTATTACAATATACATGCTCCGACATCAAAAATAATTACGATATTTTGTTTTCTGTTTTTGTTGAATGAAAGCCAAAAAGTTATGAAATTTGCTAAAAAGGAAATTAAATCTTTTCTTTTCTGAGTTTTCTTTTAATTCATTGTGTGGCAGGAAGTGTGTTTTGTGGACAGTGGTATATAAATCATGCAAGTTCAACATAGCTGTCAAATACAATCAAACATTTATGTACATTTATAGCAGCTGATTATATATAAAATAACATTATATATTGGCAATACGGATAATTATTATAAAAATAGCGCCAGTACGTGAGTTGAATGAATATTTCACGAATCTATATATTATTATATATTTTTAGTTGCATAAGCGCATTCATCCTTTGACTGCTAATTTTTATTTCCAATGCTCAGCCATATGCAATCACCATATTTAGGGTACGGCAATGGCAAAACTTAAAAGTACCTCAGTGATCTATACATATCACTTCCTAAGAGGAATGCCAAATAATATCGACGAATGTATTCTATTGCGTGCCTTGATCGTTTAACACTTCTCCAAATAAATTATTATTTGTTTAAACGATCTCCACGGGCCATTCAAATTTTAAATTCATTGAACAACACTCCACAATCAGTTGATGTGTAATTGTATAGTGTATAAGGTTAGGTTGCGCAAAATTGATTCATTTTCAACTTCATTCTCGTATTATATTTGCCATGATCGAGTGACACATATTATAACTACTAGATACTTCTACACATTGTTTAAAAAGATAAAAAAAAAAACAAAAAAAAATTACACACAAAATTGTTAAACGAAAAACATTTCCGATGAATGTGTCTGATGGGGGATGGCATCATCATTATTCAAATACTTTCAAAACGTAAAGGCCGTTTAGCGCAGATTCAAACTCTGAGCACATAACAGCACTGAAGCAGAAGCTACCGTTGTTGACATTGGAGAGCTGGCGGCAGGCAGGTAGCTTGCTGCTTCGATTCAGTATGAAAGACTGCTGATCTATGCCTCAAAGAAGTTAACATCACAAGTCGCACATGTGATTAAAAGCAAATAGGGTGCGGTAGTGGATGGAGACGGAATTAGCAAAAAAAAAAAACTGGTTTCAGTATACCTACATTTATCATGCAAGTTCTAAAACGATAAAGGAAGATGATCGAATCATCTTTATTTCTTCATCTTTTTTTTATTCTTATGATACACAGAACACACTCGCAGCTAAAAAATGTACTCCCCCCTAACATTTAACATTTACTATTTTACATCGATTTAAGAAAACTGACATTAGCTTTGTTCCCATTATTGATCAAAACTGCCAATTTTCACTTTTTGTCAAGTTTTTGTTCCACACTTCAAAAACATGTGTTCATGTAACTGCATAATTATGTATAGTGCTGAATGTATTCATTTGAAAATCATTTGATTTGCTTAAACCTTTCTGTTTCATTTCATAGGGCAACGGCTGCCTTATTTTTAATCTTGTTAATCATATACACGCATCTTTTAATCTGAACTAAGATAAACCTTTGGTAAAAAATATTTTAATTGCAAATCTTAGAATGGGCTTATAGTATATTTATTTTTTTTTAAAGCATCAATAGTTTGAGTTTTTAAAAATAGACTTGAACCTTAACTTCTGAAAGTTGTATAAGAAACGCACAGCCAGAAACTTGTATCAGATCTTTAAATCACTGTGAACAAACTGGCCCTTAATCCATTGGCACTTTCGAAATTATTCTACGGTGAAAATATTAAATGAATCCAAACGTTTATCAAATTGAACTTACTTGTATCTATAAATTGTCAATGGGAGCAATAACAACATGGTTGTTTAAAAAAAATTAAAAACAGGCTAGTTAATGCTCAGGAGTCGATATGGCACTGAATGCATTCATTCAAATACCGATGCAAATAAAATTATGGGACAATGGGTACGTTCAGGAGAATTAAGGGACTGCAATTGAAATGAAGGGAGATTTGTCTTGCCTTACTATCCAGTCAAAAGTCACCTGCATTTGCAGGAAACTTTTTGACAGCTGGCCAATCAGAGACAAGAAAATTGCCTTTGCCTTGCAGTCCCTTCGTCGACTGAACTCACCCAATCTAAACATGGTCTAAATAAAACACTATTTGCATCTTAAAATGAGCTGTCAAATCAGTACTAGCATTGAGTTTTGCTTGCTTGTAATAAGTGTACAAGTGAAAACACACTAGTTCTTTTAAAAGAAAACTTGTATATGTAGTAAGAAATGTTGTGGCGATTTTTTTTTTACACACCAGTGTATTTATGGCTCAGCTCGTGGCTAATTTCAATCAATAAAATTCTCATACAAGCTAAAACTGGAACTGGAACAGCAAATATGCCAAAATAAATATCCAGTTTTAGTGCCGCGGGATCGTAAAACGTTAGAATTAAAAATTTTCAATAGAAATGACATGTATGATAAAATGTGGAAAAACTGTGGAAACAAAAGAACAATCAGCGGTTATTGTTGCACAAGGAAGGCGGTTGTATATTTAGTGTGTGTTTTGCTTCGAATAAAAGTCAAGACATAAAATTACGCAAATATGTCATTAGGGTCGACTAGCAAAA
This sequence comes from Syrphus vitripennis, assembly GCA_958431115.1. Classification (NCBI taxonomy): domain Eukaryota; kingdom Metazoa; phylum Arthropoda; class Insecta; order Diptera; family Syrphidae; genus Syrphus; species Syrphus vitripennis. The sequence goes on along the minus strand of OY288109.1, from coordinate 30,443,968 downwards.
TAAACTTATTATTACTCTACCTGTATTTGTACAGTTGAGGTATACCTATACATATAATAGAAGTAGATATAGAATGAGATATCTTATCAATAACTATGTAGACATTCTTTTGGAGGCAAGTCAGCCCTCAAATTAAGCTCAGTACGTTTTATTTTCAATCTCTATCACCCACTTGTTGTTCTTTCTCTGCTCTGAGAGATCGTTTCGATGAGCAAGGTGAGTGAGTCACATGGAAACATGCACCTTTAAGTCATTTACAACAACAGCAGCAGCAAAAACTATTTCAAGAGGAGGAGGAATACTAGTTTGTTTACTGTTTCGCCATTTTGATTACGGTAAAAACTTCGCCGTACGTCGGTACGAGTATATAGAGAAAAAGCAACAGGCGAAAAAGAAAACATGCCATACAGCTATTATATTTTATCTATTTGTTGCTGCAACTGATGCAATGTACATTGTACAGGTGGCAGAGTCTTGGAAGTCGAGGGATCGGCTGTGTCCATGATGCATGGAATACATTCTACATAATCCTACAACTATACATTACAGGTACTTGCGTATGTGTGCACGGCTGCACCCGCTGTTGCTGAATAATTACTCTAACGACTATGATACGTTGGTGTTTGTTTTTAATTTTTTTTTCGCGTTAAATGGGGACCGAAGGTGGTTTCAAGCTAAATGATGCTTCTTGCATTGAAATTTTGCTATGGAAGATGATAAAAACCAACAACCAGAAACAACGAAAATGAGACCATCATCATGATGCATTTCGTACATCGCCTCCAGTCAAATGGGGAATGATGCGTTTCTTATATGCAGAACTTTTATGCTTTGATGCATCCGACGAGATCAACAAAAAAAAATTCAATTCAACAGAATAAATTACTTACAAACATTTTTTGTCTTGACCAACTTAGAAAAGTTTTTTTTTTTAAACTCCACTAGGCTAGAAACATAGAAACACCATGATCTATAACTAAAGATAATCCACAGATTCCAACGATTAGTTCGTAAAAAAAACTAAAATTTAAACCATAATCTAAGGTTAACTTAGACCATAAATAAAGCATTCTCTTGACACAATGCAAAGGCAATTGCTTTCTGTTCTGATTGAGTTATAGTTTACCTGAGAATAAAATTTGAAATTTCAGTTTTGTGTTTATTAATAGGGTGGTAGCTATTTTATTAATATAGTGGATAAGGTCAGCAAGAAGATACAGACTGGATTGAGTTGTTCTTATGAATCTATTTTTTTTTTAATTTGATCGATTCGCCCACACAAGGCGCATTTGCAAGTCACACTGATAGTTTTTTTTATAATTATTAGGTAGCTTCTCCAATAACTAGAAATTTTTATTGCTCTTATTATTTATTTTTGAAGTAACCAGTAATATAATGTTTTATTGACGAAACAAATCGATACTGCCTATCACTGGTTTTAGTATGAAGCTTGATTGTGTTCTAACGTTATAACTTTCAAAAAACAATTCCAGGTCCATATAATCTATGTAACATAGACAGAATTTAACAAAAAAAATTGGGTCTGTTAACAGAGGTGGCTGGAACGAGACGCCAATTTTTTGTGGGCTTCAATCCGTTAAAAGCTATTTTCAATCGCTTTTAATTAAGTTGTACACCTTTACCATTTAGAATTTGCAGAGATATTTACTCTTAAATGTATATTTTCATTAGAATTATATTAATTATTTATATTATTTCGAAGTCCGCACCAGGCGCGGAAGTTCTACTAATCCGTCCGAAACATGACGCAGTACACACCACGCTGCACTTACTGCAAGGACGGAGAGGGAAATCTGATCACCGATCCCCAAAGCATACTGGAACGATGGGAAGTGTACTTTAATGAATTGCTAAATGGTCAGCTCACTGCAGAAGTAGAGGCTCCACTACTTCAAGAAGAATACCCTATGTTACCGCCACCAAGCATAGAAGACGTTGAGAAGCTATAGCCCGGCTTAAGAAAAACAAAGCCCCGGGAGCCAATGGCATACCAGCCGAACTATTCCACCACGGCGGGCCAGCCTTACGCCAAGCAATTCATGATATTCTAGCGCACGTATGGGATCAGGAAGAAATGCCAGAAGACTGGCGAAAAGGTATAATTTGCCCCATACATAAGAAAGGAGATGTCACAACGTGCAGCAATTATAGAGGTATCACGTTGTTGAGTACCGCCTATAAGATACTCTCCTCTATCCTACAAGAACGGATAGCCCCATACGCTAAAACCATAATCGGCCAATATCAGTGTGGTTTCATTCCAGGCAAATCAACAACTGATCAGATCTTTACCCTTAGGCAGGCGATCGATGGAAAAATGTCTAGAATTTAACATCCCAACATACCATCTGTTTATAGACTTTAAGGCCGCCTATGATAGCATAGCCAGGGTAGAACTTTGCAAAGCCATGAGAGAATTCGGCATCCCAAATAAATTGACACGACTTTGTAGGTTGACCATGACCAACGTAACAAGCCAAGTAAAAATAGCCGGATTGCTATCCAGATCAATTAACATCTTTAATGGACTCCGACAAGGGGATGGTTTGGCCTGCCTCCTCTTCAACCTGGCGTGGGAGAAAGCAATCCGTGGCTCTGGCACGGCAACAAGAGGGAGCATCGTCAACAGGTTCAGCCAGATACTGGCTTACGCAGACGACATTGACATCATCGGAAGGACCGAACAAGCTGTACACGATTCCTTCATCCAGATCGAGCAGGCGGCACAGAATCTGGGGCTGCACATTAGTGAAGGTAAAACAAAGTACATGGTGGCGTCGAATGCGAGAAGAACATTTGGTCAAACAATCAAGGTAGCGGAGCACGAATTTGAAGTGGTGCAATCCTTTAAATACCTTGGGTCAATAGTAGCAGCCGATAATAATATAGAAGAAGAAATACGCGGGCGGCTGCTCAATTCCAACAAAGCCTACTATAGCACAGGTCAACACTATTTTTGTTTCTGGGTTCTTGATATGATTTTCTTGTTGCTCCTACATCACTTACTAATTATAAAAAAATTTTACCTGAAAAAGTTTGTTTTTATAGCTAGAATTTTGATATTATGGATTAAAGGGAGATAACTGATAAAAATTGATATTAATTAACTAAATAAATCATAACTTTGATTTTACTCGTTCGATCCTCAAGGTTAAGGGCTTAAAATTACCCTGAGACTTGAGGCTACATTCTGTGTAGAACCCATGGGGGTGGGGCCACGCCTTCAATATAAAAAAGTTGATTGAAAGAAAATTTCAATTTTATTTTTGTTCTTTTAAATGCAAAAGATGATGAAAAATTTCATAACATCAAAAAACAATGTACTACAAAATTATTGCCCCAACTCTCTTCTACAAAAATGTCATTGGTTATATACCGGTAAACTCAAAAGGTAAGACGGCGGAAGCACCCGAATTGATTTTTTGCGAAAAAAAAATTAATTTTGATCAAATTTTGAGTTTGAAACTAGTTTTTTCAAAAGCTATGCATAGATTTTGCTTGATTTAAAAACTGGGTAGTAGAATAGAGTATTATCTTTAAAAAAAAGTATAATACTTAATTGTAGGTATTACCGTTATTTTTTAATATTTTTTTTTCCATTTTTAGTAGTTTTTTTAATGAATTTGCCCCTCCCGCCCAAACGGGGGGAAATAGACCCCCCTTGTCATAGTAAAAAAATACTTGTAGAAGTGTTCTACAAAAACCGTTATCATTTCTTAGCGCTACAGTTATCTTACTCTTGCGAAGAACACTTAAACCTTAGAGTTGGTTGAAAACCCATAATATTTATTTATCATTGTAATAGGTGCAGAAACAAACTTAAAAAAAAAAAAAAGATGCAGTTATATAGAATTCAATACCAGGATTGAGAAAATCACCACTTCAACACAGAAACAAAAAAAAATAATTTTTTTGTCGACCTGTGTAGTCTGTCAAAGCTCTTCCAATCCAGAAATCTCACCATAACTTCAAAACTGCTGCTGTACAGGACCATGGTCCTGCCAGTACTCACGTATGGATCCGAGACTTGGGTGCTTAGCAAAAGACACTCCGACCTCTTAGCCGCGTTCGAGAGAAAAGTCTTAAGGAGAATTGTTGACCCCATATGTGAGGAAGGACGATTCCGGAGACGGTAAAATCATGAATTGTACGCAATCTACCTTGAAGCAGATATAGTGACAAAAATTAAGCTCGGTAGACTCCGGTGGGCAGGGCACCTAGCTCGCTTGAGTGAAGAGGAACCTGCTCGGAAAGTCTTTTGTGGAACATTCTATGGTAGACGGCAGCGTGGTAGACCATGCTTGCGCTGGAGAGATGGCGTAGACCAGGACGCCCGAAGCCTTGGGGTGCGCAACTGGATGGCGTTGGCTCAAGACCGGGATAGGTGGAGAGAATTGTTGATGGAGGCCAGGACCGGAACCCGGTTGTCGAACCGATGATAATGATGATATTATATCTTATTTACATATTTAGGTACACTTAACGCAAACAGACACATATGTATGTACGTTTACATACAGAATTAATGACTCATAGAGCCTTAACCTTCAGATGAGGCCATGAGTTTAAAAGTGGTGTTATCCAATTTTTTAAACATTTTTTTGTTTGATTTAATTTTAGATTTAAGAGTTTATGCTCGGTTGCGCCAATATTTGACAGGTTTTAAAATGTTTAATTGGCGTATTTTTGTTCACACTTGACTTAAATGCCCGTTCAAATTTTTTAAAGCGGCTCAGTCACATTTTTTTTTTTTTTGGTTGTCAAACATAGATTTTGATGCTTTATATAGTAACAGGAGGAGACGGCACCTTTGCATTCACAGCATCGAATATCACAGCTAAAAAATAAAAAAAACCTTTTTAAACATAGCGATACTGAGAAGAAAATTTGGAATGACAACTGGAAATACTTGACAATCTTAATTAAGCCTTTAGTCCACGTTTTAAGCTATTTATGCATATTCAACTGAATTAACAAAGGCATTATAACTTTAATATAATAACAATTTTTTAAACCTGGGAATGAAAAATTCATCGTTTCAGCTTAAACTCACACACTTTTCACACTGCCAACGACTCACACAAAAAATTTCGACAAAAAAGATGAATTTCTCTTCTTCGTTCTTCTGAAGAAAAACACATTAAATGCATATTAAATTGTTTCGCACTTAAATTTTAAATCAAATTAAATTAACATAAGACGTTGGTATTTTTTGCCTTCATTTTGATATAAATTGAAATTATGTTGTTTATATTAATTTGAATTTTTTTTTTATTTGAGGAAATAAGTTTTAAATACTAAGTAACAATGACCCATTCATTCATAAATTCAATCTATATGCAAATGTTTTGAATTATAAATAAAGTGAATTATAAGCATTTCACAAAAATTTTTTTTTTTATTTTTACCTACTTAAGGACGTATATTATATATTGTGGTAAAATGTTTAATGTGGAGCTTAATGTTTTTTGTCCTCCTTTTTTTGTATGTCTTTATTTTTCAATTGGTACATTGCATTATTTAGCTTTTTTTGAGAAACAAAACAAAAAAGAAAGCAAATTAATAAACCTTTAAGTGTCTAATGTTGAAGAATCTAATTTTGAAACATTTTAAATCTGCATTATAATGATTAAATCCTAAACTTTATTCAAAAACACTATTAACATAATGCGCTTTATTTAAAATTGAACCAATAATATGCAAATGCAAAACATTTCTATGCTAAACTCTCTTATGAACGTGGTAAGGATAAAATGACTTGGCTTGACAAGAACAATACTCAATTATCGAAGCTGATCATCTATGATATATTCCTCTATGAAATTGATAACAAATCAAAAATAAAATCACATAAGATGGCATTTAACGTTATTCATAAGCCTCTGTTTGAGGTCAGCAACCCGCCAGCCACCAGCACCAGAATTTGTAACAAAAAAAAAAGTTCGACAAAATACCAAGGGAGATTTGAAAAACAAATAAACGGTCACGGTCATCTAATATTGGATGGCAAATTAAAAGGTGATAATTTTGATCCACCGCAGGTATTCGAATGTATGGGTGCTTCAGTACTTAAACTGCGAATCGAACAACAAACAAAAAGAGAATCGAGGAGGAGAATCTCGTTGATCTTCTATAATACTCCTCTCCACCCAGTCATGGAATGAAACCAAAACCAGCCAGCACCAGTGCGACTTTTTACCAGTTAGTATATGGGTGCTTTGCCAAACCAGGTAGGTACAAAAACCAATGAAAAAAAATAGCCCCACCGCGCGCACATAACACGCTGGCTGTTTGTTTTTCGTAGTTTTGTTCTCAATGAATCTTGCCAAGTAACTTTCGGAAATTTCTCCTTCGGACTCTGAAAATTTACAATTGCCTTCCATCGTGTGTCGTTTGTACCTACAACTGAATACCAACATCACCAGACTATACGAAACTAGCCACTAGCAGAGCCAGTTAGCCTGCCAAGTGCGTGATTGATGTGAGGCTCCATCTATTTGCAACCTGCCGCCACTTTTGCTGTTGGGATGGGACTAGTATTGCGCTACAGCAGCAACTAAAGTGAAAACTATTAAGCGACCGACCTTTCCACGCAGATGTGTTTTGTGTTGCTGTGTCGGCTGTCATCGCCCACATTTTTTTTTTCCTCTCTCTCCATATTATTTTTCGTTTTTGTGAATTGCCGTCTTATACATAAGTCGGCCCGACCGTCCCTCCGTCAAAACAACAAACAATTTATTGTTGGTTGTGCATTTTTAACATTCTTCCTTTTGCCAAAAAAAAATATAAAAAATATGAAAAAAAAAAAATACGCGAAATGAAATGTCAATTAGACTGGTTGGTGGAATGAATTTATACAGAGAAAGCGATAATATTATGCGTAATTGTATCTTGTAGATATTTTGTTTATACATATATTGTTCTTGTTTTCGTGACTTGTTTTTATAGTTGTTCACATATGGAAAGGACAAATAAAGTGTGATAGTCTAGTCATGAATGATTTATCATATACGAGTACGTTATGATTTAAATTATAAAATAGTGAATCAAAAATGTCAAGAGTAAAAATTTTAAAAATGAATTAATTCAATTTGGAATAAGATCTTCGAGTTCAATTGTATGAGGAATATATTGTCAAAAGAAGGAAAACAACTTATTTGTAATCAAGATTGATTCTTAGTTTTTATTTTTTTTTAAGTAAAGTACATACTTATGTTTGTACCTACATGTTTGACTTTATTTGCACGTTTCTGACTTTAAATAGATAAATTGCAGGGTGTATTATAACACTGGCCAGCAAAAATATTTTTTTTTTTTTTTTTTGCAAAAACCAAAACATATTTTAATCCAACTCAGAAAAATTGCAGCGCATCAACTTTTGAAATATTCTCGTTAAAGCAAAAACCCTTGAAACGTTTTTTTCGTTATAATTGAGAAGAGGTAACAGCACAAGGAAATTTTTTAAGCCTCTCTTAATTAGAATCCATGCTCAGGACTACTCTACTTACTAGATGGAATTTTTGAGATACACCCTTTTGAAAGTGAATATTAATTGTCGGCTAGTTTTGAAAACAAAAATTTCAAAACTGGCAATTTTCTTCTTAGGAAAAAAATACTCATGTCGATTACAGAATCCGCAAAACTCGATCCGCAGTTAGAGTTCTGTTTCCTACCTATTCATTTATCGTGAAAAGAAAAGAGAACACTACACTGTGAAACATGCGGATCGTGTTTTGCGGATTCTGTAATCGACATGAATAATTTTTAAATAAAGATTTCTCTGAAACTAAAAAATTTAAGTACTGTACTTTAAGGAATAAGCATTTATTCAGAATCGTAGATAACAACTATTTATTTCTTATTTTCGAACTGCGCCAAGCGCATTAATGTAATATTGATGTTTTGGAAACTACCCCTACCGCCTAAGAAAAGGGAGAAATAAACGCACCCCTCAAAAGGAAACTATCCTAAAACAATTAGATTCTTTTTAAAAACTTCTTTATTCCTCTAAACGGGCTACAGGTGATCTAGTTTTGAGTATTTTTTGTCAGATGGGATGTTTCAAGCGCAAGCGTGTTTTGTTCCCTCAAAACTAAGGATTAAAAAAAAAATCTAAAAAAATTAGTTGCATTACCGTTATTTTTGATTTTAGATATTTTTTTAAATACACCCTGGGATGTATTAAATAAAATTTAAATAAAATCCAGCCATTCCGTTTAGGGTGTCACCTACCAAACAGACCGAATTGTGAGACCAACTTTGTTCACCTTCCCCATCATAGTAATGGCACTGTCAAGTTTGATTAAAATCTTCACTCCAATTAAAACAGAGCTAGAACCCGAACGGCTTTATCGATTTGTTTCAAATTTTGTGTATGTATAAATTTAAAATAAATGATTCTATTAATTTTGAAAAAAGTTTTACGTTTAAATAAAAATTTAAATGCCTTTCCAAAAAAAAAAATACAAAATTAAAATAACATCACGCATTTTTTTTAATTTTCGGAATAAGTGTTTAGAACGTTATACCATCAAACATTGAAAGATTAATTTTAAAATTTTCTTGGAACTTCATTAATATGATAATTTTTTTACTACTTTCTTATTAAAAATTAATTTTCCAGAAAAATATATTAATTCCTAAAAATGTCTCTAAATATTCATGATTAACTTGCACGAAATTGTTTTTTTTTTCTTCATTTTGTTACAAAGTTTTTTATTTCAGTAGGTAGGTATAATACATCTGCTTTTCATTAAATACCACTCTCGTTTATCTTCTGGTTTAACAACAAGCTTTTTATAATGTGAGAAGAACAAATCATTTGTGGTTTTACTAATATCCCCTTCCTAAGTAGGTAGTACATATAGTACTGCACCTATTCACTTGACTCTTGGGTCCGTTCGGTTCGCTTGAACAAACATAAAACGGATGAAGAAAAAGAAGACAGAGTGTTTTGAAGTAGGTTTACTTAATGTTTGTGTACATTATGTACGTACCATATTCTTACTTTATAGTTATATCACCCAGATTCATTTCCATACACATTAAGAAGTTCTTTCCACATAACCTGACCGCAGTTTATTTCGTATAGGTATACCTACATACATATATCATATCTTATATAAAAATATTTTTTGAATGGAATCAAGTGCCCTTTGGTTTAATTTAAGAAAAAGAGGAAGTCATGATTGCTTAACATCCGAATGGTATTTATACATTTATTTGTTTTATAAAAAAAAATGTTTTTTTTTTCTAGATAACTAGAACCAACAAATTTGCACAATTTGTTTCTTTTCTTAATTTCCTTAAACCAAACAAGAGAGATGTTAATTATTTTTTATTGATTTATCTTTAATTTACTGCATATGCATTGCATTATCTTTGGAAACATCTAACACATGTATGCTATTAATTCTCACTTCTTCTTATGCACATGCATAAAAACCAAAACACAAAAAAGCTGGACACTGCTATTTTCATAACGGGTTTCACGCCATTCCTTTCCAGAGTGTGGGGGCCAAATTTAAAGCGCACACGGTCTATTTGCTGTCTGGCTGGTTGGCAGGCAAGACGATACATTTTATAAAAAAAAAGACTGTGCATACCCACAACAGCCACCACCAACTATGTATGTAGGTATTCTGTGTCTACTCTACTGTTATGTATAAAGTATAATTCTAGCTTCTCCATCGGCATTGAATGGAATTTCTGGTGTTTCGCAAAACTATACAGCCTACCTACATTGCTTGTCACTTGATACACTCATGTACATACACACGCGGTACCATGACTTCTGCTGCAACCTATGAATCTTAGTTGAATTTTTATTGCTACTAAATGCATAGCATGTCCCCGACGAACAGACTCAATGGAAATTGTTGGAATTAAGGTTAAAAGGCAAATAACCACTAGTATAAGTCAAGAAACAGGAGGTTTTCGTACATACATATTTACGTCCACATAGTTAACTATGTACTTATTTGCCTTTTATTAAATTTCTGAACTGTTTCAAGGATATCAAGCTTTGTATTTTTATGAATTTTTAACTAACTATAAATAATCATATTCACGTAGGTTTTAGAGACTATGAAGATGTTTAAGTTGAAAGTCTTGCGGACTCACGTATTTTTTAGTAAATTGCATTATATTACGATTGAAATAGAAAACAAAAAAAAAATATGGTTATTGTTATTCAACTTTTTTAGTCAGTTCAATTTCAAATAAGACGAATTTGTATCTCGATCTACATACATACATACATACATAATATTGAATACTTGGGACCATTTTGAAGCTAATTTATGTTTTTTTTGTTAATTCATTATGTGCCATTAGATTTGCAGGCTAATATGCACTAATAATATTGCACTAGCCCTATAGAAATAAGAAATGTTGCCTAAGAGGTTCTTCGTCAATTTAGTGGAAAATTTTCTGTTGGCCAATGGCAAAGCAGCGTTTTGCTGGAGGTAGATTCTGGAATATATTATAGTTTACTACATATTATTATTTTTGTTCATCAAAATCTATATCGTTTATAAGTACAAGTAATTAGTTTCCTCTGTTTAATATCGATCACCACTTCCTTTGCTTTTCATCGACTTCAAAATATAGTTCGACAGTGCAGTGGCTTACGCAAGGGGCATCCCAGATAAATTAATTCCTATTATCAAGGCCATGTATGATAGATCCAAATGCACGTTAACGAAATACATACTGTCCAAAATATGAAGAAATAAGTCTATTATAAGCTACGACTGTTCTGCTTTTTATGAAATGACATTCGCTGTGACAAGAAAGCTGCAAACGTTCGTAAATAGATTGCCTGGGAAACATCTTGAGGATTTTTTGGCCTAATCGTATCTCCAATGATAAACTTTAGCAAAAATTATTTATCAACATCGAAGCTTGACATTCCAAAGTTATAGCGTTTTATAGTTATATTTAATAAGAACAAATAGAACTGTTAAAATACAAGGCGGCGATTATACCGAAATGGAAAACAAATCAGAAAAAAAAATTTCGAATTGGTTATTTTTGATGGACTCATTAGATTCCGAAAATAAAAGATTTTTTTATTATTATTTATTAATATCCTTAACATAGTTGAACACAGTGCGAACGTTAGGAAAAATGGAAGGATTAACGAGGAGATACCGATACTCTGATGTTGTGCGGCTAAAGGAGGTATCTCGGTACTTGACAGTACGTCAGGCTCAAGGCAGAGTATTACGGTTGAATTGTTTAAGGGGAAAAATGCAACTGGCTATTTCACTTGACGTTATATATTATAGTATATACTAAGATACAATACTGGGAGTGTTTATTAACGACATGAGCAAAGTAATCAGATCGTCAAAACTTATCTTGTTTGTTGATGATGGTTTGCTTTACATTTCTGGAAAGAGTGTTGCGAGTTGTATGGATCTGGAAGACCTGAAGAGAGTAAATATGTACATGGCTGAAAATGAACAGGCTGGTTCTTAATATTGCAAAAACTAAACGTATAATATTCAAATGTAACCCTGTAAGTTCGTCCTTAAATGTTAATCTATTCATAAACAATGAACAAATTGAGCAAGTTAAACAACTGAAATATCTTCGTGTTGTACCTATTAGACGAACAACTTAAATTTAATGAAAATATTAATAATATATATTATATGTAACAAAATATCAAAAAAAAAACTTGGAGTTTTAAAAAAAAATAAGAAAAACCATATCTATGAGTACTGCTGTTAAATTATGTAATGTATTGATTAAACCTTGTATTGATTTCTGTGCAACTTTATTTAGGTATATGTGTCCACAAAGTCACAAAGAAAGATTAAAATCACAACAAAATAAGACAAGGTAGGTATGCGATCAATTTTAAAATGTAGTAGGTACACACCAATACGATTAAAAATAATATGTTTCCCGGTTATTTATGTCAAAATGTACGTTCTAATGAAAGGTTTGAACACAATCTTAGAAATTATGATTTCAGAATTGAAAGATCTAGAGCTACGAGAGGGCAAAGAACCATATATTATATGGGTTTTCACGGTTTTAACAACCTACCAACCGAAATTAAAAACGCAATAAACTTTGTAGATTTCAAGAGAAAACTTACCAATCATGTAAAAATTCATTATAATGTAGGTATGAAAACAAAAGTATAATACATTATCTTAGAACACTCTTTGAGTATTGTAGAATACAAAAAAAAAATTATTAGGTACCTACTTATATTTAAAATTTAAGTTTTAAAATTGTAAAAGTGTTAACTAAATGTCTTATATAGAGCTAAATAAAGATCAATCAAAAAGCATTAAGAAAGCTCAATTTTTAACCAAAATTTTGTATCTAACTCTCACCTAAGCCTCGAAAATAAATTACTTATTTACAAAGTTGTTTTTCTCCCTGCTATGCTTTATGCTTCACCTTGTTGGTATACTTGTGCTGATTGTCATTACAATAAAATCCAAATTTGTCAAAACAAAATCCTTAAAACTATTTTAAACCTTCCATTTCTCAACAATTGGACTGCATGAAATTGCAAATATTCCTACAGTAAAAGATAGATGTTCCATAATGCATAAGAATCTTATTAGCAAATGCTTACTTAATGAAAATCCAATATTAAAAAATATTGCAAAATAATTTGTATAAATTTTTGTTTTATGTTAGTTTTAAGATTTTATGATAAGTCCAATGAGTTTTTTTATAAAAGCTTTCTCATAACAAATCACATTTCTGTTAATTATTTCTCCATATTGTTAAATTTATAGTTGCTAAGAATTTATATTATTCTCATCTCTATGCTTTAAGTATCTTAGAAGTAATGTATCAGGTATATACCTACATACATATACTGAATAAATAAACAAAAATCAAATCAAATCAGATCAATCAATCAAAATCAAAAAACTAAGATGAACTTATCGAGGACAAGCAGCTTGAACAATATTTTGTGGAAATAAAATGTTCAACCCACCAACTACTCTTCCACTATAAAGGAATTTTCATGTAGGTATGGGGTTTCTTGGTTTGGAAAGTGGTCAACACCGTACCTTGTCTTTACAATTTTGCTAGAATATTTTAGGTTTGCAAAGGAAAATCTTTTTGAAAAATGCAAATTCAACAAGTTTTTGCATTATGTTGTAGGAAAAGTACGGTGTAAAATAGGAACTTTATTGATAAGTCATAAAAAATCTTATTCCATTTAACAAAAAAAAACTTCCAACACATTTTGTTTGAACCTTTCATTCTTAAATTCTTATTTGGATAAAGTAATTTAGAAAAACCTCATAAATACGAAAGCATTTTGAATCTCAGTCAAGGATTTCCTCAAGAAGTAGGAGTTCAAAATTAAAAATCATGTAGGTAATTGTAAAAAAAAATAAACAAAAGTTTGCTTTCCACCAACTATGTATGTATATATGTAGGTGCCTTCTACGTATGCAAAATTACATGTACCTATTATGCGTTTCCAAAAGATGAAGAAACCTTTTCAATTGATTTGAATTTTGCAGGTAAATATATTATAATATGTACCTACCTAGATATTTGAGCTGTGAAAACATTATGCACACCCCAAAGAGATAACATTCATAGAAAACGTTAAAACCATAATATGTAGGAATCCTTTGTTCTAAGATTCCAACATCTATTGCCAGCTAGGTACCAATGCCGTAAATGCCTTAGTTATGAATCCCATTCCCATTCAATGTATGTAAGTAGCTCATATAAACGCACCCAACTGAACAACTAAAACTTTGGCCAGCAAATCGGGCTGGGAGCTCCAAATTTAGTTACCTACCACGCAGTTGTTTATTAAAGCTCAGTCTTTCAGGCATAAATAAATTTAAATATGTATTTGAATTTATAAAAACTCAAGCTCAAAAATACCTCTAACTTATTGTGCAGTTTCCAGTTTGAAGTCCTTAGACCGCATAATGGATCATGATTATGTGGCACTAGCCAGCACTCAAAAAAAAAAACTTGTTCACATTTAGCCGTGTTTGTAATGCAATCAAAAACAATTCGAATGTAAATATACTTTTTTCTATTCAACGCTATCACGTAATCAGTTATAAAAAATCTTAAATATTTATTTATATTTTTATTAGGTACTTTTTCCAATTAATAAAAAACTACGTCGGTCGGGGAAAACCTTCTTTTACCACTTTAACAAACAGGGAGCCACGACAAGTGAAGAAACAGAAAATGGCGGTTAGTCAACAAGGAGAAACAGAGACGAGTATCTCAACTTAGATGACATCTCCAAATGAGTAACACAGATGGCAATATAAACACACCAAACTATTTTTTTTTTCTTGTACAAAAAAAAAGTAAAAAAAATCTTTCCTTAATGCGAATTCACTTTTAATTATTTTATTCATTAATGTATTTACAAATTTAGATGAAAAATGTATTTTTACTCACCAACAAGGATAATTATAAATCTTCTTTGGATTGCACAATTAATTCAGTAGCAATAAACATCTCGCCCGTTATGGAATTTTCAATGCGTGTGAAAATTTTCACTTTTGACACATCAAAATGCACTTAAATAAATTTACGAACTTAAAATTACGAAAGAGCAAATGAGATAGAAAAGTAGAAAACTCTCTTTATTCGACGTCACTATTTTTGAGGAAACGAACGAAAAGTGTACGGCGATTTTACCAGATTTTACACCAATTAAAGCAGCTGTCTCGCTTTGATAGTTATATAGCTTATCCTTTCTATCCAATTAGGAAATTGTAAAAATTATTTTACGTAGTTTTTCTTTCTTTCTGCACTAATTTTCACTTTTTTTCGTTTCTTGTGAACTCAAAATTTTTTATTTATTCGTATCTAAGTTCTATACGACACAATTTATTGTTTAAAGCGATTAGATGGGTATAAATAAGACTTTTCTTTTTGGAGAAATCAAAAAAAAATTAAACAAACCGAACGCACGCCTTCGAAATTTTATTTTTCGACGAACTACCACAAATGAAAATCCAAAAGAGACTGATGGAGTGATGGAATGGAATTTTAGGGAAAATGAACGAGTAGAAAAACTAGCGAGTGAGGAATTAAAACAACGAGTTACCAAACGTGGTGAACAAATGCCAGTGGTGAAAACTACTTCGATTTTCGGAATAAAAAATGATTAAGTCCCATATGACACCACAGCAGCTGCATTTTAGTGATTGTAATGCCCGGTTGCACAATATGCTTTAAATGGCAGTATGACAGAGTAGCTTAAGTCGACATAAATGTTTTTTTTTTCAATTTTTGTTTTTTTTTTTAGCTAGTAATACTCTACAATTCTGTCTCACTCCCATTTTTAAACCATTATCCCGGTATTTTATCGATTATTGATTTGCATTGTATCGTGTTCTGGCGATGAATTAAACTGAAATTGTTATACGAGACTAATGTGGTTTAGCCTTATGTTCCAATTTGAAAGCCTTAAAAACAAAAAATTACGATTTTAACTAATTACTAATGTTTAACATTAGTTTCAAGATTTTACGATTTTCCATAAAATTGGTATTTGCAACTTATTATTGGATAGGTACCTACACTGGCGCTATCTGTAAGTGAGAACCCCGTTTTGTACTTAAAACGTATTTCATTTTGTTTTTAAATAAAATCAAGAAAACTGGATGCAAACAATTTTTTTAATAAAAATATTTATTAAAAAAAATCCATTGTTTTTTAGAAATCTGCAATGCAGATTTTTATTGGTAAATGGAGATTTCTTCAAATAATAATAATAATAATAAAATGGCAACACTGCTTGTTCGTCTATGTAATTCCTTCTTAAATTTGATAGTCCGTGCTCCCTCATCACCCTGTTCTTATTTCTGACAGATGAAACACTCTAGTCTCCACACATAATTGTATTGTATGTGGATTACTCTCAACATAATTTTATTTATCAACACCATCCACTGGCAGCATGTTGACAAATTTTTGTATCTAGGAAACCAGAAAATTAGTTAGGGGTGTGATCGCTAGGGGGCCGACGGGTTGAACGTGTTCATAATAGTACTATACATGTCTATATACAAAGTACGTGCCAGAATTTCGTGTTGCTCTTAAATATAACGGATAATGATCTGTGTTTATAAATAAAATTGATAGTACTGCTCAGTTCTGTAAGTGTGGCCTTACCTTAACTATGGTTCTCCACAAAATCAACAAACAGTCCTCAAAACTGTCAAACTTACAAAATATTCACCACACCAAATCGCACATGGCACAAACTGTCAACGACAAAAATTAAAAACCTCATTTAACAAACGCGAAGTGCATTTTCATAAAAGAAATAATTATTCTCTAAAATAATGTTAAAAATGAAGGTTAAAAGTACAAATAAAGTAAAATCCCTTAAAGAAAAAAAAGTTAAGAAAACCAAGTTAAAGGAAACTTTGGAAAAAGTTGACAAAACTAAGAAAAAAGCCAATAAAATTCCCAAAAATGTTGAACCGGTCGAAGAGGCTATTGAAAAAAAAGTTGTCAAGAAAAACAAAGAAAAGAAATCTAAAAAATCAAAATCCAAGAGCAAGTCTCATATGGAACAATTGGAGGGATTGAAAAGTCTCGACCCAGAATTTTATAATTTTCTTAAAGAAAATGATAAAGAACTCTTGGAGTTTAATTTGATGGATAGTGATGACGACGATGAAGATTCTAAGGAAAAAGAATCCAAAGACCACGGCTCTGAAGAAGAATCTGGCGAAGAAGATGCAAAATTCCACAAGCCAAGTGGAGATTTAGAGGTTGCCAGTGATGAGAGTGATTATGAAGAAGAAATTGAAACGGCTGAAGATGGTACTCAAAAGATAACCCTCAATTTATTGCGACAATGGCAATTACAGCTTCAGAAACCCCATGTTCCCATTGACGTTGTTCGCAAGGTTGTCCAAGCCTTTAGTTCTGCACTTGCAAGCGTATCCGGCGACGATTCCAAAGTATCTGCTTTCCGTGTCGAAGGTGCAGCCGCATTTAATGGTGTCGTTCAGCTCTGTGTTCTCAACATGCATCCAGCGTTGATAAACATTCTTGGAATTTCTGAAAAGACAAAAACCCCAATTCACAAGTTGAAGAAATGGCCCAAGGTCCGAAGTTGCCTCCGATACTACCTCATGGATCTAATACGACTCATCGAACATGTTTCCAGCCCCAATATCTTAACAGTTTTGTTGAAGCATCTTCATCAGATCGCTGGCATGGTTGGATCGTTCTCCAACATCGGCAAAACTATCCTCAAGCGATTGATAGTCCTCTGGTCCACAGCTGATGAGACGGTTCGAGTCCTTTCTTTTCTTTGCATCTTGAAGATCACGAGGAATCAACAAATGTCTATGTTGAATCATGTCTTAAAGGCCATGTACCTATCGTACGTTCGGAATTCAAAATTCGTCTCTCCAAATACGCTTCCGTCGATCAACTTCATGCGGCGTTCTCTGGTTGAGATGTTCGCACTTGACCTGAATACAGCCTACCAGCATGCTTTCCTGTATATCCGTCAGCTGGCAATTCATCTGCGAAACGCAGTCATCCTCAAGAAAAAGGACAGTTTTCAGTCGGTGTATAACTGGCAATATGTCAATTCTATTCGCTTGTGGGTTGATTTGCTTGGAGCAACGCACAATAAACCACAGTTGCAGCCTTTGATTTATCCTCTGGTTAGCATAGTAACTGGAGCCATCAAGCTAATCCCAACAGCCCAGTATTTCCCACTGCGTTTCCACTGTATACACTCCTTGATCAGCTTGGCAAAGCAAACAGACACATTCATTCCTGTGTTGCCGTTCATTCTTGAAGTCCTCAACAGTACCACCTTCAACAAGAAGCACAGTGCGGTGTCAATGAAGCCCATGCAGTTCACCTGCATCTTGCGATTGAATAAATCACAAATGGCCGAGAATGGATTCCGCGATGAGGTGGTGGAGAACGTTTGTGGTCTCTTGATGGATTATCTAGCACACGAATCTGCTACTCTGGCGTTCCCTGACCTTGTTGTGCCAGCAGTAATGGCCTTGAAGCAGTATCTGAAGGTGAGTTGAGGGTTTCCACAAAGGTCATTTTAATGTCCTTTTTTTTTTGTTTCCTCAGAAATGTAGGAATTCAAATTACTCACGAAAGCTGAAGCAAGTTCTGGACAAAATCGTTGATAATGGTAAATTCATTGAGAATGAAAGAAGAAAGATTAACTTTGGCCTAAAAGACACGAGTCTTGTCCAATCGTGGGAGACAAAGATTCGGAACAGCGGCACACCGCTTGGTATCTACTACACCAGCTGGCTCAAGACACATGAGACAAAGAAACGTCGTCAAGCTGCTAACACTGATGACATCAACGACTACGATGTGCCAATGATTAAGAAGCAAAAGATGAACAAGAAAACCGACGACGATAGCGAAGTGGAGTTGTTCCCATCGGATTCGGAAGATGGGGAATTGAACAATATACTTAAGGATGAAGAAGATGGCCCTGAAGTTGAAGTGAAACAACCTAAGAAGAAAAAGGAAAAGAAAGTGAAAAAGGCTAAAGAAATTCCTGCTGCAGTTGCAGAAGAAGAAGATGAAGACGACGGAGCAGATGCTGCTATTGATATTGTTAAAGATTTAGATATGAATGATTGGTAGACTTTCGAGAACATTTAAATATACATTTTATTTTTGAGAATTAATATTATATTCTTATTTTCTGATTATCCCTTCTTTGATGGATCTTGTCCAGGAATAGATTCATATTCGGTGTATTTAGGAAAAGACTCGAAACCAGTCTCTGATTTGGTCTTTCTCTCTTCTGATGTTCCGTGAATTTTGTCTAGTTCTGCCGCATTACGTTTCTTCAATTCAATAATTTGCAGATTGCGCACTAATTCTTCTCTTGTTGGTGGTTCTTCCCTAAAAAAAATAAAAATGCGCAATTTGTCTACAAAAAAAAAACTGTTTTTGTATGTTAGAATACCTTCGAAATCTTAACCATGCCTCCCACTCGGCAGTCATTTCTTGATCGAAAGCTTCTTTATCGGCTGGTTCAAACCATCGAGATGGTTTTCTTTTTCCAATTGAAGGATTTGCTGGAATTTCGAAGTATTTATTACCGAAATAATCTTCGCCCATGTAATTGCCACGAATTTGTCGTGGTTTAAATGAATTCCAAAAATTTTGAAAAATTATTTTAATTATATCACGAGTTGGTTTATTAGACATTTTTAAATAAATTTTCTAAAAATAATAAATAGTAATTAAAAGTTATTGTAGCTATGCCAATTTATTACACAAAATTATGCACTTTTGCGTTTTAGGTTACTTTGAAACGTCAAAATCAGCTGTTTAGAAAACTCACCATAGCGCGATTACGATTTGAAATTATAAGAAAATATTTGGTATGTTCGAGTCATGAATGTGTTCGAGTGATGGGGTATGGAGAAATTGGCCGCGTTCACATTGCGCTGAGATATGCTATCTCAGATACTCGAGTATCCGTATATTATGTTTGTGAACGACTAAAACCGGATAGGTTAATTTAGCTGTTTGATTTGAATTCAAGTCAGCTGTTTTTGACATTTCTCTTCAGATAGCTGAATATACGAGAATTTTTTAGATCGGTTGAGATTTTTATTTTGAGAACAGATGTTTTATAATCAGCTGTTTTTTATCAAGAGATTACAACACAAACCAATCTGGATTGCTTTAGATAACTTTGTGAACGTGGCCATTTACCAAACTGTCATTGGCCACGTTGTAATTTTGTAGCCAGACCAATTTCAAGTCAGCAACATTGTTATACCCATGCCTTATTGCAACAAACGCTTTTAAAAATTTAACAGGTTTTGAAGAAAAGAAAAAACGTCATTTTAAAAAAGCCTGTTAAATGTTGGCGCAACGAACTTTTACTAAATAAAAATCCACCACACTACAGAAAGGTAGACAACTCAAATTTTTTTCTGTCCTGTCATTCTGACAGCCGATAGCGAAGAATAAGCAAAAGCGAAGCATACTTGTTTATTTCTTTTCTTGCATTGGACACACGTTTTGTTTGATATTTTTTTTATAAAATTTTAATTTATTTCTTGCTTTAGTGGAAAAACGAAATAAATTTTTCACAATGGCTTTAAGACAAAAAGCCCGACTATCAAAAGGAATTCTCGAAATGAAATTCATGCAACGCACCAAAGCAAAAGTTGACAAAGAAATCGAGGAGGCCGAGGGTCGAGCTATGTACTCGAGCGAGATCACAGACAAAATGAATCAAAATTCAAATTTTATAATCGAACCAAGTTTTATGTATTGCGAAGGACTTATCGAAGGACGACTAAGTTATCGTGGGATGAATCCAGAAATTGAACGACTTCTTGAATTGGAACAAGAAGAAAAAGACAAAAAAACACAGCCCCAACAGGCAAATGATGTTTCGGATAAGGAAATGCAGGCGTTCTATGATAATAATCTGGCCAAGACAATGCAGAAAAAGTTCGATAAGAAACGGAAGAGTAACGATAAAAGCAAAGATGGCAACAAAAAGATGAAATTTCAAAAACCCAAGGAGGACGATTAACGATCAATGCATTTTTGAAAAAAAACCTATAATGTATATAATATACTATACATGTATTAACTGTTATTAAAAAAAAAATTAAAATTGAATTTGAATTTTGTTTTCATGAAAATTTTTCTAGTTTTTAGGTTCCAATTTAGCAATTCGTTTTTTCTTTGTTGAATTTTTCATTGCCAGTTTTGAGGTACTTGAAACACAAAATCAATAAATATTTTAATGCAAAACTAAAGAATTTGAGTTAACTATTCTACTCAAAAAATATTTTATTTCGGTCAATCTTTTTACAGTGTCTAGTTTAGCGTTTAAAATGACTCAAATTTTCCAATGATGAAGAATTGGATAATCGACACCTTAAGGTATGTCTCAATTCCACATCATTGTTTGCATGTAGTTGGCGCCCAACTTTCGAGTTGGACAAAAATAAAAATTGCAATCTGCACAATCTTCTAGTATAAATAAATTTATAATTTCTTTTGTATAACCATTTAAACAATTGAATTGAAATTTACAAAATATATTCTTTATAGTTTGGGAAAGATTTACTGAGTTACAGTTAACGAGCTAATCATACGAAGAACAAGATTGCGAACATAGAAATGAATATGAAAAGGTGAGAGTGATGTCGTCAGAAAAAAAATTTAATAAGACTAGAAGTTTTAGACAAAGAAGAAAGATATCATCAATACTAAATGCTTGATGCCAAACTCTATCAAACGATCTATCAAATTTGAATTTCAATAATCTTACTTTCTAAAAAACAATGTTGTTACAAGATCAAATATTTCATCTCAAAAATTATAAATGTATTTCATAAAACATTACATAATACAACTAATGACTTAAACAATAAAACAAACCTTTCCAATTACGACTTCTCCGACTTAACGGCATGTAAGGCATAGGAAAAATCATCAACAGGTATCCATTGCCATTTATTCGACCAGAATTCATAGATGCATCCTTTCAACATGATCGTGTCACAGTTCACTGCAAATAAACAAATATAATGTACCACTTGATTCTTTTTGTTTTACCTAAAATACATACAAGCATTCAATATTTTTATTAATTCTTTTGGAGAAATCAGCTTGTCCCAGTGATGAGTTCCTTTAGGCACCAAATTGAGAACATATTCTGCCAAAATTATTCCACTTAGCCACATAACTGGTGTTTGATTAAGAGTTGTTACAAATAGAGATCCTCCTGGCTACATACACATGGAAATCATTACTAACATACCCAACAATAATTTTGAAATAAGTTAATAATTTACTTTAAGGCAATCAACGCAGGATGTAAGAAACGCAGGTTTATTGTCGATGTGTTCGATAACTTCAGAAACCACTACTGCATCATACTTTTCCAGATTGTCCATAACGTGTATGTCAAGTGGTTCCATTTTGTACTCAATTCTTGTGCTTAGCTCTGGACTGCAATCGTTCAGATGCTGTTTGGCAACCCTGATAAGTTCATCGCTTAAATCAATTGCTGTGATATTAGCATGTAGTCGAGCAAGACTTTCAGTTAGAATTCCTCCGCCGCAGCCAACTTCCAAGATTTTTTTTCCCTTTAGTACTTGGGTTGTATGTTGTAGAGCTGGATCAACAGTTCCAACCGAAATAATACCATCACGAACAAAAGGAACTCTGGGTTAAAATTATTTATAAGTCAGTCATAATTATGTAAAATTTGCCAACTAATGGTGAATTTAAAAAAGAACCTTATTGCATTCATGGCATGAAGTCCCTTGAGATGGCCTACTGAGTCCCACCATTCTGCTGCTAGTTTTGAATGATGTTCAACTTCCATATTTGGCGTTGATGCCACATATGGCTCTTGTTTATTTGGGTCGCTGTCCAGTTTAGGTTTCGTTGATTGTTGCGAAAGAGAACGCAATTGGAATTGTATGATTCTGGTGAAATACTGAAATTGTTATGTGCTCAAGAATAGAAAAGTAAAATCTAACCTTTTGCCAGCGATGGCATTTTTGAGAGGCGATAACAGGCTAATGGACATTCTAATAGGACTGTTTCCAAAGAAGATTCCAATTTAATGCAACTGTTTTTTAATTTTCTCTTAATATTTTTATTTGATAAAATTTGTTTTTTTGTGCCTTTTCTTGCTAGATACCGGGTTCGTTTCGTTTGGCTTTGGTTCTTGGTTGTGTTGTTTTTGTTGTTGGCCGATCAGCTGACAGGATGAACGTGTTCCACAAAATTTTATCAAATCTGATTTTAACAACTTTCTTATATTAAAAACAAAGAAAACTATATCTTTGTGTTCATTTCCACACGTTAATTTTTTTATTTAAGCGCCATTCATATGAGCTGCGACCTGCGTCTGCGAATTGCAAATGGTCACAGAGTTTGACATTTCATTCATATGAGTGGTCGCAGACAGCTGCGAACCAGACAACACAAAAGCAGACAAACAACTTTTTTTGAGGTTAAGCTCATGCGAATTATTTGGTCGCAGCTCTGTGGAATGCGTCTTGGTTTTGTGGACTGCGAACTCACATTTGTTAGTTCGCAGGTCGCAGTTGTTGGTCGCATGGAATATATTGAAATGTGTTTTATTTGTAGTTTTAACTAATTATACGCATTATTTTTTATTTAAATTTGTAAATATATTCATTCATTCACTTAATCAAACAGTTAAAAATAGAATAAGTTGATATTTGCTTTAGAAAAAGCTTTAAAAGAATTATTCGCAGACGCAGGTCGCAGCTCATATGAATGGCGCTTTAATGCCAGCAATTTATTTCTCAAAATTTCAAGGTGAATTATGGATAAAAATCTAAAGAAAACAAATGAAGGGATTCATGGCAAATGTCGGAAAATGACTGCTAATAAAATTTTCAAGAACACTGCCATTTTGTCAGTTGTTAAATTGCATTTACGATATTTAGGCCAGAAGTGTCAAATAACTGTTGACTAGGCATTTCATTGCTCACTTCTGTTGTTTTGTTTATTCATGAAAACGTAAAAAATATTTTATAAATATAAAAAAAGACTTAAAAATGGCTAACCGCTCGCTAATTACTATTACTAACCAAACCGATGCGAAACATAAGGACACGACGATGAAACAACATCACATCGGTCTCGCATTATAGTTTGAGTTAAGCCTTTAAATTGTGCAAAATAAAAAGTTTTCTTCATTTAAAGTAAAAAAAAAAATAAAAACGAATTGGCATTACTTTCATTGCAAACTGTCAAATAATCAAATGTCAACGGTTGATGTCATCCAAAACAAAAGTGAAAAAAAAAAGAAGAAACAAGAACAATCTTTTATCAAATTAAACATTTTTAACATCGTTTAAAATTATAACTTAATCAATTTTATTTGTGCCATGTTCAGTAGGAAAAAACCAGAACCAAAAAAGAAGCGAAATCATGATTTGTCTCAAGTAAGAATTTTTTTTGGCATATATTTTTTTGAAAAAATATTAAATTCATCTAGAATCATGACTCATTTTCTATTTACTTATTTAACATCCTTATCCCATAATCAATCTTCTACCTTTGTTGTCTAGTTTGGATTGACGGATATACCCGATGATTTTGATCCCTCAGCAGGAGCACATGATGATGATGATAGTGACTTTGAGTCCGAACTCGCCGCCATAGTTGGTGGAGGTACTAAACAAAAACCCAAGGCCAAACCGAAACCTACTCTGATTCCCGCATCAGATTTGGATAAGATGATTTCTGAAAGTATGAGAGACATTGGTAGTGACGAAGATATGTCTGATGATGAAGACGACCCGGAATTGTTGGGTGAACTTCAAGGAATTGCTGGTGGCGACTTAGAAGCTGAAGGGCCGAATCCTTCAGAAGAAAAAGAAGCACAGGCACAGCAGACGTTTCTTCCAACAACTACAACTGATACAATTTCTATTATCAAGAACCGTATTGAAATGTATAAGTTAGCTGAAGCTGCCGCTAAAACTGCAGGTGAATCAGCTAAAGCACGTCGTTTCAATCGTGGCCTTAAGACACTTAATGATTTGCTTAAGCAATCCGTTGCTGGCAACTCAATAAACGTCGATGATATTCCTCCAGAAATAAGTGTAAAATCTATTAAGCCTACAGATGAACCATCTGGTGAGGCACAAGAACCACCAAAAGTTCCTCCCAGACAAGCACCAACAGTTCCATCAAGGCCAGCTCCGGGTCCCCCTCCGCCAGTTGAAAAATCTCCGTCGGTTGAAGACAAGCCAACTGCTGTCCAGGAAGAACCGAAAGCAGACAATCCAGTTTTGATTAAACTAAATGAACGAAAGCAGGAGTACAAAATCGCTGCACTAACAGCCAAACGATCTGGAGATACTGCCTTAGCTTTGCAATTTGTAAAAGTCCTTAAACAATTCGATGTGGTCATAAAACTCTGTGAGGAAGGAAAAGAAGTCGATCTCAGTGATATGCCACCCCCACCAAATGAATTTGCCGAATTTCTTACCAAAATGCAAGCGGCAGCAGTTGTAGAGCCAACTAAAGTTGAAGAACCTGCACCAGCACCAGTATCACCACAAGCTGAAGAACCTTTAACAACAGCCACAACAATGCTCGAAGCCTTAGAGCAGCGTCTTCAAAAATACAAATCAGTTGAAGAAGGCGCTAAGGCAGAAAACAACTCAAGCAAAGCCCGACGTTTTGGGCGCATAGTCAAACAGTACGAGGATGCTATAAAAAGTTACAAAGCTGGAAGATCAGTTGTCTTCGACGAACTACCTACTCCACCTGGTTTTGGTCCTCTGCCTGGAACTGGTGATGCCCCGGCTGCACCATCAACACCAGCAGCCACTTCACCAGCATTGCCACCTAAACCGGCACCAGTAGCCACTCCCGAAGGAGATTCCGATAGTAGCGAAAGAACTCCCAAGCCGTCACAAAAAAATTCGCCTAAAAAGGATCTCACCACTCGAATGTCTGGAAATCAACATAGCACAAATTTGGCCGAACAACAAATGAAAATTCTTTTAGAACGACAAAAAGAATTCAAAGTTGCGGCCATTGAAGCAAAAAAGGCTGGAGAAATTGATCAGGCAAAAGAATATCTAAAAATTTACAAAGGTTTTGAGGGCTTACTTAATGCTGCTAGTAGTGGATTACCAGTCGATTTGAATACAGTAAGTTAAAGGGTTCAATATTGTTAAATTTTTAGATTAAGTAGATTATGTTAACGTTCTGCTGGAATGATGCTACATTTTTTTAAAAATGTATTTTCTTCAATTTAATTTGCACAGCTTCCTTTGCCACCATCACAACGCGAAAATCTAGAAGCATCTTTTGCCATTGTCACCCAAGATGACTGTGATCCCAATGATGATATATCCGATATAAGTGTTCGATTGGAAGAGCAATTGGCTAAGCAACTGATGATGTGCAAGAACACCAGAGATCATCATAAAGCCATGGGCGACATTGCTGGAATGAATAGATTTGAAAACTTAGCTTTGACTGTACAGAAAGATTTAGACTTACTGCGTTATTCAAAAAGGTAAATGAAGTTTTATCAATTTTTGTACATAACTGATTTTCAAAAAAAAAATTGCTATTTTCTTACTAGGAAGAATTTCCCGCTACCGAAATTTCATTATGAACAAAAAAGTTTTAATATTGTTCACTGTAACACAGATATAACGGACAATGAAGTCGAAATTATGGTTGTACGTGGATTAAACTATAATGTACCCAATCCAAAAGATGTTGATACTTATGTTAAAATTGAGTTCCCATATCCTCAGGTAAAATGTTTTCTATTCTTTTTTTAATGACTTTATTTCTACTTTTTTTTTATTAATGTGAACAATATAGGAAGATTTTTTCAAAGCAAAAAGTTCACTTATCCGAGATTCGGATAGTCCTGAATATAATGAAAGATTTAATGTAGAAATTCAACGTTCCAATAGACAATGTCAAAGGATATTTAAACGTCAAGCTGTTAAGTTTGAAGTCTACTCAAGAGGGTAAGTTTAGAAGTTTATTGTTGCTGCGCGCACAAAAATTGGGAATGCTTTGGGGGATTTTTTATTTAATTTAATTGTATTTTGTCTTATTTATTAAGACCTTACTAAATAATCTAATGATGTTTTTTTAAAATGCTTTATTATTTTGTCTGCTCTCTGGAATCTTTCTAATGTAATGTAGTTTTAAAATTCTTCTGTAGATTCATTTTTATGCATCACAACCATTAATAATAGTTTTAAAAATTCAAAAGGTGAACTTGGCAAAAAAAATATTTAAATGCAGTTAAAAACATTTCAGTTTTCAATGTCTTTATTATAAATCGATTAATTTGGGTCTGTGAAATTTTTGGCTCACAATTATAGTCATTCCGAATTTCTATGATAAGTTCCGTTATTTATCAAAATCTAGTTTGACTATTGAAAACTTCACTGTAGAATGAATCACGGTTCATACATTTTTTGTGCCTTACGTGAGCATGTTCATTATTTTTAATCTGATTACTTCCACCCCACGTCCCATGAATAAAACCCTGATTTTGCAATAAAAAAAATGATCGATAAAAAATACAGTTACATGTATGTATATATAAAACATAAAAAGCAATAAACGAATACCTGCTTATCGTGCGAATTGAAACCCAAAGTGAACAATTAGATTTTCTACTTTTTATGTCAAAGTTTTCTCTTTTTAATTTCAAATTGATAAGAACTTTAAAATATTGAAAAGTAGAATAGTACTTATAGGGCCATTTGCTGAAATAAGAACATTAAAACATTAATCTTGTCGATGTGAATCATTTACAGAAGGAAATGTGAGCTAAAATTTTGAAAAAAAAATCAACTTGAACAGAAAAAACTTTTTTTTTACTAAATTTTTAGCTTGAACATTTATTTTTCAAAAAAATGTAAGTTTTTAAAAAATTACACCATGATGTGGTTAATATTCTGTTGCTTTCAAATATGTTTGTCTTTTAAGACATTTTTTAGAAAATTGCCCCTTCAAACAGGCTTTCAAAAAGTGAGGAATATTTTCTTTGCGTTAGTATATTAAATTTTATGATAGCTTTATACTTTGTCTATTCAAAACCAACAATACAAATTTTTTCTAATCCCTGAAGTGAAGTGATATTGCCACAAGTTCTATAAATTGGGCCCAATTCTTGGCTTTTTTGTTTTTTGAAATCAAATTTATTAGGTAGGTCCTACAACATTGATAACGTCAACGTACAACGTCATTCTGCACACATTTTTTTCCTCATAGAAAGAATTTCAATTCGCATTTATTTTTTCGCAATGTTTTCCATTTAGTTTATTTAATAATTAAAAAAAAAATGTAAATTTGGCCGAACTTAATATTGTTGCTATAAGCGTGAGAGTAATCTTTTCATTCCAAATCATACAAAGTTTACTTTCAAGCTTAAACTGCTTGCTTTGTTGCCATCACTAATTCATTAATTAACAGTAAAAAATTGCTACGATTTTTTGTTTAAACTGTAAAAAAAAACAAGCAAAAAACTAAAATCATGCCTAGATGCTGTGGAATTTGTCGAAAATTGCCAATATGTTGTTTCAGCGGTTTCCTGCGCTCGGACATACTTATTGGAACGGTCAATGTAAAACTACAGCCACTCGAAACTAAATGTGAAATACACGATACATATGATGTAAGTTTAAAGATACATAGCTTTAAAAAAAAAAAAAAAAAAAACAGTTTCTTCAAAATGAATTTTTCTTTTACAGCTAATGGAAGGACGAAAAACCGTTGGTGGCAAACTTGAGATTAAGGTGAGAGTTAGGAATCCAATTCTCACAAAACAAATTGAACACATAAATGAAAAGTGGCTCATATTGGATACATAGAAGTGCACTTCGTGGATTATTTTTATTATATCTTATATTATTATTAAATAACTGACATTATAATTTTTCATTTAAAAAAAGAAAATGTTATTTTGCTGTTGGAACAAGAATGCATTGCATTTACCATTGATTTGTATTGTAATATTTAAAATATAAAAATACATTTAAACTTAAAGCTTTTAAAAATTTATTTAAATATACTGTTTGGTTTTTGAGAATTCACTTAAACGTCCAAAAGTGTCAACACTGCGAACAGCATAGGTACCTAAGCAATACAGAAAATATTTTTTTTTTGAAAATAATGTATAATTTAAAAAGAATTACCTTTTACGTTATGATCTTCAGGTGCAAAGTGAAATGATAAAAACGGTGTATGCCATCCAGCGGTTACTTCATAACGCATTGAACCGTTAGAAGGAAGGAACCACACTTGATAAGTGACCACACACCTATTTGCATCGTACTTTTCCTTCCAAATGAGAAGAACTTCTTTTGCAGTGATTGGATATATATGAAGTCTCTGAGGTCGATGTGGCGATGGAATTAAATCTGAACACATCCTAACATGAAACAGCCACGGAGATCGTATGGGAAGATTGACATGAAGCAAAGGGTGGTTCAATATTCCGGTTGTGTACAATTTTGGACCTTGATCCTTTCGCATTGCTTCTCTTACAGTGTTATTTGGGAATGGTGGCGAACCGTAAAAATTCCACACGTATACTGGATCGGTATTTTGGTATTCAAGAAATTCCACAACATAAGAGAACCGTCTTCCCTTCATAGTTCTAAGGCTTATTTCCTTCTGAAAGCGTTCTTGAGCTCCTACTTCTCCATCAGAAATGGCAATTAAACTTAAAAAGGATGTACCCTTTTCATCTGTTGTTCGTACAATCCTAATCGATTCGGGCATAGATTCAATATCGGTTGCATGTGTTCCTAAATTACCCATCATTCCTAAAGCCGCGTACACAGGTTTCTGAATAAATTGGGAATAAGGTTGCGGCCGAGAATTGTTCATTTGGAAATGAGCAAATAGCGTTCGTTGGGAAAATTCGTGTGGATGGTAACTTAGAAAGGCGTTGTCATGACTAATAAATTGTAAGTTCTTAAATTCCTTCATGTTCAATTTTGCAGTCCAATGGTCAAATATAATAGAAATCACTGAAATTGCATAACGGACATCCGACTGGAAGTTTCTAGGAGTTGACCATCCAGATATGGGATCAGCTTCACTGAAAATTAAAAAACTTTAATTAAAAAAAAAAGAACACAAAAGACAACACTACTTGTTGGCAACTGGTATGCCAGCCAGATTAGGATATTTTTGAAAAATTTCATCAATCAGACGTTGTCCACCTGCAACCACTTCACTGCTGATTCCAGAACCTTTGTGGTGATAAGTTATAACATCAAATGGACAGTATTTTGGATTTATATTGCATTGTTGAAGAGATTGCCAGCACAAGGGATGGGTTTCTTGTCTTTTGAATAATCCAGCTGGTCCATAAAGTTTAAAATTTACACCGTTTAACGGTCTTCGGCCAGCTGCATTCAAACCCCTGCGGAGTGCGTATAGGTAGTTTTGAAATGCTAGACAAATGAAAGCAAACACATTATAATTCTCCAAAACTCTAGTTCAAGGCTTTTGCTCTAAATTCATCACGAAATCAACCAAAAGATCGTATCATTTAACAACTTGTAAGTAGTTGCTTACTTCTTGTATTAAATTTAAGAATGTTATATCCATTTAAATCGGGTTCATTCCAGGATTCAAATCTCCATTGTTTTATTTTGCCCGGTCCTAGACGATCTTAAAAAAAAGAAATTTTTTCATGAACCAGTGATAAGGAAATTAGTTTGTGGCTTTTATCTATACTTAAGTATCTCTTTCCAATTTGAAAAACCAAATCCTCCCAAAGAAACTCAACCATCGATTCGTTTTTAGTTTTCGTAAATATTTGACTAGGATTTCCCATCAATTCAAAACCCAGTCCAAGTTCAGCCCTATCCAGCCACCAGATGAGTTTATCAAGTTTTGAAAAATCATATTTGGGAATGTGATGCTTCTCAAACTCTATCAAATCAATGAGTTCCAATAGCCAATGAATGCGAATGTTTGCTAGTGCTGAATTAGGCAGAGCTCCAATCAATTGCAAATTGATTTTAATTTCTGTTGTGAGAAGGCTATTCGAAATGTCTGTATTTTGTATTTCACCTGGTGGGCAGAAACCAGTATTGGTCCAAAATCGTGGAAGAATATGAAACGAATCATTTTGTGTAGAAACCGTGTGAAATAAACAAAAAATGTAAACAAACGAATGAATTTTTTGCATTGCAGATTGCACTTGTTTTGATTGCTCAAGGACAACCACTTTGTATTTTGATGGACGACAGCTGAACAATATATTGTTGAAACTGCATTACCGGTTGGTTTAAGAAATAGGCAGCAATATATACGTAGTGTCTTATTTAAGTGAAGTATTTACCCTATTAAACTTGCGATTGTTAAATTCGCAGATTTTTCTTGACGGACTTCAAGCTAAATCTAGTAGAAACCAGTTGTTAGGGATCACATTTAATTTTTATTTAGAAATTATTAAAAAATTTTCAATTTAAACAAATTTTTGATTTTTATCTGAGGATTCGATTTAAAATCTTCAAAAATGTATAGAATATAGGCTTAACTACATTTAATTTCTTTTCGTCAAAAGTGATAAAAAAGCATTGTATTAATAAGTGGTGTGATCGCTTGGGGCCGACGTTTGGAACGTGCTGATGAGAGTACTATAGATTTCATATACAAAGATACAAAAACAAAAAAATCTTTGTGCACCGAAGAGCTATTTGATCCTTTAAATCAATCTTTCTTCAACCTAATACAAATTTCTATCTCTTATCTAAGGTTAGCAAAATGTTTTTAACTTTTAATGCCTAATGCTTAACTACATTCAACTTACTTTTCGCGAAAAATACAAAAATGGGAAATACACGCATATACTATTGAAATCTAACTCTTAAGAATCAGTATAAAATTTGAATTTAATCTAGATTCTATAACATCTCAATTTTAAAATTATTTGTTTGTGTCCAGTGGTTTTTTAGTTTTTTGCAAAAAATAACTTAACTACATTCCCTTAATTCTCGGCAAATTCACATAGTGTGAAAGGGGTATAGTAAAGAAATAAATTACAACAAAACACTACCCTACCGACTAAACAAAAATATAATATTGGTATGATTGTTTTACACCTGTTTTTTCGATTTTTTTTTTAACAAAACGTCACTGATCTGTCATCCAATTTATCGTCAATAATTAGCGAAATAAGATAAATAACATGAAATTGTTGACCTATTGGGAATGAATCGACATTAAATGAATTTCTACACAAATCAAACTAAAATAATGATACAAAGTGCAAAATTAAGTGTCCTCTTTTGGTTTCTAATAGCAATATTATCAGTTGACAAATTTTGTATCGTAGGAGTTAGTGGTAAGAACACAACATTTATTTCACAACAAACATCAGTCCTAACTGAAAATATCTTGTTAAGGAACTTACCAGCTAGCAAATTCAATTACAACTCAAGACATCATAGCTGGAGATATATTCTTTGAAGTAATCGAACCCACTGAGTTGGAGTACACGTATCGCTTGCGGCCGGCTAAGGACTTTGGAGGCTCTTTCAATGTTAAACTTGAAGGTGTCGCTTTGGTGCCTACAGTGCCCTTGCACGCTTGCAGTTCGATAACAAACAAGCGAGATTTACGTGGCAATGTTGCCTTAATAGAGAGAGGGTATGCTAAAAAAAAAGCTTCTACGTTGAGAATGTTATTTAAACTATTTTCTTTTTGTTCAGTGAATGCTCGTTCCTAACGAAAACAGTTAATGCTGAACTAGCAGGAGCTGCAGCTGCTATTATCACAGAATTTAATTCTGATTCGAATGAGTTTGATTTCTATATTGAAATGATACACGATAACTCAGACAAAGATGCTTATATTCCAGCTGGTTTCTTATTGGGAAAGAATGGCATGGCTATTCGGAGTACACTGAAAAAACTGAAACGAACGTACGCTTTAATTAATCTTCCTGTGAACCTGACTTTTATACCCCCACACAAAATAAATCATCCCCCATGGCTTGGATGGTAGTGTAGTTTAAAAGACAGGGCATAGAAATCATTTTCGTTCTGCTTGAGAGAGGGGCCACCAAAAGACGAACTACACACCGTAAAGGTTTTTGTGTTAAAATATTTATGTATCAAATGATTTGATTTTAATAATAATTGTAAATGTTGAAGTAAAAAGTAAAGAGAAACCAAAGTTTAAATTTTAATTGAGTTGTGGGTCTTTTTATTTTGTGTTGCTTTACATTTCTTGATAACCTTTAATGAGCAATAACAAAGATATCTTTCTATTAAAAAAGGTTTAGACATTTAGCCTTCTTAATATGTATGTCAGTATTTTTACAAAAATCTGATAATCTCTTCCAAATCCCAAAAGTTTTACTGTCGTTAAATGTTATAGTAGCCGTATTTTGATTTGAATATAAGACAGTAAAGTAAAAACACGGTCCAAATCGAAAAAAAAACGGGAAACAAAAAAGTTGCCTTCAAATATGAGTTTTAAAAAATCGAAATAACTCGCAATTATTTTGAGTGGGCCAAACTTTTTTTTGTGCAGAAACATTACTCTGTATAAAAAAGCTAAAACGTACAAAAATAAAATTTTCTAGATTTCACTCCCCGAAAATAAATGTGAAGCCTAACAGAAATATCACTTCCTAATGTTAAAAATGTAAAATGTTCAAGTCAATAACATTTTTTGTAATAGGTAATAGGCTGGCTATACAAAATTATTAACAGGATCAGATCCTTTAACACCGTCGAATAATCTCGGATTTTGCCAACAATATCTTAGAAAAAATTATTAAAACAAGTCTTTAGATGATCTAAAAGTGACGAGACTGTTCACTGATTTCACATTTTTTTTGTTAAAAAATCAGACTCAATGTACACATTAATTTTTTTTTTAAAGACAACGTGAGACATACAGACAAAGACAAATTTATTTATGCAATTTTTTTTAGAGTGAATTTGTATTAATGGGTTGAGTATAATAAAAGCAATGAAATTTGCCCAAAGGACAACCTCGAAATCCATGGGGCGTTGAATTTCGAATTTTGAAGTTACAGTAAAAGAAATTCGACACCGAAAACCAAAGAGACGCGCCGCTGCAATAATTGTGGTATATAGGTAAATGGAAAGGAGGATTTTCACAAAACCAACCTTTAAGGAATAGTCAAGTTCCCAGCTTCTCTAATGGTATGGCGATGCAATCTGAGCGGGGCTTGGGCAATTTTTGAGATTTATTAAATCCAAACTTGTGGAAATTATTCTAATATCTTAAAAGCTCCAGGTACTAGGCATAGTGTCCCAAAAGGCAACAAAATTGCTTTATTAGAATCACGTTCCAGCAGCCCTGACCTCACAAGAATTAAACCCATTTTATTAAGAAGGAACTAATATTTCATTTTAAATAAACATCTATCATTAATAAAACTTATACATTTTGTGTTCTATAAGCAAAAATATGACCGATGGTTGTCCACATTCTCCGACTTTACTGTTTTAAAATAATATGTGTTCAATATAAAAAATAAGAAACACTAAATATAGCTTTTTACAAAAGTGTATTTGTTTTGTTTGGATTCTATCGTGCACATTAATTTCAAATACAACGATGTTTTATCTGGATTTATTAGTTTTACATAATAGTGGGCGTTTAGTTTAAATATGATAACTTTATTTTTGAATTTTTCTTCAGTAAAAATATTTTAAAAGGATTTTTGCATTTTTGTAACATAGGTTTAGCTGGGCTTTCGCACCATCATATCATTATTGAAAGTTTGGATTTTAAATCATCAACTTGATTGTGCTACCACAAAAGCTAGAGTTACATGTTAAACTAGTGCCACCTCGATCATGAGACTCATTATAATGTGGTGTTTAGTTTTTTATTCTAATCATGTTAATAGAAAAAACTTTTTGTCGCCACCAGGATTCGAACCGAGAGTACGAGACTTAGGTGCTAACACACATCATCTGGCTATCCTAATTCAAGTTTCCTTGTTTATCAATTGCAATGACAGACTATTGCATGTTTATTACTTTGCACAAATTTGTTGTTGTATTCTCGGTTTCTTTCTGTTCTCCGTTTCCAGTTTCCAGTTTCCTTTTGTCAAATTATTTTAAGTTTAATTAAACGTTGTAAAATTACTTTTGAAAATAATGGAATCACTTATTTTTAAAATTCAAAGAACATTTTTATTGAATTTGTAGCAAGTTGGTCCATCAGTTTATGCTTAAGCTGGATTAAAGTTCTGGCAAAGTAATGGAGTTATCATGTAGGCAGTTCCATGGTAATTCCATTTTACATTTAGAACAAATAACTTGCTAATAAACTTAATTTTTAGTACTTACATTATGTTAATAAAAAAATGCAAAATGTATTTGTAATGTATGTCAAACATTCTATATATTATGTAGATTCTAGAACTTCTTCTTCATTTACCGGCGGCGATGGTCATGATTTCGAGTGGAAGCACAATTCTCGTTCGGGTTCTATGGTTTTGATCTCAGAAAACGTCCTCAGGCCTCTGGGTTTTAGATTGTTCCATTTCTGGGGCCAACTGAATGCAGGTGTCTTTGCATTAGTTTCATCCAGGAGTTTTTGCGCCTGCCCTTATTCCTCAATATAGTTGGAACGTGCGTCGTGTGCTATTGCCTTTTGAACTGAGTTATCATAGCTATCTATGTACATATATTCTAGTTCTACTAAGATTAAATAAAGTCTTTCTGAAGATATTAATGAAGGCAACTTTGAAAAATCGGTAACTCACGTTACTGTATATTCTTGAACTCAAAATTTTTGATTTGAGCCTCCGTTAATTCAAATATTTAGTCATTTATATTTAAAAGAAAAGATTCAAATTTTGTGAGTGTCTCACAAAACAAAATGCGGTTCTATACCTAAGTTAAATTTACTACACCAAGTTTCTTCAAACTTTTCGTTTGTTTTAAGTGAAGTTCACTAAGCATATAAGAACATTAATCTTGTCGATGTGAATCATTTACAGAAGCGAATGTGAGCTCCATTCAGATTCTTTAATGTAATGCATATCATGTGAACGTTTCTTAAAAATTGATGTGAAAGTGACTGAATACTGTCTGAAGCAATGACTTCTCTAAGTGGCTTACAAAGCGAGCTACTGGATTGAACCCATGCTATTTTTTTAAATTATCAACCCAATGTAAAAAGAATTTAACCTCTTATGTGCATTGTAGTTTGGGGACATGCATTTTGTCTGATCGGGAAACTACTGATTGCCCAGAACATGGCCTGGGCCAGTAGCC
Source organism: Syrphus vitripennis (assembly GCA_958431115.1). Classification (NCBI taxonomy): domain Eukaryota; kingdom Metazoa; phylum Arthropoda; class Insecta; order Diptera; family Syrphidae; genus Syrphus; species Syrphus vitripennis. The sequence continues at coordinate 30,408,143 of OY288109.1, read as the reverse complement.
CAACAATCAGTCGCGATGAAATGCTTGTTTTACCTCCTCGTGATGGTTCCCGGTCAACTATTTGCTTATTATACGGGAATAGGCTTTAATTACAAGTGCGAAATGCCTAGCTTTATAGGATAGGTTACAGAGGATAGCAACCTTCGTTACTGAATTCAATAATGCTACCGAAAACAACACCTCGGATATGGAATAAAAATACGTTGACGGCTTTTGGCTATTGTACCCGGACACCCTGAAGACGTATGTAAGTGGCAGCTCTTCGAAAAGATAACAAATGCATTGCGAATCAAGCGATGCGAGTGAAAGGGTTCACTCAGACAGGCAGATGACCAGACCGACCTAGAAGCACTTGGCGAAGAACGGTCAAAAAGGAATCACCACAACTGGGGAAGAGTTGGCTAGAGCTGAAATGCATCTCAAGGAACCGTACACGATGGCGTGTTGAAGTATACTAGAAAATGAGGATCTAAGTTGGTAAGTGTACAGTGTAGATTATTCCCATAAAAAAAACACTAGGTATGGACATTACAACACCTCCACTATACAAAAAACTATTGCCAAGTTTGAAGTAGCTGCAATAAATACGCCTGGCAAGTTGAAGTGCTTTTATATTATTTTTCATTTTACATCAATGCACTGCTAAACTAACAACAATATACAAATGTCTTACTCCAACTACAGTTATCTAGATAAGACATTGATTTTTCAAACATATAAAAAATACATTGCATGACATATAAATTATAATCTTAAAAAATTCAAATCTAAATTATGCTCTATATACTGAACAGTACATTATACATAATGTAGGCACACGTCGTTATCTTCGATGGCAACTATTCCCTAAAACAACTTAATTTTTTGCTTTACGGCTCCTGTCTTGTATTCTTTTCAAGGACAATTTAAATAACATAATGACCCAGTATAGTCCCATGAACTTGTTCTTTTTGTTGAAGCATACGAGTTATAATATGGTTTTAAAAAATTTATCGTTCTTTTTTTAAATAGTTCTTATATAATAAAATCACGAAACCAATATTTGCTCTTGGAGCTAATAAAAAGCCGGAAACATTCCTCTAGATACTTAAGATAAGGCAAGAGCACACACGTAAAATATTATAATTAATTTTGTTGATTAGGTAGTTAAAATAACAGGCACTTCATTAAAATAATACAAAAAAATAAATTACTCACTCAACTAATTCACACAAAGCAAATTATCGGTGAAACGAGTCTACACATATATACTGTGCTGTACACTATGTACATCTTATCTCACTTTACTCAGTCAGGGTTATCACTGGAGAAAGTGAGGCTGCAAATCTCTAAATGCTTTGTCGAGACTATAACAAATAACAGCAATAATTATATTATCAAAATAGAGAAAAACTCAAACCGCATTTTGTATATAGTTTTTTGTTAAATGCAACAACAACTATCACCCCCAATAATGGCAAGCCCTCCTTCTCTGAGCAAAATACATAATGGAATCAGAATCAGTGCATCGGCTAATATGAGCAAGATCAGTGTGACATTCTGCTCCGCAAACTTCATTGGCATTTTTGTTGTACCTTTCGATCTTTGTTTGTTTTTTTTTCTTTCTTCACTCTTAAATTGACAAGACAAAATGCAGAATAATGACGGATCCGATGAGAGCCTTCCCAACAGCAGTAGAGCTCAGTTGCTTAGCTCTTCGATTGAATGTACCAATGGACAGCTTTGTGAATCAGATCGAGAGCATCAACCGATCATCTCACCAAATCAACATCAACGATCACTGCACTCGATAAATAATGAGCGCCATGGTTACTCTAAAATCGCCTCTTCCTCTACGACCTTCGAAGACAGTATGACCGAGATTATTGTACGTAATTGTTTGCTCTAGTCATACCTAAGTTATTTGTTTTTTTTAATGATTTTTTAAAAATTTTAATTTATCTGTGTGTAAATTTTCTGATGTGGAGTGATAAGATCGTGAGATAAAAAATGCGTCGAAATACCTCTAATAGTTCTTTCTTTTTTGTTAACGTCTGTAACACCCAGATGGATGATGCTCCCACTGATAATGAACCGACATCGGCTATCCTTGACTATTGCAAGAGGAAGGTAAAGATTTTGTTTTATTTAGCATTTAATTTGATGATCTTATATTATTAATTGCAGTTTCTGCGACCTTATATGACAATACTCGCGCTGGTGGGGTTAAATCCGATCTCAACTGAAACGACGCAATTAAAAGCTTCTCTGAGCTATCTCCAAGCTATGATCATCTTGGTCATCATCTGTTTTGGATATTTTCTTCAATTTTTAACATCGTATAGGTAAGTAAAAAAAGTGTAATCAAAGGCTTGATCATTTTTGACTGTACATACATATATGTATATTTTTAGAGGAGATAGAGGCTTTTGCAGAGACAAAAAAGAAGCAACAAATTTAACGAGCTTCCATCTGATGACCCTGCACAATTGGGGCGAAATTATTTTCGGTTATATCATACCGAACGTCCTCCATCTACTGGGATTTGTGACTGCAATTTTCGTATGTAAGGTTATCGATAACGAACAATTGCAGAATCTAATTGAGCGAGTTTTTTTGATGTCAATGAAACCTAAACGACTTTGTACGATTCTTTGGGTTTACGTCGGACTTGGATTGGGGGCTTTGACGCTTCTTATGGCATACGTCATACCTTCGGTGTTGATGCAGTTGCAGATTGTACAAGTTGATTGGATGCCACTTGAATTAGTGGCATATGAATTGCCAATAAAGGTAATACATAGAATTGGGGTAGTGATCTATTGAAATACATATTGTGTTAAATTTTAAGAGTTCATAAATCGATGATTTTGAAACCCAATCAAGTAAATTAAAAGTATACATTGAAGAGTCATGGTCTTATAAGCTAGTGAGTGCCAAAGTGGCGTAACATATAAAATTCATAAAATTCAATTTTGAGGTTTCTTTGAATTTTGTTATTTTTACTTTACTTTTTTGTTTCTAAAGCCGATAAAATACTGTAATTTAACGCTATACATTATTAAAAGTGTATGTAATTTCAAAATTTAACTAGAATTTGGGTAAAAAGTCAAAAGTGGTTTGCGCAACTTCTAAATTCGTAGTTTTTTGCAAAATAAAGAAAATAATTATGGTGACGTCTAGGACTGGCTACGAGAAGTGACTTTAAGAATATCGTCTTGGTTTCATCTTGTTCTCGCATGGCTTAATCTCGTCTCCGTCTCGTCCTGTTAGAAGTTAGTCTCGTCTGGGTCTCATCTCTCCTGCCAGCCCTAGTTACACCAGACTAATTTTATTCAAATGCGCCTATAGTTCTTTTTTAAATAATTGTAAAAAGAAACTATAAGAAATTGCACTGAAATGTCACTTTTAATGCATTCAGTTATTACAATTTTTTCCTCTAAATTAAATTATTTTATTTAAATAATGGAAACTCTGTTGAATTCTTTTTTTTTGTAAGAGAATCTAGAATTGTGTGTTATTCTTCTCAAACTCAAAATCAGGTCAGGTTTTCCAGGCACAACAATTTCGCAATGTTTGAGGTTATGATTTAACAAAATATCATTAAAAAAATAGTGTTCGGATAGTTCCTTATATCTTAAATTTTAAAATATTTGCCTGAATTTGACTAAGTTAACTCAAAGTTAGAAAAACCCAAATATTTTTTTTTTTTAACTAAGTTAAACTCAAATAAATGAAAATCATCATAAGTCCAGCTGTTGGCCTATAAAATAATATGCCCTATGAAGGTCAAGACATGGAAAGGACAGCTTTAAAATAACGCAAAATGACCTCCTTTAAATTGAAAATGTGCAACTTTTTAAACCAATTCAAAAACATTTTTGAGTCCGGTCATAAGTCTATTGGCTAAATGAATGATTCATGTATTTTTAACTCATTCCATTTAGTCAAAAAGTAATTTATTGCTTTTTTTTAAAGCTTTAGGGTTTTAAAAATTAAAAAAATAATTTGCTTTAAAAAATAACATTTTATTCGACAAGCAATGGTAATGTGTATAAACAAAAATTTAATAAAAAAAGTGCGTATACGACAGAGTGTACTGATTTTGTGTACGGTTTTGTGTACACTAGAAGCAAATGAACTGTTTTATTTTGGACTGATATTATAATGAAGTCATAATCTTTTATTTTGCATTGAAATACTCATTGAATTTTCATTGCAAGAACCTCAAAATCAAAATCAATGCAATGATGAAAAGAACGGATTTTAAAAAATACATACATACATATTTATTTTAGAATATTTAATAAAACTGTTCTAAAATAACCAAATTACTTAAAAGTAATAGCAGTAGTGCTTTAATACCAGTGGCCTATTTCACAACCTTATATATTGTAAATTTCAAAAGTTGTAATAAATCGATTATGTATGTATATTTATGTTGCAAATAAAAATTTGTTATTAATTACTAGTGTGGTGAAATAGGTCAAAAGTTTTTTTTGGCATTGTAACTAATTGCTAAGATAAGGAATTAGCAATTAGAAATTAGAAAAATGCATGACATTTTACAATTCTTATCATCAACTTAGAATATTGTATTTGTTTTCTATTTAATCAGCTATAAAATCACATTTTATTTTCCAGATTGCTCTTCTGTGTACCATTTTCACTCAGGACCTTGTGGAAATAGTTATATTGACAAGTTACAGTATAGAATGTTATCTTCTAATGGTCCACTTGCAGACGCTTTCTCAGAAACTTCTTATGCATTCCATAGAAAGTTTGGATTGGATGAAGGTAAATATGATGAATGAAAATCATAAAAACTCGATTGTATTAAATTCAAAATACTTTTGCTTTTGCAGGAAGTTTTAGAATTTCGAAAACTACTCGATCACCTCAACAACAAATTGTCCCTTCCAGTTTGTTTCTTCACCGTTATGAATCTCTCATATGCCTTTGCCGGAATGGTGTATCTCTTCAAGGACTTCGACATTAAATACACTGAATTGAAGGTGGTTATTTTGAATATCGCAAACGTCCTTCTTTGGCTGTTGATGGGCCTCCTGCCATTCTTCACAGCATCATCGGTGACACGTGTTTGTCAATTGGCTCAAGCCAATGGCCATCACATTCGAATTCGCCCATTCGTCTACCGCAATACTTCAGCTGATGATCTCAATTCTACACTACTATTTGCTTCATCATTGAATATGTCCGCAAAATTGTTCCGCATGCCAATTCAGCAAAACTATCTTTGTTTCGCCATCTTAATAATATCCATTGTGACCCTTACACTGGGGATGTGCCTGAACTTTTCGATGGAAGTATTCTAAAAATGTCGTCAATGTTTGCTGTTATGTTGTAGTGTGTGTTATTTATAACGGTGTATTAATAAAATCCTCTGTTTTTTTTTGTTCTCCATATACTATAGAAATTCCTTTTTATCCTTTCATTTAATAGCACAGAGTATATACTGGTACAATAAAATCTCAACATGAAAACTTGCTCTCCCTAAGCTGTATTCTATTAGACAAGTGTCAACCATCTCCCCAGGGGGAGTTTGTTCAAATGACACTGGAAAAAAAGGATTTTACAAAAAGGATATAAAGATCATCACATCAGCATCGTTTATACCAGTGGGGTGCATCTACGATGACTTCCTTTCCTGACGGCAATCATAAATTATTATTTTTTCTGTTTGTGTTTTCTACAATATAAAGATGTTCCACATATTATTATAAAAGAACACACTATGTCTTTGTTGTACCTATGTCTACATAGATTATATAGAGATATCCAAAACAATATCAAAATTTCGTCCTTCTGGAAAAAGAAATATAAGGAGAGTTTCTTTTTTTTTCTATCTCCGCTCCGGTAGCATGAGAAGAGAGTGTTTCGTCTTTTGGTCGTTAGATTGTAAGCACTTGTCATTTAATTTCATTAAAATTGGCTTCGCAATTCTATACTGGGTATATATAGCGTTGTCGTTTAACCGAGAATTTAATGATATACCCTCCTCAACCTTTTGTTGGAATTGTTGGCGGTGGACAGTTTTGCTGTTTTGCAAAATTTTCAGTCATATTATACAGTTTAACGATTTAATTGTGTACAGCAAAAAAGACAACAACAACAACAACAACAAAAAAAAGAAATAACACTTTAAAATGAAATGGTATCTATGTGGATTAGAGTTAACAAGATTTCCTTCGGGATAAAAGGGTACAATGACTGTTTTAGTTTTCATGATTGTACTTTAGGGTATCGAATAAAACGGGTTTGTTATTAATTGAAATCAACGAGGTTTTGTAAAGAAAATATTGTATAGCTAACAGGAATCGGTAATAAAATGGATACCAAAATGTTATTTCTTTGTGTATAAAATAATCGTGACGACCACATCAGTCATAAATTGCTGATCAAAAATATTCAAAATGAAACTATTAAAAAAAGTTCAATTAGTTCTGGTAAACTACCCATAGTGCAGTTCCTTTGGAAGCAAACAAAAAGCAATCCGTCCTTAGACACTTTTTTTTTACACAAAATCTAGAAAATTATTTAGTACCTAACCTATTGAATCCCTTATGCTATAACTTCTGTGAGCCGTATGTAAGCGCTGGAACGAACAACTGTCCTTTCAGCTTAGGGGATATTTTTTTTATCACAGAAGACGGCAGAGTTTTCCGAACTTTATCCTACGCGATGTTTGATGTCGTAATAATAAGATCCTTCGCTATTGATTACGGATCCAAGGTATTTAAACTTTACGTACTTGGCCGGCACTGTCCATTCAAACAGTTGTCCTTGCTGTAGATCAGAAAATGGGAGGCATATGTATGGTCCTTTCGCGGTGTCTATTTTGCCTCCATTTCCCACCAGAACAACCAACCATACATCAAGTGCTCTTTGCAAGGATACAGGATAACTTCATAGTCAGAAAAAAAACTGATTCACTTTAGGGCCCGTCACCTGATCCTCAAGCTGAAAATCAAGGATTGTAATAAAGAGTAAGGGGCTCAAGATACTTCCCTGGGGACATCTTACCTTTGTTTTAATTTGTTCATTCCCATAATCTGCAAGTAGACTTTCAGAACTCCTCGTTGGCTAGGTAGTAGGTGCAATCAATCTGGAGGTTGTCGGTCGAAAGCTTTTTCGAAATCAACCTATCAGAAATATGCAAATCTTTTTAGGAATCACGTTACTTTTTCCATTCTGATTCTTATATTCTGGATTGCATCTGTGGTTGATTTGGCCAAAACAAACCCGTACCGTATTCTTTTTCCAATATCCGCTTAACGATCTTAATCGTGTGTGACATCAGCTTTATTAAACGGTATAGCTGTCGCAATTTCGTGCCTGACTCTTCCCCTTGTAGATTGGTAGACGGTGTTTGGGCATTTGGTCACCGCAAATTAATTTGGCGATGAAAACTATGAGCCATCTGGACCCGATGTCTCCTATCTATTTCAGAACTCAGATGATATCTCGCCTGGCTCAATCGCTTTTCTCTTTATGAAATTTTTCACCACAACTTCACGTAACTTCTTCAACTGTTATGTCAGTGACTTCTTCGTTGTAAGATGCAGCCTCGGAAATTATTCATTTGAAAGTCTTCCAGAGTACTTTTCATCTGTGAAGAATTTTGTCTCCATCCACAAGGAATTGGCCTTAAGTACATGTTGGTATGTCATAGTTCCTGAATAGCATGGTTGGAAAAAGCAGCCGGTGCTATCTTCGATCTCTGTGCTTGAAGTCTGGAAGAAAAAATTAATATGATTTAATTGTAAAATTTTGATAAAAATAAATCCTAATGTCAAATTTTTGCCGTCGAATATATTTATTCAAGACTGGTAAAGAAAACAGAAATAAGATTTACATTATAAATTTTGGGCCAGACTATATAAAAAAATATAAACAAATACATTTCAAAAAACATTTAGAATTCAACATTGTACGCATTCGCTTAATAACTACTCTGATTAAACGCTTTTGACCTACACAACGCCAGCATTTATATAAATAATATATATTTTCTACAATTCCCTCGGGACCTAACTAACTGATCCATAAAAACTGTGTCGATGAACCGGATGTTCATATATTTACGTACACTCTGCCCTATACTGATGATGATGATGATGGTCATCACTGCATTAATAAGACTTCCGCTCAATTTATCAACGGAAACAAATTCATATGTTATGCACTGATTCGTTGGCTCTCAAAGGCAAACATGGTATAAAAGAGGATATCCTTTTACTCCTGCTCTGTGCCTGTGTATATGTATATAGTGTATGCAATATTATGGCAAATTAATTCAGTCAGTCTCTCATTCATTTTGCTTCCATGCCCCATCATAACGATGTTCTATGTCTACTTTAATAAACTGCTAACTATAGCTCTCTGTCTGGACACCTCTTTTCACTGAATTCACTTTAATATCCAAAAACATTAAATAAGTAATTCACTGTGCACGGTAGGTATGTTGGTATATTATTATAGTTCCTCCATATTGCTACGAGGTTTTCAAAAAAAAAAAACTTTGATAACGATTTTAGCTTATTCCGCTGATGGACAACATGCAATTAATATTAGACGCGCTTCAGTGGATGCTCTTGGCATTATTCTATGCATCGCATCGCTAGCTAACTGATGCATAATGCGTTTTGTTAAAATGAGAGTAAAAATCTAAAACAAGAATATAATAATCCTCTTGTCTGGATCTGGAACTGAAGGTGTTGAGTGTAAACGGTATAGTGAGTGCAATTTGTGATGATGATACACATCTATATTTTTGTTTAATTAGAACAAATAGCGAGACGAGGACAATGTGCCGCGACGTATATAAAAGGAATCCAATTTTTATAAAATACTAATGTTTAAGTATTTAAAATGCCACAAAATTACCTTTGATTCCTGTATATAAGTATGTATATAAGTATTTTTACGTCGCTTCGTTGGACGCTCATTTTACTCTCATATAGTCGTCGGGATGATATAACAAACATTTTGAAGCATTTCGATAGTAAAAATGCTTTTAACATCGCAATGAAGGCGAGTTGCTCTTGCATTTTATTGCGATGCTAAATTCTTTTTACGATTTCACTTTTCTTTTTGAGCAAAAAAAAAAAAACAAAAAATGTAGAAAGTAGATATGCGACTAGCTATGTAGAGGTTGTAATTCGCTAAAGTGCCTTTGGGCAAAATATTTCTTCGACTGTATACAAAACCCGGATGTATTATAAGCACATTTGGAAATGATGTGGTGGGAAGTGTTTATATACTTCAAACAATCTTGTGAGTTGTTAATGTTCTTTAGAGGAAGAACTTCACAAAAATGTACATACAAATTAATGTATAAGGTATGTTTATATGAGTAATATAGCTTACAATATCACCGAATTTCTTTTTTTTATCTAGGAATTTAAAATAAAGCTATTATGTTCAATGTTCATGCCATAAAACTTGTCACCTTGAAGATTTTGTGGATTTCGTTGTTAACACATCAAGATAATAAGTTGCAGTTTAATGATTTTAGGTTTGTGTGATTCCTTAAGGCTAAGGATAAAAAAAAACGAAAAAAAAAATCATATAATTTTAATTTCAGAATCATTTTTTTTATAGATGGGACATGTCCTGAAAGACGGAGAATTGTGGTCCGCCATCTAATGTTTCTTTTTTCAACCAGTGCTTATTTCGTGAATGGTATAACACTTAGCTCATGTCTGATTTGACAGATAATTATAGTTTTATCCTTCCGCTGAACGAATATGGTTGTGTATACGCTTGAACAATGTTGGGAACATAGAGAAGAGAAGGGACTTAGAGAAGATGCCGAATTTGCCAGAAAAATCATCTTTTCAGATGAAGCTCATTTTAATCTTGGCGGGTATGTAAACAAGCAAAATTGTCGCATTTGGGGCATAGCAAACCCGCATACATACATTGAAAGTCACTTAGTTATCGGGCCATGTTGAGCGAATTTTTGTTCACAAAAATTGAAGAGGAGGATATTGGCAACATTTGGCTTCGCACTATCAGCCGCAGACTTGATGTCGTTTGGCCACCTCGGAGCTGCGATTTGACACCGTTGCACTATTATTTGTGGGGTGCCGTAAAAGATAAGTGTTACGCCGACAAGCCAGAGACATTGGTGAAATACAGCTGCACACAATCGATAATGTGCTTAAAAATTGGACCGATCGTGTAGGCTACTGCATGTCCAGCCGAGGCAGCCATTTGAATGAAATTATTTTCTATTATTAAGCGGTAAGATAAAATCAACAAACACTTTTTTATGGCTGGTTCATCAAAGTTCATTCCTGTAATAACACGCTCACAGGAATGGTTGAGAGTTGTGAGACCATCATGCCGGTCTAGATAACGTAAATAGTTTTTTTTTATTCAAATATTTTAAACCCGAAACGTTCTGGAATGGGGAACCAATTTTGATACTGATTTTTTTTTTTAACGGAGTGGCTATTGCTAAAGATTGTAAAAACCAAATTAACAGTATTTTTAAAGCTTAAAAAACAGCGATTGAAATTGTTGAATTTGGTTTGTCTCAAAAATTTTGATAAACAAACAATAATTAAGAACTTGTTTTGATTTTGTTCAACATAATGTATAACAACGTGGCAAACAAATTATAATAAGTTTTGTAAAAAAAATCAAATGACAGCTTTTTTGAAAAGCAAAAAAAAATTTAAGTAGCGCATTTATTAGATTTAGATTAGGACTAATGTCGTATACGTAGGCACTGTCTAAGTATTTTCAAATTAATGGAAATAAACTTTGTTTAATAAAAGTAAATATCACAATATTAAGACAGCCTTGTGTCTCGGTAAAGCAGCCGTTATACAACAATAAAAAAGGCCTTTTTACACATTTTTTAAAGTTAGACAGTCGGCTAAACTTAGACAAAGTTTATATATAAGACCATAAGTGTTTGGATGCTCTTGATGAATTAGCGATTTACTTTGAGCAAACTCTTATAGCCTATATGCTTATAGCGTGTTACTATAAGGCTTCATTAAAATCCCAAATTATATTATTTGGGTTATAATTTAAAAAAAGTTGTGGCACGATGACTACTTATTATACTTATTATGTGGCTATCTATTAGACTAAATGGGCAATTAAATTTTCCCTGTCCCAATACCAGTTTCAATTACGTATGTACGAGTACATAAAAAAGATCAGGATTTCCCGGTTTAAAGGTTTTGGTTAAAGTTAGTTGAGTGATCAGGATCATAAAGGACGCAAAGCCCTATAATATCTCATTTGTTTTTCAAACATTAAAAATAAACAGATTTGGAGATATAGAACAGAGCATAAAGAACCAGGACCTAATGACAATTCTCAACTAATGCTGTGTGTGTTTTTTGTATTCTAAAGCGAGGTAGCCTAGCTCATTTTTTGTAAGCGGACGAGGCTGGGAATCGAGTCCAGACCTCTGGCATAATATTCTTACTTACAAACCAATACGCCAAGAACTACATTACGACAAATAGTATGCACTAATTTTATATTTCGCTGGGGAAGCAAAACGCAATTGATCGAATTTATTTGACGCGTCATACAAATTTGATGTGATAAGAGTTATTTAAGGTAAGCCCACACTTTGTATTGAACCTTACTACAGCGGAACTGAGCGGCAAAATATTATCGGTGAGAATTTAAATGAGCTGTATTGCAACTTAGCAACTGAACTTCATACAATTTCATACGAATAAGTTGTGAAGTGTACTTCCATAAGCCAAGTGCACGATATCGTACGATTGTTTCTTTTTTAATAGTTCTTATATAATAATATGTACATTATTCATATAATGCAGCTAAATGGCTGACCGAGTCGAATTGCATCGTGTGATTGTGCATAATTCTAAACGTAATTTAGCATGAGCAAGCCAAATATGTTGCCAAGCCAAACTAAGTGTGTTATTTTGGTTACCTCAACCATTTTTATTTTCAGCAATCCACGAATCAAATCTAGCCAGCGTGTATGGTCATCATAAGACGTGCATAAATAATTTGAAAATACAATACCTACAAGTTTAAATTATGTACTTAAATTTATAATCTTTTAAATATCTCCACAAAATACCTACCCTACTTATTGGACTATAATCAACATACAAAAACATAACCTTGAACATAGAGAGTCCAAGTTCGTTTTTAACAACTATACGAGTAGGTAGGTACCTACATTAAACTTTAAGGTCGTTTAAAATAGTTCAAAATGTTATTTACTTTTGTTTGTTATGAATGCGAATGAGAATGAAGTGTACCCAAAAATAAAAGAGCAAAATCCTTAAGAGTATAATATTTCCATAAACATATGCCATTTTAAGTCCATTCATCATTTCATTTGAGTATATTATATCTTTAAAGATATGTATACGACTATACGTAGTTCCTGTGTATGCTTTAAAATGGAGTGTGTACAGTTGAAAGGACGATGAAAAATATATATATCATCAAGTCATTTAGCTCTACCAACAACTATTCATTGTCCGAACCTCTTTCCATTTCCCATACCAACTGAACTGAATGCTGCTCTAAAGTTCTCTTGAAAATTCGAAAACAAACGCACATATGCAAAGCTACACACAATTGTTTCGTTGGGAAATTCCTTTGCCTTTTTGCACGGAAGGTATGCAGAACCCCAACGACAATGACGACGGAAGCAATTGTGTACGTGAGAATTTTCCAAATAAGCCTCCTTTACTTAAATTGTTGTTCTTTTTCCTTGGATTTCAAATAAAGGCAAGTGTACACTGAGTTATTTTTAATTGCATTATTGTGTAGGTACATATTTCAAAATGTTAAAGGGTCATCCAAAAAGCGGATTCATTTAAAATAATTATAAAAAAAACTCACAGTCATTATCAACAGTGGTGATAGTTTTGTTATAATTGTAATTTTAAGTAAAAACTCAGAGATCAGTAATGAAAAACAGCACTTTACAAATTTCCACACTTCCTTCAAATAATGTTATAAAAATCAAAAGAAACTTAAAAATAGAATAATATTTTTTTTAAATGAATAATTCAACGATTTCACGAAATAAAGAGACCGTTAGTAGAATAAAACAGTAATTTTACATTGACCTTGCATTATGGGAAGGATTAGATTTGTTAAATGTGTTAAAACGCTATTAACTGATTATAATTACAAAATTATTTTGTATTGAAAGCAAATTTAAGCCTTCATTTCACGTTGTGAAAAGTTGTCCCCACGCTATGTTTTTTTTTCTAAGGACCTAGAAAATGGGTGATTAGCTAAGTGCAGGGTCTTTTTTATCTTAATGCATGGCATCGATTGTTATCTGTATGGAAACTTTATTTTCTTGTCGGGCCGCCCTTCAACCTCCCCGGGTGACAGGGTTCCATTGCATCGCTTGACTTTCTTTTGACCTACTCACTGCACATACGTCTTCGTTTGATAAAGCCAATGGGTGCTGACGTTGTCTTACATGAAGGTATAGTCAGAATGTTTACAGAATTAGTTTTGCAGTCCAATGTTGGGAACTTAAGTGTGATATTGTATGAACCATCAGATTTTTTTTTGAGCTAATTCAAAGAACCTCAGCTGTAACCTTTATTTCATATTTGGTCTTGCTCTTGGTGTAGGTAGATTGTTAAGTTCCTTTCAATAAAACTGTTTTGCATTAAGTCTTGTCACTGGCATCATATCATACGTCAAGGGAAAACGATGTCCTTGTTGTTGAAGAAAGAAACAAAAAAAGAAAAAAAAAAAAACTATAAGAGACAAAACAATAGGCTCGGCTAACGATACTGAATTCATAAAAGAAAACAAGCTCAAAGCGTTAAATTATACCGTTTATATCATCAATCATTTTCTCTGTTAAAGAACATTAATGTAGGAGCAAACATGGTCACTGTTAGAGACACTTTCTTATTATTTTTTGTTGTTGCTTAAATATTGATGATAGTGTTGTTAAAAGTTTTCTTTGAAGTGAGCGAACACTTTTTTTTTTTAATTTAAGAGTGTTTTTGTTTCTGACAGAGACTATCTCCATTACACTCCAAATGTACAATAATTACTTATAAGTTAATGTTACATTATACAATTCAATCAACTCAAAATTAAGGAAAGAATTCTCAAAAACAAAAGAAATCTGGAAGTTTGCAATTCGTAAATTATTTTATGTTTAATTATATTTATTATACAGTTAACTCCCTCTCAGTCGAATTTTCACATATCAAAACTAGTTCGAGTTAGAGGGAGTTTTAGAAAAATTCGAGTTAGCGAGAGTTTTTTTTTTTTTTTTATTTATTGAACTAAACATAGATAAATAAATAAATAAAATAAATAAAGCTAAGCTTCTTGCTTTTTTTCGCTCATTAAATCATAATATTAAAAAAATATTTGTTCAACTAAATTATTTAAAAAACTTTGTAATTTTAGACTGGGTCACAGTTGCCATGTTTACAAAAAAAATATTCTATTTTGAATAAACAATCTTGAATTTCATCCGGCACATCTTGGGTCATTTCAATTGCAGATTGCAATGTCACAATTGCATTTTCAATTTCATGTCTGTCTAGTATTTCAACATCTATTATTTCAGCTTCATCTTTTCCTCATAATTTGTGTGCTTTAATAAGAATTAATAACAATAAAGATTGCGATTTGAGAGGGAAAGATTTTTTTTATTTTTTTTTTCGGCAAAAGAAAAAAATTCGACTTAGAGGGAAAGAAAATAGGCCAAGAAACGAGAGAATGTGTTCGAGTTAGAGGGAACTTCGACTTAGAGGGAGTTCGACTAAGAGGGAGTCGACTGTATAACAATTCAAAATTAACAAGTTAGTATTATTTCTGCACAACAGAGAAACATGTAAAACCATTCTTAAAATTTTCAAATTTCTTATTTTTGTTCAGTTCATTAGGTCATGTAAGTAGCTTGCAAGGACGCATCAATTTTTAATTGAATTCTGTTCGAGGGAACTACAAGTATTGTACAAACGCGGTTTTTAACAAATAACAATGCATTGTTTACAACCACAACTCTATTTTATGATTAGCTGATGGCTCGGTAGGCGAGGCGGTTGAATTTCCACTTGGTTGTTCCAACAAACTTGTATTGACTTTTTTTTTAATTTTTCGATAAATTTTTCTTAACCAATCATTTTTTTCTGGCTAATTTTTTTTCAACCATTTTTTGAGGATAAACATTTTTTTAGGACAAAACTTTTTTTCACTATTTATTTTAATGACCATTTTTTATGCTGACCGTATTAACATTCACATTAAAAAAAAAGAATTTTTTGTAAAGGAACCAAAAGAAAATTTTGAGCCCCCAGAATAAAAAATGTATGAATAAATAAGTAAATAAATTTAATTGGATAGTTTTTTGAACCGCGAGAATAAAAATTGGTAAAAAAAATAACCAAATGTTACATCGGCGCGGCGTTATGAGCACGTAGCTCAGCGTAACGCCTGAAAGATTATTTTTTAATCACTTCGACAATTCTTTGTTTTTCTAAGAATGTTGGTTGTTAGACATTTTTGATTTTGAATGCAAAAACACTTTTATGTTTTATGATCAGCAATATTTCAGCAAATACATTGATGTCAAAAAAATTTACAGAGCTTTCAGAAGCTTTATGCAACATTAATTCTTTTACTCTTTACTTGCGGGATTTTGTATTCTATTTCTTATTTTTTTTAAATAATGAACACAATTCTAATCTTGTGTCATTTATTTTTTCTAAGATTTACGCTTTGTTGTCTTTTTTTTTAAAATAATTCACTTGCAGTAAAATGTTGAACACAGTGCTAGTGCTTAGGAAAATTGGATAGGAGTTTAAAGCAGATAGCGAACATTGGTTTTGACTGATTGAACATCGCAATAGGGAAAAATAAGGCCGGGTAAAGCATTCCATATTCGTGTAGCTGGGCTAAAAAAGAAACTTTATATTTAACAGTCGATGTTAGGCTCTGGGGTAAAACCTATGGTCTTAAGAGGAGGAATGTAACTTGCTATTTTACTAAAAACGCTGTTTGTAAAAATGGCGGTTGAAACATTGTGTCGGTGATCGAGAGATGCAAATGTGTCTTAAAATATTTCACTCATTTGCTGCAATATTTTTAGTCATTTTGAGATAAGTATTTAAGTAATTCATACAAGTGTCTTAAATGTTGCAGTTTTTGCGATGTCACCTCAATTGCCTGTACACAAAAAACAAATAGTAAAAAAAAAATTAATTTCCTTTTCTCAAAAGCTCACAACTCAAATACGAGCATCATCTGGTTTATCATTTTTCAACAAAAGTTTTGACTAAAATTTAATTTCATCGAAAGTATTCAAAGAGAATGTGCTATTAATTCCCTCATATTTACATACATAATTATATCCACCGTAAAATTAAATTTTCAACGTCGATCATCACAGTTAAGCGGGCCATATTATAGATGTAGATATCAATGTAATAATGTTTACACATAATTAGGTTGTCATTTCTCCGTCATTACTGCTCATTACTTTTATCTCTTTTTATAGTGACGATACCTATACTCGAAATAAATTTCACGAAAAATTCAATTACAAACAATTATTTAAGGTTTTCACGAATTCACAAAAAGCCACATCATTTTTATATGTATATACATACACATATTTATGTAAATAAGTATATAGATATGATGTGTGTAGGGTAAGTATACTTTTGGTGCGAGTTGTCCTGTTACAAATAACATCAATAGTCTCATCATATCTACCTTACCTATGGAAACCTGGACAGCAGCGTATTAAACGTGTCACCTGCATTTGCATAATTAATGCAAATTATTTGGGCACAGAGTATAGTCCCTGCAGTGAGATGATGTCGATACCATTCTATATACCATGTAGGTGCTGATTGGTACCAAATGAACGTCATTCTCTTTCTCGTCCGCAATCACCGATTCACCCCAAAATGGCTTCATTTACATTTTGGTTTAACAAGAACAACTATACGAATATACGAATATGAAAACACTTTTTCCCCGAACCTTTCAATCCGACACAGAAATGTGGTCCAACAGGAAGCCACTCTGCTGTCACAGTTCTACCACATTGTGTTGGAGCTTCAGATGATGTAACTACGGTTACCATATTTCATACATTTTTAATTTCTACTTAAAGCTTAAATCGTATCAGGTATCTACCATTAAAAAAAAATATATTTGCCTGAACAATTTTATTTTTCAATTTTTTTTTTGTTTTGGTAATTTTCAAAATCATTTTTTTCACATTTGGTTTTTCCCTGACAATTTTTTTTGTAACAGAACTTTTTTTTACCGATTTTTGTGATGACATTCATTGTTGTGAATTTTTTTTTGCCTGTCTGTTTATCTCTCTGTCTATACCTCGACCTACAATCAAACTGCTTGTAAGATTTACCTCAAACTTTGAATTCAAGGTTTTAAGGAGATCCCTTAAAAGGGAAATTTGATTTTTTTTAGCTCCAAAAATAACGGTAAATTTGATATAACCGTTAAGACAAAACTTGTTTATCTCGAAAACGACTTTAAGGCTTTGAGGAAATTTTTCCATTGGGGTTTTGCAAGTAGTCCGAATTATTGGTTAAAAAATATTTTTCAAAAAACTGTTATTAACGGTATCTGTCATAGCACCAGATTTTTGGTATTAAATTTTCTCATAAACAGTTTCGATTTTAAAACAGTTCGACGGATTCTGATACAAATTTAAAAAAAAAATAGGTCCTTTTTAATCGTAATCCCATAATCCCATATCATAATTTTCAGAACATTTTTTTTGGATTAAAAAAAAAATCAATATTTTGAAAAAAATTTCAAGATATTAAAAACTTGCATATCTTTTTTTTTATAAAAAAATATTTGAAAAAATATATGAAAATGCTTCAAACTCATTATTTGAACTGCTAAAATACTTCCTTAAAAAAATTGGCATGTCAGTTTTTTAGCATTAAATAATATAAACTTCAATAAACATTTTAAAAAATCAGCCGATTCACCCGTTTTAAATTTTGGGGTTTCAAAAAAAAAAATTAATTTTTATTTGCCAAATTGTAATATGCCAAATTAATAAGATTATATAGAATCTCTTTCATAAAAAATTTGATTTGATAATAATGAGTCTGTTAATGAGGAAATCAAAAACCCAACAATGCGGTTTTATAGAAGATTAACGGTACCTAAAGTTAAATTTAAGTACCTACTTACAAAACCCCACTAAAAAAATGCCACCAAAATTGTTGGAGCCGTTCGAAGACTTCAATTTTTATTCAATAGATAAAAAAACGTCCAGTTTTCGTAAAATACAAAACAGATGGTAACCATATAAAACTCACCCGTATCCCAGGTACAAGAGGTAAACTATACAGGAAATGATGTACTTTTCTGTCTTCATGTATATTGAGCGCCTTCCCGGGAATAAATACATACCCACTCTGTTTCAATGACAATTTAAATTAATTTGAGTTTGATGATATTGAGGCACTATGGACTGGGCATTAGTTCTGCATCCGAAATTTATGAAGAAAACAGACTTTTCATCAAACAGTGTGTATTTCTGTGTGCAAACAAAGTGATATATATACATATGTATATATAGAGTTGGCCTTAAAATACTGAAAGATTTCTAATTGGAAGTAGTGGGTAAATTTTTAAAAATACTACCTTAATGGTCAAACAAAAATTCAGCCAACCTTCGCCTTCTCTCCTACATAAAAGTGGATTTCTTGTTTTTTTTTTTTTAATTTTTCCATTTCCATTTACAACTCGATTCTAGCTAACATACTTCAGTTAGGTTTCCTTTTTGTTTTTGCATAAAGCCTTCACTAGAGTCGTATCTACATTATACATGACACTTGTGCTTCACGCCTGGTAAAGCAAACATTTTACCGGATATGGATGAAGAAAAAGAAGAAGCATTCTCACTATTATATCTATATCTATCTCTATCTCTTTATCTTTGCTGTACTGCCAGGGGCGAATTAATTTACATATTTCTTCTCATTCATTCATATTATTGTGCGGCGTGGGTGGGATCTAGGATTACAGTAGATTAAGTGCTTGATTGCTTTCTTAAAAGTGTGGATTTGAGCGTACAAAGTGTAAGCGGTATAGTTTATTTTTTACCTAAGGCTTTAACATATACGCACGGCTGATTGTGGTATCAAGCCACTGTTCGAACAAAAGTTAATTTCTTCCCTTAGTTTTAACTATTGCCATATGTAATTTGAAAAATAAACGTATAAAGCTTAAAAGTTTAAAGTTAAAAAAGTTGTAATCAGTTTTTCAAAGGTTCTAAACATTAAAGAGCCTTCTTCATCTTTTTAGATAAATCCATCACTGTATCTTCACAGCTTAATTCAGTTTTTCTCTTTGCGAAATTACTTTTTCCGCTTCAAGTGTGGAAGTCCATGCACTTTCTGAAGTGCAGAAAAGGCCCACTTGACCTGGAATATAACAAGTAAAAAAAAGAAAAAAAAATATATAAAAGAAACCTATAGCATTCAAATCATAGAAATAGCCAGAGGCTTTTATCATCATCGTACATAATATATTTCTTTAGTAGTGATGAAAAACAAATTGTATAAGGATCAAACATGCAGAATGTTTTATGCTGAAAAGTTTTAACAAACTGTCTTTGCGGCAAGCCGACACGCAAAAGCACCCACAATTAACAGTCGTTTTACTTTCATAAAAGATAGATATTATTTTTTAATTTAATTTTTTTTTCAAGTGGATATGATATATTATTTTTTATTTATTATTCCAAGGTTTTTTTTGAAGTTTTTGCAACTTACAGGTTTTAGAAATGTACATTCTAGAGCTAAATCGAAGTGGTGATTCAAAGAAGTCCGTGAGTAAAATATAACAATGGCCAGCAAAGGTCAGCAGTACGCCGAGACGAAACCAGGATGAGACCAAAACTGAACAATATTGAAAGAAGAATTGATAGAAAAAAGTTGAACAACTATTTAAGAAAATTTCTTAAGCAGGCAACTGCACTACTTCTTTTTGGCACAATGATGAGAAGATTTAATCTGCGGTTCAAAAATATTCCCACAACATACTTTGAATTGTACATTGTTTTTTGTTTAACAATATAGAAAATATAAAAATAAAGATATTTTTTGACTTTATTTGTTCGACAAACATTTTTTTTTTCAATTAGTTTTTGATACTTTTTTTGACAATTTTTTTTTGATGAATTAAAAAAAAATCCATTTTGTTAACAAAATTTTGTTAGGCCGATTTTTTAACACATTTTCAAACAAACTAAATTTTGACAATTTTACTGATTTTTATTAATAAAATACATTTCATACATTCCTTAAAACCCGTAAACAAATTTTAATAAACAGCGGAAGTTGCGTCAGCGAGACAGTTTCGCCAAAAAGTGAGTTAACGGTAAAAGAAAGACACTGTCACTTAAATGCCAAGCTATGAACCAGTTTACACATGCTTATTTAAATTCAAACTCTAGTTAGGTATTTTTCCACAAAAGCCTTGACAAGACCGAGACGATCCAGAGATGATACGGAGATTACTCTAATTTTCTTATTTTATTAGGATCGACACTCGTGATCAGAACTAATTATATTTTTAGATATAACTAACAAAAAATTTGCCTACTCTGTGTTTATTCTACCTAACATTAGAAATATACCTCTATTAGATATTTTCGATGAAATTACCGGGGCGTTCTGGGCCGCTCTGAACTCTTTCTGAAAGTGTTTTATGCAACACATTATTTCTCACCCTATGTTATTTGCTGTGAAATAACAAGACATCAGCTGATGAAATGTGTCTGACAATGTTCAATGTACAATAAAAACTCGAGCCATCCGTTTTTTGACAATTGAATGACATTTGCTACAATGATCTGAAGCGCGCAACATCGAACAGATCTAAAAGCCAAAATAACCACCCATTTTGCGTGAAACTGATTGAAACAGCACCAGCAACGTCACCAGCAACAGTAGCGGCCACTGTCATAGGATAAATGTTTTTCAATAGTTAGATATAGATTAGACCAGCACCAGCTATGTCAAAGCGTCGTTTGACGCATTGCTGTTGTTGTTTTGTCGAAGAAAACACCAACTAGTGTTTCGAAAATATTTGCTGGCCAGCATGCTGTTTGCTGTTGACGGCACTGGTGAAGCGCCTAGTTTAATCTGTTTCACGCTTTAGGCATTGCAAAAGTACAAATATGTAAGTTCAAACAACAAATCTTGATTTTAGACACAAAGCTCAAAGTTACACCCAGATGGACAACTTCATGACAAAACCCTAAGACTCAACCTACATTGTATATTATATGTACTAGACGCTTTTTAAAATCACATTCAAATATTTAATGTTAGTTTTTCTCTAATTCATTTTTTTTGCCCTGAATTATGTCCTTGACTTTGAATGCGGAACATTTTCAAATCTCTCTTATTTTGGTTATACTTATTCTCAGGCATGTCCTTGGCCTGGGGTCTTCATTCACTTATTTTGTCCAGAAAAAAAAAACTAAGTGAGAAAAAGAATAATGGACTTCTTTGTGCATTAGACTTACATACTCGTATGTATGCTAAGATAGGTGCAACACTTTTTCCTCCAGGCGTTGTTATTCATGAAGTTGATGTCTTTTAAGAAAAACGTTGCAGCTTACTATATAATACTTGGCACTGAGTTAAGCCCACAGGGATTTGTTTTAAATGTAATATGTGGAAATGAAATGCAAATGCACAGAAGAGATGACGATGACGGAGGAAAATGTGTTTATGAAAATAGAGATATTTTTTTTTGTGTTGTGTTAACAGAATGATGGTAAGCTGACAGGTAACAACAGGTAATAGTAACAAAGGTGATTATTATTACTGTTAGTAGTTGCAGTTGTAGAAGGTATTTTAGATTTTATTTAAGGACTATTTAGATAAAAGAAGCTTTGTTTCGAAAAGTTAAAAGCAACATACTTCAATGAAAACAGAAGCTCTGCAGCAAAAAGAAAAAAATAATTAGGTAGTTACTGCAACTCAGTCCAGTCTTCAATCAAATACTTTGTGCTGTAAGTTAAGAGTGACAACAAGGATAATGAAAAATTCTGGAAAAATATGACAAGAATTAAGAAACAAAAACATCCTTTATTCCTGTACTGAACTGGTGTCTCACCTAGTAGCGTAGGTAGGCAGGAAAGGGGCCAAGATTTAATTTAAAGTTAGGTTTAAATTTAAGTTGCTTTTATCGACTCACCTGTTAACGTTACTGGTTAAAGTTGTCAATGCTACTAATTCAATGAGGATGGATAGGATACTAACTCTTTTCTAGTTTATAAGCTTCTACCCAAATAACTCATTCTTCTTTTTTTTTTAACTTCATCTGTTCAATATAAACTGTTTGGCTAAAATTCCATTTATGAAAACTAGAACTCTGTCTTAGAAAAATTCCTATTTGCACACAATTTTATTTTATGATTTTCAGTAAGATTTATTTTATGAAAACAAAAAACATAAGAATAGTAAGTGGACATATTGAATGCTGCTGACATAGCATATCACCGTGGGATAGCTCCTAAGGGAACTAGTTCTTAAGTATAGTTAGTCTTATTGTGACAGCCAGACTTATAGTTTGGAAAGAAATACACTTTGCTCCAACAAAAAATTACCCGTGTTTTATTTACTCTAAGGCGAACAGTTAGGCCGGCCCCATGGTCCGGCGTTCGTATATATTTTTGGAGTCTTCTTCCAGGACATTCTTAACTGGGCACTTTTCTATATTATCAAAAATATTTCTCTTCTTATAGTCAAAGAGTTTTACAGAATTTTCAAAATTTTCAGCACAACAGCCAGAATTTTGACATGCAAAAGTTTGATAGTAAAATTATGACATACAAAAAATTTTGATACCATCCTAATTTATCTTAGCTATATGTACATAATGTACCACTTCTCAAAATAGCTACATCATTTATGTACCTTGCACCTTTGTACACTTTGAAGGAAAAATTCTAACTTTTCCTTCTCTCATCAAACAATAACGATACAAAAAATTTTAATTTCATAAAACCCACCTATAGAAATATCACATCGTACCAATGCACATATAATTTGCATAAAATTTACAAAGTAGGTAGGTACATCATCAACGACATTATATGTCGTTTTAGCCAACAGCCGAAGGCAAGAAGTAAGAATCATGAAGATGATAAGCAATGGTGCTGGCGAAGGTTGTCTACATAGTGGGTGGTATAGGGAAGGCACCCACCTGAATAAAGTAGTAGCAGTAAAGGCAAATCAATTAAACTTCACTCAATTGTTTGCTCATTAATTTCATGCGCTTCAACTGCTTACATTTCTTTTTGCACTCATCATCATGGTTCTTGTCTATACCACTATGTCACACGTATAACAAGATTCTCCAAAAAATTCAGGCAAAACTAAAGCAACCATATCTAATGTGATATTAATAAAGCTCTTCGATGTTTACCCAGTTTCATGACGTCGTTGTCAAGTTTCTCAGTGCCTTTGCCTTCATCTTCTAAATTAAACTTTTTTTTTTAGAGCTCTGCTTTCAAAAACTTAAACTCCCACCTTCTTTTCATTCTTATTAATATTAAAGAAGAAAAAAAAAAGAATTATAAAACCTTTCTCACGGTGACAAAGTAAATTATTTGCCACCACTTTCTTCAGCAGGAAAGGAACTACTTTTAAATTATGTCGTCGTCGATTCAACAAGTTTATCCTCAAACCATTCGTGCAACGTTGTCGTTGACGCAGCGTGGCTCGTCGCCTTGTCATTGAGTCAATCCATGGGTGCATCAGGCGCATACTGGCACTATAAGTACCCAAGTACATATAGTTATATGTATGAAGACAAATCTCAAGGACAATGAGTTTCCTGTGATGAACAAATATGAGTGCGCATAATATTTCCATTGGAATCATTTCTGCAAAATTGAATTTGTAATATCTTTGGCCATGAACATTAAAATGGGTTGAGCTCTCATTCTATATTTCAAAGCCACCCGTGTGCAACATGTTACAACTCAAATGCAAGTGTGCTTGAAATGTATACTGGGCCATATATAATTACAGTGGGATTGAAAAATTTTCGTGCAAAATAATTGTTATACAAAAATAGTATTCAACCCGATTTTACCTACATACTTAGAATTAGTCATACAAAATGATTTTGGACCGACTTCCAGTTGACAAAAATCCTCAAATCATGTCATATGATTATGTTCTTACTTTGGGTTACTAAGATTATTGATTTCCCAAGCCTTATGCTCGCTAGACTGATGTGATTGAATCCGAATAGTTTACCCACAACTTGACAGAGTAGCATGCAACCATTTACAAGCAATCAACAAAATAAACCAACTGGATTTTACTTTGAAGTTTCGAAATTTGTCAAAATTAGTTTTTATCTATATAAGGACAGAAAATATCAAATTGAATTGAGGGATGTTTAAGATCTTGATGGATTAAAAACATTTGACAAATTCTCGCTTTGAATAATTAAAATTTCTTAGATTTAATTTTTTGCTCTTCTTCGTCTTCTTCTTTAGCTTTGGGCCACAAAAGTCCAAAATCAAACAAAAAGGCAAAAACTCTTGAAATTTCAAGGTAATGCACCTTACGTTTTTGGAAGCTTAAAACTTATGTTTTTAATGCAAAATTCTCTCTTCCCTTCTGCATAGTGCGAGAAAGATTAATGTGAAACAATAACAAAGTCCGATGACAATATTAGCTGGCTATTGCAAAGTGGATGAACGACAATAATTTGGCCTTGCATCCAATTCCGAGAAACGGTGCGTCAATAAAGTACTTGCTTTTTTCTTAAGATCCTTGGAACTATTATGTTTGTAAATTTTCCCTTGTAGAACATATGGCTTCCGTTATTCCCACGCGACAACGCGTGCAGTGCACTGTACAGTTTCTGGAGATTTATTTCAGCTTTCTCCAACTAAATTTTTTGATTTCTCCTGGAAAGTTTCTTACCAAGTACTTCCAATATGGCTCGCTGTTGTACCTGCTTACGTGATTGGGTTCCACTGCATTGCTTGATTCGCAATAGACTCGTTATGTTTCGGAAGTAAATGATCAATTCACAATCACTGACGTTTTCGAAAGATAGACTTAATCTTTTCCTCGTTCGCAGACAATCATTTACAATTGTTCGGAGCTTTTTAGTGACAGCGGATCTTACTTTCCAAGTGCTGCACACATAATGAAGTACGGATTCAATAATAGAGTAGTTTGGTTTTTAAAGTTAAAGAGCTGTTTCTCCAAGTTTTTGACAGCAGTCCAGTTCTGCCGCCAGTAAAGGTAATACATTCAAGATACTGATAATGTCTCTACTGGTTGTTCAAAAAGATCCACTTGAGTAGATGAGGAAATTCCATGATACATGTTTCTAGTTCTAGTTTCTAGTTCTCTCTCTAGTTAAAAGGGTTGGCCAATAGCTGAAAATTATACGAGCTTCTTACTACACTAAAGTTGTCACCTGTTGCAGGCTTATGTTAATACTTTTAAAGCTATGTGTTTTAAAATTCAAATACAAAATCCCAATTTTTGTTTTTAAAGATTTAAAAAAGATTTCTCAGAATTTCCCCAAAACTTTCAACACTCAGTGTTTAATTGAAAAATTTAAGTTCCTCTTTGGCTTGACTAAGGCACATGCAAACAGAAGCGCAAAGTTAAAAAGGAAACAAGAGCTCCTTCAACCAAGCATCAAGTACCCTAGACCTAGTCGGATCCTATATGTACTACAACGGTACTGGTACAGCAACGAAAGTCAAAGTCGTCGTCGTCGTCGTTGTAGTCATCGTCTTTCTAGTAGGAATATGGATATATAGTTTAACTTTTGGAAGGATGGAATTTTTAAACTTTTGTGAGCACGTCTCGAACGAAAAACAAGCAAAAGAATGAAAAACCTGGAGTGGGCTCATTTGCCATCATATAACTTCATCTTTATACCATTTTGTTCTTTCACCTTTATACCCACTTCTACCTACTCTTGCCTGGCTTATGCCCAAATGTGCGGTATAAACTTACCTTGATTTAGAATTCATAAGAAAAACTTGAACTTTAGGTAGCTACAATCTATAATTATGTGTGCATCTTATGTTCAGAAGTGGGATGGTGAAGTGAAAGAGAGAGAGAGATAGAGAATGGTTATCCGGGTGTGTGGGCTTTGGAGGTTTATTGATTTACCTGTATGTTAAACTAACCAAACCAAACGGGCTTTGGGTCGAATGAAATTTGATCGCCTAATCTACGCCCCACGATCCATAAAATGAAAAATAACACATTCCGTAACTCAAAGTCAATCATCCGAGTGATGATACTGCAGTGACTTTGCAAACTTTCAGCCTCCCAGCCACCGCTGCTACCGCGCCTTGGGAATTTCTTCGTGCCAGTGCCATCATCGCCATACAGGTGCATCAGAGAAGGATGATAAAAAGGAAGACCTTGAGCAGAATGCGGGAAGGCGTAGTTGAATTATTCATAAAATCCACTTAAAATTGCAGCATGCTCGTGCATCCTGGTTGAAATATATGGGTGTTGGATGAAATCCAGCTTTTTTACAGCCATATTATGCGAGAGTGTGCGATGGAAGGAATGCGGGCTGGAGGAAGCTGATGGGGATCTGGGAATATGAGTGGGCTCTATGTGCAGTGTGTCGAAACCATATTAGTGGCGGAAAATGGAAAATTATGAGAAATTAAAGACTTGCAGTATTCGACATGAGGTCAGCGTATTATTTCGCTGCTCTGGTGCTTCTGCTGCCGCCACACATATAGGTACTGCAGCATGCATGGAACGTAATTCATCTCGAATGGTGCATCAGCTTGAGAAGCATGACAGCACGAACGTATAAACGTTAACGTTGGGTGCGCACTTTTCTCTCTTAAATGATGCACATTCTGTTTACGTAGCCTTAATTTTATTCATTAAGGAAAGCACTTGCCATCATGATGGTCTTTCTCCACGTCCATGGTGAATGTTTCAGACGAAAATCTGAAAACAGAAAAGTGAAATAAGTATGTATGTATGTTTATGTAGGTAGGTATCTAAAATGTAGATTACGAGACGAAACGATACGATACACCTGCTGAGTATGCAGCATGCATTATATGCAACAACCTTAAGTTGATAAAATTTGTTTGGTGTTTATTTTTATCCATGTCCTTGATTAATTTTCCCAAAGGAATGGGTTTTAGCATACACATTTTCTCTTCTTTCTTTTTTGAACTTAACTCTATCGTGCGATTGAGTAGCTTTCAAAGGATTTCAGTCGTTTGATTTCCGGTTTAATTTTTTTTGCGAAGGTCAAACTGTGGTAAATTCAAAGGACTCGGTAAATACTTTCAATAAATTGTTTTTTTTTTTTCTGCTGGTTCAGAGTTGTTTTGCCTTGAGATCAACTTAGTTTGAATACATATTTGAGTTTATTTGGATAGGTGAAATCGTTTGAATCGAACTTTTTCAAATACAAAAAAAAGAAACATGTCCTTAGAGGGTTTTTTTTGGGCATCATTTATTTTTAATGTTAGACTTAATAAATTTCGAAGTACCTATGTAATTTTTGTGTGAAGGTTAAATTTGAGAATACAATTTTACATTTTCAAAAATAA
Organism: Syrphus vitripennis; assembly: GCA_958431115.1. Lineage (NCBI taxonomy): Eukaryota > Metazoa > Arthropoda > Insecta > Diptera > Syrphidae > Syrphus > Syrphus vitripennis. The sequence goes on along the minus strand of OY288109.1, from coordinate 30,380,536 downwards.
TTCTTTAGTAAATTTGATTCACTAATGGAAAATAAAGTCCCTGTGGGCTAGTTCTTATATTGATATTTATTATAAGTCATCCAATATTTCGTCGCTTGAGAATTACAGGACATTGTATGTACCTACTACATTTGGGTATGAACAAATTATACAGTACTTACATTTACACCCGAGTCACCCATGATGATGATAGGCATCCTGATGTATGCGATGAAAATTAAGTTAATGTACATTTTGTTAGTTTTTAACGTCTTCAAAAGGATGAGCGGCATTCTTAACGAGAAGTTGTTCTATCGCTATTTAAATTTATCCTTTTCAACTAAAAAATGTCAATCTTTTGAAAGAAAAATTAAAGATTGAACTTTAAAGCAGTCAAAAGGTTTACTTTTGAAATATGAAAATGCCAAATATTCGACCGCCAATACTTGCAGGGTTGCCGCAAGGGTGAATTCGTTTGTCATAAACGTAATTTTGATTGATTATCAATAATCAAAATATATATTTTTCAAGAAGAATGGGTTCTACACATTTTTTTATATTTTGGTGTATTGAACCAATAATTATACGTTCTTACTTATTAATGTCCTCGGACCTAAATTATATCCAACGCACATTATCGTGTACGGTGTCTGGTGATGTATTTCAGCTTTCTATATCTCTTCGCCACCAGCTGTGCTGATTTCTTTTCTACATTTCTTCGCCAAGTGCTCCAAGGTTGGTTCGCTAATCTGCTGGCATGTTAGTCTTTTGAAGCGTATACGGTTGGGCCACAAAATTCTCAAGATGTTTGGTAGACATTTATTTACGGACGCTTAAAGCTTTTTTGTGATATCGAATGAAATCAACGATATTCAACGCATTGTCTATGTATTAATGTGCTCCACACAGGAAGATCCAGTGCAAAATTCTGCTTGTTCGGTGTGGAGTCTGTCTTCAATATGGTCTTTTATACGCTCCAGGACGATTCTTGCTATTATCTATCTTGGTAACTGTAGGTAATTCTAGTTTTCAAGTGTTATCTATTCTTTGGGGGCGTGACAATTATTTATTGTTTCCACTCTTCAGAAAAGCTCACTGTTTCCCAAGCTCTCTGAATGGGTCCAGTAGCTCACTCGATGTTGTTGTCGTTTTGGTAAGAGAATACCGTCAAGTAAAACTACTTTGTTTTTTTTTTCAGTGTTTTGATTGCGCTACTGGAGAAACAGTCTATGTTCAGGAAATTCTTACTTCGAACGGATCATTGGCGTTGGACTCACTTAATTGGCGAAAAGATTATTTGAAACAAAAGACCAGTTCTCTTTCCACCTTCTGAGATGGTTCTTATCTGAAACTAGTGACCCGTATAGTCTTTTTTCAGTTGTTTAGAGCTGTGAATACTTGTGAGCCCTTTTGTAATTCTGAAGATTGTCCTACTGTTACACCCGCTCCTTTTGGGCATTAAGTGGCTCGGTTCAGCCTGTCTAATGAGGCAGGCCCCCTAGTAGGAGCATCGTGGTGGTTGTGTTTACCTGAAATCGCGGAAACATTGGATATGCTTCGGTTCTTCATCATCTACAACCTCATCGAGAGACCTCGCCCTAAGCAAGGGGCGTAGTTCATGCCTTGACATAACTTCAAAACTGTACTGGAGTGGTAATTGTACTGCTCTGGGGTGTTGGTCGGCGGCGCTTTTCTCCGGCCCTTATATTGCGATTAGGCCCACCTTGAAATGAGTCCTAAATGGAAGGTGGTCACGTAAAGCGTATCTAGAATATCTGTTACACCCCCTTGTGGCCTCTTCTTCTTCTGTAGCTAATTGGTTGATGTGGTTACGCTTATGAAAAGCTGTCCCCTAGATGTTTGGGGATTGCTGGATCATTTAGTCCATCAGTATTAAACTTAGACGTTATGGTTTTTTTTTGGGATCTCGGAAGTGCAGATGGTGGTCACGGGCCTTTCCCATGTCTTTTCTGTTTTGAACTCCTTGAAGACGCTGGCTGATGGCGGTCCCTCCTTCTAAATCGACGGCGCGGCGGTTGGTATTGCAGATGCCTTTCCAAAGTAGATTAGTATAATGCTACGAGTTGGAGACCTAATTTTTCTCGACAACATATCTCACTTCTTATACGACATGAGCTCTTTCTCTAGCATCTGGCATTTTGATAAAATTCACTCTCGTAGTTGAGAAGCGCCCTCACATTCCAGAAACCAATCTTTTTCAGGGTCGTTCCTTATCGGAGGCGTAGTGCTGGGAAGCACTTTTCCATTCAAATAGTTGATATTTTAAACTAGTAAAACAAACCAACTACAAGAACTAACTACTACTACTTGAGCTTAATTGATCGTTCCTATACCAGACTACAAAAATCTTGTTTTTACCTATGATTATTCTGAATCTTCTACCTATTCTCACTAAAACCAATAGTTTCGGAAATAAAAATTATAAATCTGAGACTCTACTGCTTCGAAAAAATATTGAAACCTATAAGCTCCCATTCAACCACTCACCACAAAAGAAAGTATACTTTTAGTTGTCGTTATGTGATTTATTTTATTTATAACACAGTATCGAAAAAATTAAATGTTGATCATTTTGCTTCTGCTTGTCTCTTCTTCTGTCATCAGGTATTAAGCCGTTTAAGTTGCTGTGAATGAATAAATTACGATGATACATAATTTCCATCCATTTACACCTGATGGAAGAGATGATAATCAATTGCATCGATTAATCACTTCAATTCGTTTAGCTTCTATTAAGGGATCAAATATAAGTACACATTCATCAAAATTAACCCTCCTTGATTGCCATAAATGCTACATAATTGACATCTGCAAACATCACAACAACAAGCGAACACCATATCATCCATCGCATCTGTCTTTCGGCCTTGTCCTCTTGTCCATATAGACAGCATAGAGGATATGTTGTATATCGTCCTTGTTTTATCGTACGAGGGCTGCAAACAAGTGTCCATATTACTCGCAATAATAAATATGTATGTATGTATATACGGACACAGAAATCTCATTCGTATATTTGCATTGGTTCTTGTTTCATAGTCACGATATCGCCACTCGGGCAATTAAAACGTTCGCCTTTAGTAGGATTAGCAATGCTGGCGACCACCACACCGTGTGCTGGCAGATATATGTATATATTTTCGGTTGATACTTCAAAATGTATGTGGACCCCGATACACGGCATCACACAAATGTGTTACGCAGTAGGCAGGTGAACGATGCCTGTCTCAGGCAGTCCGTCATTCACATAAAGGACACATTCAATTATGCCTCATGGCAATTGAATACGAGATGCTTCTGCCCTCGTCCACCCCTGAGCGTCACTGGGGGATTAAGGAAACTGTGCGAGTGAAGTTGTATAGAATTTTATACACGGAAAATCCAGACAATAGTTGTACGTGACATTTGTTGCTCCTTTGAGTGAAAACAAAACTTATATTATCAGCATCAGGAGGCAAGGAGCAGGAAACTTATACTTAAAGGTCACACTGTCATACATATGTATAGGTATATAGCCGAAAAAAAATTATATACCTTAATTGGAAGTCTTGACTTTACTCTTATTCATACTTTTTTGCGAGGGTTCGAAGGGAGGTAAAACAAAGCAAAAGGAACCAAGTATGGGTTGTACGAAATTGATTGTTTATTTAGAAAGTTCTAATTTAAAAATAAGCATAAAATCTCATGCAGCAAATTACTGTATCAACGCTGTCAAAATGCTGGTTTAACGTTGGTGCAACGTCTCATCAACGCTGCGTCAAAGTTAGAATAAGGCTTCGTCAACACTAGCGTTGTAAGTAATGCTACGTCAACACTGATGCAAAGCAACGATGGCATAGTATTGCGTAAACACTTGCGTAATGCTGGCAGAATGGGTTATATTTGGTCAAAGCTGGCGTAACGTTGCAACGCTACGTCAACGTTTTATCAAAGCTTCATCAAAGTGGAGTTAAGATTGGTGTTACACTGCGGCGACACTACAAAAGCACAACGTCCAACCTTCGCAACCTTGGCGTAACACTCCTACAACGCTGACATAAGCACCACAGCTGCCATTGCTTTCGTTAAGGCGATTGTGATAAAGTTGGCCATTTAAAAGTCCAGAAGCTCATGATGTAATTTGTCCGTTTTTTTCTACCATTTTGTTCTACCGTTTTTCTTCATCAGATCTCGTAAAAACAAACCAAACCAGAAAAACAAACCTGTCATTCTTGTTCCTTTTTTTACGAAACCATAACTTGAATTTATATTCACAAACAAAATCTAAACAAGAGAGTGTAAAATAAAATTGGTATAAAGTGGATGAATCGCAGCCGAAACGTAATCCTGTCAGCAGGAGAGTTTCCTGGAGATTACTACTACCTACCACTACCACCACCGAAGAGGAAATCAGGTCATACTCATTACGAATTCATTTCATGCCATGTTTTTAGAAACCGGGTTATACAACCTTTGGCTCGTTGTCGTTGTGTTTTTTTTTTTTTTTGTACGCGATACCTAAAAATAACCCAGATGAATGCTGATCTAAAAATTATTTTCCTCTTTCGTGCTTTGTCCTTAATGGCCAACTGTTGGCTAATTGGCGTTAAGTGAGACCTTTTATGGTCCACTTACACCATCTTTACACCACCACCATCATCATTCCACTACTGAACCGAACTCGTTCAACAAAAGTTACGATGTCACGCGACAAGCGTAAGGAAGGAAGTAGGTAAGGAAGGAAGGAAGGAAACTTCACTTAAGAAAAAAAATCCAGTAGCACTTCTAGTATAGGTATACCGGCTAACTCTAGAGATGTTTTTATGCATCCTCATCTTTCAATTAGGCCAAAAGAAGGACATCACCTACCTTTTTTATTCCTTAAAGAGATTCGTTTTTTTTTATGCAGGATAGGACGTTTTTTTTTATTATTTCGAATGATGATATCCCAATTCAGTTGACATTCCACAGGATACTCAGTGGCAAGCCAATCGAATCTATACAAGATTCGAAATTCTCGACAAATCGAAGAGGTATATAATATAAAGGAAGACGAAAAACAACGGAATGTTGAACGTTCAGCGAACGAAAGGTAAAAAAAAAATAAAATCAATTTTCATGATTGTCTATATGTCTTCCTTGTTGGAGCTGGGAGTGTTGTCTGGTGGGTCCTTTATATTGACATTTTAGCTAGCTTTATCCAGAGAAATTCCTTTTTGTGAGAAGCTGTGCTTTTTGTCACCTTGGTCTGGAGTTGAAACCCATGGAAGTGTGTCCTCAGTGTTATAGTTGATTCGGGGGAAGGTTTCAGGGTTTGAAATCAATTGATATGCCAAATAAAGGATGAGCATAGAGTTAACACGGATCTAGGGATGAAGTTGTGGCATTGATGGCATTATTTGTTTTGGTTTAAGGTAAAGAGATAGACTGTTAGCTTTGCGAATTTTTGTTTACAATTGAACTCACTGGGTAGTGGGTAGGTACTTAATTGAAATTCTAATAAAAAATTTTGACTCGATATCGGTTGATGTAATTTATGTAGTTCGAAGAATTTTATTTTACGATTTGTTTCTCCTATCTTTGGGATAAAAGTAATTAAGTTAGAGCCTTGCAATTGAACAAATAATATAAAATCGAAGAAGAGTTTTAAAGTGTTTTATTCATTTACATAATAAATAAATAATTTTTAAAAAGTATTTCATATGAAAGAGGGTTTCACAAGAAGTGGTAAGGTACACTTGGGCGTATGTGTTCTATTCTTGATTTATTAAATTAAAATAATCTTTACTTATCATTACATTTGGTTGAAGATTTCAAAAATTTTTAATTTAACACGGCTTATGTGCGGTCTGGTGCTTAGAACTTTTTGTTTTTGCGAGTACATTTCATAAGAATCCTTTTAACAAAACGAGAATTATAAACACGACTGGGTGTCATATAACTTACAGTTATGTGGTTATATGGAAGATTGGAAAATATAAATTTTATTGTATAGTCAATAATTTTTTTATGTTATTTACTAATAGAATAGAATAGTTTCAGGTAGGACTGTATGTATTCAATTGTTTATTTCACTTGAAATTTTATGAGCCCTTTCTGTGGTTAGGGTCAAAGTTTTGAAAGTATATACCCAAATTCGGTTTCAAAATTCTGAATTTCCGAATTCTATAGTTCCAAAATTCTGTAAATTCAAAATTTTGAGATACAAAATTCTGTTTTTCAAATTCTCGCATTGTAACTATTTTCATTTAAGCTCAAAGTTTCATATACACGTTAATATATCTTTATTGAAATAAAAATTGTTTTTCTTATTATTTCTCAACCTTTTCATAACTTTACAGAATTTCAGTACAAATCTTATTCGATATTTTGTATCATATATCATAGAAAACAGTGATTTATTTCGTTATTTTTTTTTTGGGGTTTGTTAATCAAAATTGATATAAGAATTTTTAATTTTCCCTATCATATTGTAATGTATTGACCAGCGATTTGGATGACTTGTTATTGGCAATGTTCCTTACTTTTTTTAAATTCTTTGCAGTTATATTTTTTTGATGAGTTTTAAAAATTCTATAGAATAAAAGTCAGTAAACTATTTATGCAAACATTTCTTTTTATTTTATCAATTTAATTCAATTCTTTTAAGCCCTGTTACTCGGAAAAGATCCCTTTTTTTTAAGTTCTACCCATAAAGAAAAAAGGTGAATCTTATTATTCTAAAACTGCAATTTCGCTAAATCTTTTCTACTTAAATATATAAAACTAATGGAATATGATTCATTGTTAGAATAAGCAGTTCCCTCCCATTTTATAGTGTTTTTCGAAGAGTTGTATATTTGTACAAAAAGAGAACTTAAGATGGTACAAAAAGTCATAGAGACTGATAGTTTTAAGAACTTGATAAATATTTTTCTGATATGCAAACATTGATCATAATGCTTAGCACAATTGAATTGGACTTGTTAAAGTATTGATTCAAAATAGCTTTTATGGACATTTTTTCGATAAAATTTTTAATTGCAATAAACACTGGCCGACAAGATATTTTACTTTATAAAATATTTCGAATTTTTTTTTTTTAAATTAATCTATACGTATTTGACGTCCTCCATCTAATAACAAAACCCGCTTAGTTTTCGGGATATGACATACAGGTAATCTAAAAACTGATCATGTACTTTAATTAAAGTTATTAAAACTGCAGTTAACTTTAATAATGTAGATAGTGTTTTTCTTCTAAAAAAAAAAGAAAGTGGCTCATTTGGTAGTTATAACAATCGAGTTTAAAGACGTTTTGAATATAAATTTTTGTAATGCCCTTTGTCTTCCCAAAAAAAACCTTGTTCATATCTTATAATAGAATTAAATTTGGCATTTATTATTGGAACAAATAAAAGAATTTTAAGCAATGCTAACTTAACAGCACAAGATCTTAAGGAATAAGAGTTTCTTTCTTTAAAAACTGAACATTTTTAACCATCCATCACTGAGCATGAGCATCATTTTAACTTTAATATAAAATTTCATATAGCTATGCACATAGATAACCTTATCTACGTATTAAGGTTTTTCATTTTCAAAAGCATGTGTTGTTAGTTGCTGTTAACCTAATTACATTAATGCTCCTCATATACCTACAACTATAGAAGTACTGTTGTAGTAGTCCTCCCTCAACTTGCACTGTACAGTGTACAACATATAATATTTAACTATCTAACACAAAGTTGTTCTTTCTTCTATCAAAAATAATGAACTGACAGCTGCTCAGAGTACATGCACAGTACTATGACGGATAGCCTTTTGGTGTCATAATTAGCCCTTTTTGCAAAACAATAAGAAAAATTAAATTTCATTTCAGCATCAGGGTAGTATATATGATGCTCGTATCACTTCGCACAGGAAGCATCTTTTTTTTTTGTTAGTTGGCCAAAAATACTAAAACCATTCGAAACACATGCTGACTCAGCTAAGCTTATAGCAGCAGTTATACCAGACCAACTCTTCAACCCTCATGTGAGTCTCTAAAAAGCCAGCGGCGGCGGCGGTGACGACGATGCATGGTGGCGGGCGGTCCGGTCTGTGGCATGGCGCGTCGGAATGTTAGCGGGCTATATGCGATAGAAAATCCAAGGACCAAAACAGAGTTTAAAAAAAAAGTTTAAATTGGGTAAAATAGTAAAATCCATGCACCGAGTGCTCTCACTCTCGGCTTTCAGTGGCTTTCAACTAGCACCAAATGGAATTGCTATGCAGTGCTCGTGACGGCACTCGTCGTCGTTGGATTGTCCCAAGTACATCTCTGTACACAGATGTCTTGTGTTCACGTATACTTGCCTGCCATACCACATACAGATTCCAACAACTACAACTGCTGGACAAAAAAAAAAAAAAACATCTAGATGACATACAATGGAACACCTAGGTGAAGAGTATAGAAGTTGTTGCGAATCCAACTCTCCGCATAAGGATCCATCAGGAAACTCTTCTTATCCCGCAGTCCGCTGCTACTCTGGCAGTACTAATGCCACTAGCTGAAGGCTGACTGTGACTCTGACTGGGTGTATTGCTCATGTTCACATATTGTTTTATTACCCACCTCACGATGTAGTAGGGATATCTGTCTGTCTGTCGCTCATAGATGCGGGATATGATGTATTTGGAATGCATTTATCGCTGTCAGCCAACAGCAGAAGTTGCACGTACTAGCTGTCCCACAGAATTGAATGTTGCTACTATTGCGTGGGAGTGGGTGGGTGGTAAGTTCGGTTGCGTGGGTGGGCGGGTGCAAGATATTAAACGACCCAATGCGACTCTTTCTACTATTAAGTTGTTCATCATCATCATCATCATCCTGGGATAGGAGGGTGCGTTGGTGGTATTGCGCCTGAGGTGCTTCAATTCCAGGATACCAGCTGGATGTGGCGACCAAACAATTGACTTTGTTTTTCCGAAACAGGTAGCTTTTGCTTATCTTTAAATATTGACCAGAAGCAAAAAATAAATAAATGCCTTGGATTCTGTTTATGCAATCTGATGCCACGAGGGCTTGTAATATAGCTTATAACTGCGAGATGATTTTGGGGAAGCATCCATGTGCATCTGTCATCCTTATAAACTTTCCTGATGGTCCTTTAATATTTTGTTGTTTTGTTTTCGTTTTAATAATTGCAATTTTATCGCACTACGTACCGACACTTCTAGTTTTTTTTTTTTTTTTCTTGAAATGAATTACGTAACCAAAACCAAGGCGAAAGGCATTGCCCAACATCAGTTATCACCCCTTTTTGAAAAATATATTGAAGGGCGGATATAACCTCCATCTCATCCAAATGAACCATCAAAATAATTGAATTTTTTAGAGAGAGAAAGCGTAATGTAACTGAGCGTGCAGATAAAGGGGATTTTTTTTATTGCAGTGCATTTAAAAAATACAAAGATAGTCATTTGCAGTAATTTTAAGTTTTGATTTCCCCGCAGAGTGCTTAAAACAAGTGAGCAATTGTTAAAACGTTTGTGGGCATTGAAATGCTACAAATGAAAATATAAACAGGTCAGACATATAGGTTTTAGATGTGGGAAAGGGTTTTCATGTGAGGTTTGGAAGTTTTTGTGTTTTTAATTTGGTATTTGTGAAATAAAAAAATATAAAATTTAACGAAAAGGAACAATGTTGCAGTCAACGGTTAAGAGGTTGTTGAATTTAAGTGAGTAGAAAAGAAATGTTCTGTTTTAGGAGAACAAACATGAGAAATGAAAATTTGAGGCGTTTGTTGCGAAAGTTGAATAATTCCTTTAAGGTATTAAGGTATTGCAACGTGGCAGGCGTATTGATTGCAGTGATTGAAAACTTGGCAATGGTTTTTGTTACACTGGCCAGGTGTGTCCATCGACATCCATTCCAAAATTACAAAACATTATTGAGTCAGTGCATAGGCAATTGTAAAAGGATGTGACGTCAGAAACAGAAGAGGCATAGATATGCAAATGGCCCGGTATGTATTTGCGGGAGCAAATCAGGAGCAATCAGGAGCAAAGGTACCCATCCGGCTTTCCGCAGAAACTTGGACAGTAATCGAAGATAGGAAACACCTCAAAGCTCACATCATAGCTACTCCAGCAGCAAGGAAAAACGAGTGAGTCTACGTGTCGCATGAAGATAAAAGAAGTTCACAGTAGCGTGCGGCTGAACTAACCAACGAATTGATTACAGAAGTAGAAGAATCTGTATATAAGTACGACAGAAGAACTTCCCGCAGAATTACCAAAGAACTTACAGACTGTGGACAGCCTTTTACAAAAACTGCTAAAAGACGCAGACCATCTGCTATATTCGGATAAGGACCAACTAATAACGAGAAATAAGCACCCAATGACCTGTTTGGAGTACTAATTTTCTGAATAGGCACAGAGCACCGGAGGCCCTGAGAATTTTCACAGAGCTCTTATGAGCAGTGCCAAAAACATCTAGTGAGCTACTGCACCCACATGTTGAGAAAGCTTGGCAAGCAGAGAGCTTTTCTTAAGAGTGGAAAAAGACATGATTGTCAAGCTCCCAAAGAATGGAAATCTAACGCACTGTGAAAACTATGTTCTTCCTGTAGTTGTAGTAGGTAAGACAAGGCTGTATACTGTCACCAATGTTGTTTCTGTTGGTGATTAGTAATGTATTTCACGCAGCCTTACCAAAACGGAAGAATTCAGTAGACTTTGCAAACATACCGCAAGCACCTGCAATACGCAGGAGAAGTATGCTTACTATCTTATATTATCATGGATTTTCGGTAAAAAACAAAAAGGACTTTGGAGCTTCATAATCTGCTCAAATAAATATTTCTGGTCAATCAGTTGAGATAGTAGAAAATTTTCAATATGTTAGAAGTATTGTCTCTACTGACGGACGGTGGAACTGAACTAGTGAAAATGAAGATGAAAATGTTAGCAGTAGAATCGAGAAAGCAAAAAAATGGTTCGGAAACAACTCGATTAGTTTAAAGACCAAGGTACAATTGTACCAATCCAATTTTCCAATACATACTTCTTTATGTGAAACATCTTAAAGATAAACGTAAGTGGCAGTTGATTGGCTATATGGAATGGAACCATCTCACGCAGGCAAACAGACGAGTGAGTCAGCCTAGAAACAGTTGGCGAAGAACGGTCGAAGAGGAATCAGGACAGTAATCAATTGGAGTGAACGGAAAAAATCGTACCCAATGGCGCGTAGGAGAAGTTGAGGCCCTAAGCACTTCAAGGGGAAATACATTTGAAGCTGCTTAACGAATACTTAACTTAAGATTGCTCTGAAAATTGATGTATATCAATGTTAAGGATATTGCTCGTTTCACTGTGTTCAAGACGTTATGATATGAAACCATTCTTGGCGTTCCAAAAGTGTTGAATCAAAATATGTAAATATAAATAATAAATACAAATAATAAATAAAATTGTTAAAAACATTTGCACGAAACAATAATACTTTTGTTTATTCTTTCATCGTATATGTGGGATAGTTACAAGGACACCTAAAAAAAAATTAAATTTTAATACAAAAAAAAAACACAAAAGCAACACAACTTCAATAATGGGCGTGTATGACCACATTGCTTTCATCAACACACAAAAAAATATAACCTATTTGCTTTTAGTACTCTCTAAGTGGCAAGTGCTTGTTAAAGTCTCTAATCATCAGTCAAAGACTTCCTGAATCGCGTGTAGTTGTTCTTCGTACAATAATAAATTTGGCAGCAAATCCATTGTTGAAATGAACAGAAAAACATTTCCGTCTATTTCATGTTGCTAAATTACCAAGTAGGTACCTGATTTTATTGTGAGGTAAAACCCATCTGCGTGGGCGCCTTTCGACACTCATTTCGACTTGTTAAATAACATGACTATTTGCATCGGCTGGCAAAAGCTGTGTGGTTACCGCGAACTATATGCTAAACCTGCAATTGGGAACGTCAGCGCTCATGTTAACAGCAACACGCAATCCCTTAAACTTTAATGAGTCGCAGATTTTCCATGCACTCCTGTCAAAAAGGACGAGAGTTGGTTGGGAAAATTTGTGTGATTCTGTTTTGGAGTAGAAGAATATAAAAAAAAAAACTTTTACAATGTCACTTTCTGTCAAATTAAAACTTTTACCCCCTCCCTATCAGAAAGAGAGGGGGATAGAAATAGTTACATTAAAAACTGTGTGATTTGATGTGATCACCCAGAGTTGCACACAATTAAAAAAAAAACTTTAAATCTAGGAATTCCTCTTGGGCATCTGGAGAACAATCAAAGGATAGAACGGGTAGAATGCCCACAAGAGAGGAAAAAGAAATAATTATACGGAACTTAAGATCCTTACAGAATTAATATATCGTGCTGCATCGTCGTCGTTGTCGTATCTGATGGTGGCTGGTGATGCCAATCCCAACACTAACCAACAAGAATGTTCCTCTTTGAGTCTTTCTAGGATGAGTAAAGCGAATAAATGAAGAAAAAAAATATAAAACGAGGAAATTAAAAAACTTTCATGACTTTTATGGGTTCCAGGTTCCAGGGAGTTCCTATAGTTAAAGACATCGAGTAGAGAGGTATATCACAAAAGCAAAAAAATAAAAAAAATAAAAAGATCAGACCTTAAAAAGTAACTCACCGTCGTCGTCGGTGCCTCCGCGCCACCGCCACCGCGTTCTCACACATGAGTCCTTCTTTTTTTCCTTTATTTCGTTCGTCCTTCCTGTGCAGATGAAGTTTAATCCAAGAATTTATATTTTCATTTAAACTGTTAGTCGGATACATGTCGCGTTGAATATGTGGTGAACGCTGCGGTTCGCTGCTGCAATGGTTTCTCTTTTAACCAAAAACAGAAAAAAAGACAAACGCAGTCCTTGCAACAATTTGACTCTCTGGTGACGTTAACTTGGATTATATTTTTTTGTACTTCTTGCAATAAATACAAAATAAGGTCATGTAAGCGATTTTTGAAAATATTACCTAATTCAATATTTTAATTTTATTTAAAAACCGAATTTGCTCATCGAATTCGGGGCCAACTTTAGAAATAATATATATATGTGCTTTGCTTTGCTCTGAGCCTTTTCTGTAGAAGTCCTTTTTTCATATCTGCTTGCTTCCTCTTCTGCTTCTTTAGCTAATGCGTTGATGTTGTTACGCATATCGCGACGCATGTTGCGGTGAACTTCTCTCATCTTCATGCGGTACGTAGACTCTTCTTGATGCTGGAATAGCTGCAATACGAGCTTTGAGGAGTTAGCTTTTTTTCGATTCTTGAACAAGTTTCTTAAGATAGCTAAGGAAAAAATTTAACTTGCGCTTGCGACAATACTTTTAACACCAAATATGAAAGAATTTTTTTAACAGCACACTGACTGTTCTCAATCCTTGTGAAAGGATTGTGGTAGCACCAGTGAACCAGGTCATTCGCTTGTCTGGACCTCTTCTGTTTCGGATGCCCTGAAGATTGCTGACTGATCGCGAAGTGTTCAATTTTGTTGGAAGTTGCTTGTCCGCTCGCCGACACCCAAGTGACTTTGTAACACGTATTGTCTTCAAATCTGGTCCCGGTTGGCGTTGCAGAAATCAACAAAGACCTGGATATTTAAAATGAAGTCTCCACGCAGCAATCAGCTGGTTATAAAAGGCTTCCTTCTCCTCAGAAGAAATCTCTATTGGGGTATAATACTGTACCGTGGTAAAGCAAAACGTACTCTAGTCTGGAACTTGATTTCCAGGAACCTATAGGCTCCCAGGAAATAAAGCTCTTTTGGGCTGTGTTGAGAGAGTAGCAACCCAATGCCAGACTTCCATGGGCTTTCAGAAAAGAGTCGTACAATTCTACGAGTTAAAGAAATGAGCTTGCCCAAGACCAACATCTCACTTCACTAACTCCTTAGATGTCCATCTCATATCGTATTAACTCTTTCTCGAGTAGGAGAAATCTGTCGTCAAGAAGCGTCCTTATATTCCAGAAACGGGAAAATTCCGTGAAATTGAGTTTTGTTACTTAGTGTAAATCCTACATAAGATTAAAACTTAATAATTTTTAACAATTTACTCAAGTCGCATTTAAGTTTCGCATATTTCGATAAAGTAAATGCCTACTTCGCTTTGTTCTAATTTTTCTAAGAATTTAATTTTTAAAAAAATATTAGACCTATACGTTTTTATAGACAATGCAAATACATTCGACCCCGGCGTAGAATTATTTTTTAGTTTTTAACCAAAGCGAGGGAAAGAATCGAGGGTTTACGATGACAGGATACTAATTCTTTGAAATATCTACCTGCAATAGTGCTACCGTTAATGAAATATTATCTTTTGGTCTATATCTTTATACATTCACGAAACGAAATATAAAATTGCGGAAAAAATGTGGTATATGTATGTGCAAAAAAAAAAAAAAAATTATGCTTGAAAAATGTAGATAGGTAATGGAAAATGATAAAAGTTAAAATTTTTCACTTTTCATACTTCTGGTATAGGAAGACTATATTTCTTCATAATCGATAAAAGCTAAGTGTAACAAATGAAGGGTGTTTTGAAGTTTTATTAAAGTTATTTAAGTATTTAATGGAAAGGTTTGAGATAGATTTTTTTAACGTATTTTTTGAGATATTTGAATTTCTGGCGGGTGCAGGAATGAAAAGTTTCATAAAACGATGTAAATTCATAAGACTGGCATTAACGTTTCCAGTCGCACTTTAAATGTACACGAATAAGAATAAACTGTTATCACCACCTACCGGGTATGATAAGTCTATAAACTATTAAAGTGCAAGTTCAATTTTAATATTTTTTTTCCTGTTTTCCTGAAATTTTTGAATTTGTCCCCTAAAACCATTAAATTGTCATTAAAATTGTGGTAAAACATTTGTTTGAAGACAGCAATAGTTTATAGTTTCTTTGCATTTATAGGAAGTAATGGGATCTGTAGACTTCAATGACATCTTAGATTATGTACATGTGAAAAAATGCCCCTTCGATAAATTCTTCAAAGGTAAGGCATCGAAATTCTGTACGGGTCATAATTCTACTTTCAAATTTCTGGCTGTACAAAATTCTGCTTTTCAATTTTTTTTTGGTTTTCCAAGATTCTGTTTCTCATAATTCTGCTTTTAAAAATTCTGTAAATCTGTGGAAAAAGTGAAATCGTTTTGATAATGTTAAATAAAAACGCATTAATTGTTTTGATATTTTTTTTCTAAATTTTCATTAATTGTATTGTTTTTAGAATGAAAACAATTATTCAAAAAGTAACAGCAGCAGTGAAAAAAATATTTTTTTTTTAATAAGTTATTGTTAAAATAAAAAATGGTTGTAAAGAATATTCGCACTAGTAAAAAATTTTCGTCAAGGAAAATTTATTACAAACTATCAGAACCGTGAATAAAAATTCGAAAATAAAATTATTATTGATAAAAGTTTTCGTCAAATAAAAACCGAAAAAAATGTCATATGAAAAACATGGTAAGAAAAAAAAATTGAAAAAAAACTGTCGCAATAATTTTGTCAGGGAAAATCCCAGAAAACCAACCCATGAAAATATTGATTGAACCGCGAGAATTTTTTAATTTTTTCATGAAAAAAAAAATTGTCGAAAAAACAATTGTCAAAAAAATTAAGTCATGTGTCAGGTAACAACCAAGTGGAAATTTTGTTTAACCGCCCACCGAGTCAGTCAGTCACTCCATAAGGCCATCGGTCGTCATCAGTTATATACCCTCTGAATCTGTTGAAACATGTTTTTTATAGACAGTACGGGTATCTAGTCAAGGGCTGTTTTGTTCAGGCTGTCATTATGAAATTCTAGTTACACATAACTTGCCTGTTAAATTTTAGTCAATTGCTGACAATAACAAAAATTTTGATGGTCAAATTTAAAAAAAAAACTATTAACGAATCTTGAAATGCAAACATTTCGAAAATCAGAAATCAATTATGGATTTGGTCGAATTATGTGCTTCAAAAGTTATTCTAGGTTAAATCTCATTCAAATTCAATATAATAACTTTTTTTTTGTAGAAAATAAATATTTGAAATATGTAAATATTTTCCCAACAACAGATGTTATCAACTTTTAAAAAAATTAAAAAAAAGTTGTCTAATACAGTATGATTGCTACGTCCTACGTAGTTTTGTTTTTATCATATTTCGATCACTGCACAAAACCTATGATTTTAACATTTAATCATTAATATGGTTTGCTTACCACTTACTTTATTTGATTTAATGCAATTTAACAAAAAGTAATGCTTAAATCCCTGAGCGATGGCCCAAAATTGTCAAAAAACGTCTCTGCAAGCAATGAACCGGCTTGGAAATTATCTACTCAAAATTATTAAAGATGAAAAAAATTTGTTGGTTGTTTTGACTGGAAGGTTCTCTGGTAGAAATCGGTCTAGTTAATGTCCTTGAAATATGATGAGGGAAAGATTCAAAGGCAAGTACCTAATATTTATTTCTTACTTTCGCCTTTGCTGCTATACGAACAAAAAAAAAAGTTACCTCATACTTGAAAAATCTTCAAAAATTCGCAAAGCACACAAATTAGCTTTAATCTGCACTGCTAAATGCCAATTCAACGAACAAATTCCACCTCGTTCAAAGCAATATTTAAACTGAAAACTGCATTTTTCTTTTGAATAAATGTCCCTTTGGTAAGATTTTCATTGTCTACGAAAAAATTCCCAATTACAAAGTTGTTTTTTTTTTTTCAAACAAATTCTAGTTTTTTTTTTCGTCCATCTTCCGGTTGGAGGGTGGTCTTTTTGTTGGTTTCGATTGCAGCGCAGCAGCAGCAGCAGCAGCAGTAGAAGAAGAAGCAATAGCTTATATAGCAGGGAAATTAAAAAGCCAGCAAAAAGCAAAGCAACCCAGCGCACAAAATTAAACTATGAAAATGAATTGTCCTTCCGTGGCTGGTCTAAGCACAGCGTCCTGTAAGGGATATGTGTGGTATGTGCAAAACAAACATATAAACATTTATAGATATATACCTAGATACTGCAAAATATAGGACGTTATCAAATGTCCTTTTTCCTCCATATACATATATACACACACAAAAACACACATATGGCCAATTGGTCCCCATGGATGCGGAACAGGGCAAACGGAGGCAAACTTGTGCCCAGTTATAAATCTTAACTTTTGCGACATACGAGCTGTACGAAGTAGAAGTCCGTCCGTTGGCGTTGTCCTAGGTTCATTTTCTTCGAATATAGCTTCTCTTTTTACGGATGTCCCTGGGGTAAATGTATTTTCTTCTTTCACTTTTAGCTTCTTGATATTCATGCTGCTTTAAGCTGATATCATATATGTAGAGAAGAAATTGTAGGTAATGGATATGGCAGCAAGGAGGTGGGAGGATATAAGGTTGACAAAAAGAGCGATGGCGGTAGGTGAGAACGGATATAGTTTTCGGCCCCCAGCCCCCAGGCAGGGTGAGGAAAATTTATGTTCTCTGGCACTCGTCCAGATGAATTATGTCTATATGTATCATCCCTGTATGCAAGGATTACGTTACGACCTTATACTCTCTCTCTCTCTCTCAGTTATACTAGATGGATAGATACTAAGTTATCGTTAGTCCCCAAAAACTCAGCCCTTCGTCAACACTAACGAAGCCAAATCAGGAAGTGCACCACAAAAATTAATTTTACGCGAGCAGCACCGAGCGGTTGATAAAACTCAAACATGGTGACACGGTCTTGTTTGCCTGGTTTTTGGCCAACACCACCAGCACCACTACCACGACGACAACATGCATGTTTGCTAGGATTAATCTGTCTGGCAGGAAGTCGGTCGGGGTAGATTTTACATGACTCCGAGGACATAAATTGGCAACAATAATTACCTTCTCTGGATATATACGATGCAGTGTGCCTGGTTCATGTCTTTTTGCCTACCTTTACCTGTCTGATGGTTAATGGAGGGTAAACTTCGGTTTGGTGCTCGGTGTGATATTTCTATTCTGCGAACGTTTGGCAAATGGGCAATTTGGTAGTTTGCACTTTTCTGACAAACGAAGGGTTATTTATTATACCAAGGCCTCTTGGAAACGGGGATGCAATTTTCAATTGTCTTCGAATCGCCTTGCTGGCTTCGATTAGCCCCCCGGTATTAGGTCGTCATATGAGCGCATTTGAACTAAACGACGCGACGGCGACGGAAAGAAGAGAAGAAAATCGTATAACTCATGGCTGAAACATGTTGCCGGGAAATCGGAATGTTGCCGGAGTAATAAATACCCACACGTCAAGTGTCGCAATTCCCTGTCCACCCAAAAACATAGCACAGGAGTGGAAACAGCCGTTGAGCTGTTCCTCCATCCTCAAACTATATGCAATTGCAATTGATTACGAACGACTGTTTCAAATAGGTAATATTGTCTATACCATAACAGCCCGTGTGTGACATTTTTTTCTGTTGAAGGAGCACATATACAAATTGACAAGCAATATGCGGCAACCATTACGGATTATACGGAATCGTTAATTCGGAGTGGTTGCTGCGTCAAAGTGTATCCGGTCTCTGAGAGAGCGAGAGATTGGCTTTCATGTATTCCATTAGCAGATTGCTGGGAGGTGTAATGTTACAATACCTGACCGACCGGAAGTCATCAATAACATCACAATGAACTGGATGCAAATTCAATTTCAAAATCCGCCTACAAAATGCACGTAGTGGATATATGTATGTATCCTTCACTTACATCTCCTTCTCGGAACAGTTCTGATGTGTACAAATTGTTGTCGCTTAGAGAACGATGGTGGTCAATTGATATGTATTCAGTGCATATTCGTTTGGATTTAATTCATATAACAATAACTTGAACGTGCAAATAAGATGTGCTGCTCGCAATCGAATAGATGGCTGGTTTATTTAATTCCATTGTTATGTATGAAGGATATTTTAATGGAATTATGAGGAGAAATTTCAATTGATTGTTATTTTGTTGGAAAATATTGTTGCAAAGAATTTTGCTTGTGGTTTTGTTAATTAAATACTTAAGGTTTACTATACGAGTATGAATACCTAAGTAGAAATGTTCGCATCCGATTTTTATTTTAATTATTTAGGTTAAATCATTGAACAGCAGTTATACCTACTCGTACGAGAAAAGAGTTCTTGAAGTTCCAGACAGTAAATGAATCCTAGGTGCATAATTTACCAACCTCACTTTGTTAAAACAATATAAAAGCTTGCCATATCCAGTTTCAATTTTCAGAATGATAAAGAGCCAGTTTGTTCATAGTGGGTCAAGTTTCTGACACAACTTTTAGAGCTTGAGGTTCAAACTGGTGCTAAAAAGACGGTGTAATACAGAAATCTGTGATTTACTACAAATGTTCAACTTTGGATTCATCGGAGAAGTCCGAGACTTAGAACCAGTTTGTTCACAGTAGTTTAATATTAATCAAAGATTATTTCAACTCTTTTCTCCTCAAATGTGAATGTTTTGGAAATTTTATTGAAGGAATCCATTGCTTGAGTTGTTAATCATTGATTTCGTTTGATTAGCGCTATTTAACCAGAACATTTGAAAGTTGTATCAGTACTCTAGCCCACTGTAAGCAAACTTGCTCTTAAACTAGGATACATTTATAATTTAATATGGAAATTTTGATCAGTGAATAACTATAGTAATGTAATGTTTACCAAGATAAGGCCCAAAGCTTAAAAATGAAGAAATCGGAAATTTATCAGCAAACCTAGTTTCCAGATTAATCTTTGGCTTAAAACAATAATCAACCTTTGATTAACCAGTTTCGAGGTCTATGTCATAACTCCCTAAATCAAATTTTATAAAATTGGATTCTAACTTCACCGAACATATCAATTGTTAAAATATCAACTAGCAAAAATTTTTTAAGGGACCTTCCCACTTTGCTATTCTACCAAGACATAAACTTCTATTTTTCGTATAAATGTATAAAAAGTCAAAGTCGTCCTGGACGCCGAAGACACCAAAGATGACACCCAGATGCCAAATACGATAAAGATGCCCAAGACGCTGAAAACACCCAGGATACCGAAGACATCCAGGA
This sequence comes from Syrphus vitripennis, assembly GCA_958431115.1. NCBI lineage: Eukaryota > Metazoa > Arthropoda > Insecta > Diptera > Syrphidae > Syrphus > Syrphus vitripennis. The sequence goes on along the minus strand of OY288109.1, from coordinate 30,360,491 downwards.
AGGTACATAAGATGCCGAAGTCACTAAAGTCGCTAAAGTCACCCAAGACGCCGTTAACACTAAGACGACAAATCGCCCAAGATGCACATGACACCTAAGACTCCCAAGACATATATAAAAGATGACCTAGACGCTAAAAACATTAAAGGCCCTTAAAACGTCGTCGATGCAACCTTAAGATGAAAACATTGCAAACGTCTAAAACCAGAAGATACCCAAGCCACTTGAAACGTGCAAAACATAAACCAAATGTAGATTTACAACTGGACATGGCAGTAGAACTTACAACTGCAGACAGAAACAGTCGCCGCTCTTAGCTTACACCAAAAAGAAATTCATTGACAATATTATAAACGAACGATGAAGTGTATAATATAATATAACAAATAAAGAGATTTCTCCAGTAATGGCAAAACAAAGAATTTGTTGGGGACAACAAAAGACAAATAAAACTAAAAATCAAGTAAAATCAGGCATCCAAGAAAGACGTAGTTTTTGCACCAAGACTTAACGAAAGCTTCGGTGTTTTTTCCAGTAAAAAAAAAATAAATCATTACTTCTGTTTTACGATATAAAAGTAAATTTTATTATGTATTATATTTTCTCTACACTGAGTCGGAACCGAGATCATGCTGAGTCTGAATTTACTGATTTGTAGGATCCTGAGATGCTTACTAAAGTCTCATGGCTAGCTCTAAGCCAGCAACAAATTGTTCTGTTTTCATTTGCAGAAGAGAAAAAACAAAAATATATTGACTATCAAGACAAACCAATTTATGGAAGTGCTTGAAAAAAAATTGATTATTTGACTCTGTAGGGCCAAAGTAACCTGACATGTTGCATGGCATAATGGTCATAAGACCATTAGTAAATTATAAGGTCTTGACCTCAAATTGTACCTTCTGAAGGTAATTAAATTAAATATTCGAAAAAAAATACTATAATCCACGCAACACCTTTATCTGAATGCAACAAATTATAAACCTCTTTTAAAGCAAACTTCAAGGTCTTACAGTCTACTTTCCCATGAACCCATCACAAATCCTATAGGGAGTGCTAATATACAGGATACAGACCAAAACATAAATTTCACATAAACTTCACCATGGCATGACACCCTTGTGAAGCTATAAGTACTTTAAAGAGTGTTTATACCCAGAAGAGTGTATATACCTAAGCCGATAAAGTTTTTCACTCCCATTATGGTATTATATAGTAACTGCACCCTAATTCATTCCAAAGAGATAAAGCACGTAAATCAGATTCATTTCATTGACTTTATTTAGCAGTTTATCGATGTACCAATGTAGATGAAGTAGAATGCTTTAAAATAGTTTGAAAACTTCTTGGATGAGCAACGGATATTTTGTAAATCTCTTATTCCAAGAAATTCTAAATATCTTAATTCTTAAAGCATTTCTGTTTAAAGTCTTAGCTTATAAGTATATTTAATAATATTAAATAACAATATGATAACATTTTGAACAGCAGGGATTAAAAAGCAAACATTGGTACATTTTTTTTTTGTGATAGAGAACACATTTTTAGAAAGTTGAAGTTATCAAAAAAAAAAAAATAAAACTTTCTCTATAAAGTCCATTTGAGAGGGTTCGTCATAAAGAGTTTTTCTTCTTTATCCTGCATAGAAATCTCTTTTATTCCAAAAGAATGATTTTTGCGAGGAAGCAACAAAAAACTATTCTTGACATTTCCGTTTATTATTTGTGCAGTTGAAAAACTTTCAAATTGGTCTCTATCTGTGGGGTAGAAAAAGAAAAACAGCTGGAATAGAAGGCACATATGTGAGCTGTGGACAATGCAATTCTAAACATAGTCAATCCACGCATCCTAAAATTATTGAATTTTCGAAACATACTACATTTTTGGTGATGGTCGTTTGGACTAAATTTTGTCTTGCTTTGCAGTGAGATATCGAAATAAGTTTCTATTGATTTGCAATCTTTTGCTATTTCTCCGTTTTTATTTTTATTTTTCGTTTAATTTTTTTTTTTCGTCGAAACGGGGAAATTATGAAATGCGATTTAATCATTTGAGGAGTATTACTATGCGATATAGCTAAATGTGAAAAAATGAAATGCACGATAAGAACTGCGTTTATAAATTAGCAAAATATGAAATAATTATATTGTAAAATATGGATTTGAGAAATGATCATTGCGAAATTAAAAATTCGCAAAAATATCAGCAAAATTACTCCTACCCAACATACTCGTATTTCTTACTTTTACTGACATGCGCTTCAACATCTCGTAAACTAATGTTGTGTTGAATATCTTAATCTGGTATTTTTTGAAAATCTCGCGAATCAATATTTCAGCTGCTATTGTATTAAGATATTTGTCTTTACTGTATTTAAATATCTGTTTATTCGCACGCGTTATAAATAAATATTTTGCGAGATTTCAATTTTTGTATGACCCAAGTTTAGCTAAAAATTAAATTAGCATATATTGATCTCAAAGCAATTCGCAAAACTTAGTCCAAATATACAAACAAACTAATGTTGTTTTGATTTCTCAATATCTCAAATTTATGTTTTTAAGGTACGACCTTGCAAGTCTTAAGTGGCGATATCCCAAAAGTGTTCGTTTTTTAATTTTTTTTAACATTCTGAGAAATTCTTCTTTTCAAAAAAATGGCTTTCAATAATGGGTATGTACCTCCCAAAATCATTTTTTATATCGTTTTTTTTTTTTTTTTAAAGATGACTCTTATCAAAGCAAACAAAAAATTATAGGTTTTGAGTCTTAAATACTTACTGAAAATTTAAAAAAAAATTGAATTTTTTAGGAAAAAATATAAATTTTTTTTTAAAACAAAAGTTTTATTTTTAGAATTTTTTTTCACACATTTTACACTTTTGACATTTTCCAAAAGCCAATTAATTTTTTTTTGATTCAGTCAATCGTGCTTATTCAATGTCTTGGGAAGTAAAAAGTGTTCATTTAAATGGTCATCTTTTATAGATTTAGAAAAAATAGATACATTTACTTCATCAATATTGCTTGATGTTTCAAAAAACAAATTTTTGGATTTTTGAAAAAAAGTTATATTTTTGAAAACTCATTATTTTGAAAACTTGACTACCAGCTTTTATTCTAATATATGCTTAAAAGATCTAAATATAAAAAATATTTTTTTTAAATACTGCTGTAAAGATTTTTGAAAAATAAAAATAATTTAAAAATTAGTTTTTTTTCTATACATCAGATTGTGTCTTCAGTTTTAAGCTCAAACTTCTTTTTTGACTTATTTTAGAAATTCAAGTAATGAATTTTTTTTTCGTTTTTTTTTTTTTCTGAAGTACCTACTTTAGTTTTATTCAATTTTATGCAATTTAATTAGCTCTAACTTTCAATTTCTTGGATCACTTTATTGGCTTTCTTGATAAAAATTAGTTCAACAATCTGTTCTAAAGTTGTTTTCCAAATAGTAAATTGCATCGTTGAAGTAATAAATCATTTCCAAGGACAACTTCCTCACCGAAAAATATCCTTACCACTGACCCCAAACTATTTGAAGTGCATCACCGACCGCCACCGTGAATACACCTTGACTTATAGAAACCGGAAACTATACAATCCACTCACTGTTGCTCAAAATTAGAGCCATCCTTTCTTTGAGGATTCTGGGTTATTTATTTCAATGAATAAAACTTGTTCAACATCTATAGAAATATGATAACTTGTTTTTTTCTTGTACTCTTTAAAGCTTCAAAAGAGCAAAAGCACAAAGAATATCGCACAATAAAAGGTGTGAACAAAACTAATTTCACTAAAAAGTGTAAAACAACAACAACTATCTAACCAAGATTGGCAGCCGCAGCACTGTCCCTCAATGACGCTGATGCGAACGGTAAAGTTGGTTCCCTACCTACATTCTTCCGTCCCTAAACTTTAAGTAATGAATTTCTTTTTGTGAGCCTTTTTCCTTCACCTCTTACCGACACGACTGCCTTGTCCCACAAAAGGATACGAATTATCATCACTGCAGCATTTTCCACTGCACAATCAAGGCACTCTGTATTAAAGATACAAAATGGTGGAATGAAGAAAAAATAATATCTATCTACTCAAAAAAAAAAAAAAAAACAACAACTACAGAATAGATAAAAAACCTCAAAACCATTTTTCACAACTTGCGGTCTGCATTGTATCTCATTCCTTTTATTCGTATATCCTTCTGATAAAAGCATTACAAAAATCGTTTGGCATTATATTTCAGTGTTTTGCTGACCAACAAAATAAAAAAGTTTATTCAAAGTTTCTCTATAGCAAAGCACAAAACCGGAGATTACTAACCACACTATCGTCAAGGATTATTACGACTGGCGGCAAGAAGCGCCAACGCTGGGTTTGTAAGGATTCCTTATTCTTTCCAATGATAATAATGATAATCTCAATGTTTGTGATGCTGATGGTGGTTCATTTCGCAGGTTCTTCTTCAGCCAATTGTTTTGTAGAAAAGAAATCAAGGTGAGAAGTCTTTGTGTGCAATACTAGGTCCTGTATAAATGCTCCATGGTCGTCATTGCATCCAAAACGAAAGTCGTCCTTTGCTCATAAGAACTTTTTCTTTTGACTTGAAAGAAATATGAAGAAATAAAAATATAACAAACATACATACCTCAAGATTGCCCACCCGTTGCTATTATTAAATTTATATCATCCAATCTAACGGATTGACAAACTCTTAACATTATCTTTTTATCAAATATTTACAAAAATAAATATAAAGGATACAATGCATGGGAGAAGAACACAAAACATATAAAAAAAGAAAACAAAAAAAAAAATGAATGAAGACATGGAGACAAAACTAATAATATATCGCATTTCATTGTGATAACGTATGGAAAAGGACGAAGCGGATAGGAAAAATGAGCATGCGGAAGACTTCCTGAAGGATGAACATTTTTGCCATTTAAGAAATCCTCCCCAGAGATCACAAAAATGAAACAAACTTTTATATTTTTGTCTTCACGGTGAGGTAGGTAGGTGGGTGGGTCGTGAGTTATATTGAATGTGAGGGAGAGGTGACTTTCCTCGATGATATACGAATTGTCAGAGTCGCATTTGTTGTTTTTTTTTTATTTCTTTGGAAACTTAAGGGGGCTTCAATTGAAATGACGGGCTCAGCAATAAATAAATTAAATAGTTATACCTCAACAAGTGACAGTAAGAACTAGATACCTAAACAAAATAATATTTATTCAGAATTTAAAGCGTTTCTACAAAAAAATTCAAAAATAAAACAAAATTGGTCGACAAATAAGAAGATATGGGAAAAATTTGACAAAAAAATGTCAATGTCAAAAATGGATCTCTTTGAAACGTGTAAGCATTATTCCATTATACACTAAATCGATCGGTGTTCCCCGTAAATAAATTTTTAATATTTCAAATGACTGTTGATAAATTAAATTAAAATCCAATAATGTAAAATTAAATTAAAGTAAAGATTGAATAGGTTATTGTTTTCTTCTTCTTTAACTGGTGGTTGTCCTGATCCAGAGTCTCTTCTCTGGGACCGTAACTCTCCCATTCAACTGCCTTAGGGTCAAGGCTCCAATTGTGAGGTTCACCGGACCTCTAAAAATGCCAACAGACCTTGAACAGGCCTTTTGAACTTCGTTCCCAAGGCATCATATTTGTATGTGACACTACAAGTTAGGAAGGTCATGCTGTGTTTTGTCCAGGATGCTATTTTTGACGTGAGGGCTCCTTTCGAACTTCTTGCTTCTTCTTCGATGGTGCTTTGTCACTCCTTGTAATTTCATCTCCTCTCAATTTACTCTCAAACATATTTTATATTGTCTAACTCTGTGAACCGTTTTCAAGTAGTGTTGAATTGACAAGTGCCATGTAGGGGGCTCACAGAAGATGTCAGAATTGTTCCGCTACTTCACCCACCTCAAGCTAGCGCGATGTTTGATGTGTTCATCACAAGATCCTTCACTTTTGATCACAGATCCAATATATATTCAAACATTTTGCACTTGGGAAACACAGCGCAGCACTGACATCTTTTCCTCAGGCAGAAAGCATAGATTATAACAAAGAACATAGGACTCAAGACACTTCCCTGTTGTACTCTTATTCTGTACCTTTCGGTGTTTCTTATGTTAGTTTTGACTTGCGTATCATACATGTCCATGATCACAAATGCGGAACTCTTCATTGCCATATTCTGGAATAGGAAAAAGATTTCTATCTGAAAATTCCTTGGAATAAGAATAAGGGACATTTGACATTTTATGGAACAATTTCTTTTTGTGAATGCGATTATTACTGGACGGTCCTGTGGAACGCGGTATGTTTACCCCCCCTTTTTTTGTTGCAAGAATTGTGTTCGATGCGCCTTGTTTATCTACTTGTCCCTTTCTGAAAGATTTGGCCGGTGCTACGGGTTGACTCATTTTTTTGTATTATTATTATTATAGTTGCAAGTGAATCCTTTCTCTCAGTGCGATACCAAACAAAAGAAAGCAACAAAAAAAAAAACTCAGCAGCAGCATTGAAATAGAAGATAGACGATTCTTCGTGGATCTTCCTTTTCCCTGTATGCGAATAAATTTCATCATCGTCCTGCTCCTGGTGCTCCAGCTGAAGTAGAAAATTTGTGTTTGGTGTTGGGATTTTTCAAAAAAAAAAAAAAAAAAAAAAAATATGAAATGTGTGTGTGTGTGTTTGCCTCTGCATATGTGACTTGTGGGTCCTTCACGCAAATGTGGCAAATGTATATAATATAGAAAGAAAGAGTTCTCTGCTACCAAGTACCTGGTGTACTCTAACCCCAACCCCATACCCAAAAACCGCACCCAGTGATGTATGCAAAATTTACTAAACTGTAATAAAAGTTTTATTTGATATTTGCGGTGGGATTTACAATAATTCCGTATTTTTTGGAGGTTTGGTGGTGCTCCTCTGGTTGCGATCTCCTCATGTGTGCTCCTCCTTAAGCTACATCCTTGGTGCTCAAGTTTGTCTGGATGTGGGTACGCTCGCATTTGAATTATGTGAAATGTTGTATCGTCTGCATTTAAATTTACCGGTGGGCGTATACCCAATTTACAGTCTATTATATAAAGGGCAATTGTTTTCTTGGATTGTGTGTGCCCTTTATTTTGGTTTATCGAGAAAGAAAGGGGTCGGTTTAGATTTTATTTTATATTATTGCTTGCAGAATTGTGTGTGCGACTTTTGAATTTTACTTACCGAAGTTTATTTGCATTTGCGAAATGGAAGAAAAGAGGAAAGATATCGAGACTCGAGAGTCTTCCAAATGTAGGTTAGATTTTAGTTGAACTTGCATAAATGGGGATTTGCTTTTGCCTTTCATTTTTATCTTTGTTTTTTATTTTTTGGAAGAAAATGATTTATGAAAGTTTATTTGTTCAGAGTTAGTTTAAATATAATAAAGATTTTTGGGATATTTATATGAAAAAAAGTTACCAAGAGAAATGGAACGTGCAACGTGTGAGATTTTATTGAATTTAAGTATACATTTATAATATATATGTGGAATGCTAGGAGATTTAAAATCAAGGTAAGTATTTTCTGAGGTTTTGTTTGACTTGGAAAAAAGATTATAGATGTATTATTAGATAAGTGATTTCGAAAAGAAAATTCTTTAAGATTGTTCTCTCAATAGCTTTTGAGTAAATTTTAAGTTAGAAACTTATATTTCGAAAATATTTAGATACAAACAAGTCATTATAAGCGATTTTCTTCCAATGTGCAATTGAAGGTTTTAGGAGGCAAACTTAAAACTGTTTTTGAACTTTTTTAATTCAATAAATAACGGTACCTGTCGTACAACCGATTAAAATTTATTATTTTAGAAACGGGTCTTGCTTTTTTGTTTTGAGTCTCTTAGATTGTTGGCGGTATTCATAACGGTGATTATCTTTATATATAAATGGAGTTTTGTTTGTATGAAAGCTATAAACTCCTAAACGGCTTGACCGATTAACATGAAACCCATATTTTAATTTTTAATTGATAGGTGTCGCTTGAGTCGTGTAACTAACAAATTCTATCATCATTCGACAACCTCGACAACCGGGGTCCGGTCCTGGCCTCCTTCAACAAGTCTCTCCACCTATCCCGGTCTTGAGCCGACGCCATCCAGTTGCGCACCCCAAGGCTTCGGGCGTCCTGGTCTACGCCATCTCTCCAGCGCAAGCATGGTCTACCACGCTGCCGTCTACCATAGAATGTACCACAAAGGACTCTCCGAGCCGGTTCCTCTTCACTCATGCGAGCTAGGTGCCCTGCCCACCGGAGTCTACCGAGCTTAATTTTTGTCACTATGTCTGCTTCAAGGTAGATTGCGTACAATTCATGATTGTACCGTCTCCGGAATCGCCCTTCCTCACATATGGGGCCAACAATTCTCCTTAAGACTTTTCTCTCGAACGCGGCTAAGAGGTCGGAGTGTCTTTTGCTAAGCACCCAAGTCTCGGATCCATACGTGAGTACTGGCAGGACCATGGTCCTGTACAGCAGCAGTTTTAAAGTTATGGTGAGATTTCTGGATTTGAAGAGCTTTGACAGACTGTAGTAGGCTCTGTTGGAATTGAGCAGCCGCCCGCGTATTTCTTCTTCTATATTGTTATCGGCTGCTACTATTGACCCAAGGTATTTGAAGGATTGCACCACTTCAAATTCGTGCTCCGCTACCTTGATTGTTTGACCAACTGTTCTTCTCGCATTCGACGCCACCATGTACTTTGTTTTACCTTCACTAATGTGCAGCCCCAGATTTTGTGCCGCCTGCTCGATGAAGGATGAAGGAATCGTGTACAGCTTGTTCGGTTCTTCCGATGATGTCAATGTCGTCTGCGTAAGCTAGTATCTGGCTGGACCTGTTGACGATGGTCCCTCTTGTTGCCGTGCCAGAGTCACGGATTGCTTTCTCCAACGCCAGGTTGAAGAGGAGGCAGGCCAAACCATCCCCTTGTCGGAGTCCATTAAAGATGTTGATTGGTCTGGATAGCAATCCGGCTATTTTTACTTGGCTTGTTACGTTGGTCATGGTCAACCTACAAAGTCGTGTCAATTTATTTGGGATGCCGAATTCTCTCATGGCTTTGTAAAGTTCTACCCTGGCTATGCTATCATAGGCGGCCTTAAAGTCTATAAACAGATGGTATGTTGGGATGTTGAATTCTAGACATTTTTCCATCGCCTGCCTAAGGGTAAAGATCTGATCAGTTGTTGATTTGCCTGGAATGAAACCACATTGTAACAAATTCTATACATATAAATAAAAACGTAAATGTGCATTTAATTTTGTATTAGAAAACAAAATCACAAAGTATGCACCTGATAGGTGGAGTGGTGATCAAGTTTTTAACTCTTTTAGGATTGCAGTTAGCGAAAAGTCAGTTACCTTTTCCAAATTTTTTCCACTTTTATTTTTACTTGCGACTATAGCTACCCTTGGGCAAGTTTTGGATTCGTGTTAAAATTCCGTTACTAAAATGTACCGTTACCTCCCATTGAGTTATTTTTTTGATTTTCAGTTACCACAAAAACGGGTCTTTGGAATATAATCAAAACTTCTGCGCAATAATTAAATTTTGAAAAAAAAATTCTTGGAGTCTTGGAAAATTAAATTTATTATTTTTTCAAAAACTTCTACATATAATTTTTGAATTTTCGTATGAAAAGGATGCCAAATATATGTGGAGGTTTATGCAATATATTATTTAAAAAAAAATAATTTTAATTTTTCAAGACTCCAAGAATTTTTTGAAAATCAGATTGTTAATTTTTTTTTTTCAATCTCTTAATTCATAAGAACGGATCCAAATTTTATGTGTTTTAGTTATCATTAAAAATATTATTTTATTTAGAAAATTTAATAGAATCATATTTTGGATTATTTACTGAAACAATTAAATCGCCATTTTTTTCTATTATTGGTCGAAGATGTTTATTCAACATGTGTACAGTGAAGCAACGATTAGATGATCAATGTGTAAGGTCAACGCGTTGTCAAGGTTATAATGTGAATTCTGGATTAGATTACTCAAAAACTAGGTGTAAAAGATATAGAAATTAGATGTGATATGACTCCAGATTTGTATTGACAATGATTAAAACATTTCTTATTCAGCTTTCCGCATAATGAAACATATTTTGTTGAAATAAAAAAAAACTTAGGTATATAACTTTTTTTTTTATTTGTTTTTTAATGTCAATTAATATACGCGTCAGTTATTTATTGGCAAGCTTAATTTACTAACATACATATATGTAGATACATAAGTACATATATAGCCAAAGTTGAGTCTGATAAAAAAGTTTTTCCCGAATGTTTTTTTAATAAAAATTTCATTTTGATTAACAAAAAATATTTAATTGGAAATATTGGATAGTTATGTTTAACTGGTTAATATTAAAATTTCACACTGTTTAAAAAGTACCAAAAATTTTATATAAAAATACCAAATATTTTTGTCAAATTTATATATTTTTGTTGTCCTTAAAAAATTCTAAACTTTGTTGGGAATTCCTTTTCTGTAAAATAAGATAACAGCCTTCTTCTTTCGAATTGCTCGAACTCTCATAATAAATTGTTTTAATTTGAAAAAAAAATCACTAACCCGCACATCACGTAGCAAAGTTCATAAGTTTAAATTTATAAATCCAAAAATACTTATGTTGTCATACCTTTATGATGTTGAATGCTGTTTTAAAATCCATATGTCTAATTTTCAATGTTTACTATCTAGACTCTGCACATATTATGAAAAGTTTCTTTGGGATTATAAAACGTCTTTCACAGCCTATAAATTAATCCATCTTTGTGCTCAAAGGATTACCAAACCAAAGCACATTATACAAAATAAATTTCATTCAACCCTTGCTTGCAGATAACAAAAACAAGAATTTAATTGAAGAATGAAGCACTTTTATAAAATAAGTTAAGATATGTATGTAGTTCGAGTGATGTTGAAGAAAAACTTGGGAAGAATTATTTTTTAAAGTGGTATTTCTTTGAATTATTTTAGAAATTGAAATGAGGAATTTTAGACATTTTTTGCTGCAACAATCAGGATTTTTTTTTATTGTATAGTACATTACATAGCAGCAAGTTTATGCAATCCAAACGTGCATTTTATTGTAGTAGTGATAGTAGTAATTCATTATTTATTTACTCTACTTAATGTTTTTGCAATATATTGAGATCGATAGTAGGTCTTCTAACGTAAGCATGATTTTTGAAATGAAAACTAAACAAGTATTCATTAGTTTTGTAAAGTTGAGACAATAGATTTTAATAAGTAAAACAGATAAAATAGAAAATCGTTAAATAATTGCAGTTAACCATGAAAAACTGTCTTAAATTGGCCCCAAAAAATGTCCGATTTTTTATTTTTTTAGTAAAAGATGACCATTTTTTTACTTTTCGAAAAAATCTATTTTGAAAATTTGTGGGGGTCAATATAACATCGCCCCAGAGAAATTGATTTTAAATATTCGTTTATGATTATTATGATATATTTTGTTTTAAATATTTTAAAGTAATAATAAAATATTTTTGGAATTTTGGTGCCAATCATTGTCTAAAATGCCCATACCTTAGAATTTCTCTTTGTAATTAGAAAATATTTTTTTTGATTCCAGAAAAATTAATACTGTGAAAAAACGCTATCATGGAAACTGACTGTTAAGTAAAAACACCCGACCAATACTTTGACATCACAATATTTGAATTAATGCTGACACGATGGGAAGTGATGTCTTTATCATATCCCTTAGTAATGCAAATCCCATAGTAATTCCAAATTTCCGTTCCCACAACTCCTATTTCACCTAGCTCCCTCAGCTGCGTGAGACCAGACGAAATATGATCTTCTATAAAAGTTCAATGTTTTGCCTCACGCGCTGAAATATTTATTATGTTGACTGGCCATTTTTTGGTTTTCCCTCTGAAAACTTTCCGGTCGGTCGACACTCACTGTTTAGCCGTAGACAATTAAACAACTAATAAAATTTGTACTTATAATCAAACTTATTTTACGTGTTTTAATTTTGTATATGAACATTTGTATGAACATTTGGCGACCGTGACAGGACTAACAGTTGTGCAGTTTCATTATTGAATAATTTGAACAGTGCTATAAGTCACTGTTTTTTAACTAAATCCATTCTTCACGATCAATGGATAAGTCTTAAAGGTTCCAATAGTTGGATATTCGCTCTTGATGACGTAGGAACTGGATTACTTGTATGTGAAGGAACTACGAAAAGCTTAGTCTTAAGTGGAAGTGGGTTGATAGAATTTTTAAGACCATGTACATTGAAACTTCCACACATAATTATAAATGGTCGAGTTCTTAACAATACCACAATACAAAATTCATTTGTTCCCTCAATAAGAATTCCCGAGACAATTAAAACAAAAACATCGGCTAAAGATAATAGTGGTATTGCATCTTCGGTCAATGAGACAAATTATATGGAAATACAAATTTTGAAGGACAAAATAAAAGAAGTAGCTAAAGATTTAGATAAGGATAACTGGGTAAATGATATAAACATGCATGATTATCATCACTATGGTATTAGTTTCATGTTATTCATTGCAATGGTCGGATACGTCATATTTTACTACGTAAAAAAAAGAAAACCCAAGCCCTTACCTAGAAGAAACGCTCCTCGCTTTGAAATTGAGACAGAATTTTAAGGCTTTGAGTGATTAGATTCCTCAAAGGGGGGGAGTATGTTAAGTAAAAACACCCGACCAATACTTTGACATCACAATATTTGAATTAATGCTGACACGATGGGAAGTGATGTCTTTATCATATCCCTTAGTAATGCAAATCCCATAGTAATTCCAAATTTCCGTTCCCACAACTCCTATTTCACCTAGCTCCCTCAGCTGCGTGAGACCAGACGAAATATGATCTTCTATAAAAGTTCAATGTTTTGCCTCACGCGCTGAAATATTTATTATGTTGACTGGCCATTTTTTGGTTTTCCCTCTGAAAACTTTCCGGTCGGTCGACACTCACTGTTTAGCCGTAGACAATTAAACAACTAATAAAATTTGTACTTATAATCAAACTTATTTTACGTGTTTTAATTTTGTATATGAACATTTGTATGAACACTGACCATTAAAGTCACTCATGACACAAAAAAAATTCCTTCAAATTTTGAAAGATGACAATTTTTAATAACATGATTTTCTTGCGATAACGTGCCGCTTCTTTCATTTTAATCTAGCTCAGCATTGAAAACGGAAACACTTTGTAGGGCTTGGTTTGTGAAAATACATTATAAATACAAAATACAGTTTGTCATCACTGGGTAAAACTGCTGTTGATGAAGCCGATATTAAGCCTTTCAGCTTCAGCGACTAGCCTCTCCAGAGTGTCACCCGGGAGAGGGCCAAAGTGATCGTGGGCGCGGCCGACGCTAGTCAGAACGTTCTTTTGGCTGTTTCCAGTCTTGCGGCGGTGATATCTCGATCACTGAAGTTAGGCTATTTTTGACTAATATGCAAGACTGGGTTCACCCTCACCTGATGTGTATGGCAAGTAGTAGTTTGGAGTCCTGATTCCTCGAACTATAGATTTTACAACGTTCTCGAATTCGGACAATATCTTCATCACTGCTGGAGTTTCGAAGGCGAAGGGAGGCCGAAGCCTTTATGGTGATTAATCTGGAGTATTTGCAGCGTAGCGAACTACAGTATTCACGATCAGTCTCCAACACAATGGTGTCGGAGTTCGACATCCGAGGACGAATCCTCGTCTCCAATATTGCAGTTTTCGGCCTCCATTTCGGACATACCGTCGACAGTGGTGAGAGTATCTGATGCTACCGAGGATGTTTGGAATGTATCTTCTTCCATTGAAGGAAAAGTGATCGATGCACCTGGTTCCTCAGCAGCCGCTTCAACTTGTGTGGAAGGAGGAGGGGGAAGGGTTTGTGCCTCGGCCCCATCTTTTTTGTGAGCCCTAAGGGTTATGGTCTCAAACCCATCACTCCTTTCAGCTGCGCCAGAGGGGAAAGGGACCCTGTATTAATGATAAAAATAGCACCTCTATAGAGTCCCTTTGCCATCTCTAGTTTCGCAACCTTCCAGTTGTGAGTAGGGAGGGATGGGGAGGGATGGGTAATAGCCGGATCACCTGGAGTACTTGATCCAAGCCCTCGTATACGGCCGAAACGAAGGTACGAGCCCAAGAATGTCTCCCTTAGCAACGACCTGAAGCTTAGCACCAGGCCAGACCTCCCCGAGTCGACTGACATCCAACGACAGTAGATCACACGATTTCTGATCATCACAGACCATCAACTTAATGTTGCATGGATGCCAACCGCCACTGTTTGTGATGGCCGGTCCTGGATTGTCGGACATGTTCCCGGTGGAACTAAAAGCCAGCTGTCCCCTGACCAATATCCAATTCTCGGCAGAAATCATACCATCCACGTCGTTCCTGTCGATAATCGTGACTACCATTTTGTCCTTTACCACGTTGCTGAAAGACATTTTTGCCTTATGAGGTTTAGGAGAATTGCTGATGTTTAGTACTTTGTCGGGTTTTGGGTATTGAAATAATACTCTCCATTGACTTTTGTAGCTTCGACGTAGAGTCTTCGCAGGTCTTACTGCTGGCTGGGCCATGCTTCGCAGCCACTTCACTACATGAAGTAGATAATGCTACATTATTATCCGTTTCCCACTGACGCCAACAGAGCGATGGGTGACCATAGCCATATCGGCACCAGTTGTTAATCGCTAAATTTTCAAATTCAAAGGAGGATCTTCTGGTTTTGTTTGAATTTTTTTTCAAAATGCAATTGTTTCGAGTATATCGATATGCAAAGACCTCTGATGTCAGGGCAGAAATTCAATAAGATAACTGAGAAAATAAATTGCCATCAATGTACTAAGCAAACGAAGCATTCATGACTATTCAATCAATTTGCTTTTACATTATCTATCATCATGCAAGTCATGTTCGTTACTTTAAAACATAATCCGAACTTCTTCAAGAACCAGCATCTAATCCTCTGAAAGCTGTTGGAATTTGAAAATTTTGTCATCGCTCGCTACGACAATGAACTTTCAATCGCCCACCACCAATTGACTCTTATAACTTGACAGTTAACCAAACCACTTCCGATAATCCAATAACTACCTACAGTCCGGGCATCCTAGTTCTCTAGCCCAAACCCTTCGAAAAACGAGTAAAACCAAAGACTAAATTTACTGTTCCTTTTATCATTGCAAAACAAAACAGTGTTCTTATACTTTCTTGTTCTTCCCCATTTTTGGGATAATAGGAAACTTTAACCATAACCACAGTTCCAAGACTTTCAGTCCCAATTGTGCCACGTTTTCAACTTATACCTCTCCCATATCTCTATCTCTCTCTATCTATTTCGCTACATTTACAAATTTCATTTTCATTGTGCAACAAGAATGCTTCCTCGTCATCGTCATCGTCGGCGTCGTACTCGTGCTAACAGCTATTTCAACAAAGTTTCTTCTTCCTGACAACTAAGCTTCCAAAATGTTTGATTTCCCCATGGAGTAAGACTTGCTGGGTTGCTGCTTGCTGCCAAACAGCAAAAACTTCAGCTTTTGAGTTGTCTCCACCAACCACCCAACCCAACGACCATGATGCCACCAACTGAAGCCACGCGATGCGATGTGTGTTGGTGGGAACGTGAAGGGAGCATCACTGTAAAGTGCTGCACTCACGAGACTTCCTGCCACGATGTGGTGGGTGGTCTAGTGTCATCAACCGCTGCCACTCGCGTCCGCCTAAATAAACCCAACCACCATGGTTCCAAAAAAAAAAACTATTGTCTAAACGAGTGAATATTTTATATACACTTTTCGGATTTGTGAAATTATTGTTCCTATAAATGTTTTGCTATAAACATTGCAAACAACAACAAGTTTCCAAAGTCCTGTGGTGGATTTGATTAAATTTTCTATTTGGCAAGTGGATTATAGTCGTTATCTATATTTTGGTATACACGTAGGTACATACTTTGTGTCTATTTCTATATGTGCCTGGTGGTTCTGTGGGTTTTTAGTTTTGTCTGGCTGCTACAGCCTGCCCGCACCACTTGACATATGATATTTGGAAAGTTGGCCTTAATTAAGGTAGGATTCTCGTCGAACTGAGGTTTTCATTTCGACCTCTGAGACACACAGTTGCTTCTACCTATTGTGTTTGTATTCCCTGGATGAATGCTTTTGGCATCAGGAACTCTCTCTTTCTTTATAAAGCTGACTGGGTGAACATTGAGAAACTGATTTGTGGCATTTTCAGGAGAAGCACGATTAATGCAATCAATTTCAATTAAATCCAAATCAATCTCATGAAGTTCATTTGGGTGTAACCACAATTTTCTGGAAATAAACTAAGTAACTGCATAACGTATAGTTATAAGGCTAAGTATTGAGGGATACGCGTACGACGCAATAATTACGTCTGTCATACAAAATGTTGTTGGGTTTTTTATAAAGTAATCTTTAACATCTTTAACCAAAGATTCTTATGACATTCACTAGGAACAGAACTCCCTATTTCCACTTCATCTTACAGCTCCAACGGTTGGATACGCCACGAAACCATAGCATACCTTAAAGTTTAGATTCAATGTCTGAAATATTTCTCCGAAGCATTAAAAAAGCTTTTAATTTTTAATTATAAACATAAAACTGCAAGGTCTTGTTATTGAAATATTTCTTTTCAAAATATTACTAAGCATTTCGGCCCAACTGGATAAAAAGTCTTGCCGTAACCATGTCTCCGAAAATAGAAGCTACTACACAGCTGATCATCTTTTGTCCAATAACTTACATATATTTCCTCAATTATGCAACTAACAATTAATAAAATTAGTGTTTCCCAAACTTTACTTTTAAAATTTACGGTGACCATCCGTTCATTATTATATTTAAAGAAATTGTTCATTATGAATTATTTATTTTTTCAAAACGATAAAAGCGTTCATTATTTCAAACGCGGTTCAGTATTTGTTCTTTCGACACAATGACTGTGTGAATATGCTTTATTTTTCTGCATGTGCAAAAATTTACATTAAAATGCATTAAAATTTTTTCCATCCTTGAGCTGTATTTTTTTGTTATTAAAATATTTTTATAATAAAAATAATCCTTAAGAAGTTATTTTTTTTTTGGTATTATTTGGAATTTAAAAATATGGTCACCGTATTTATAAAGGTATTAGAGTCCATAGGTTGAGCTGTTAATCTTGGAAATAGCTAATCAGCTGAATTCGCTTGATCAGCGCCATTTAATCACATCCTGTGAAAGTTTTATCAGAAACCTAACCCACCGTGAACAAACCGTGCCGGCCCATGCCATGACGTGCTTCAAGACGCAATTAATGACATGCTTTAAGACGCGGGGGCATGAATCAAATTAAAACTGCTAGTTTTTTTTTGAAATCCTGAAAACATTTTATAAAAAACTCTTCATGGTTTCTGGTTTAAGAAAATTTGCTAGAACCTGAAAACTTTACGTCGGGTCGCCCAAATTTAACTTGAACCCAAATAATAGTTGCTTTCCCCTTTCTGAACATTTAGGTCCACTTTAAAAATGTAATATAAAAGTATATGTAGGTACTTGCTCTCATGTTCGCACGGATACACAGAGTTAGCATACTTATTAACAGAACCTAATTTACATTCGCCAGACTTAATGATAAGCTTTTGTTCGGTAAAATAATTGGTTTAAATTTTCATTGTATTTCCATGAATTAAAGATAAGCTAGAAAACTTTTCAATGCATTTTTGGAGAATATTGAGTTTGCTGTAGTCTATCCTGTAGGAGGGGGCAATAACAAGCTACTATAAAACTATGGTATAAAACCTGACGATTTTCAACAAAATTTCTCATTAACATCTCTGTATGTGAGCAGTGTTGCCAAAGAGTAAAAACTAAATGTATTATTTTCCTTTGGACTGAGTTCTTTAAACTTTTAATTTAACCTTTAAAACTTCTAAGAATATTTATTTAATTTTGAGTAGGGAACACTTGATCTAGAGCAGATGATCAAATGTCCAATTTTAAGACTGATGTGCAAACTTGGATTTTAAGATAGTTCAACTCCTAAAAGTCGTTCAAATTGGTGTTTAAAATACTGAAAGGTGTTTAATTGAGGAAGAGGGAAAATCAAAGTTTTTATCAACTTCTTTCTTATTTTGAAATTCTGCTGAAAAATATGCAAAACTTGGCAATACTGTATTTTTTTTTTTGCAAAACTTTTCCACTTTGCACACCATATTAAGGTCTACATTTCCGCACCAACTACTATCACATACATTGTTGTCACCTAATGGCGCGTTATTTCAACTTCAGGGCTCCATGCAACAATCCCAACGAATAAAATTATATTTCGTTTTTGTTTTAAATTGAGATTAAATGGGATATTTTGTACCGCAGATAGGCACAGCAGCAGTTGTTGCAACGCGACGCGGCACACGCGGGACAATTTTTTAGATGCAATCCGATTCATTTTTAACCAATAAGCTCCCTCCTGTGTACCCCCTGTGAGGTCAGCTATAATATTGAGGGACCAGAGGGTGTGCTTTGCATTTCATCATGGACAACAAGGAGCTGTATACTATATGTGGTGCATGACCCAGCTATACCTTGCTTTTTCTGAATGGGAAATGACCCAAACCGAAACGAAATATTATGTGGTATTTCGATGCGAATAATTTATTAGTGATTTGTTTAGCGATTATGTTCGGACAACCAAAATAGATGAAATTATTAGTTTTTTTTTTGTTTGTCGTTGTCGTTGTCGTTTTACTATACAACTGCAGTAGATAGCTGTGCACGGTAGGCTGAACTGGGCTGGTTGGTCCGTGTCACCGACGCGTGTATTGCGAATTAATTTGTGTGATGGGATTACGAAATTTACCGATGTAAATAATTATTTTCATTTTCAATTAATTTTAATATTAATTAAAAAAACTATATATTTATTTTTTTTTTATTTAGGTTCGAGTATGATATTATATTTTTTTTGAACAGGAGCATATTTTTTGCGCAGCATATAAAGCAAATAGAATTGATGGGCTGATGGAGCTTAAAAATTAAATCAGTTCGTTAATAAAACAAAAAAAAAATATTACCTGACCTGACCATCGATAAATTTGTTTTTAGAACGGATTGGAGTAACAATGCAAGAACACAGCAATTGGTTTTTATTAAGGGCATTTTTATTTGTAACGAAATAAGAGATCCTAACAAGGATGACGAAGAAATATCCAATTTTGAACCTTTAGTGATTAAAAAAAATGAAGATTTAGTGTATCTAGATTTCATGAGCTTCAAAATATGACTGGTAGAAAAAACTGGTTGATTCGGTTCTTTTTGTTTGATTGAAAAAGAAATGTGGGTCAAAACTGTCCAGCTAGTGATTTTGAAAATTATTGCAACAGTTTAAACTCTCTGTGTTAAATGCATAAAAACTCAAATATTATAAAATCTTAAGAAATGCAGTGTTTTCCGTAAAACCATTTTTCTTGATAAATAGGTAAAAAAAAATACAACTTGCATTGGATATGGGAGGTTGAATTTATTTTGAATGGCAATCCAGTACCTACTTAGAAACGAATTTTTTTTGGAAAACCTTTTGTCATAAGCTAAAGTTAATTTACATAGCTTTGGTCCTTGTTATTACAAAAAAAAATTGGGACTGGTCTGATAGTTTTTCAAAATTATGTATGTAATTGAAGTGTCTGTTTATCAACGTTCTAGTGAGCAGTGCTTCTTGCAGATTCTGCAACGCTCATGAGGAGACACCGGACCACATAATAGGTGAATGCGATGCACTAGCGCATCAAAGACAAAAATATCTGGGCAGGCACCATATAGAAGAGAGCAAAATACATTCTCTGAAAATACCCCAAATTCTTAAATTTCTAAAAGGTACGAATCTGGAGGTTGAACTGTAAATGAGAAACCTCATCCGGTTCAAAAAGGGGGGCAAAATAGATCTTAAGGTCGCAGTGCAAATATACCCACATAATTCATTCATTCATTATCAACGTTGTCAGACAACTGGAAATTATAATAATTTAAACAGTATGTATATTGGAATGCCCACATATACATACATATACAGGGTGATTACAATAAGGTGTGACAAGAGGCTGAAGTCAGTTTTTATCTTTTATGTCCTTAAATCAATCAATTGTTCAGCAATGATTTCTTTCAAAATGATTTTCAAACTCAAAATTTTGATTTATATTTTGAAAAAAAATCGATTAGAACAACAATTTTAAGTGTAAAAATAAATATTTCGAAGCTTTGTATTGAAGCAACTTGATTAAGAAATTGATTTAAAAAAAAGTACCTATAGCATGTAAATATTGTTTTGTTTTAATAATTGTACTAATTATTTTTATGTTTAAAGGCATTCTTTAGAAAATTAAGTTCAAAGTAAAAATCACTGTTCAGTTGTTAAAGCTAAATATTATTCTCACATACACTTCCCAAAAGACAGACCAATTTTTCCCTCAAAGTACCCAAGCAAGTTCACATTCGAAACTTAACTTGGAATCCATATTTGAGAATTGTCGATTCAGAACCATTTTTTGACAGTGGTAAGAAAAGTTAAGCTGACAAACAACGCTGAAGGACCGTACTTATAAATACCTCTAAAAGTAGAGGGCCACAACCTTGAAGAAATATAGGTCTGAGCTGCTTATAACCGAAATGCTTATAAGCTGCCTCGTTGCAGCTAGTTTGGTATTTACGCGCTGCCGGCATTGCTGGTGGCATTGCTAGTATAATTTGCTTTACACTCCAGTCTTAACGGTAAATTCTTCAATTTTGATTATTCAGGGTTTCACAGGAACACAAAGAATGAATCTCCCTAATCACTAAAATATATAACTCAAATGTAACAATTGTGTCATATCATTAAGTATAATAGTTTGACCCCTGTTCGCATTTTACAAAACTACAATAGCAAAAAACCAACAGAGCATTAGGTATTGCCCACATATCACTATTCAGAAATATTACTGACAGACTAATGTTAAATTTTTGTTCACTGCGTTCTCTCTAATGGTGTTTATTTCTTGCATCTTCATCGATTGCTTCTGACATAAGATTAATCTCTATAACACCAGCAATTCAATCACATTAAGATTGTTTAACTTTTTTTTTTTTTAAGATTAGATTAGTTCTTTATTTTTTCAAATATTAAAAATTACAAATATTATATAATTTAATACTAACAAAGCAAGCCGTCTACCGGGTGGAAACAAATTTCTTTTATTAAATTGAAAAATAATATTTTGATTTTGAAAATAAACCTAGTTAACAAAATTGATCGGAGTGAAATATATGTACTTTAATATTATATAACAAACTACAAAGATACAGTTTTTTATTGAGATTTTAAGTTTAGTCAAAAACAAAAAAAAATCAATTGAATGACAATAGTGTTGTGAAGTTTTGGATAAGAACTGCATAACTAAACGGTGCTTATTCAAAAAAAATAAGAAAAAAAAACAGAGAAGATTTGAGGAGAATGTACAGTGATGTGACATTTAGTCATGACTCAAAACAAATTCAGATATTCATTACGATATTTTCTTGCATGAGATACATAGCGAATAAGCGGCTTCCAGCCTCGAGAAAAGGAAACTTGAACGAAAGTAAAGTCTTCGGATTTTCTGCAAAATTGGACAAAGCGCTAGGAAATGTAAAACATCTTCATTTTGACCAAGATTGCAAATCTGGAAAAAAGGATCCATGTCTGTTCTATGTGGTCTATAGTTTAAATCAAGTATTTCCGTTATGATATTAAAAATCAAGCTTATTCCAGAGACCGTAAACTCTTCGCTGAAATAATTTTTATAACCAAGTTTCAGTTTAAGTTGTCTGTTTATATTTCCGGATGTTGATGTAGACCCTGGCGCAACACATCGATAACAGAAATACACTCATACAGTGCACACAAATTTAAGGATCCTTTTTTGTAGGTTTTCATCAGATCGTTTCATTACTTTGATAATGTAATCCGCATTAGCCTTTAAGTTTTTCAAGAAGATTTAGATAAGCCTGACTCTATGTGTATAGCGTAGTTAGGAGTATTGAATGGTAACCTAAAAATTGGCTTGAAATGTACCTTTGTATACTTTCTACTTCCTTCAGCTGTTCGAAACACTTCATTACCATAGCAAAAACAAGTATTCACAGTGGCGTTGAAGACTTTGAATTAAGAGACAGGATCGATAAATTGTGAATTTTAAGGTTTTATGTTATAATATATCCAAGATATTTATATTCGTTTACGACTTCAATTATCTCACCATCTAAAGTCCAGTTCCGACTATAGCCAATAGACCTATTTTGAGATCTGAAAACCATTATTTTTGATTTTGTGGTATTTATTTTTAGAACCCACAGATCACAATAAGACGTAAGCATAAAAAGAAGCAAATGCTTTTACTTGGAAATATCTGCAGTATTTAATGCAAATTTCCCACTAACTAGCACAGCAATTTACTACTAAAAGCATTTACTTTTGTTTGTGCATATGGCTTACTGTTTTAGCTTGTTTATGTGGAGCTGTAGAGTAAGCGGATCTTGACATTGAACACGTTAACTTTTCTCACTTTTTTAAATTTTTAAAAAAATATCCCCATTTTAATATATTTATCATGCAAGTAAAATTTTCGTGCCGAAGATTTGTATACTTTATTGTTTAAACCCGAATTATAAAGATTCTGAAATTTTTTAGAATATATCTCAGCAACGTTGTTAAAAGTTAGAAGTGTTTTGCCTTTTTTCTCAGCTTTTGCAGCAATGCATTTGGTTAATTTCATTTTTAAAAACGCATTTCTATCTGAAAATTTCTTGGAACGCACAAGGCAATTTTTATCAGTGTTGCTGATTTCTAATTCTAAGCGGTTAATTATTAAATGCTCATATTTCGGGCTTTTACAGTATTTTACAAATCTTTAGGAAGATAATTTTCCTCGCATGATATTTTTTTGTTGGAATGAAAATTAATCAGCATGCCGAATGGGCCCGTATCAAACTATCACATCTTCCAATTCCACAACTCGCGGGCACTCTGTATTCTCTCCAGTCTTTGGTACCATTATATTGGACGTGACTGTCGCTGCCATGTAAATATTACCAAAAACAAAATATGTTCGAGTCTTGATTTATTTGTTTTGTGACATTGAACAATTTATTTTTAAACCTATCACCGACTATTGGTGATGCCAGTGATGCTGTGTATGCAAATGGAGAGGGTGGTATTATACTCTGTATTGTGCATTTTCAATTTAGTTTTCCCGAAATTCACTGATTTAATTGAATTGTAGATTTTGAATTGGCGGTATGCCACCGATTGCTAGCATCTGATATTCAAATGACCGGCGAGAGGTCATGTCACCTTTTGGGCACATGGTTGGTTGGATATGCCACCAGCTGCTGTCTATAACACTACCAGCCAGTATCGGCTGTAGAAGCATCCAAGCAATTTCCTAATTCTCAGCTTAGTACCTAATAAGGGTAATCAAATCAGACGCGCAGACATTAATTAAACGACGATGAACCGAGCAAATGACCAGAGCTATTTGCAAGGAGCCATACTCTACACCCAGGTCGTAGGTATATGGCATCGCGTTTTCTGATTGTACCTTCCCAAGGGAAGGATGGCAAAAGTCATTACGAGATTGCGAGCGAAGAGCTAAATTGTCAGGGAATTACCGTGGACATAGACTTTCATGCTGTACCTACACTCTATACGGTGGTGGCTGTTCCACTTGGTGGTTGGTTTTGTGCAAATGAGTATTGGCGACATAATGGGACTTCTAAATGAGGATTTCAACAGACACGACAACGGCAGCGACGTGTATCTCCAATAGCTCGCATAGTTCGCATAAGGAGAGGAGAGGATTTAGGAAAGTATACTACGGGATATATCTGGATGTGCGATGGAGTCATAACCGGGGATATATTAGATTTTACTACTTTTGGATGTTGTCGGCATGTTGAAGTTGTCCATTGAGATTATTTTTGATCGTAGATTTTCGTTTAAAGACCTAAAATAGTGTTTGCAGTTAAATTATCATTAAACTAGGCTGATGAAAAATTTTCAACGTAGGTACACTTCAACAATTAAAACGGGCGCATAATATTTCATTTTGCATTTTTGAAGTTTATTTCCGTCAAAAATTCGGTGAACGCTAATAGACGCAATAAAAATAAAGAATAATGTGATTTCATACAGAGATTTTAATAGTTTGCCATATTAAGTCACTTGTAAAATGTTAATGCTAATTAATGAGTTGTCGTTATTGTTTCTAATGGTCTTGAAAGCCATTGTGCTGGTACATTTTAAATAGCTTGTTCCGGTTAGGGGAACAATAAGTGTTTTCATTGCCCTAACCGCAGACAACAACTAATAAAATTTGAAGTGTACGTAATTTGAACCTACATTGGAAATATCGACGCTTTTTTGTGCTGTTCAGATACGGGACAAACTAAGAGCTGTATTCTAGGGAAAATGGTTAGGGAAGCCAATTATTTATTAAATGATATTTGGTATAATGTTAAATGAGGGAGCTCGAGGTGTGGTAATATCTCATTCTATATCTGCTAGACTATTGATATGATAGGTGGATGGTCCGAGAAGAATAACTAAGTGATTAAATCGAAATTTGCAGCGATTATTAGGGCTGGCCATGAGACTGAGGCCAGTTTCGATTTCATCTCAAGAAACGAGAAAGGAGTCGTATTTCAATTTGAATTTACTTGGCACCTCCAGAAGGCAAAATAGAATCGTCAAGAATGATCATGGAGCAAATAAAAAACCACCACAAAGACAAACTCGACGCCAAACAAAACTGTATCTTCCTGTGTGGCCCACTTTAACACCTTGCAGATCTTCATCAAAAAGTGCGTTAAATAGGGATCTCTAATTCACTTGCTGTTCATCGACTTCAAAAAATCGTTCGACAGTGCCCATAGAGATTTTATCTGGTTTACTTTGCACAGGAGGGGCATAGCAGACAAATTGCTCGCTATTATTAAGGCCTCATACGATATATTGATTGAGAACTGAGGAGTTTAGCATGCAATGTATGGTCAGGCAAGGCTGCATACTGTTGCCAATACTGTTTCTGTTTCTGTTGGTGATTAGTGATGTACTGTACGAAGCTTCTTATACTAAACTCGATGACCTATGTTTAATTATAGGATCATGGATTCATCAAATGACAAAGTGTGACGCTGATATTTCTGGAGAACCAATTGAGATGATAGAAAATTTTCAATATCTTGGGATTGCTGTACTGATGGTAGAACCGAATAAGATAATTGCAGATGAATCGGGAAATCAAAAAATGTGTTCAAAATGCTTTCCAAAATATGGGAAAACCAATCTATATACATAATTAAATATAAAGCTTAGACTGCTGCACTCCAATGTTGAATCCATCCTTTGTCTCTATCATAGCAAGATGTAAGTGGCAGTGGATTGGCCATACGCTGCAGTGGAAAACTCTCAAGCAGACTGCCTGTTAAGCCGGGCCACCATGAAGTACTTGGCAAAGAACGGTTGAAGAGCTCCTAATTTCTTTGTTGAATTAAAAAAAAAAATAAAACATCAAAACCAATTCGTTTCATTAATATTTACTTCGTTTTTATTTCTTTGAAAATAATCTTCAACATTATTCACCTTCTTTCTCATATTCTTCAACAAAAAAAAAAAATAACAATTCGGTTACATACATATACATTCAAATTAAGAAAACAAAAAAAAAATTAAATATAGTATATCCTAATAATAATAAAATGTACAAATATTTTACATTATTTAATAAATATTTTTCATAGTACATATACAAAATATTAAATAAAATTTTAAACTTAATACAGGAAGCATTTATTTTTTTTTTCTTAAAAACTAAAAAAAAAATGAATTACCACTATCAATTTATTATACCTCTCAAAAAATACTTTTTTATTTTTAAAAGTTTTAAATCTTTAAATATTAATTCATCTACAATTGTTTATAATAATGTGTGGTTTTCCTTGTATATAATATATATATATATATAATTTGTTTTATATATAATAATATTTTTAAAATAATTTTTGGTCTTTTTTATGATGTTTACAAATTTAAATTTTGTTTGTGCAAAAATGTTCTTATAACTTAAAGTTAACAAATATTTATAAAGGTAATTCAAACTTAATTATGCAAGATTAAGGAAACCATTTTGATTAAAAATTAAATCTTAGTGGTTTTAATTTTAATTCTTTAAAAGTAATAATATCTTAAGGTACTGGTCTGAAACAAGAATATAACAAAATAATTTATAATAATATGTATGCCTTTTGTTAATTATTTTTCTTTTTTTTATTATTATTTTTTTTTGATTTATTAAACTTAATTCTCTAAAACTACTTAACGTTTGACAGGTGGCAGTTCGTGTGGCAGTGTGGTGGAAGTGATAAATCTTTTATTGGGATGTCAAAAAGATATGTAAGTTCCTAAATTGGAACCTTGTGGGACTCCAATTATAAAAACATAAAAAGGAACAAAATAAAACAAATGTCTCACTGCCACTGTATTGTCACCTGTTTGGGTTTTGTGCTTAATTATTTATTTAATTTTTGTTTCTTAATTTAATGGCATTACAATAGTAACGATACTGTTCACCGACACATTTCTTAACTATTTTAATCGATACCGTATATTATTTACGTTGAACTTCACACGTGTTCTAATATTAAGTTTTTTTTTACAATTTCTCATTCCATTTTGAAGCGCTTGTTGATAGATTTTCTATTTTTTTTAAATATTTTTTGTTTGCTTAGATAAATCGATTTGTTGCTTTCTATTGTTGCACATGTAATTAAGATTCATATTTTTTTTTGCTAAGAATTTTGTTTTGCTCTGTGTTTAAGTAAAATATTTGTGTTGCTAATAAAACGTGTCAAAACATTCGCTCAATTTGAATGAAAAAAAAAAAATCAAAATAAAACAATTTCAATATGATATGATGCTAATATTTTTTTGTTGTGTATTTTTTTAACTTTTCTTAAATCTTATCTATAGAAAATTGACTAAAGTTTCGAAATTGCTTTACCGAGTTTCTTTTCGGGGGATTGTGATTTCATTTAAGGGGTGCGTTTTTTTTTTTCTTGAGTGGCTGGCCGATTTAACTCTGCAATGTCAACATTGCTATCTATATATTTTGTTTACCAAAGTTATTATGGTAAGATCTATCTTCGGATGTGATATGTGAGGGCAATTACAGCTGCTGTTATAATTCCAATGAATGATTGTGATTGAAGTCTGTGTCCGGTTCCACCATCTCCGTCTCTGCATGCACCCGGATGTCTTGTGTATTCTTCACAATAGAGCTGAGGAAGAGAAATGAGAGGTTATTGAATTTTATTTAGGTAGAAGTTAGAAAGAAATATTTAAATATGTTTTATATCCAACAGTTTTATTTAGATTATTTTTTATTTTTATTACTAATTCAAAGAGCAATGAAAAAATGTTTTTTAATTTTTATTTTAAATTTTTCCAAAGTCCGGATTTTAATCATTTAATAGTTCGAAAACCGAAAAAGAAAATCTAATCCTAGGCGAAAAATGTCTTAAGTGGCTGCAAATTCGCAAATTGGCTTAGTGGTAGAGTTAGAAAAATTGAAACGTTACCAGTGTGACCATACTCCCAGAAACACACGGTTGAATTCAGAAACATTTTTGACTTGAAGCATTCTTAGAATCCACAAACATAATCAATCAATATACTACCCAGATGCCACGACTGGTTGGGAGTTGGTATACTGTCAGCTGTCACAGTCCAGGGGATTTCAAGATTTGAGCTGAATGATTTTGCAAAAAAAAATGATGATTTTGATTTTGTCATTGAAATTTAGAACCCGCTTTCACAGTCAATTTGTATTCAAATCCTCCTATGTACCGACCGGAACACTTTTGACGTTGTGAGATAGGTATAGTCTTAATTTTTATCAGAATTTGAGTTTAAAATTTTATTACAAAATATGGGGAACGATGCCAAAGAAGCTTAAAAGATAACTAAGTAAATTAAATAAATGGAAAAAAATGGAAATATAGCTTAAAAAATACCTATATACGAGTAGTAAGAATTTAAAAATGTTTTCTAGCAAAACCTGCTGTTAGATCCAATATTTTCTCAGATACTGAAATAGTTGCATTTATTTATGACACTCATAAACTTGAAGATATATTGAGCGAGAGTGTTCTATGTTGCTGCATTGTTGTTGATATCATCTTGTTCGTTCAGTTTCGTTAAAAGCTTGGAAGAACAAACACTTTTGAATTCTAATTTTAAATAATGGAAATAT
Source organism: Syrphus vitripennis (assembly GCA_958431115.1). NCBI lineage: Eukaryota > Metazoa > Arthropoda > Insecta > Diptera > Syrphidae > Syrphus > Syrphus vitripennis. Next base: position 30,332,067 of record OY288109.1, on the reverse strand, counting down.
ATTTTCCCTGTCAATTAATCCCCAGATTATACAGATCTCGAGATAATCTATAAAGTTGAAAATATGTTTGTTTTTGCAAATATTCGGTTTTACCAAAATCCCTTACTTTGTTTTCTTCTTATAGAGCAATATTTATATATCTACTCAAAATGCACAATCCTATGGAAAAATATAAAAAAAAGAAAATAAAGTTTCCATATAGGAAAATAAATAACAATTTAAATTAGTTTCCTTTTAGAAATACTCAACAAACACAGGACACTTTTAATGCAAGAAAACCAATGTGGTATAAATATTTGATTTAAATAATAATTATTTCAACTTCTGCCATAAGCTTCAAAATAATCTTACTTTGGGTTAAGAGTACACCTACCTAGATCAAGAAAACAATAAGAATAATAATAATAATGGCCAAAAGAATTTCTTCTTTGACAAAGAAACATAAAACTTACCTTAGTCAAACTATTCGCATACTTGTCTACAAGTTCTCTAGTGAATTTTGCCGCTTCGTTACCGCAAACTTGTCTTGCTGCATCCTCTGAGCAATCGACAAGTTCATTTATGGAACTGTAAAGAAAGAATTAAAGACAAAGCTCTGTATCAAAAATGAAAATCTAAATGCCCTAGAGTACAATTATTATTATTATCTATAGGTATATGGAAGTTATGTCTTTTGACCAAGACCAATCAAGCAACAAACTTACCAGCATATTGTTTTAATATTTTCATTGAGAGTTATATTCTCATGGTTTTCTTGATTCTTATTCGGCTTCATAAAGACCATTGTCTCTTTGTATTTAGACGAGCACACCTCAAACTCCTTTTTGGCCATTTCTGAGCATGGTGCATGCTTAAGATATTCTGCAAAGGATTCATGAATTAGCAAAAAAAAAAAAAAATCATAGTTGAGATATGCAGGAGTTGAGGAAAGAGGACATAAATGGTTGGATTGTCCTTCTCACCCTCATGCTCCGCCATCGTCATCAACATCAGAATTTATTTCGAAAAATATGTTTGTACATAGGTACTCTGAAAATGCTTACCGTCCTGGAATTCGCCTTTATTGCATAAATCCCGAATGAATTGATTAGTGCCATGGTATAATTTATTAAATTGATTCCTCTGCTGCAGATCCATGCACCTTCTTGTATAGCTCTGTATACAACGGACACCCTTACGCAGTTCCCTATAATTTTTGGCAAAAGAGAGAAAGAGAGAAATAGTGGTTAATGAAGGACTTTAGCTATACATACGGAGGAGATGGGGGCTGTTTTATTGATGTTGGGGATTCACTTTGGTTTTGAGGTTGGGTTGAGTTGGAAGGTGGTTTAAAAATATTTTCCCATTCCATTTCTTGATGTTGAAGTGACAGATCGACAGGAATTTACCACCCTAATTACATTATTTGCCCTATAACGATGCATGACACTGCAATTCATCATGCATGCAGTCGTTTGTTCATTCGTCCTTGTCCTGTTTCGTCTCTCGCTGTAGTTTAATAGTCGTCCTATGTCAAGTACGAAAGCGTTTCTTCAGAGCGTGTGTGCATTTCGGTTTCATCTCTCTCTCTCTCTGACACCATATCAGTTTTCAAAATTTGCATATGCAATAAAATCTTAAGTTCTCAAATATGTCGCAAGTAATTGCTCTTTTTCACTGATTGTATACTCGCTCAGTTTGTGCTATCATGTGCTGTAATTTTTTATTTAGACTTTGTAAATTTTCAAAATTTAAGAAGAATTTCTTCTGCAGTTTTTATCACATTTACAATTTATTTATTCATAAAAAAGGTTAATTAAAATAAATGCATTTCAAAAACTAGAAGTCTGATGTAATCGTTATATCAGTGTTTACTCCAATAAATATTTTCTTATTGGAACAGATACTCTCTGCTTCTTAAGTATAGGAAAAATTAATCCGAAAGCGTCACATTAGCCTTTGGTGCAGTAACAATTTTTTTATTGGGAAAAATACACCGATAAATATTGCAGAAAAGAGTTACATTAGCTTTTACTTGATTAACAGTTTTTATATTGGATCAAAGATTTCCTGGATCTTCTGTATTGGAACATGTTCTCCCTGTTCATTTTATAGTATGAATATAGTTTGCTAAGAAAAAGTCGTTTCAAGGCACCTGTAATATTGATATAAATCAGCTACAGAAGGAATTAATTATATCAGCATTTACTCCAATAAGCACTATAACTCTATAAATTGGAAATAGGAAAAAAATTGTTTCTTGGTGAAACTTTACCTTTACGACCGATGCGACGTCGAGACGAGATATAATTCCAGACAGCCAAGAGATTTAGACGAAAACCTATTTCTTTGACCGAGATTTACTGAAAGTCTCAGTGGTCTTATCAGTAAAAAAATTACTGGAAAATTGTGTTTTTAAAACATAAACTGAATATTTCAATGTATGTACTCGTACATATATAGTTACTAGACATCCTCAATATTCTAATAAATATGCGACCGAAAAGTTGTTAAGTCGGTATTGCCTCGTGTCGAATAGTCTTGTCTCGGTCTCGTTTCTCGGAACGAGATCGACACCAGCCCATCGTGGCACCCCTAAAGTTAAATCTCAAAAAAACAAAATTTGAACCCAAACTCCAGAGAACCCAAAAATCCTAAAGCTTCAGAAAATCCTTGATCTTCGAGACCCAAAAAATTCAGAAAAACCAATAATTCTAAAAAGCCGTTATAAAATTCATACAGGGTTCATGTCAATGTACATTATGTATATTTCAGAGCATTTTTTTCAAGAACCGAAAATTAACAATTATAGCACCTTTATTTTTATTCGAGCAAAAAAAGAATACACACTTTCCATCACAAAAAGGATACTGATGATGTCACACACAATGACTGGCACGAATATTATTTCCTTGTAGACAAATATATTTAGTGATGGGATGGGAAAGAGGATAAACATCAACGTCACCGTCACCGTCATCGTGTCGTTGTTGTATAGTCGTTATGTCGTATCAGACGACCGCCACAACTTCCATTTCTCCTAATGATTCAATTCAACAACCTGTCGGCGTTTTGGTGTTGTAATAATAGCAATACTGCATGACGGTAGTAAATTTCTTTTTTTTTTATATTTATTCACTTCAGCTTCAGGGGTGGTTAATGCATTTGATTTTCAAGACATCACCTTCATCACCATCGCATCGTTTTCTAGTGAAAGAAAACATTCTCCCGGGTTGTATCCTTTCCCTGCAACAATTTTGGTTGGATGGTGTGCAATTGATCTCCATTGTTATATAAATTGCCAGAGTAGCTATAGAGGTATATAGTGAAAGTTCATGGAGGCTAATAATGTAGGGGTTTTGCCTTTCAAGAAAACTATGTATATTATGTACTTATGTAGGTATAGGTACTAAGGAGTTTAAGGAGTTAAATGGATTGAGCATGTTTATCTTAGAATCTTAACGGTAATGGGGGGAAAGCAACGGGTTTCGTGCTTCATTTCATAATCTTTAAAGTAGACATGAACCAGAATTTAAAATAATCATTTTGTTAAGGCGATTTTCGGATGATTTCAATTTTTTTTAACGAAAAGAATCAGGTAGTAGATGAATAAAGGTTAGAATTCGTAAACAAAAATATAATTTCAAAGAGCTTGAATAATTTAATTTTGTTTTCAGTTTTTCGTTTCTAACAAATTTTTCATTTAAATTTGTAAAATTACTTTAGAAGAGGTGGTAGCAATAAATGTCTGACAGAGTACATCATAATACGGCATCTTAAAACTTTTATAGAAACTCAAAGTTTCAATTTATTGACAAAAACTAAGTTTAAGTAATTTTGGTATTTCAAAGATTTTGAAAATAACTGCAGTCTTAACTTAGTTTTCACATCTCTGACATGCCTTAAAAATTCGAAGTTTTTCACCCTTTAATTTTTTGACTGAGTAGTACCTATATTTCAAAAGGAAGGTCTAGTGTAGATTTTTCATTTGACCCATTGAGTGACATCTTTAAGTTACCCGTGATCATTTTAGACTTGAAGCACGAAGCTATTGTTTTTTTGCAGTGTTTTTATTTCAAAAGAAACGAATTCCACTATAAAGGTAGGTATAGCTTAAAATTTGTTTTTAAGATCGTGTATCGTTTTTATGTGACTCATTTAGCTTTTACATATTTTTTAGTGCTATTTTCCATTGCAAAAAACAAATGCATTTAAAGGAAGACAGAACGATAAAGTGTATTTTTATTAAAGACCTATATTTCTGGAAAAATGCTCTTAGCATATAGTTGAGAAGCAAAAATCCATTTGGGGTTTTTTTTTTTTTTACATTTTTTTAAAAACTTTTCATGCAATATATTAAAATTTAGGTCTTGACTAATTTATCATTGACAAAGAAATCATATTTCATATTTCAAAAATACTTGCAAACATTCAATATTGGGTTTATTACCTGTTTTTTGCTATTAAGAGCACATTTTCTGCAACAATTTCCACAAAAAATTAGTGTGTTCAAAATTTATTGCGTGAAATGAACTATGTGAACCTTAAACCTTAGATTATACAAAATTATGTGGGGTGGTGAGACATATTTTGACACTTTTAAAAAAGCAAAACCTCCATTATAATTCGATACCTTCTTCTAGAACCTAAATTTGATTTAATCCATAAGTTATGTCAGCGAATCGAATGTGAACACCGTCCATTATTGCATATTTTTTTTGTCTTAGATTTTTTTTTTACCCAAATTTAAAAGCTAACCTAATTTTGCGTTTAATTGGTTTGAAAAAACATCTAGTGTAATGTCTACCTAAAAAAAAATTTGCCTTACCTATACTTAATTGCCAAAAAAAAAACAATTTGCAAACTATAAAAGTTGTGTTAATATCTTTCTTCTTCCTGACTTATCGGCTTTAATTTACTTAAATCCTAAACAAACAAAATTTGGTACTTACATTCATACCCACAAATTCAACCATGAAGATTTTTAAAAATTATTCTAATGACAAAGGTAAGGAATGCCTCTCTATTGTCCCGCAATGAATATTAAAGAACCTTCACAATAACCCACTCCATTGTTTGGGTACGTTCTTGATGATAAAATTCCTATAATCAAAATGAAAAACAATCGAGACCCCATATATATAATATAGACTTTAACCAAAATCAACTCAACCTTATACCTGGCTGTATATATCCAGAATTTGAATTTCACAAATAATTAGATTATGTCGTTGTCCTTTCTTCCTTTCCACGACCCATTTATAAACATAGTTTGTTTGACTACGAAACAAAAAAAAAACCAAAGAAACCAACCCGAGTATTTTAGCAACAAAAAAAAAATCCGTTTATAGAATTTTTAATGAGCCAGATTCTAACTATGTACGAGTATGGAGGTACCAAACCTTGTTGGTATCCTTTTAATAGTCCATTTTTGTTCTCATATAGCTAGCTAATTCCAACGAATGACATTTCCTTTTAGCACAGTTCAATAAGTCATGAATTCTCGGGCATTAATAAGGATACACTAATGTCCTCTTAGCAAAAAAAAAAAAAATAACAAAACAAATAGGTACGCACCCAAGATAACAAAAAACAATACCTACATACCCACACACACACATACATCCGCCAAACCAGAAAAAGGACATTTTATCCTTAAAAATACAACGAAAAGCCATTCAGCAAACCTCCAATATACTTTATATAGGAGCTCAAAAATAAGACATATAACGAAGAAAAAAAAAAAAAACAAACTTGATCGGATGTTTGTGTGTCCTAAAGCTAACGGTCTTCTTCGTTTTCAAAACCCGGTCGTCTGTTTTGTGAAAAAGTTATAAATTCAATTTAAGTCCTCGAAAATGTATCGAGAGGATCTTCTCTGCATCTCTTCTTCCTCTTTGCTTGGAATTTTTGTGTGTTTTTTTTTGTCGAGTTCTGCTGTTTGTAGGAGAGTCCTTGAGTTTTTTTTCCCATCTTCCTCAATTTTTTTTTGTTTCTTCCACCCCCTTGCCAAAATCTATGGACATGTTTTGAATTGAAAATAGTGCATCGGGACAAGTTGCTTTCGTCCTTTGGTTGGTTGTCTCTTTTAAATTGCCCCCTTGTTCCATTTTGATCAATTCGAATGAAAGAAAGGGCTTTTGGCCTTCTATATACCTACATACGTATGTATGTATATTATGGTGCTCCTTCTGCTCTGTGTGGAAAACCAATTTCAGCAATAAAAAAGAGCATCAGGAACTTTTATAATTTCCCCAAAAACTGTGTGCAATTTTTAAGGAGCTATCTACAGTGCGAATTAGCTCTGAGGAAAAATAGTCTCCGTATCGTTCCCAATTAAAAGCTTATGTTACATAGAAAATAGGATGAGCAAAAAAATATAAAGAGAGGCAAATTCCATGAGCAACATCAATTGATCACAATTAATTCCATTAGAGGTTCTCATAGCTTTCCCATCTAATTCACCACCCACTGTATAGGCACTCCGAATCACTTGCTTGACTCATTGTTTAAAATGTAAAAAATTTTGCAAAGTCAGAATAAGCTGATCACTTTAGCCGCCATTTTTGTAATAATAAACCACTCAAAGTCAAAACTTACAAACTTCAATATGAAGTAACATTACAAGCTGTCGTTATCTCAGTTACCCCGATAACTAGGAACTTGAAATATGGCTTAAAATTTGCAGTTAAATTGGAGTTCTTAAAAATAAAAAAAAATTGAAGTCCTCTTAAAAAAATCCAAACCCCGACTTCACTGTTAATCAAGCAGTAAAGCGCTTCAAATGTACAGTTTCTTATCCACTTTAAGAAAAACTTTTGCGGTGTGTTTTGCAGTTCAAGAAAATGTAAAGTCTTCTTGAAAAAATAAAAAAAACTTCAAATTTGCAGTTATTTTTCAGTTCACTTTTTTAAAGAGGACTTCATATTTTCTAGAACTGCAAAAAAAAAAAATACAAATTTGAAGCTGTAACTTGGATTTTATTTTTAGTACCCAACGGGTTATGAATAAATATTTTTTTAAATGTTGACTTCAAAATTTGAATTGAAATGTTCCTCCACCGCCGCCGCGCTGCCGTACCGGTTGCTGACAGCACAGGAAGGGTATGTCCTGCTGATTGTGTGGCGAAAATATTGATGGATTATTTTTTTTTAATAAGTACATACTTCAAAATTTGAATTGAAAGTTTTCTAAAAGTAGTTTTTAAACTATAACTTTTAAGTCCTATTTCTAGTTCTTGAATTGCTGAGGTATATTTTGCTATTTTTATTGTGAAGTCGGGGTATCCAAAATATTTTTTTTTCGTAAAAGGGCCTTACAATTTATTATTTACTTTTTCTTGAATTGCAAATTTGATTTCATTTTTAAATGAAGACTTCAATTTTTTTTTCGATACCTGCAAGTACAAATTTAGTGCATAATTTTTAGTTCCTAGCGCACTGCTAACTTCACAAGGAAATAAACACCTATTTATTATGGAGTTGCAAGACCGGGAACAGAACTGCAAAAAAAAAATTGCAAATTCCTGTTAAGGTCCCATTAGGCCAAGTGAAAAATGTTTTTCTACCTTCAGTGACCTTATTAAACCTTCGGAAATAAAATTCTCTACATAGCTATAAGCAAAATACCCAGAGTGTAACAAAGAAAAAAAAATTATCCATTTAAACATTTAGTACAAGAATCTTATGTGTGCAACTTACTGGCAAAGTTTGTCTAGTTCTTCCTTTTTGGAGGCTCCAATTGAAAACTCAGACGTTAGATGAAGCATGTCTAGGGGCTCTGAGCACTTTGTGAATTCCTCTTGGCCACATTCCTCGGCGCTTGTTACCACTGCCATGCAGGATGCAACTGAAATGATATAAAAAAAAGAATATCAGTTGAATTAAACCAACGGGCATCCAAAAATTAAAAAAAAAAAACACCATACACCACAGTATAGTAAGCAGTTAAAAGGATAAAATTTAGAGAGGGTGAGTATAGAAGTTAAAAAAAATGTCATCCAGCTTTTCAGTTAGTCGCTCGTAAAAAGGAATCAAATAGAAATATTTCGCTTTTTTATCGTTGGACTATTCTTTTTTTCTTTGTTAAACTACATACCTACATATTTGTGTTTTTTTTTTGTTTTTGATACACATATCCAATTCGGTGCTTTTCCTCTAATAGTAATAGTTTGCCAAAGATGGGTATATTGGGAGGGAAAAAATTGAAAAACAAAAAAAAAAAAACAATGAAATATTACCGTTATTTTCCCTCCGTGTCGCATATTAGGTATTCCGGTTTATTCTGTTTTATTTTTTGGAAGTGTTTTTGTGTCGTTAAATTCCGTTCCGAGAAAACAATAATTTCTTCGCTTGTCACTTTTTTTTCTAGGGCAACTAAAAAGGATACCCAAAACGACGAGGTACGACAAATATCTGTTTTTTTAGATGGTTTTTGTCGTTTTGGTAGAAGTAAAGTTAGAAAATGCAGGGGCTGACTGAGAGTTTTTAAGCGCAAATGCACAAAAGGTGGCTTATAGTTAGCAGATTGCGACATTTTAAGAAGGTATGTGTTGCATTTGCAAATTAGAATAATCCTTAATCAAAAATATATTTGGTTTTTGCATTGAATCTAAAATTAAATATATTCACGTTAAAAAAAAGGTAAAATGGGCTTTAAGAAAGTAATAGGTTTCCTTTTTTGTTAAATTGAATGATAAGTCAATTTAACAAAATTGTATAGAAGAATTACATATACCAGAAATTGTAGTAAATATAATTTCTTTTATAGATCTTCTTTTTTAAGTAAATCCGCCCACTATCGCACCCACTTTTCAAAGAACTCGATTTCTCCAAATGACCTTACCACCATAGAACGAAATTTTCAGGATTCTTTTCTGCGTAGCTGTGAGTGAATATTAAAACAAATTTTCAAAAATTTTACTTGCTAATAATAGAATACTTGGAAATTTAAATTTTAATTAATCGATTTGTTTTGGAGGAAATGTAAAATAGTTGATGTGGCAGTGGATGGATTTAATTAAACAAAATTCCACATCTCATTTTTCCGTCTTAAAGAATATATTATAAATACATCATCTAAATTATTGGAGTCGTTTACTAAGATAATGGATATAAAAAAGTAAGCGTGGCTATAAGACCAGTTTTTTTTTAATTTGCGTTTTTACTAATTGAAACAAACTTCGACCGTTTCATTCAAATGTTATAAATGATATAAAAAGTGGATGTGGCAGTAGGGGTCAGATTTGTCTATAAATGCATGTTCTTAAAATATCGTCACAATCATTGTAAATGTTTCCTTGAATCATACAAAAAAATACAAAAAAATGTGTATAAATTAGAGTTAAATTTTTTTACACTTTTTCCTGATTATTAAAACAAATATTGAAAATTTCATTCAAACCGCGGACATAACAGCCTACAAAAGCGTAGGAGAGTTTAGTTCTTTTGTACTAATGCCTAAATTTGCGTGCTAGATTTCAGATTGCTCCAAATATTTTCTGATTAAAATTTTAGTTTTACTGGAACATGTTTAAGAGTGAAAATAAAAAAAAACAGTATTTTTTTCTACACAGTATTTTTTTTACAAAAGGTTGATAAATTGATAAATAATGTTTAAAAACTACGGTGTAGGTATCAGGATATTGATTTGCAAAAACTAAATATACCTAATTGAAAAATGTTTTCTGTTTTATTTAATGCAATTGAATTTCAGTATATTTTTTAAAATTGTTTTTATTTTGTTTTGTTTTATTTTATTTCATTTCATTTCATTTCATTTTATTTCATTTTATTTCATTTTATTTCATTTCATTTCATTTCATTTTATTTCATTTCATTTCATTTCATTTCATTTCATTTCATTTCATTTCATTTCATTTCATTTCATTTCATTTCATTTCATTTCATTTCATTTCATTTCATTTCATTTCATTTCATTTCATTTCATTTCATTTCATTTCATTTCATTTCATTTCGTTTCATTTCATTTCATTTCATTTCATTTCATTTCATTTCATTTCATTTCATTTCATTTCATTTCATTTCATTTCATTTCATTTCATTTCATTTCATTTCATTTCATTTCATTTCATTTCATTTCATTTTATTTTATTTTATTTTATTTTATTGTATTTTATTTTATTTTATTTTATTTTATTTTATTTTATTTTATTTTATTTTATTTTATTTTATTTTATTTTATTTTATTTTATTTTATTTTATTTTATTTTATTTTATTTTATTTTATTTTATTTTATTTTATTTTATTTTATTTTATTTTATTTTATTTTATTTTATTTTATTTTATTTTATTTTATTTTATTTTATTTTATTTATTTTATTTTATTTTATTTTATTTTATTTTATTTTATTTTATTTTATTTTATTTTATTTTATTTTATTTTATTTTATTTTATTTTATTTTATTTTATTTTATTTTATTTTATTTTATTTTATTTTATTTTATTTTATTTTATTTTATTTTATTTTATTTTATTTTATTTTATTTTATTTTATTTTATTTTATTTTATGTTTCTAAACAAAAAACTACTCTGCAATATGAAAACCATCAACTTCGTGAGTCTTTATCCCCAAATCCGTCACTGGGAAAAAGGATAAAGTTTTTGTGTATTTGCTGTAGGATTATATTGCTCGCTCTATATTTTTTAAAGGGTAGTATTATAGATATATAGTTTGTGAGTTATCGTTGAATTTTTCTTTTCTATTTATTTTGCTTTATGTTACTCCACGTCAACCATGAACACAGAACATCAGCAAAGAAAGACTATTGTTGCAATTTTATTGTTAACTTCGATGATTTGATTTGGGTAAGAAAGACGGCTTTTATTGTAATGGTTAGAAAATGTGACGCATTTTGCTTTTCTAAAGTAGAAAGTCAATGTTTGTCTGATTTTTTTTATACTAAATTGAAATTGTAAGTACGTACCTCTTCAATTCAAGTTGTTTTAAGAGACTGAGTGGTGGTTGTATTTAGGTAGGTACATTATTTATCATAGTTATCTTAAATAGGTTTTGTATATAATATATTTGATTTAGGCAAAGATTAAGTCTTTTAGAAAAAGCTAGTAAACGGAGACAGGACAAAAATCGTATTAGAGACCTGGCAGGTAATCGCCAGCAACTTTTTCCTTAAAAAAAAAGAAAAATTGGGAGAGGATCTCTTCTAAAAATGTCCTTCCATATGGTTTTATTCTTGTCTAGATTCATCCTGCAGGCTCTATTCTTTTAACACACCTTATGTTAATCACCCTGCTTAGTTGGTATTATCTATTAAAAAAAAAAATCAGTAATGAATTTTACAAAATTTGATTTTTCAAAAACGGAATTATGATTTATTATGATTCTCAATAAATTTATCTCAAAGAAGATTAGACAAAACATTAACATTTTTAAGTTGGACTGTTATTTAAATTAAAATTTCTTTCATAAACGTATTCCATTTTGTCTACCTCATCACATTTCTCAAAGTCTCTTCTCCAAAAACACTTTGAGAACATTGCAAATGGACAACATTAGGTTTATAAGGATGCACATGAAAATAATGTGTTATATCTATATCTACATTTCAAGAAGCTTCAAAGAAAAACTTGTGCCAACTCACTTTGTTTGCTTGGTCCATTAAACTAATTGCCCTTTAATTACTGTATACAAAGTATATAATGTATTATTTATATCTGTACCTACATCAGTCAAGACTTTCATTACAATAAAAGTGCATATCCTTGAGCAACTATGCTCAAACACTTTTCGAAATGAAGACAATTATATTGTCTTCGCATTTCAAAATGAAAGAAAAAAATCCTCAGAATCAGAATTGGAATGTCTTACGAAGATATGTATATGATGGGAAAGACTATACTGCATTTTCAAGGTTGCCAAATCGTTCACTCATACAAGATGATGCGGGGTGTGTCGCATAAATGTTTCCCCTAGTTGAACTGAAGGCAAAATAAATCACACCCTCCTCATATTTTCAAAAAAGAAAAGGAAATAAGAACAAAACGGATCATATTGACACATAAACAACACTAACACTAACACCACCTGGGTGACAAAAATATAAAAATAAAAAAACAAGAAAATAAAATGTCAAGTGGGTTATTTCACTTCTGATCTGTTGTACAGTACTTTGCTCTTCAAACAAAATTCATAACTTTAGCAAATATTTAAGTTTTCTTATAAATATGTACATCTCTTCATTATTTTGTATTAATTTTATTTTTACATGTGCGCCTTTAACCTTAAAAAATATGTGTGTCCTTCTACTGCTGGGATGGACTACTAAGGACTCAGAATAGCCCATGAACTCTGTGAGACGAAGAAAACAAAAAATAAAAAAATAAACGCAAACAAATCCTCTTAACATAATTTTCTACAAAACGCTCACAATAGCTGATGTGAAATTTTGTTGTGTTGTGTTCAATGACATTGCTAACAGAGAGGTGCTGAGAACAAACAAACAAATAACTTTTTGTTGTTTTATTTTTTGTTTCGACTTTAGTCTGTTTAGAGTTTTTTTTTTGTGTTGGCCTGTTTTCGCGCTTTTTTGTTGATGTTTCTATTTGTTTTTTTTTTATTTTTACCTCTTGTTTGCTAGTAATCTTATCTTTCAGTGTCCTGCTTTAGTTCTTTTGAATTGGATTTCTGTTTAAGTTAAAAACATCAAATAGATGGCTCGAAAAAATGCCATCTTCTAAACCAACCCAACGCCTACCCAAGGTTTCCTCCTTTTCAGTCCAACAATAACAGTGATGTCGATTATGCTACCATTGAAATAGATTAAGTGAAATAGAGCCAACTTCGGTGTTTTAGGAAATTTACTTGAATCGGAATATAAAACATTTATGTTATAAAACAATGAATATTCTGAAAAACTCCCAAAATGTATTGAATATTTTGTATGACTTCTTTTATACACATTTTATAAACTCCGAAAATTAAAGGAAAATTAAATGAAACTTCAAAAAATCTATGAATATAAATATAAATATAAATAGAAAAATAAATTTATTAATTTCCAAAAAAAAAATCCACATGTTTTCTGGGTACCTATATATGTATTTCTCTTTTCAAAATTTTGAAAACAACTTTATTGGATTAAAAAAATCTTTTTGAAAACAAGTATGCAGATAATTTTTTGAAATTAAGTCAAATTAAATTTTGAAATTTAGTAAAATCAATGTAAAGATTTTTCAAAAAATCTATGTGTATTCTAAATTTTGGAAACTCAAAATTATTAAAATCATAAGAGACCTCTTTCATATAAATATGATTGCAAACTGCAATTTTTTAATAAATTCTAACATTTTTGGATAAAGTCGAACATATAAATACTCTGTTTTATGGCTATCATTAATATCGGTTTTTGGTAAAATAAATTGACCAATAAATTTGAATTACAACAAAAAATCGTTTTTAATATTAATAAAGTTTGTGCAAACCGTTGCATATAAGGCTGGCCACGAAGTCTCGTCAAAAATGAAAAAAATTCAGTTTCCTTTCAATCTCGTCTCGTTCTCGTATGAATAAATTTTTGGGAAAAATACGAAACAATTGTTTAATTCTAGAAGCTATAGATCTAATATTTCCATTGAAGTATTCAATTTTACTCACAATTTTAAATGATTTTTTTTTTAACTGACGCGACGCAGAATTTAGTCTAGTTTCTCGAGGCGAGACCAAGAAGTGATCAAGATTGGTCTCGTGGCCAGACCTATTTTTCAATTTATTGGTCCTGAAGTAACTCCCAATCACACTAGCCAATGTGAACTAACTGGGACTAAGTACATTAATTTGGCAGTTAGTTCACTTGGGAATTAGTTCATTGTAAAATAAACCAGAATCAACTAAATCCGAAATTAAAAAAAGTGGGAGTTAGTTCATTTTTTAATAATTGAATATGTATTCAGACGTAGGTAGAATAAATTCAAAGTTTTTTCAAATCCAGATTCTAGTCCCACTACTGGGATTTAGTTAATTTTGCATTGAGTTTTAGTTCTAATCCCAATTCTTTTGGAAGTTAGTTCATTGGGAGTTAGTTCGTAGTTCCTAATTTATTTGACTTTAAGAGATTAATAATTAGGAGTAAAGTATATGTTCATTAAAATTGAATCACATATTGAAGGTGGCCTCTTTCTAAGGCTCTTTTCTTAGTTTCGTTACGGTCTCGTCTTGGGATCTTTTCAGACTTGTCAAGTAATGTTTCAATCTGCAAGTCAATATTTAGTTTTAAAATTTTATTTTTTGGCCACAGCTTTCCTCCGAGACTCACAACAGGCCGTTTCAAAATTCAAAAAAAAGAATGTAACAAAAACGACACCACTGTTTCTCACCCATTCGCTGACTCACTTATTCAGCATCCAACACCACCACTCACTCCCGTCTTTCAATTTACGAAAAAATTCCCAAGTTTACGGGCATTTATTTCATAAGTCCTTGTTTTCAGAAATACTTCAGTTTAAATAACTGTTTTTCTTTTCTCATTCTACTATGCATTTTTTTTATAAACATATGTATCCCTATAGAAGACAAATACAAGCTACCTATATGCCTAGATATACATATGTATATGATGTATTGTACATGCGAAATAGGTAAAGTATGATGGAAGAAAAAAAAAAGTTATACTCTCGTGTAGAATTCAAGCTCAAGAGTGTGCAGCTTAGTTTTGTCCTTAGAAAAAAAAATGTACAGAAGTAGGTATGTAGTGGAAGCTATGCCATTTGGATAGTATGACGAGGTATGTTTTGACTTAGAGATGAAATTTCAAGAGTATTATTATATCTATCTATCTACGAATTAACTAAAAAAAAGACATTATTTTAATGAGAACTATTACTTTGGGAACTTTTTTTTTTGTTGATGCAGCTAGTGTATTAAAGAAGTAAGTTTACGAGCACTAATTGGTACTATTGACTGCTATTATTTTTTTTAGATACTGGAAATTTTAATGCAAAAGGAACCAAATAGCAATGTTTTTTAGAAAATGTAAAAACAATTGCATATTTTTCGACTCTGTAAGCATATATCCAATGCCATAATATCACAAAATATTCAAAAAATATTTTTAAAAGAAATCAATTCTTTTTGAAAACTCAATGTTTTTTTTATTTTATTGTTTATTTTATTTAAAATGTATATTATTACAGACTGAGATATTAGGCCGCGATTGATTTCGTATATTGTAATATAGCGGTTTTAATTAATTTAAGAAATAAAATGAAACAAAAATGAAATTTGGGCAATGGTACGATAACCCAGGCGACAAGATATTATAACGGATTTTTTTAGAACAGTTAAAAACAAGCATTTTTTTACTATGGAAGGGGGTGTCTATCTCCCGCCGTTTAGGCGGTACATGCAAAGTTTCTTTTGCATTTAAATAAGCTGGATTTAAGAAAAATTAATTTATATATCTTAATCCATATTCGATTATTATTATCAAAATGAGACTACGTTAATATTCAACGAGGAAAAAATAATTTAATTGAAATACTTTTTTTTTGGTAATTTTCAATTTTCTCAAGAACTAGAAGACATAAATCATCTAGTTTTCAGTTTTTTATCAAAAACAAATAAGAACATTGAATTAAAAAAAAGTAGTAGATAATCTTAAAGTTTTGAAAAATTACACTTTAAACCTAAAACTATTTTTTTTTCATTTAACGTACATTTTTTTTTTAAATTGCCCCACTGCCTGGACGGGGGGAAATAGACCCTCCCCTTTTATATTAAAAAGATGCCATATCAAAAAAATGCGTATTTTTGGGGTAAAAAATTTAAAATTCTTAATAGAGCGATTTTCTCAAAAAAATTATATAACATCGTCTTTCATTTTGAAAAATAGTGAATAGTGATTATAATTCATCACTTACTCGTATGTATGTACATAAATCTCTTTATTAACAATCTGTTTGTGGAATAGTATTCATTTATCTATAGGATTGGATATACTTCACTGTAAAATTCACTTATTGAATTGATAGAAACGTGTTGCCCACGTTTCAAATTTTTTCTTTCGCACCAATTGTGCAAAAAAAAACCAACACCTGTCCCAAACCACAAGTGTGCTAATAAACATGAAAAAAATTTCAATTTATTTGGTGCCAATATAACAGATGTTTCTCTTCTGAAAATAAGCTAATCTACATATGTAAGTACATATACATATGTTTCTGGAAATTATGATTTGAATTGTCAGTTGTCAATCACCATAACAAGTCTGAGTTTTAATTAATTTTGTCTCGTTATAAATACGAGTATGTATATACAGTTCCTGGATTTTTTTCTGTGAAAACTTGGATTCAAAAACCACACAAATTTTAGACAGTAATTTTTTTGTGGTGATGCGATATGATGATATGGAAATGATGATTTGTTAAGGTACGTGGACAATAGGATAGGTATCTATTTGTATATCATTCGTTGAGAACAGCACAAAAGTTTGTGAGTGATTTTTCCTGGACTTCTTTGTTTAATTCATCTAAACCAACCTGGTAGCTGTGAAATTTTTTTTATTTTTTCGAAAACAAGTACAAAAGTTTTGTTAAAAATCTTCATATCCTTGTTTGCTTGAAATCAATTATTGCATATTTTACTGTAAGTTCCCGAAATTTTGAAGTTCTAGAATTTACCAGTAACACTTGGAATTTTTCAAGAAAATTGGTAATTCCCTTTTTGGAGACACAAAATAGATATACCCCAAATAGACTACGAAGTTGCGTAAGCGGGGCGCATACCTCTATGTCGCCAATGTAGTTATTTTTTCGATTACACATCTTTTGCTATTTCAAAAAGGATTTCAGTCCTCTTTTCAATCAAATAACTAGGGAAAATATACGTGCTTATAGTATCTATATAAAATTTTACTGTAAATGGTTGCCAGAGGACTGAGAAATCAATCCTCGTTCCTTGGCACAAATGTCTTTCGTAAAAAGCCATAAGAAACGGTCATTTGTTTAGCCCACGATTTTATTTAGCTAAAAAACCATTCTTTATGCTAGAACATTTCGAAGTTTAATCAATGTCTGTCTGCCAGACAATCTGCCAGAGGAATAATGAGTTATCCTTGGGACAAATTTCAAGGTTTTTTTTTTTGTAGCCAAATTATTATTTCTAAAAAACAAATTACATTTTTAAAAAGATTTGAGTTTCAACACCACAAGACAGGCGTATATTTTGGTGTGAAACTTGAAATAAATGTTTGATATAATAAAGTTAATTTTTTGAGCAATTTGTGTAATCAGTGCTGCAAAGTGGAAATGTAGTTTTTTTCCGCTTTTTTGTTTGATAAAAATCAGGTTAAAACGTTGAGAGGTTTTGTAACTTTCAGCGCGGCCGTCAAAAGTTATACTTTTTGTAGGACCACCCATATATGTACATCTGGGTCTCACATTATTGCCAAAAAAAAATATAACAGCATCTCGCAGTAATAGTTTGAAAAAAATTTTGAAAGATTTTCTAAAAGTAAACGTACTTCTGAGAAGTAAAAATAATTCATTCTATATGTTGGTAAAATGTTTTTTGCAAAATATCCAAAATATTGTATTTTTCTTTAAAAACCAACTCAACCACTTTATACCCTTGGCATTCTAGTTTTTAATCATGTATATCATATTTTTTATTTTTATAACCACATCACGTATCTTCTTTATGTCTTACCATCAGACGTCTATGAAAGATTTTTTTTATTATAAAATTTCCTCCTTATTTCCTAATGAATGCTCACTTTTTCTGCTTCACTCAACCACAAGTTTTTTTTTTTTTTTTTTAACATCAAAATCCTATTTGCAAACTAATCCTAAAAAAAACATTCTTGTTTATTATTCTTGAAATGACCAAAAGATCACCATTCCCAAGCTGTTCATATTAGGGATGACGTAAATTAAATATGTAGAGACTGCATTTCAGAATCCTTATACAAAACGCATATCTACATATACATATAGGTATCTAAAGATAAATACAAAAATTTAGATCCCCTCAAAACGATGTCTATTTAAAAATAAAAAGGCCTTGCATGAATATATCTTTCGAAATAACTTGCCTCATGATGAATTGAGTGAAAAACTGCCTGCACCACAAATATCTGTTTCTCCTTCTTGTATATATGTATATTTTTTTTAATTTTAATTTTTTTTTTTGTACGTAGAAGCGAATAAATAAAATCCTTTTGAATGTCAATTTCAAATAAAGCACATATGAAAACATTAACTCCCCACCCAAAAAAAAAAAAAAAATGACTTCCTCCCTCTCCTGCCAATACTTAAAATAAACAAAACAAATTGTTTGGGTAGAATAGCATCAAAACGCCATATAAAAAAAAAAAACACAAAAAACGCTCAACAAAAAACATTCCAAAAAATCTCAATTTGTGTATGTTTGTTGTTTTTTTTTTTTGTAAATTTTGTTTTTGTTTGGCAGTGTATATTTTTTGGAACGCGCAAAATTAATTGGTGAATATTAAATTGACACAACCCAGTCCCCTTTTGGGCTTTTCAGCCATAGTCATATCCACTCCCCATCAGCCACAGCCACAACAAAAATAAGGCCTACAGATATAACACACTTCGGCTCAAGGATCGCACTGTTATTTTGTATAGGTATTTATGTAGGGTACACTCGGTCGTATACGTAATTTAATACAAACTGTTTGATTTATTCAGCTCGATTTGCTTTTGCTTTGTTAAAATAATTCATCATGCCATTTGTTAACAACAAACAAAGACCCTCCCACACTTTTGCTGTTCCTGTTTCCCACTCGATATATAGTATACTCATTGTTCAGCCACCATGAACGAGTATTGATTCTTTTTTTTTGTTTTTTTTTTAATTCGAATTTGTTGAGAGTACAAATATCCTTCGCATAGTCAAATGCAAGAATGGCAGAAACCTCCGGCACTGCGCCTCTCTGCTCTGCCTCACTGCCTCACTGCCACTGTTGACAGTCGATTGTTTAAAATAAAATTTGTCAAAATGGAGTGGGTGAGTCAATATAACAACTTAACGAGTACATCACTCCATATATAACTACATACACGAGATGTGCTAACTTATTCATGGCAAGCCAAAATAGTCGCACGGAAGTGCCATAGTGACTCTGAGAAACTTCCAAAGGACACCGACAACAACACTGCAATGGCAGTGTGTGCTTCTTTTATTTTTGTCAACTATGAGAATGAGAATTCGACAATAAAGACTACGACGACGATGAGAATGACAACTCTTACGACAGGTGAATTGCGGGACACAATG
Source organism: Syrphus vitripennis (assembly GCA_958431115.1). Taxonomy (NCBI): domain Eukaryota; kingdom Metazoa; phylum Arthropoda; class Insecta; order Diptera; family Syrphidae; genus Syrphus; species Syrphus vitripennis. Next base: position 30,312,813 of record OY288109.1, on the reverse strand, counting down.
ACATTTGGTTTGGTGGTGCGCCTTTGCTTACAATGCATCACAACTCAAGCCCAATGCTTGGAAAATTTATGAATATGGATGGGAGCGACATCATCACAAGAGCTGAGCGCGCGGTTCTATTATTTGGGTCTCCAAAGGCTGCCAAAACCATGACCTGATTAATTTCCAACCATAGCAACCCCAAAACCAAATATCTACTATATAATCCTAAATTCATTTCTATAGATACGAGTATATATAGCAACTCCTATCTGTCTTCTTTGAATAAGAACAAAAATGTCAAAGAATAAAAACACATTCCCCTGGGGTCGTGATGATGATTGCACCTGCGGTGGGCTTTTCAGGACCGACCGCGCGGAGGTTGCACTCGAAATACACTTAGCGCGCGCACTCTGCATATCACCGACAAAAATGTTTCATCCTACATAGATACATTATTTGGAATTTCTTCGTCGAGAATTCAGCTCGAGATATACTGCAACTACGATATGCACTTGGCAGTATAGGCAGGCATCAGGCATTATCGCTCGAGGAAGGATTTCATTTCCCACTCGGGGAATACACCACCACGATTATACCTAGAAGCGATTAGGTATGCGGAAAAATACTGCAAACACTTAAAATTATTTTTTTTTTTCATTTTTATTCCAGAAACCTCTCTGTCTCTCGCTTTAGCACAGCGAAAGGATATGCTGCTCGTATAGTGGAATCCAAATGGCATGCTTAAGAGTTGTTTTTAATTTTGTTGTTTTTTCTTTTTTTTTTTGAATTTATTTTTATTTTTTCACATCAGCCTTCAGAGAATGCATACTCATTCGAATTAGATAGTGAAAATGTGTGGCATTTTGGAGGAGAGTGTGGAAATATATGTATCAAGTTCATGTTCATGTTTATAATCATCAAGAACAAGAAGTTATGTTTATGAAGTCGCGTCTAGAGAGTTTAGATGATGGAGGGATTTGTCAGGTGAAGTTTACTTTGATAAGCTTATAAATGAATCTCACTTTTAATCAAAATTTAAGAAATATAAGAATATATGAATATACATATATTATATTTTTAATAATTTAATCTTTGAAATCTTCTAATCATTAGTGCCAAATAGAGCTTCCTCACTCAATGTATGGGCAAAGTTTTTATTCAAAACTGTGTTTTTTTAAATTTTCAAGTTTTTATTTTAAATTTAAAACTTTTAAAAAAGGTAATTTTTATATTTTACAAATAAAAGTAGTTTCTGAAAAAATTGTAATACCAACTACCAAAAGTAGCCATAAATATTTTATATGGGTGCTTGAAAATTCGTTTTTTTTTGTAACAAATGAATTTGTTTATTATGAAATAAATCAGAAAAAAATAAAAAAAAATATTGATTTTTATTATTTTTCTTCTGTTCAACAATTGTTAACTTATTAATTTTTTTTTTTAAATTTGAATATTTTTTCGGTTTTTAAAAGAAAAAAGTTTAAACTTTCAAATTTTTTTCTGAATATATATTATTTTTTTTTGTGCGTGTACAAATGCCAAAACAATTTTGAAGGTTTTCAAGAAGTTAACTGAAAAATATACCTACTATTTTTGTAGGTTTTTTTTTAATATTCGAAAATTGCAAATGACAATAGTTTGAATTATTTTATAATTGTTTTTTGATTGCAGTTTCTTTATAACTTATTACTTAATAGTTGTTAACGGTTAAAAAATATTTTTTTTAACTGTTGTCACAAATGATTTTCCTTTAAAAAAAAACGTTAGTTTTTATTTCAGTAAACTACTTGAAACCTACTTGTTGTTACATCATTTGAAAAAAAAAAAATTGAAAAAAATGAACAAGTGCAAAAATTGTTCAAAATACGAATTTTTTTAAAACTTAATTTTTTTGAATCCATCTTGACTTCTTTTTACTTTTTTAATTTAGAATAAAATCCTTAATACATGCATGTATTTGTATACCCATTTCTTGTTATTTCAAAATACAAAATAAATAAGGGAACTATTTATTTTCTGCTCAATACATATTTCAGTTCAACCACGCTCTAAAGGAACATACAAACTCTTTCTTATGGAGTAATCACATTTATATTAAAGACCACAGATATGTTAATATGCAATTAAGGTGTACTATTTTGAAAAAAATCAAAATTTCGAGAAAAATAGTTTTTTTATTTTTTATTTAATTTTGGGAAAAAATAGATACTTATTTCACATTACCTATATTAATATTTTGAAGGGTTGATATTATGATACTTTAAAGACATTGAATGACATCTATAGGTATACATTTATTAAATGACATAAGTCCCGTCTTTATTGGTTCTCTCTTCCATTAAATGTTCTTATAAATTGTGTCCACTGCCCTTATGGTAAGATTTTTTGAATTTCTATTTATTAATTTAATAATACAATTTGTATCACATTATGTACATACGTACTAACCTACTACTGGTTATAGGAACAAAAGAAAAAAAGAAAACAAGAAAGAAACAACATTCTGACATTAACAAATGTCACAAGCTACAATATCAATTCAATCTGACTGATGTATCTGTCAAGTGCTACAAAACTTCTCTAATAATAATATTTACCCTCTTCTCATCATTATTATTTTCCAAAGTTTCATCTATACTATAGATATTAATTTTCTAAACTTTCAGCTCGATTTCACATTATTCCCCAGGTAAGCTATCTTTTAGCCTCAACATTTATCCCAGCATTTTACAACCACCACACTATGCCACAACGCCAACGTAATGGAACATTAATAAACTTTGATTTGATTTTTCATTTAGTTTAGAGAGAAAAAAAAGAGAGAGAGAAAATGAGATGAAACTAAATTCTCTTGACACTCGTTTCACTGTCATCCATCAACACTTTTTACACAGTATAAACTTGTAACGTAGAAATCTATATGGGTAGGAGAAGATTCAAGCCGCAACTGTGTGCGGTTTCAAGGTATCTTCGCATTTTCTTTTCCCTAATGGATTTTGGTAAGATAGGTGTTTCGAAACCTCTCATACTGGCGCTGAGTTTTCTCCTCGGATAGCTGCATCTTCTTGGTAGATACTGAGATACTGTTGCATCAGTGTAATAATAATTATTAAATCCACTGAAACCACCAGAACCTGGGAGTTGATAAGACTACATCTCCACCAGCATTTTGCGGATAAGAATCACTCAACAGTGGACAAAGTTTCTGTTCGCTATGATATTTTTTCTTCCTTATTCCTTCAAAGGCTCATTCCATACAACAACAAACAAAAAAAAGCGAACTTGTTCAACGGTATTTATGTGAAAGTTTTTAATTATTATTTTTTCTGTGGAAAAGTGGGTATAGCTATCCTTTTTCTTTGTTGGAGCTGCTTTTTTGAGAGTATGATGGAGGAGAAGGAATTGCATTTAACATCCATCCAAGTCTTTGGTTGGGATTAGTGAGCATGATGGAGTACTACTCTTGTACTCGATACAGTTCACTCTTTTAGTGACCCCTGTATTCTTTTTTAACCCGAATGCAATTAATTGGAGTTTCACCATTGAGGGAAGAATCTGCTTCTGCAAAAATTAAATTAACTGCTTTCAAATCCCTCAGCATCAGCGCATAGTTGATGTATCCAAATCTGTTTTATACTCGAGAAGATGTGCATGCCACAAAAGAACTTCTCCTGTTCGTTGGGGAGAATTGTGTCGCATTCTTTGGTCCAATTTAGTGAAACTTTGTATATTTCCTCCTTATGGGATATGGTGTATAGGTACTACTCACTCACTTGATGAGTTTCCTTTTAATGATAGAATTTGGAGGAAAATGCACGATTTTACCGGCACGGCATGTACCAACTTATGCAAAGATTGAAATTCATTCAATGTTCCTTGCTTTTGAATTAAGCCTACTGAACCAAACTTCTGGAATTTTCGAGTGCGAAAAGGGTATTTTCATTCATCGTTTCACATCAGTTGTTAAGCTTCTATTTTCACTTTAACCTACCAACGGTTGACGTCGCGGTAGTCGTAAAGATATTTTACTTTTGAAATGTGAAAAGCTGTGTAAAAATTTTGGGTTTTAGTATTTTTTTTTAAGCTTTTCTGTGTGAAAATTATTTGTATTAAAAATAAAAGGACCACTTGGTCACACGTACTTGCCCCTATGTGTGCGTTTTTAACGTCTGAGTAAAAACCAATATAGTTATGAAGCTTGAATATTTCATGTCATCTACTACACAGTTTAATTTCGACTTAAGAGTACGGCAGATGATGTAGACCTTTTAAGTTATTTTGAAAAACAAAATTAAGTCCAAGAAGCTTATTAGAAGAAGGTAATTACCTAGATCGAAAGCTGTAGGGTTTGTTAATTTCTTTAGAAAAATTATTTAAAGTAAAAAAAAATCATTTAAATTCAAAATATCAAATAATTTTTTTTTTAATTTATATGGTGGGTAGCGTTATTTGTGCATCTCATTAATTGATTTTTTGATTTTTGTTCAAAATACTGAAGATTGTATTAAAAAAATTTAAGTTGCCAAATATCAAAAAATCTATGAAGTCGTTTAGAAAACATGAATATTTTCATTTATTTTCTAAATTAAAAAAGAAGGATTTGTTTTATTTGTGTTTTAATTGTTAGATATTTGGCATAAAAAAATTAATTTAAGTCAGAAAAACAGTTTTCGAGAAATCAAAATTCGTATTTTTTGGAAACACAACTGTTGCAGCCTAGTAAAATGAATTAAGGTCTAGCCAACCAGACGGACAGAATTGCGTTTTCCTATTATAGGAATATCAAGTTTGATCTTAGTCTCGGGTTGGAATTTTTTACGGATGCAAAACTTGGCTTGTAGTACCTATAATTATGTATTTGCATTAAAAAATACAGAGTAAAATTCAAAGCTTTTTTTTAAGCAAGGCATTGCTAGACGTTCATTTAATATTAAATTAAAGGTGATGTTAAAGTCGTCATGTGTAAAAAATATTTGTGTGGGCAAACAAAAGACATTTTGAAATAATAGTCCAATATTAAATAAAATGATTTTTTGCAGTAGAATAAAGAATTTGCATAGTAATCAAAACCTTCGTGTTTTGAGGTTAAAAATTGCAAACAAAATATTTAAGTATTTTTGATACGTTAGATTTATTTTAGTTTCTTGAGGAACAGTTTTTTAAGACTGAATTTTTCTCACTGGTATTTTTTTATTTACTAATTTTTTGTATTTTTTTGGCTCTCATAAAAAGATTTATGAGCCTATATCTGTTAAATATATAAATTGTTGTTGTTTATTAAAGTAAAAAGTTTTAATAATTGCAAAGAAAAATAAATTCGAAATTCACATTAAAATGCTTAGAACTTTTTGGAGTTTTTTTTTTATGAAAAATTTCATATTGAATTTAAATCAAATATTTTTTTTTTTGGCATTTTTTTAATGTAACATAATAACAATAAAATTTTATATGCAAGATTTTTAAAAACTTTTTTTCTACAAAATATTTTTAGAATTTTATATTGCATTTTTCAAATGAAAATAATTTTTATCTGAACAACGTGTTTAAATTACCAATTTTAATTTTGTTTTTAAAGCAAAGAATTTGCAGATGCATTCAATTTTCTTAACGCAGAATATTTTCAACTTGCATTCTTATTTTTTGAATGTAAAATTTTCATTGGTTGTTGTATTTCTTCTTTAAATTGAAGAGTTAAGTAATCTCAAGCTCAATAAAAATTGTTTTTTGTTAAATATTTTTATCTTCTAAAAGGTAAAATTAGCGTGTATACGACCTCTTTGTAACCATTATTAATTACACCATTTGACTTATGTGTTCAAGCTCAATTAGTATTTCTTAGAAAATTTTCGGACCACGTAAAGTTTTGTGCTGCGATTTTTGCAATTGATTAGAGACAGAGAGAAAAAAATATATTGGAAAGATAAACTGTTTGAGATAGTTTTTTAAATTTTTTAAAGAAAAAAAAAAAAACAATTTCAGTATTACTTCAATTTTATCCTTAAAACTTTGCCCTTGCACTATTAAATTTAAATGACCTGAAAAAGTGAAGAGATGATATACGAATTTTGCATTTGGAATTACTTAACGAACGATGCTTGTGTCAGGAGTCTTAAAAATGGAATTTCGAGTTTTTGCTGGAGTCTCTCATTTCAATTTCGTTTAATTTATTGAAAAAAGAAGAATAAAAAAAAAATATATTATGCTTGAAATTTCTACACAGCACTGTTTAAACTACATTTTGGCGATGATGTGCGATGTGGTCTTCTGCAGCGCATCACTGCTACCGCTCTGCTGCTATACGCTGACACACTCCAGAGCTGTCAATGAATAGATTTGGTTGTTTTTGTGTGCAGGTATTCACCTCTTCCTCTATAAAATTCCAACATATCCCTAGAATTTCGTGAAAGAAGTTGTTTTAGCGGAAGAAAGAACTTACGAATTCTAGCGAGGATAATGAAAAGCCATGATGTTGTGCACTGCACTGAATCCCTCAACCAACTTTCCCAAGGCTGCTGCTGCTACTGCTGCATCAACTCTTGCGTGCACCATAACTCAAAAAAAAAAAAATCATTTAAATGGAAAACGTGTTCAGTTCGACTATAGCAGCATAGCGTTTTGTTTTGCTTTTGACTTTTCAGTTATCCTTTATTATAATGCCACAAAAACAAATCCGCTTCAACTATAAGATTTTTGCGATTTTTATGATGTGTGAGATTTTAATATGAAATTTTTTTTGCATATAAAACAAACCGAACAAAACCATCACTATCGGGTTTTGAATGAATTGATGACACAAAATCACAAAAGAGATAAGAAATTCAATCTGTACGGATACCGATTTTGAATAAAGCCACAAAACCATGTTTACAAATATAAATCTGCCATCATCGGAGGAAGAGAAGCAGTTTCATTTCATAGTTTGTTCATTTTTGTTGCTGTTGTTGTTGTTTTTGGTGCGTTTCTGTGGTTGCTATTGTTCGGTAGTATTTCTTTTTTTTTAATTTCTTTTTGGTGTTCCATTAGTTGAGCATTTCAGCTTCAAGGATTAAATTCAGAAGTCTTTTGCATCAACACCACCACTAGCGGACACAGTGAAGCTTGTCTCCTTTATGGGAAAAAGTACGTTGCTCTACCTTCGGCACCACAATGCTGCACTTCTGTCCTTCTTCTGCCTTATCTATACTGGAAGAGCACAATCTATACATGCAACCATCACCCATCGTTCTTTGTGTGTAAAAGAAGAATTACATACACTCAATAGGTTTACGGTTTTCAAAAGCAAATCCTGGAATTTTCAATGATTGACTTTGGACTTAGTCCTTAGTGTCTTATATCTGTCTGTTAAATGTGAATATGTAGAGTAGATATGTTTGGTTGGTTTGGTTTGGTGTGTTTGCTCCAGATGGGTATGTACTTCAATCAACTTTAATTAATTTAAACGAAGTATAAATTTATACACTCGAGAAATTGTTTGCATATTCATGCGAAGTCTGAGTAGGTAATATTGGGGTTTGTGTGTGTAAAACTGTCAAATAGTTAAACGGAAATAATTTGCACAAATATATTTATGTCATTGACCTGAGGTCTCCCAGCTACGGCTCCCGTTCCCAATCTGGCACACACTCTAATAATATGAATAAGTTAACATAACCTCAATAATGGTGTGGCTAACATTAATTTATTATAAGACCGTTTGTCTAGATTATTTGGTTTTGAGGCCACAATGAAATCCTCTGGCTGATGTTGACATAGAAATTAATAATGTTATTCTATGGATTTGAGGTGGTGCTTAACTGTTGTAGTAAACAAAATTGAATATAATTTTTTTCTTTTTGTTAAATGCTAACAAGAGGTTTAAAAGGATTATACAATAAAATGGAAGTAATTTCACGAATTCACTCTTATGTTTAAGTACATAGGTGAAACTAATGCAAACAACAACGCATTTATAAAAAAAAATCTAACGGTTCCAAAACTGAATAGACCTGTGGCGAGAACAGTGTTCTTTTTAAAAATATTTACCGTTTGATGTATGTTTGATGGCTTCCATATCTCGTCAGAGATCTCGACATTCTAACGTCACTCTCTAAGCTGTAAACGGAATAAAAGCTTTGGATTATGCATTTTTCACAACCCATCAGTGAAGGTGATTTCTTACAATTACTAAGGCCGCCTTGTAAATGTCAAACATAATCCGTTTCATCGATGAAACCATGAAAATGCAAGCGAAAGTTTTTACTAAAGTAGTTTCCAAATTCAAAAAAAATATGGACGTGGTCGTATTACGCTAAAGATACATTTTCCTGTAAATTCTATATTTACCGAGATATTAAGCTCTGCGCCTGAAATGCACGACATTCAAGATGGTGGTTATCCCTTGAAGAAAGGAAATGTGGACAACTATGCCTGAGAATGTTCAACTGATAACAAATCATTGAATTCTGATATAATGCAAACCTCAATAATACAATTTGACTGACCTGTAAAACCTTAATCTTCGATTTCAAAAATGATTCATTTCTGTCACGTGCATGGTCCTTTTTCAATTAGCAGGGATCCAGTGTTAAAAAGGTCAACTTTTTGATTTGACATTTTTTTAAACGGCAATTCTCAAAGAAGCAATAAAAAGTAGAGCACTCAATAAATAAGTATTAATTAATATTAATTAAATGCATAATAAACTCTTTGAGTGTTTTTTTTTAATGAAATTCAGCGCTGCATTGCATATTTTGTTTTGCTGCCACTACACAGTGTTTCCATGTTTTTTTATTCCTAGAAAAAAAAAGAATTATATAGAACATCAGCTGCAGCAACTCGCGTGCAGTAGATTTTCCCAACCCCGCGCGCATCAAACCAAATAAGCCACCAACCGAAACGAAATATACGACAAGAGTTTAACACTACGAAATCCATGTAAACCGATTGCAGCAGTGGTCCCTCTTACTTGAAGCAAATTCCGCTCGGATAAATTTCACATTAATTTAACCCGCGGTGCGAGAGGCAAGGTGAGGAAGACGCGTCTCGTCGTCGTAGTCGTCGTCAACGAGGAATTGTTCTTAAATTTTAATTCAATTAATGGAAAATGCTTTCAGTCGCTTCTGTGCTGCCTCTGAAATGGCCAGCGGTTTTTGGCCGTATACCTATAGAAGGACCATCTCTCGGCCAATTTATGCCTGACCGAACGCTGTAAAATCACAATCCGACAACTTTACATAGTAACAAGGGGCAGCGAGAGAGAGAGAGAGCTTTGCTATACCTGAAATAAGTCCCTGAATCTGATTCTGGAACTGAACATAAACTATGTACAGTGCGAGTTTTTTGGGTTGGAAATAATGAAACACACACGTTGCATATAATGCAGAACGATTCGCGAGATCGAAATTTAATTAATTCGCATTAAGTTTCGTTAATTAGGACCATGGATGCATTGTACCACTTCGTCGGATGTTGATGATGATGATGATGATGATACAGTCTATGGAAATCGTTCACACCAAGCATGCCAATCAGTCTGCCACATCCACTGTTACCACGCAGCAGCATTCCCACGAGGTTGCGTATAGGTATTGCAATATGGGAGCGTAGCGTATAGACGTGTGGCAACCCAAAGATGGTCGACCAACAATTAGCCGATGCATGGATGCTCTTCCGGTGAATGCTATAGTGTCCATTATCAACTAGCCACCACCACCACCACACCAGCCCACGCTCGGCACGCCACCACCATGGCTGACCATTACAGTATTGTTTTCTACCTCTATGTCTATATGGCGATGATGGAATGAAACCAGCTTTTGTGTCACTTTTGATGTTGAACGAATGGTGTCACCATCAATTCTGTCCGAATTCATGCAAATTATTTAAGTTAATTATTTTTGTTCTGTTAAACATTTCAAAGTGCTGGCGATTGGTACTCTCGTCCTTGTCAATTGATAATGCCGCTTCAATCTACATTATTGTATTCGTTGCGAGATCTGTAGGTAAGTATACAAACTGCAGTGTACACAAAAACCCAAGCGCATATAAGGATACGGAAACGGATGTGGATGTGGATGCAGGCTGCTAGCCACTGGTGTTGAAAGTGATTCTATATAGTGTCATTAAACTGGATCGGCTTTTACTGGCCCACACTCGTGATAGCTTATTATTATTATTCAAGTTTGAAAAACTTTTGCTATTTATTTAAATAATTTATTCATTTGCCGTTTTCATAATTTTTTTTTTTATTTTTGACTTCAAAACAAAACACGTCTGCAAAAATTTGAGCTCATAAAATATTACCGCTTGGGCCTTCATCGACGAACTCCAAAAAATATTTTTTGTTTTGATATGTAATATTATTGAAATTTCATAAAACCACTTTCATAAAATTTTTTGAAAAAAATATTTACTAACTACCTATACTTACAAAAACCCGAACAAAAAATTTAATCCAATCGTCACAGTCATTTTGGAGATTAGAAAGTTTTTTTTTAATTTTTTCAACATTTCCAAATCTTGACTTATGGTACCTGTAGCCGCTAATAAAAATTCCAAAACATCACATTTTCCAAAAGCAACAATTGTTATTTGTTTTAAATCCTAGACATTTAAATATATCTCCAAAAAATAGAACGGATAAAAAAATTAGTTAAATTTGAAGCCATTTTCCATGGAATCACCTACAAAACCTCAATTTCCAGGTTTTGAAAAAATCTCTTGTTTATGACAGTCGCATCAGCAAAGACAAAAAAGAAATTCTGTTATCTATTCACCAATCTCAAATATTATGTTTGAATTAAAAGATGTACTAGTATGTATGTATATTTATTTTTTAGTCTATATGTCACCTAAGTACTAGCTTCATAAAATGTGTGTACAGGTGATTGTGTATTTAGCAAAGAAAGTTGACTTCAATTTATTCGATAAATTGAAAAAGTTGATATTGTTTACTCGTATCATTGAAATAGTTACCTAAATAATTTAAACATTCTAATTAAAGGAGAAAATTGTCCTCAATTCGTTCAATAGTTTGAGGTATGCGTTCGGTTAAAGTCCTTAGGTTTGGGGAACATTATAGTTGATACGAGACAGAAGGTAGAAACATTTCCTATTATTAATTTAACAAAGAAGACAAAACATAAATAACAAAGTATGTTCTCAAGAGATGGTCGGGAGGTGGATGATCGTAGAGATTATCATAACCTAACACCCTAACAGCGCAAACCTTAGGAATATTTTTTGAACCTGGTGTAGCCTGGTTTTATGGAAGGCATCGGTGCGCAGACCTAATAAGCATATTCTAGAATTGATCGGAGAAATATTGAGAAAAGCTGCTGAATCGATTTAATCAATATTTTATCTTCAGAAGGATTCATCGTGTAAGAAATTAGTTAGGCCTTTTTAAAAATTGTATTACCATTCTTTTTATGTTTAGTCTTGAGAAATAAGAAACAAAAAAATTGATCTTTAAGGCCTAGCAACGTTGTGTCTTGAACACATCTCTCTAAACAACCAATGCCCAAATTGCTTTTTTAGACACTATCTAAAAATCTGCATACCGGTGATTTGGTTATCAGATGAGGGAAGGTCATCCTTCTATTATTTGGAAAAATTGAAATGAATGATCTTGTACAAGACGCAGACAAAAAAATTAATTAAAGTGAATTAAAAAATAATAGTGAAATGGTCTTTTAAAAGCTTCTTTATGTATGCAATATGTCTGATTTATTATTGTTAAGGCTTCTACTTGGCTGATTTACTCTTCCTAAAAAAGCATCAATTTTTTTTTTCCAAAAATCATTCTTTATGGAAAATCAGCATTTTTGAATTATTTTCGCTTTTTTTCGAAAACCAATATTGGATTCTAGAAAAAGTGGTACCCATTTTGTTTTTGTGTGTATAGATGATAAATGATAAAGTGTGTACTGATGATGTTTTCAAAGTATCTTTAGCTAGAAATATGAATCTCCGAAATATTTCTTTTTTTATCTTAATCATCAAAAATCAATTAAGAAATTGTATGATATCTTTTTCTTGAAAAGTCTTTGTATATGAAAACTATAGTACTATCATGGCGAGTTTTTTTAGGGTTGCGCGGACCCTTGTGGTGGCGCTGCAAAATGTGAGGTTTAAAATTGGATTTTGGGAATCTTTAAGCATCGAAAATTGGTGGTAGGGGCAAGAGGAGACTATTTTTTGGATTATTGCATCCAAAAAATATCAATAAATATCATTCAAAACCTCCATAAGCTCTCCGTAAAAAAAAGAGTAAGGGTTGCCGGCATAGATTAGATGTCGCCCCATTCGACTTCTACCATGAGAGTACTATAGTTTTCATATACAAAGGAAAAGCGTTAAATACTATTACATTTGTTTTGTTTTATTTATTTACTTATTATTTACAAAATTGAAGATAGTTAGAAAAAATTCTTGGAAACTTAAAAAAAAATTAAAATTTTCATTATATGAATGAAATTTTAATCTTGTGAATTTTTCATATTAACATAAATGCAGGGTAATCATTTTGTGGTTTCTAGTAGGTAGCACTGACATTTAACACCTGTCACTCTGTACTGTCATCTGAAGTGTTATAATATTAGTTGAATGTTTAGAAAAAAATATCCTTTACAAATTTCCGTACAAATCATATCATTTTGTACTTTCTATACTTTATATTTTTTTTTTGGTTTTGTTTTATTTTATTTTATTTTATTTTATTTTATTTTATTTTATTTTATTTTATTTTATTTTATTTTATTTTATTTTATTTTATTTTATTTTATTTTATTTTATTTTATTTTATTTTATTTTATTTTATTTTATTTTATTTTATTTTAAGTTTTTTTTTATTTAATGTCATTTTTCAAATACCGCTACTCCAGTAAATCGTGAATAAACTAAAATCAAATTGAAAGTTTTTCAATCTTGACCACGAAAATAAATCGTGTAATTTACGTAATAATTACATATATTATATATTAAGGAGTTATGGCATTTTCCTGAAAATATTATTCAATGCTTCAAGCCATGCAGTTTTTCCGATGTTAATTTTGAGTTTTAAACTTTTCCAGCTCACTGGATAATTAGCATTTTATGTTTCTGGTAGAAATTGTATGATGACTTCGGTATAATTCATAACGATTATTTTGTTCAACTTGTATCTCGGTCAGCCATTTGGTGGATATATTTTTTAACTCCTTTGTGTTGCATCTATATTTCCATACAAAATTGTTTTTTTTTTGCTGCATTTAATTGGGATAAAATATAATAAAAAGTGTGATCGGGGCCATATCCTGGTGTTTCTGTGATGTTTTTATCAGCATTTTTGTATTCACCACTTAGACCTGCATATAAACCAAAAACCATATTGTATATGCTGCTGCATATAAAACACATCACAGATGTGTGTGATGATGCGAATATACTATATATAGGTAGGTACTTGTATACATTTCACTGGAAGGTGGTTTCGTTTTCAATTTCCGCCAATAAATTCATTTAATTTAATTAGCTACTGAACAGTATTAATGTGAATTATTGGCCGAATACTCATTGCATCATATTGAGCAGTGAACAGGAGTTAAATTAAACACATTTTATATTGGCAAAAATAAAATACATACGTTTATAAAAAAAATACCCCAAAAAATAATGCAGTAGTGAATTTTAAATAACCATTTAATTAAAAATATATGTATACAATGTACATACATACCTGTTTGTGAGTATTTTATTTACAGACTGTAGTTGTTATACTTGAATTTTTTTTTCCTCTCAGACATTAAAGGTTCACTGAGGATATTATAAATTTTTGTTTTGTATTTCTAGAATATGTAGATTTCAACATTGGCAGATTGAATGAATAATTAAGTGGAATTTTGTGGAAATTAATGAAGCAGCCAGAATAGATGTAATAATAATCAAAAATTGAAGAAGTGTTTTATAAATTAAGTTTAACACAATTAAAATTTCGTGGCCAAAGCCCAAAGTCGAATAGATTTATATGTTTGTATTAAATGGATTAACTGATTAGAGAAATACAAATAAAATTTTAAATCTTAATTAAAAAAACTATCCACCTAGTATTGCAGTAGAAACTTTTTGTTACTAACTAATTTCTAGAAACGTGACTATTTTGGTGGAATTGTTTCAACGTAGGAATGCAACCAGCTATTTAATTGGAACAAAGGTTGTAAAAATAACGGTAGAGAACAATAAGGAAGAGCATGTTATATTTCGACGGTGTTGGTGTGAAGCAAATGTTTGCGTTATGGTTCTATCACCCATCATTTTTAAAGCTTTTTTCTGTATTATTTGTTTAGGAGCACCTTTTTTGATATTTTATTTCTCCAGTATTAATTAATAAAAAAAATGTTTTATGTATATTTTTTAAACAATTCATTAATTAATATAAAAATGAGAATTTCAACTAAAAAATATAACCCATATGTTTTTGAATTCTTAAATTTTCGATAAATAATATTTCAAAATAATGATAAAATGAGGAAATAAAGAAAATCACCTCGACTTCCTTATCATGTCAATTTCAAGTTCGAGTTCGAATTTCTTCATCAATCCAAAACTTGCACTTGGTACCCATGCAAGTCACAAAAAAAGCGACAGCAAATGTATCGAATCGGTATCGAAACCACATTGACATTTTTCGATTTTGACGAGACTTAAAAAGTTTCTTCTCGGACTCATCCCGTAACCAGCCCTTAGGATATTCTAGGTACGAAAATCAAAAAATAGCTTTACATTAACTGAAAGATTGTGCCTCGCAAAGAGTCCCACTATGGAGTGTAGCAAAAAATGTGGAACAAATGTGGAACAAAAAATCCATCTGTGAACACTACTTCTATTTTTTTTGGTACCCTTTTCAATCAAATTTTTTGAAAAAGGTAAATCTTCTTTCTCCTTATACTTGAAATGCACTCTTTCCAAGGTAACACCAAATGTTTGTCTTAAAATTATTGAAAAAATTTAGATTTGGCAATATTTTTATAAGACTTGGGCAATCTTTCCCGTCATGTTTTTTTTTAGATTTTTTTCTTTCATTAAGAAATGGAAATAACGCCAAAGGTATGAGCTAACAATAATTCATTTTTGGAGATATTTCAAAATTGATATACTGGTACATACAGTTCATTGCCAAAAAATGAGAAGCATTTTTATTTTAACAAAAAAACAAAGTAAAATAAAATACAAATTTAGAAAAACAGAAATAGACTTTAATTTTAATATGATATTTTAAAATACTCCACAATCTACAACATATTATTTTATCATGCCAGCGTTTTTACAATCCAATTTCTCCTTAAATCGCACCCTCCACCAAACGACCGTTTCATAACTATTTTATAACTGCATAGTTCTGGTGGTCAAGTAAAAGATGAAATTTCTTTTTTTCTTAACTCACACATCCTTTTTCATCTCCCAGAAATAAAAAACTATAAAACTCCCACGCCAAGCTTTTTATTACAGAACTCTTTCTGGTCAGCAGGTAAATGCACCCAAGTGGAATAACCTGGTCCTACTATACAGTTCCATGTTCATACGGTCCAGAAAATTCCCATATACCAAAAAAAAAAAACGTTTTAAATTTAAGGATAAAACCTAACTAGGGATATGCTTTTTAATTCATCCAAAAAAAAAACTCCTGTAGTGGCTCTGGCTATCTAGCAGTCCATTCATTCACAATTATAATGTGTCCCACATGTAGGTACTGGTACATCCCCTATCTCCATAAATTCTCTGATGGAAACTTCTACTTTGCTTGCAATTCCCATGTCCTGCTCCTGGTCCTGGTCCTGCTTGTAATAGCGGAGCGACTAACCAAACTCAACGCATTCCAACTTCCAACCAAAGAAAAGCAATTTTAACAATTCTGTTTCATTTATATTTTTAATTTCACCAGGATAAACGAACGTTTATATTTTTATTATATTTTTTTTTCTGTGTTCACTGTTAAGGTTTCACAACCGTTCAAGATTTATCTGGGCACTTTTTTAATAAGCGCGATAAAAAAAAAAAATTAAGCACAAGGGAGTCAGAGCAGAGCACCACACCATGATGATGATTATGATGAATATGATGGGTTATCTTTCAGTTCAAGCTTTAGGCTGATTCAGCTGATTCTCGCAACACACCCTGTCGAGCTTGTCGTCAGCATCGTCGTCGTCGGTCGGTGGTAAAATTAAATAATATCTTTAATAATTTAACTTTTTTTTTATATGTTTTCGTTTTATATCTTTTTTGTTTTTTAATTTTTTATTCGCATGAAAGCTCCGATCTTTTAATCATCCGGAGCCGATGCCTCTTTGAGTTTGAGTTCTCTTTGTGTGGCAGAGGAACACAACAAAAAAAAAAATATAAAATAATAAAAAAAAAAATGCTGTACTTTGGTTGTGTGTGTTAAAAATATTATGAATCCTTTTTATCATTAAAATTATTCGAATTCCGTTTTATACCCTCCTATCGCCTTTGCTTTACGCAAAAATCTTTTCTTCAGTTCAGTTGGTCTTGTGCTTTTTTGGTCTTTCGAGATGAGTTTTAACCCCTCAAAAATAATTAATGAATTTGCTTGCTTAAGATTTGAGAAGTTGCCGAACAGAGCCGTAGCTAAAATTTTCAGAGAACATTGTTTGCGGTGTTTTTATAAAGTACGCACCATGACTTTAAATTGTCTTATCGTTTGTATCGCTTACACGATACAAAGATACTCAGTATTTTGTGTATATCCCTAAAATGGAAAAATCGAATTTTTGATTTTTCAGAAAACAGCTCAAAGTTTTTGAAAAAAATTATTGCAACTCTATTTAAAATTAGAAAAAAAGTTCTTTATCTTATCCCAAATCAAAACGAGCAAATTATCAAACGGCGCATAGATGAATTGTGTTTGAGCTTTCGTTGCTGCGCTTAGAATAGAACAGATTTAAATTTCAGTGCTAAAAAATACATGGCAACAAAATCTAGAAAAGTTTCGTTTGCAAAAAAAAAAAATCCTAATAAAAAATTGGTAAAACAGAATGTTAAGAGAAAATTCCAAAAGTCGTCAAACAACTCATTAAAGTTTTGTCGGAGAAGAACCTTATATAATTTTTTGAACCACAGAGCCAGTCAGTTTCATCATTCAAGAACACTGAATGGAGCGACAATTATTCATTCAGTGTTCTTGTTCTTGTTCCTGTTTTTATCGTTATCTCACTTTTTGGTGCACTGCCACACCCACCCAGTTCCTTTGTTCCTCTTAGGGTAGGTATGTGCAGTCCCCAGGCAGGAGTGCCTAGGCGTCAAAATT
This sequence comes from Syrphus vitripennis, assembly GCA_958431115.1. Taxonomy (NCBI): domain Eukaryota; kingdom Metazoa; phylum Arthropoda; class Insecta; order Diptera; family Syrphidae; genus Syrphus; species Syrphus vitripennis. The sequence continues at coordinate 30,295,550 of OY288109.1, read as the reverse complement.
AAGTCAAAAAAATGTCAAGAAAAAATTGTCAAAAAATATTTCATTAAAAAAAAAATTATCAGAGCAAAGAAATTTTTCGAAACCCGAAAATAAAAATTGTACAAAAATTAGAATGAGTTATATCCAAAAAAAAAACAAATGGTAAACATTTTTTTGTTAAAAACACAATTGTCAAGGCAACCAATCATACAATTTTTGAAACCCGAGACTAAAAATTGGTCACAAAATAAATTGTGAAATAAATTTTTTTTCCCAAATTTTCGGTTCAAAATGGTTAAAGGAAATGCTGAAAAATGCTTGTCAAAAGAAAGTTCTCAAAGAAAAATTGGCCGTAAAGTTTGAAAATGCAAGTTTAATAATTCAAAGTATTGTTGACTCGAAATGTGAAAATCACTTTCGTTGGCAAAAAACAGACAACCTATACAATAATAGAAAAAAATATTCGCTTATCCTTTTTATTTGAGGATAAATAAGGATCTAATAATTGGATAAAAAATATACCTAATAGAGCATTAAAGAAAAAGAATAAAAAAGAATAATATGAAAATAAAAAAAATGTAAGAAATAATTGGAAAACTGTTAAGGAAAAAGTAAAAGACCAATCTTAAAATGTTTATAATTTTTTTTTTGAATACAAAAATTAATTTTGTTAATCAGTCTAAATTGTCAAAAGCAGTGAGATTAAAAGGAAACAGGACCCGCAAACTGTAGAATCATAAATAAATACTTTAATTAATCTGCCTGCATCAAAAAATGATATTATAAAATTAATGAGACTTTATTCTTTTTTCCAATATATGTAAATCACGAGAAAAATGATAGACAAATTTTATTTTGAGTCAAACCACAATCTCCCTCTGATTTAACTACGGCCACGGCCCTGTCAAAGAAAAAAGAAAACCATCCACCCATAACAACTTCCCTTAAAAGATGAATGAAGTAGATTTGCCAATGAATTGTTTATGATAGAACAGAAAAAAAAAGTTAAATTCTCCTAATTAGTTAATTTATATTAAAAATTATGATCATCGGGGAATAGAATTTCGGATGTTTTTGAGAAAGTCTAGAAGAATCATCACAGTTATTGTGGCGACAACGACGACGACGAGCGACGACGCCGTTATCGTCATGGTCGTTTGTCGTCACATACTCGGCAATAAATTATGAAATCCTTCAGATATTTACTGTTGTTCTTATTAAAGTCTCCTTCTATGTATATACATAGGAGTACTAATATTTTCAACCTCTGATGGTAAACATACATCGTTATATACAAAAGGGGTATACAAGAAATCTGCACCAGAAATGTGGTAATTAATGGAAAATTGCTTCATTATTTATGCAAAGATATTGTGGATCCTTGCAATGAATTAATTTTCACAAAAGTGTCATGGAAATACTGACCTACCTTACCCCTACTTACACCTACGTACCTTGAATGGCCAAAGTTCCCACTCAACTGGAAAGTCGACAACTATATACTATGACGCTGATGGTGACGATGAGAGTAAGAAGAAAATACTCATCCTTCTTAAATGTTTTTGTAGAGCCCCAATTGGTTCTTTGCCTAGCCACTTCTTGGTTGATGATGATGACGATAGAAAGGACAAATTTTTAGTATATATTTAAAGTTATTTGCAACCGATAGATGGGTAAATACGAGAAGAGTTTGAAAACGATGGTAAATGCGGTTTTCCTTGAGTTTAGTTTTGGGCATTTGTAAAGAAAATCTATTTCTGTGTAGGTTGTGAATGTTTCTGATGTTGTCCCATTGTATGTAGATGGCCAATATTATTCCCGTATCATGATATCATTTTGTTTTATCTAGTTCATACCACGTAACCACTTGAAATTTCTATATTCTTTTAAGGAACTCAGGGAGTTCTCATTTTTTTTTTTTTTTTTTTTTTTTGGTATGACTTATTTATGTGGAATAGCTTTTAAGTTGTTAGCAGGTATAGATATTCAAATGCTTTTTCGAACAATGTAATCGTTTTTTGTCTTTTCAGAATTAATTTCAAAGGTCACGACAATGGCAAGAAAGTCGGCATTAGTATTTATGCAGACATTTTTTAAACACCAAAAGACTTTTACTTGTTGTGTGCTTTATTAGATATTTAAGAGCACTAAGCTCTTTTTCACGTTAAGACGATCACAGAGGGGTTATAAGACAAAAGTAAAAAAACGTGTCTGACTTTGGTATACTTACATTATTTTCGATAATTAAAAAAATAGAATCAACGTTAAAAGGTTTTTTTTTGCAGTCTTACATTTAATACTTATGTTAAACTGGTCCAAATATGTGGGTTGTCTTATTTCAGAATATAAAATCATCAAATCAATAAAAAAAAAATACATGCTCCAATTTTATGGTCTTGTTAAAGAAGCTCTTTTGTCAACTGAATTTTAAATGGAAACAAATGTAAGTCCTTGTGCAAAATTGTGGCCAAAGCTCCTGAGCACGGCGTCGAATTGCGGTTGATGGATTGTTTTGAACACTTCCTTGAGCAGCAGTAATGTTTTCAGCCGATCTTGCAGTACGTTGTGGTCCATGCTTGGGTCTATCACCTACAGACCTACTTTTTTCAAAATCATTCACTACACAATAAACAGTGCGTTTTGTTGGCACGTTGTTTCTCTCAAAAATTTCACGTAACTTTCTCATCGTCACTTACTAGTCGATGATAGATTTTGATAAAATGTTTTAACGATAAAAACACGTTATTTTATCGAACTTTTTTCCATAGTAAATTTACCACGTGCCTACTTTACGACTGCCAAATATGAACTGTCAAGACTTTAATGTTTAACAAAATGACGGCAAAACAAAGTATAGTATACCTTCCCGGTGAACACCCTGTATTTAAAAAAAAAAATTATTATATCCTATTGATAACTGATATGTTGAAAACCATATATTTTTTGTTAAATAAAAATTACATAAAATATAAAGCAGCATAATTAATGTCAATAATTTGACGAAACTCCCTAAAGGCTCAATTTTTTTTTTTTTAATGTTTGCTACTGCAATGCATGTGACATTTTATTTTATTGATGTTTCAACATTTTGATAAAGCATACGATACATTAAATTGAAAATCATTTAATTACTCATACTCATAAATTCCGTAACAACAAAGTATTAATTATCTAAATAGATAAACAAACATAAAAAAAAAATATTATAATAATAAAAGTAAACAAAAATCAACTCACCCGTCACAAAAGCTGCAGCCAGCAGAAATCCCTTCGAAGTTTGCATTTTTTTTTTGATATGCTTTTTTTTACGCAGTATTGGATGTGAAAATAGTTTTTATCACTTGAATTATGTTTTTAATAATTTTATTTTCAATTTAATTTAATTTATTAATTTATCAGCACTGAATAAACATTAAATGAGTTGTCTCCAATGATACAATTAATTATTTGACGAATTAATTTGTGTTAAAATCACTTATTTATTTTCCAAACATATTACCCATCATACTCATACGATACGAGGAAGTAAATAAAAGTCACGGTGCCGGCAAAGTGTGTTTGCTGAACAATAAAATAAATTCAATTTCAAATGAGAATCGTGTCCTTGTGTGAATCCTGCAAAGAAAAAAAAAAAAAAAACAGGCCAATCAAATTAACTCCAAATTCGCAAAAGAACCATCGTCCGTTTGGTGCCGTATAACGTTCAAAAGACTAAACAACAGACCTCCCAAAACTATATACCTACAAAAAAAAAAAAGAAGAAGAAAAAGCAACGTCTTAATGTCAATCCAATAAAGGTAACACCATTAAACCTTTTGTCCTTTTATTATTACCCCTGTGTGTGTCCTCTTAGAAATCGAAACAAACGACAACGACCAACGACCGACGACGACGACACTCCTCACGCTGTGTACTCCTTTGAGAAATAAAAAGAAGCAAAGAATCTTCCCATGATTCCATATAGTTTTCCCGCGCTCTTTTTTTTCCCAAAACACTGAATGACCTCCGACTCCAAGCCGACCCCACAACAAACACCGACCATCATCCCCATCGCATCCTATAGTCATTGTCGACCTGGTTATAAGGAATTTTGATCACGTCCTTCTTTTTGCAGCACATTTCATTACACAATGAAATAGCCTCAAGTTGGCAACAAAGCATCATGAGTAGCGAGGATGAGTGGGTGTGTGAAGGTCGGCTTCTCTTTTATCCGGCGACGGATGGAAGCGGCAGCGGCAACGGTGGGTTACTTGGGAAGTTAGTCGGACTCAGGACTGGTTGCGAGGGATACGGTGATTTAGGGGGACAAACTGGCGCAGCGGGGTGGACATCATGGGTAGAAATGTTGTTTGGAAAGCCATTTGGGATTCATGAGAAACTAAGATTGGCAGTAACACTTAGTGCCGTAGTAGTTGTTGTTGTTCGGAAAATGAAAAGAGGTTGTTGTGTGTTGTGTTTTCTATTTCTCTTAGTCTGCTATTGTTTTCGATATAGAAAATGGATTAATGCGCTTGGATATAGTGTAATATTATGATGAGAAAAAAAATAAAAACATTTGCCAGGGCTACATGGAAGGAAGGCATTCTCAAGAGTTAATGGCTCGATAATCAGTAGGCTTTAGTTAAAGGTTAATTATTGTTGAAATAATGCCTGGGGCTTATCTTACATTATAATTGCTACCTTGTGACCGTGAATTAAATGTAAGAGGCTCTTATGAACTGTTAAATAATAAAATAATGAAATTTGATTTGACCCAGAAAAAAAAACATGGCATTAATTATATAACTAACTAGCTAAACCAACTCCATTTTAAGATTTTTTGATATTTTGGTTTGTCGACTTTGATAAATTAACGTGGTTTTTGCTGGGGGTTGTTGCGTCAATTAGTAGGTGGTATTTGATGGACATGTACATTTTCAACATAAATAAATGCAAAAAATAATTATAGGGGTGGCACTTATAATATAAGTAAATGAACATGTATCAGTATAAAAAAACGTGTTTGAAAAATTAATATGTGTTAAATAGTTATTAGGAATGTAGAATTGTTAGCATAACCGCCCACAGGATGTTTTGTTGGGCAAAACATGGACTCCAAATAGAAAACAAGTAAAGAAAACAGTCGTGTTTATTTTTCAAAAGTCTTCATATTCAAAATTTAAAAAAATTACACGTTTCCAAGAATATTTCAGAGTCAGGAGAGGGCAACTAACCCCGTTGCCTCACCCTTCGGGCGATTATGATCGTTATGTACTTTCGTAATTTTATGGAACACATTTAGAAAATTTTGCGAATTTTTGATAATTTATATTATATCAGTTTTCCCGTTCGCAATGGCATTAAGCATTGCATTTAAATAATAAACTGCATTCTTTCAAAAGCTTAATAAATGAAAAAAATTGGAACAGAGCAAAAGAAACAAACTGCATGAATGAGTTGCACGTATTTGCTCTTAGTTTAAGAAAGTTAGGATTTGGCGACCTTTTTATCCAAAAAAGGCATAAAAATAATAGTACAAAGTCTTTTTCTTTATCACCCAAAAAGGTGGTGATTATTTCCAGAAAACCGAATTGAAGTTTTCGGTTACATACCTACTTTAAAATTTCATTTTCATTCGTAGAATTTAAATGAAAATCAAAAAGTTGTGTTTTTTTGCTTTTTAGTAGTGTATCGAAATTTTTTTCAAAAAAGCTGTTCAAAAAATAAAAATAGACTTTGTCAACATATAGATTTCAATGTATGTAAGAGTTGTTTTGATTTGGATGAAAATGACCAAAGTTTCATTTATAGAAAATATTGTTTGAAAAAATATTCAAAATATTTTTTGCGGGAAAATAGCAGGATTTTTTTGAAATGCAAATGCTGTCAGTTTGAGAGCTACAATTAGGACGGATTGATAGGAAAATAGTATTTGTTTTAGCGCTTCGCTCTGTAGGTATACTGAATTCAAAATTTCAAAATTTCGATTTTTGACACTTTGCTTTTCTAAAGTTACTGTTACTCGCCAAGAGGAAAAAAAAAACTATTATAAAAAACTATAGGACTCATGACCAACATTAGACTGATTTGATGAAGAAAACCCTGTTGACATTCAATAAGATTTTCGTTTTAAAAAGGATACAACTTAAAAAGTACAAAATTACTGTTTGAAAAAATCACTTATTGAAGTTGAATTACCTACTCCGAATGTAAAGTTCAAGGAAATACAAGGAATACGTCTTTAAACTGTGATTTGAAGTGATTAACTCCAATTTTTTTTCTATTGCGAATGGACATAAAAAATATCTATCATTGAATTTCAAAAAAAAAAATGTTCTTTTTTTAAAACCAAATTTTTTTCAAAAATGATTTAAAATATTATTAAGATTGTATAAAACATTTTTCATAAAAATCTTAATTACCATCCGTCAAACCGCTTATAAAAAAAATCAAGCTTAACTCAGTCATCTGGTATATTTCCACAAAATATTAAGATTTGAAGAAAAAAATAAATAATCGTTAAAGCGTTTTTTTATTGAAATAATTTTTTAAAATATTTTTAGAATGTACAATAAGTACGCAAGTTTTATGAACATATATATGACATAATAACATACACTCAAAAAGCAATTTAAAAAATTTCTTTTACTCGTTTTCAATATATTAAATTGAAAAAAAAAACTTTTTTGTTTCATAAACTTTAAAATTTTAATTTTTTAGTCAAAGTCCTTAGAGCTGTTTTCATGCTAAAAAGGTTTTATGTAAGTGACTATGTTGAAGAAAATTGATTTCAAATTTCAATTTCGATTTTTGTTTCAAAAGTTAAAAAAAAAAAAATTAAAAAGAACTTTTCAATATTCGTTTTTATTCAAATATTCAATTTTCTTGATTTTGTTTTTCCTTAAAAAAAAGTCAAAAAGCATGTATAGCTCTTAAAGTCTAACGCTTTCAAATATTTACTGCTTCAATAAATTTAAATATGACATTTTTCGAATGCACCAAACAATTTTAGTTCTGAAAGGCAACAAACGACCCAATAAATTAAAATACCTAACATTTTTCTTCAGATAAATTTCAAAAACAAATTTAAACCAAAATTCACCATCCCACTGAGCATTAACACCTGGGTGACAAATTCATCAAGCTGATAAACTTATAAGCAAAAACTAGTTTCGTTGGATTTTGGTGCAACTGGCCAAAAGCTGGTTGAACCTTATTAATTTAACATGTTTGCTTACTCATTAAATAGTTCGCTCTTACTGGTCACTCTTTATTTAAATAAAATTCAAAACTGCGTATATTCCAGAAACAGATATGTACATATATATGTAAAAATTATTAAAATACAATAAAATATCTTTAAAGGCCTACACTGACATAGAATACTTTAAATTAAACGCCGCCGCGCCGCGGCGCTTCCATTCCCAACACCCTTCTTCACCGCACCAATTACTGAACAAATAGCATCAAACTAAATAAACAAGAAAGCTTTTATCGTTGTCGTCTCAAGTAATAATTTATCACTTTGCCGACTCATGCTCATGTCAAATGATGAAAAATAAAAAAGGGAAATAAAAAATTCAAATCAAAACAAATCAACTGTATACAAGGGCAACCCCTATAGATGTATAGATATTATACACTTCACAGATTCACACCCCCTTTCTTTAAAATGAGAACAAATAAACAAAACAAAAAAAAAAAATTTCAAAACAATATTTATCACTTGCAAAGCAAATGGACGTAAACAAATTAGAGTCTCGACTTGTATCGTAATTATACTCTTTCACTTTGTTACTAAGCATTTAACGGATCCTACCTAACTACCTACCTATATAAAATTACATATCACCCGAACACAAACAACTTAGCGCTTCAGGAAAGTTTGTTGTTATCATATCATTTCTTCCCTTGAAAAAGAGACCCGGAACCCAACATTCACACAATATATCTCTATCTATAGCTCTCTACGTCAGAATCACCTGATAGCATGGAATTCATCATCAGATAAGCAGCAACCCAATGTGTTGTTTCTCAGAACCATAAATCCCCCAAAGAAATTTGTCTTTTTTTTTTTGTCGAGCTGGGGTATTAAAAAATACCGGACCAGGTTCAGTTGCTGCTAAATTTACAAGTAAACAGCTAAACAGCATTTCTTTCCGCACTTCTGTAAAACATTTTCTCAAATTTTTTTTTTACATGTCGGTACTTCTGTTTCCATCATCACAGATCCCTCTGGTTCTTAGCTCACCTTTCTCTCTGGATTTTCTTCTTCTTCACCAGGGCCAGTTTAATCTTCTTGACAAAAGTAATCCGCGTATTTAGTGTTGATAATCAAGATAAATCGCGACCGAAGACCCGAAGGATATTTAGGAGGAATCTTGTGGGCGCAGCAGCCAGTGCCAGCGCAGCCAGGCATTGCTTCTGGGGGAAGGTAAACTTAATGGATTATTCCATTTCTCAAAAGGGAATTCGACTCTCGCTGAACACATTAAACATGATTGGGGATCATTGACTTCTCTGGCAAGGTCTTTTTTTTTGCGGCTTGATGTTGATGCCGGTCGGTGTCGTACAACATTCACCTCCAGGGGGTGAATGTGAAGACTGACACACCTCCTTCCAGTTCTCGTTGAGATTCATGAGAAGTATAAGTACTTCGTCTTCACCTCCATGCCTCATACCCTCGACGGCATTTTTTTTTTAAGCGATGAAATATATATCGATACCATGGATTGTGTTTGCTTATTTCAAGCTTTAAACCGAAACCGATCAACCGGTTTATTTGTTTTTGCAATGAGAAATATATTCGTACTGTAGGCTGCACTCTCAAGTCTGAATGCGAACATTATAACCACGTTAACCGAAATGCCAACATAACATAAATAAAACTGAGAGACAGACAGTCAGGGAGATAGGGACAGAAGGAGAGATGAGATGAGAGAGAAGTTTGTAGTTGGTTTTGCAATGAAATATAATGTACAATGAACCGTAAGTCATGAAAGAACAACTCTCTTGCGGGAATAATTATCGTCAATCAATCTCCACATGGCCGGAAGTTGTGTGATAGCAAATAGGCGCAAATGCGATTTTTTTTAGATAACTGATAAGTTGAATTGGTCTAGTTCTACAGTTAAATGTAGATATTTTTTCTAAAGATATGTTTATTTTGCAATGGTTTTTTTTTAGTTTATTATCATTTTCCGGTCCTAAAACCTGAAAGAATAATTCAATGTTTCAAAAAAGGGATCTAGACCATGTTTAGTGATGAAGAATCTGTCCTAAAAATAACGATAATTTCGTATTTCCAGAAAATCAACTAAGCGTTGGGATTATTGTTTATCTTTCGTTTTTTTACAGGTCGTAAGATCTTTCATTTTAAAGGAGGCACCGTTTTTATATTTTCAAAATTAAACTACTTTTGCAACTATTATTAAGTAAATTTGGGCCATTTAGTCCAATCACGCTACTGAACTAGTTCATTCATTTAGTTCAAAAACATTTTTTGTATTATTTTATTTAAAATTACAGCTTCTTATGTAAAAGCCAACAATTAAGAATCAAAAGAAGTTGCAAGTTCAAAGTTAAATGTTTCTGTTTTATTGATTTTTTTCGCATCCAATTAATGTGGCTAGTTAAGGAGCGCACCTTCATCTTCATTTTTAGTTTTATTAAAAAAATCAACATAGCCCAAGAACTGGCGTAAAACGACAATGTATGTAATTATTGTTAGGGAAAAATGAGACAAGATTTTCTGTCATGATTTAAATTAATTAATTAATTTAGTAGCCCAGCCATGAAAATTGAACTAAAATGAACTAGTGAATTAATTACAATTCTGAACTATATAAATGAACTAATTCATGGATTAACATTCTTATTCTGAAATAAGATCGCGCGGCATTATTAAATTTTTAAAATTAAAACTTTTTTAAATGAAACCAATTCACGCGGTTATACTACATTTGTAAAATGAAATCAGTGCGCGATTATTGCTTGGATTATTGTGGTTTAAATGTTAAGTCACAGTTAATTAACTTAACTGCTTTTGTTTAAGAGTTATAATACATTATGTACTGAAGGAGCGTTAAAAAAATTGAATTTTAAACAAAATGTACTATAACTCTAAAGCAAAAGCAGTTATAGAAAAAAGTTTTTTTAACATTTTTTGTAGAAAATTTGTTGTTTTAAATGTTTTGTCTATAACATTTTCTTTTAGGATCAAAACTACGCGAGTTATAAACGAAAATCTAAATTTTAATTAAAAACAAAATGGCGGCCAAATAAAAAGTGTCACAAATGTGAAAAATGTGTTGTTGAGCTTGTGTGATGTTACAATTGCAATTTATATTGAAAACGACAAAAATATTTTTTTTTTCGAAAACTTGTTCTTAATAGTATAGCCACGTGGATTTTTCTATCCCTACAAGCTACAACCTGTGCTTTTATAGGTACAAGTCTTAGGTAAAACCAAAACCAGGCAAGTTCTGAAACTATTATCTGACTAAAAAAGACTAAGACCAGTTAAAAAGTACTGCAGTCAATTATCTTTTAGTCAATTAACTGTTTTAATTAACTGCACAGTTAAAATATTAGGACTGACTGCGACTGCCCGGATTACAGTTAAAGTCTTTTTGTAAGTTAAAATACTGAACGAAATTAGTCTCTTTATAGTCAATTAACTGCAGTACCCAAAAGACTGCAGTCCTTACAACTCTGTTGTATGGTTTAGGAAGACACAATGAAAAAAGATCAAGATATTTAAATATTCGTTAAACCGTTTATGAGAAAATTGAAAATTAAAAGTCTGGTACCGTTATTAACGGTTTTTTGAAAAATATTGTCGACTTAATAATTTCAATTGATTTTAAAACCCCATTTAAAAAATTTAATCAAAATCTTTTAATCTGTTTTTCAGATGAAAAAGTATTGTCTTTACGTTTATTTGATAAGTACCGTTATTTTTGAATGAAAAAAAAATCCAATTTCGCACCTAGGGAATTACCAAAGAGGCTAAATTACTGGAAGGATTTTTTCAAACTATGGCTTCAAGGAGATTCCCTAGACATTAGAAGTATTTATCTCGAAAACGGCTCTAACGATTTTGAAGATTTTTTTTTCGAATAATTTTTACTAATGGTACCTGCCATAGAACAGAATTGCAAAACATATTTCTTTTGAAGAGAATCCATATAATTTAAATAAAATCCATATACAAATTTTCCAAAAAATATTTTTGAAAAAAAAAATCAATATATATTTTTAAAGCAGGTTAATATATTAGTTTTTGCAATTTAGTTTTTAAGTGTAGGTATATTATTATTAATTTAAATATTAAAATTTAGTATCTGAAAAAATGGCTCTAACGATTTTTGAAATTTTGTTTTTCAAAAAATTTGTATTTTTATTATGCATTAGATGGCTTTTTCAGTTTTGAACTTAAATTTCTTTTTAGGGTTATCTATTGTAAGGTTAAGAGGGATGGAGATGCAATAATATATTGTGCTCCTAAATGTCAAGCTATGTAAAGTTTTTTTTTTGGCTAATGGTAATTTTTTAAACGACCAACAATTTAACAAAACCTTATCATTGTATGTAAACTATAGATACATCTTTTTGTTTTTCTTCTATTTTATGTGTCATTAATGTCATTAAAAATGACATTTTGGGGCTCGTCTAACTATCGTATAATTATTCAGCCAACTAATTTTACGGTACCTGGAAGTTTCGACATAGTTCTTTTTTTTTTCTTGATCTCTTAAGTCTTGTAATGAACATTTGATAAAAACAGGTGTATATGAACCTTAAAATAAATGAAACTGTTGTTGTTACAAAAGAGATCAAATCCCCACACAGATCCTTTAAATATTTGGCATATTTTCATAACAAGTTTAAAAAAAAATGATATTAATAGAAAAATAAGTTTCTTGAATTTCTCAAGAAAGCCGTAGGTTATAAATATGAAATATTAATAAATATATATTCACAGGCACCTACATACTTAAACATACATAAGTTAAAAATTGATCTCGAAAAATACAAAAAAAAAGATCAGACCCGTTTCAGTCTTAGAAGCTGTTAAAGATGCGTTTGGTTCAAAATCCAGAATTTTTAAAATATCAAAAATGAATCATAATATTTAATGGCCAAGGCCTGGATTCATTTTTCGGCCCCGGCCAGTTAAAAATGCATTCAGACCGCGGATATTACATAGGTATTTTTTTTATTACTAATCCCCTGGCATGTAGTTGAGGGAAAAATACAAATATTGCCTCATTTCACAACAAAATGAACGTTTTTATATATTTTAAAATAAAATCTCATTTTGGAAGATCCTTTACATATCGTAGGCTATACGCTTGTAAGTTGCTGGTTTGTTTAGTTTTATTGAATAGTAAAATTTTACTTCAATAATTTCCATAAAAATGTCTAAAATTTGGTCCCTTATCGTTTTATATACAAATCCAAATTTAATTTTTAATAATTGATTTTTGTATGGATTTGAAAAAGTTCTTGTAAACCAACACTTATGTCTGGTCACGAGTGATGACAACCAGCAATTCTAAATTTCTGATTTCAAATTCGGAAATCTAATCCGAAAACGAATGAAAATGTTTTTCAGAACATCATCGAATGAAAACCAGTTAAGGAGTATTAGATACAAAAACTCATCTACTACGACAAAGTTACGAGTATATGACTTTCTGTGATTTTTAAGTTTTCAAGGAAGCGAATCAGTCGCTGTCGTCAAAGCAACAAACATGTTGTTTTCATTGACAATAACTTAGGTATTGTTATTTTTGTTTTGTCGTCGAAAGCCACTGTTTGGTTTCGTTTTAAAAAAAAGCTGTAATACGTTTTACGATAGGCTTAAAATTTTGCTTACAAAAGCATTTTAAGTCTCCGATTTCATAAATTAATTACATAATTTGGATTTAAAATTTTTTAAATTATTTTGAATATTTTTGAAACAATAATTTTTCTATTAAGCCAGTATGTATATGTATGTACCGCTATAATATCTATAAATTATGCATAGCTTATTGAACTATAAATACCTTTCTATTCACATGAAAAGCTTGGTCAAAGTTTACCTTTTATTGTGGCATCAAATATTTGCTATTCAAATTTATTCTACATTTAATGAAATTGGTAGAACACAAGTTCAGGGAGAAAATTAAAATTTAAAATAATTTTATAAGTGGTTTCGTTTTTAATGAGAATGTATGATCAATTAAACAAATTGCATAGAATAAATCTATTATTTGGTTTAGGAATTCAAAAGAGAATTTTTCTACGTATTTATAAATAAAAAAAAAACTGTTGTTTATTAATACTATCTGTTTGATAAAATTTAGTGCCAATACCCATTAATAAGGGTAGGCATTCAAAGTTTGTTTTGCCAAGAAGGTTTTTCGTTTTTTTTCACATTTTTTAAATTAGCGAAGGTCAAAGTGGTGTGGGTTTCTTCAAACAGCTGTATCAGTAAAAAAATTTAAACGCAAGTTTTTTTTCTATGAAAATAAGGGTTTAAATTTGCAAACAAAACAATTTAGCATGGATGGAACTATATATTATTTAGTGTACTAAGACGAACGTTTTTGTTGAAAGATAACTTTGTCATATGAAATTGTAGCTATTAAATGTAGCTATTAAATGCTTCTATTCTTCTACATAAAATAAATCTATTATTTAAATTTCAATGGCATTTTTATAACAAACCAAACAAAAGTTTTTTTTTTAAATCTATCGATGAGTTATATTTAATTTTAATTTTATTACAATAATACAAAATAAAATTGAAATAAAAATAATTGCAAAAACAGAAAGCTTTAAGTAATTGAAACAAAATTCTCACGAAAAATCAACGATTAAATATGAAAACTCAAAACTGATATGCTAAAGCATTTAAGCAGGTACATATAATGAGTTCGTTGTGAAAAGCAAACATTTTGCTTAAATTCATCAGTATAAAATGTAAAACCTTCTCTATCTATGTACATATTTTAAATTTCGAATTAATCTCACATCCTTTAGTTAAAAAAAAAAAAAAAATAATAATTATCTACTTCTGCTATTTCCTTACAATTTTATAAATAAATTTTGAATGGGTAGTTTAGTTTTTGTTGCTTCTAGTTTTCGATTTCTTTCTTTTAGGGGTAGGTTTAAGGAGTTTAAAATTTATACAGAGCACACGTAATTTTAAATTTTTGTCTTGATTTTTTGAAAAATTTAAATTCAAAGAACATTTTCTTTTTAATTTGGAAAAAAACAGTTCTTTTTATTTCAACTCTTATGCAGAATTTGATTTTTATCTTATTAAGAGTGGTATTAAGAAACTTCAAATTTATACATTATTTTGAAATCAAGGTTTAATTTTATGGAAAAAAAATTAAATTTAAAAAAAATTATTTTTACGTTTATTTTGAATATTTTTATCTAAAAAAATATTTCTTTTTAATTTTAGTAATACGAGACTGTATTTTTTTGGCCGAGTGACGAAAATCAGTGTTGCTTCGAGTTAGGAAAACCAATAAACATTTGTTTTCAAAACATAATTCTTCTTCAATTCTGATTTAGTACCAAGGCTAAACATTTTCAATTTTGACGAGACCGAGACGAAACTTCAAAAATCGGTTGTTAAAAAAGCAAAATAAAAATGCAAGCACTATTATTTGGAAAACAATATTTTTTTAAATTTTATTTTAGTGTGCAATGCAGGTTTCATTGCTTTTAACAAGCAAAGAACTGAGTTTTTTTTATTACAAAGAAAAACGCAAAGCAATTGAGCACAATTTAATGGTTGTGTTGATTTGGTTAGTACTGTTGAAATAGCTACAACTCTAGCCTATGAATTTGGTGAGAGTACACACAACAAAATGACAATTCCAATAATTCCAACTTTTTTCAGTTTACTTTGTTTAAAAATTGATTTTTTTCTAAAATTCACTTCTTGTAAATTTTAATTCTAAAGAAATTGGAACAGATTTAAACAAAACAAAAACATGACTCGGTGAATCAATAAAAAATAAAATTCACGATAATACATACATTTTATGTGTAAATTATGCACTCCAACCAAATCGCATACTCAGGCGTATACGCACTATTTTTTTTTATACTATAATTAATATAGTGAAGGTTTTGGGTTCGTAAAAATTATTTTAACTCAAGATATAAATCCATCCTGAGATTATAATGATAGAGGAGTCACGCAATTCCGTTTGTCTTTAACTCGACCTGTGGCCTAAAATAGTGAAGTGATTTTCTTCAAACTTGAAACTTAATACTTTTAAATAATTGCATTGACGCTTAGCTCAAATTTTTTTAAGCATCAAAAGGAACGGCACCTACCTGTCGAACAATCTCTACGATAAAACTTTCGTATCTCGAAAACGGCTTTAACGATTTTGAGAAATTTTTTTCTTTGGCTTTTTGCAAGTAATTTAAATTATTTGGTGAAAAAACAAATTTTTAAAAACTTCTATAAACAACCGCATGTGCCATAGAACTGCTTTTTTTGGTATCCGATTATATTTTCTCATAAAAGGTTTGTTGGGTCAAAATTTTTATAAATGAGACCTTGAATAATTTTAATTATATTGCATATCAAAATCTTCAAAAAAAAATATTTGTTGGTTTTTTTTAAGAAACACATTTTTTTCGAAAACCCAATACATATTTTGAAAATATTATATATTGGTTTTTTTTTGTTTTCAAGTGTTTGGGATTTGCTTATGAATTTTATACATAGATGATGACAGATGACATACTCTGTCATCAAACTTATTTTGTTGGTTTATTAAAAAAAAAAAACAATAAATTTGACAGTCTCTGAAAAATAAGGACCTAATTGATAGGAGCGAGTTTGTGCGATAAAGTCGAGCATTTAAATGTAAAAACAATCGTTGTATTTTGACAGTTCCCTTTTAATACCGAGAGATGTCTCTTTCTTTCCATAATGATGACCTAGGTCTGCACCCAGTTGACTTTATGGTAAATCAAAGATTGTTCTTCATGCCCAACTAGACCTTGTTAACATTATTACCAATTGTCAAATATATTCCTATATACATACATAACTCCAAAATTCATAATATCACTACACGATCATTAAATACCTGTCCTGAAAAGATCGGCAGTCGGGGTCCGGCCGAGGGTACCTTTATGTCGTTGTACAATTAAACTTGTTCAAACAGCATAATAAACCATTAAGAAAAAGCTTTCCTCATCTGTTTCTTGTTGCGACTCTTAAAACTACTTGCTATCGAAAAATCTTTAAAAAAAAAAAAAAAAAAAACAAAGCCACGAAGAGGCCAGTCAACTAGTCTATGGATAAACAATTAAAATGTAAATAAAATAAAGACAGGTTTGGACTTATTTAGGTAAACATTTATGTCTAGCGAAAGGCACAACACTTTTTGTAGCAAACAATATCACTTATGATTATATTATACACTGTTTTTTTTTAACTATTATTATTATTAATTATTTATCAGATAAACATAATTACAGATATTAGAAAATAATAATTGTATAGAACTATCTACGCGATAAAAATATTCAAATTGACAGTAAATTGACAGGGATTCAAATAGAGTGGAGGTTGATGTCGCGCTGTCGTTTTTCGTCGTTTTCGTTGTCGTTGTCGTTTTCATGAATTGTGATTGTAACAAAACAAAAAAAAACAACAACAACGATAATAATTTTCTCAACTTTGAGGGTCGTTGTCGTTATTTTTGATTTAATAGAATCGATTGACAGTTTGGCACATTAGGAAAACTATGTGCCTACAATATTGCGGGCGGTTTCTCATTTGAATATTAATTTACACCGTGTCACCGCACCGCACGAAGAAGTTAACGCAAAAAGTGTGATGCAATTTATATCACAACATCACACACGGCATGCACAGTTTGAATATAAATAAATTCACAAACAAAATAAATATACTAATGAACAAAAGACAAAAATAAAACGCACCAAAACACGCGACTTTTATATATTTTTTGTAAATATATGTACCACGAAAAAATATATCATCCGATGTTGTTTGTTGTTGTTGTTGTTGTTAGTAATGGTTTGAGGGTATTTTTATTCGAGTGGGCTTGACTCTCAAGAACGCTCTATGCAGCAAGGCATTTAAGCATCAGCACAATATCTGCACCTCACTCCACTCTTCACTCTACTTCACTCGCTTCACGTTAAACGCACCGTAAATTGAATTTAATTGAATGCAATGCCTAAAAACAACATTTCCATTGCACATACATCAAAACCGTCCACGAAATTAATAGTTAGATATTTTGCTGCAGCAGAAATGATATATAGGTAGTTTTTTTTTTTTTTTTTTTTTGAATGCTATTCTATCCGCGGCTCAATGCTGACTGACTGTCGAACAAGAATCAGCGATCGTTTATAAAATAGAAGAAAAAAACAAAAGTATCTAGAACTACGAGAAGACAACGTGGAATGTGATAAAATATTTTCGTCGTAGTCGGTGTCGCGCCATGTGCATTTGGAACACTACACGTTTTTACTTTAGCCAAACGTTCAACGTGGAAGGCAAGCAAATACTGAGTCAATTTGTTTGGTGCTCTACGAACCATAGGAATCAGAGCCACAGCCAGCCACGAAGCAGGTTGTTTACGATGATGATGATGATGATGATGATGTTGATGACGGGCACGGGACTTCCCCAGCAACATGTTGCTTGTCGAGCTTGTTGAATAGAAGAAATGTGGGCTGGCAACACAAAACATTGATGGTGCGCAAGTACTGTTATGTTATTCTATTTCGGAGCAACAGAAACAACAGGTAAGCGCGTAAGCAGAAGTTAGCGAAGCGACGATGAACACAGTGACGGGGGAGAACAGGAGGCTGGGCCATATAGCTCTAGCTAACATGTAAACAAGAGTCCGACCGACCCGAACCTAGGCCAACACAAAAACGTGCTCTTGATCTCAATGCTATCAAAACATGTAGCTCATCATAATGCCGGCATGGTGTTGAGGATTTGGATTGGGAATCTCATTCTCCGCGTCCGCCTTTTATTTCCTTCCTCATAACTTTGATAGGGTTCATTTATTTGTCCTGTATTTATATATGGAACGACAACAAAAACAAAGTGGCCGGAGGAATTCAGTCGAATTCGTTCGTATAGGAGACGGAGAGACTATGGTGTAAAGAGTATGACGGGTTTATGGGACGAAGGGTAGTTATAGAGAAAGAGATGCTTTGTTTAGGCTAGAGACCAGAGTTTATATAGAGTTAAGCACGCAATGATGCTCCATGGCCTATAACTCTGATATGGCTATAAAGTGATTAGGGGCATAGAATTTCAATCCATTTACAAATGGATTTTTGTTCTTATTATTTGCTGAGATGGAAAGATAAATTATTACGCACGTAGTTTTAGTGTAGTAATGTTGATATATAGATACTGGTCCGCAGTAACTTCACCCTGTAGGCTTTCTGCTATGGATTTCTGTATCAAGTTGTTATCGGATCTTTATAATATGAATTGTGTGACAATATCGATATTTAATATACGGACATGCTTTTACAAATATAAATGAAGCGTGTGTGTCTCTTGCTCTTTAGAGATTGTAAAGAAAAAAAAAAAGAGTTTTATTTGCCGCTATTTTAGAAGCAAAGCTATACATAAATTTCTTCTTGTATATTTTGTGTTGTTGATTTTAATAATAAAGCTTAAAGTTTGAGGGAATGAGAACCTACAGGTAATGTATTGATTTTGAAGAACATGCATATTTATATCTTATACTGTTGAATAAATATGTGTGTAGATAAATAGGTTGTAACTTTAATTTCAGAATATTAAATTTTTAGTGGGAAATTTATTTTAAATGTATTGATATGTATATTTTGCGTTACAGAAAATCGATATTGAGTTAAAGTAGATATAAGAGTAGATATATGAGATATTTGACACTGTTTATAGATATTTTCAATTTGTGTATGATTTGAAAATTCTGAAAAGTTATTGGTACATTTAAAAACAAAACGACCCAATTTTTAAAATATTGATTTTTTTCAAAACCCGAAGGAGGGCTGGCCACAAAACCGAGAAGTCTCTAATTTAATAATTCATCTTTATTTTTTAAATATATTTTTTTGTAAATTTTCTATCCCGCCCCAGGGTTGTCAGATGTGGTGACAGAAATCGGTTTCGCGATATACCCCGAAAAAGATGATGTCTTAGAGCTTCGCGAATTTTATTTTTTCAATGGAAATCCCAATACATATACATATTGTTTTTTTTTTAAATTTTATTTTCACTTTAATTAGAGATCTTTTTCACTGCTGTTATTTTAATAAAAGTCTTACTAATTCTCTTTGTAAGTTTGAATTTTTTGCTTTGTTTTATTTTTTCGGTGGAAGTTCCTTACATGTACATAGTTTTTGCTTATATGTATAAAAGTGTCTAAATGTGTTGTTTGGTTATTCTTGAAACTTGGTACATATATGGGGTTTTTTCTATACCTTTTTTGGATTTTTTTTTAAAATTAGATTTCACTAGAGAACGGCTCTCCTAATTTGTTTTTTGAAAAAAATTCAATGAATATAAATAGATATTGCCTCGCAACATACATTTTCAAAACAACTTTTGGTTGAATTAAAAAAAAGTAATAAAATCGTCTTTTGAAAATTAAATATTTTTAAAACGACTTGATTTATATTTTTGAAATCTGGTAGGACTATCTTTAACAATTTGAACAAACTCTAGTTTTATTTTCGAAAATAACGGTACCTATCACAGAAATGTTAAGAAAAACCCGAGATATAATAATAACATAATGTAAATAAACAATAAAAAAAAATTCCAGCCACGATCTTCTTAATTAATTTATTTCTATATAAATATACAAATTGCATAGGTACTCACATAAATGTTCACAATAATTGAAATTATTTTTTTTAAATAAACTGAAAGATCCACTCAAAATACTTGGCTAAAAGAGTTCTACCTTCAAGTCTCAACTAAATATGATAATTCCGTGCCTTGAAATAAAGGTCCACATTTTTATTCTAAGTCGAGACTTATTATTTTGATTTTTCTTTAGAACTTTTTTTGTTAGTTAGTAAAAATAAAATAAAAAAGAGGCTGGGTGCGACCCACACTGATAACTTCCCATTTGTGATCTTGAAAACTTTATATTTAGCTTTTTTCAAATAACCAAATTTTCTGCGAAATAAACCTTAGCTGTTAAATTCAAACAATCATTATTTTAAGATTGAAAACTATTTAAAGAGATTTACGAAATGCACATATATTATAGAGATTGTTGATTTATAAGTTGTTTCCACGTGACCCCAGGAGGTAAAATTCCACGCGTTTTTTTTAACGAATGTGGGATTTTCTTAGTTCTGTTGAAATTTTTGTTTAAAATGTCAGTTAAGTATATGTCAAATATATACCCGCTGTAAAAATTTAATTATGTATAAAATTAAATACCTAATGGCAAAGTCAGTATCATTGCTCGTTCTCAAGATATTCGAGTCCAAAAACCAATTTTACCACTTTTTAGTTTATTTTTTTTATATTTTTTTCAAAAACTGTCAATTAGATATTTGTCAAAATTTAACCTTTCATAAAAAATTGTACTATGTATAAAATAAAATATTTTAGAAGGCACAATCATTGTTCGATCTCATGATATTCGATCTACAATTGTGACTACTTTTCTTTAGAATTTTTAACAGTTTTTGATTTTTGTTAAAAACTGCCTATTCAATATTTTTCAAAATTTTATCAGTTGCTAACAATTTTGTGATGTAGAAAATAAAACAAACAAGAAGTCAATATCGTTATCCGTTTTTGAGAAATTTGAGTCGAAAGACAATTTATACCAATTTTTGGTAGAATTTTTTGTAGTTTTTCATTTTTTGTAAAAAAAAACTGTCCATTGAATTTTTTTTGAAATTTTCACCAGTACAGTAGTCAAAAACAATATTTTTCGTAAAATAAAATTATTTTAAAGTTAATATCGTTTTTCAATCTAAGGATACTCGAGTTATACATTTTTTTTTTAGTTTTTTTGATTTAAAAAAATAACGGTATATTGATTTTTTTCCAAATTCATATCAAATTTGTATGACGTCATAATGTGTCGAATAAAGTTTATTTCAAGTCAATGGCATTATTTGTTCGTGAGATATTTGAGCCCAACCAAATTTTTCACATCTTTTTTAAACTGCTATAGTAAAAAACAACTGATTTAATATTAATAAACGCCCTTTCAGCTTCTTTCGAAGTTATTATCTGTAAAATAAAAATTTATTTCAAGTCGATATCTCTACTCGTTCTTGAGATATCGACGACGAAAAATGGTACCAGAACGTACGGACGTACGAACGTACGAACGTACGAACGCACGAACGTACGTACACACGCACACACAGACATCTCTCTAAAAATGATTGATATAGGCTCTAGTGACCTTGAAACGTCGAGAAATGTCAAAAATTTCAATTTGAAAAATCGGACCGATTATAATAACTCCCTATGGGAAGTTAAAAATAGTAAAAGTTTTTAATTATTCACTTGCAAATATTTTAATTTTTAAAAACAAAAATATTTTAAAAAGTTGCAGCATAGAGAAAATTGGTTATGGAAACTTCCTCTTCAATTCGCAATAATCAGTTCTCTTTTTACTCCACGCTTTTGGGATCATAGACACATAGAGTACTTTGCTAATTAGTTAATGTTATAACATAAAGTTACTATGTCACTACATGCAATTTGATTTACTTTAACTCTTTATTTTTCCGAATTGTGTTTTTCTGATTTAGTTCGGTGCAGCTGTACTTTCCATTATTTATACACGTGACACTCACAACTTTCTTCCACTTCGTATTATGTATGTGGGAAAAACAATTCATTAGAATTTAATTCAAAAAAAAAAAAACAAAGAAATTTAAGATAACCATTAGTAAGTAGAATGGTATTCAATGGGCCAATTTTTTTTGTCAAACATGAATAATGTGTTTTTTTTTATTGTATTACGATCTGTAACCAAAGCATGGTTATGTACTTAGGAATTTAAATGAGATTAATATTTTGAAAAATATTTGTCTGGTAACAATGAAGGGTACACATTAACGATTTCGTATAAAGTTATCTACAATATTAAAACACAAATTCAAGGTGAATTTAAACTGCGTTTCTTTTCATTTTTTTAGTGGTTTACTCGGATGTATACGCACTTTTTTGTTTTGATTCATTTCCTTTTAACAAATAGTGTCGTTTCGTTTTTTGGTGGAGAGTAAAAATGTAGTTATTCAATTAATTATAATAATTGGAATCAATATCTTAATTTCATTATAAAAATAGTTAAAAAAAAAAACATTCATGTCCAATGTCCATAGACTGAACATAAATATATTTATCATATCAGAATTTATCTCGATCAACGCAGACATCTTTGTATGAGGTGTTCCTAATCTTAATATTTTCCTGTTTACTAAAAAACTGAATCTTTTATGGAAAAATTCATTATCAAGTTCAAGAACTATGTTTTCCTCTCAAATTATATTAATTTTTTAAATCATAAGTTCAATTATCTCAATGACAATGTTATCTATAGATTTAAAATATCACATGTACGCATTGCTAAGAATACCTCTTTCTAAATCTAAATTTAGTTGTCAACATCACAACACTTTTCGCACATAAATCAAAGAGCTTTTTTTTATCTCTATCTATGTATACACCCACTAAAAATATGTTGTTTATCCAAAAGAATGATTAAAAATACATTCGTTCACAAGCACCAACAATTTAAACAACTTTTATAAAATTCTCTGCTAAATAGATATCTAAGCGTTTAGATTTGTATATTATTTAGATTGACAAAAAAAATACATATGTACATATTTGAATTTCGGTCAAAATACATTAAATATTCAGTGGTCACCAAAATAAACATTTTATAATTAGTTTCCTCAATAATAATAATTAATTAATGCAGTTAATTTTGGAACTCCTTGTTTATAAACAATATTCATTTTGGAATGTATGTAAATTTACATATTTAAAATTTAGATTATATAATTTTTGTTTTACTGATTTTTTTTTGTAGTTTGCCTAAAAAGCTACTTTTTGATTTCATACAATAGAATTTATTCTGTAAAGTAGGTATTTTATCGGGGAAATATTGTTGAATAAAAAAAAATACATCTACGACATTTGTGAGAGAACTGTTAAATGTATTAATTTATGAAAAAGCATGGGAGACAGATAAAATAAAAATAAATTTTAATATTTTTATCTGTGGAAGCAAGACTTGGAGGACGATGGCCAATAAACACGTGTCATTATTGAGCCAGTTTTGAATAAAATATTACTGTGGGGACGTTAAGACATGATAATTATGATAAACCTCGCATTTTGAATGGACAGGTTCATCTTTAGTACAATTATTATTATCATGTTCTTAGATTGATTTTACGAAGGGATGTCCTGTAGAATCGATGAAATGAAATCTACTTTCCATTTCAACATGACCGGGCTAAGTTTTTCTATATACTCGTAAATAGTCCATTAACACCTTTATAAACGCTTACGTACACATCATTTATGAGAAATTGCTACTAGCGCCCCTCCTGGCACTTCTCAAAATAATATTACTTTCCATCGTTCAAAAGGTGATAGGGAATTCATTGTCAAATTAATCATGCTTTATAATAATATTTGAAAGTTTAAATAAGTTTCTAAGATTGCTTGTTTTTTAACTTGAAATTTATAAAATTACCTTAATTTTTGAATTCTCATGTAACTCAATTCTTTCTGATAATTAAAGTGTATTTTAAGAAAACTGATTTTATTGTTTAAATACCTATATTTTTTTATAAAACTAAATAAAAATCCACGTGAATTTACATAACATTTTTGAAAATCTACAAGATTTAATTTTGTTCATTAATTCACGTATGTATTTATAGAAGTATTTGAAATTTGAATAAATATACTTACATACGTCATATTTTGAATTTAATGATATGCCTTCGGAAACACATTAAAAACTAAAAGTAAAAAAATTTTCACAAAAATCATAAGAGTTTTTGAAATTTTTGAAAATTCAGGTGAATTTATTCATTTTTTTTAATTAAAGTAAAAATTTATAAATTTCACCTTCAAAAGCATATATTTAAAATTTTATTAAGTTCTATTCATATTTTAAATTAACAGTAAATTTTAAAAATTTTAAAATCACGTTTTTTTATAATTTTTGTTAATTCAAGTGAGAGTCATGGCCAAGTTTACAATTTTTCTCTCTATGTAAAATTTCAAATTCATTTCAATTCACTTATTCTTTGTATATGAAAACTATAGTACTATCATGGCGAGTTTTTTTAGGGTTGCAGAGGTCCTGGTGGTGGCGCTGCAAAATGTGAGGTGTAAAATTCGATTTGGGGAGTCTTTAAGCGTCGAAAATTGGTGGTAGGGGCAAGAGTAGACTATTTTTTGGATTATTGCATCCAAAAAATATCAATAAATATCATTTAAAACCTCCATAAGCTCTCCGCAAAAAAAAAAGAGTAAGGGTTGCATAGGTAAATTAGATGTCGCCCCATTCGACTTCCACCATGATAGTACTATAGTTTTCATATACAAAGACTTATTTAAGTATTTGGACCAAATTATCTCCCTTTATCTCTTGCAGGACTTGTCTAGCTAGACTCGTTACAAAAAAAAAATCAATCGGATAAAAAAAAATTTTTGAATTTATTTTTTAATTTCAAAATCTTTAAAATTACTTGCAAACATATTTTTTCTTTATTACAAAAAAAAAAAAATTCGTATATGAGACCAGTTTTGTTTTTTGGTTCAGGGGATTCTATAAAAACTTACCTACTTTAAGAGATTTGGAGCAAAAATTCTGTAAACTTTGAATCTGAAACATAAACAGATGACTATTATGGACAGTTTAACAAAAAGCTAGTTTGTTCAAATGCGCTTCTCGCTACTCGCAACTCGCCCATCTCTTAACTTGCTGCTTGCTACCCCTCCTTGTCACTCACTGTCCATCACTTGCCCTGTTGTTCGTTACTACGAGTACTACCCATTACTCGCCAATAATTGCTACTCGCCACTGATTACACGGCAAAACATAACTGCACTGATTTTTGATTTTGCAATAATCAATCGAAATTTTATAGAAATTTTTATAGTGGAAGAAAAAATCCAGAATGAGAACTGATATCAGCTAGTTCAAAAAAAAAAAAAAAAAATTTGTCAACATAATTAAAACTTTTGAACATTTTTGTCATATTGAGATAAAGCAAAGACTCCATTGTGTGTTTCATAAATCAAAATACATCCTGCAACCACAAAAGTATACAATTTTTGGCAAAAGAATTAATAAAAAAAAAACGTCAAGCTACTACATAGCTATTTGTACCCATACTATATAAGCATACATCAAGAGCCGTTAGTCAAAGTAACCACAAAAAAAGCTTATTTAACATTTTTTCATCTCACTATGCAATACTTTGTGCAATTTTACAACCACCCAAAACCAAGCACTCTTGACCGACCGTATATCTCAAAAGTAACGGTATTTCCACCATTAATACTGCCATATAGAATCAAAAGAACTAAAAACTGAATTAAGACCGACATACTAGCCATTACCTGAAGCTATATAACCCTAACGAAGTTCAAAACCCCCACCCAACTATACCATTGTCATTGTTGCCATCATCTTCCCTGCCGTCCACCATTCACGTTATAACGTTGGTCTTTGGTGCCATTACCGCACCCAACCGCCCAATGACGACCATTACCAGCGAACCAACCCCAAACCGCTCATTATGAACGAACAACTGTGCTGTATGTTTGTATGTGCCATGTGCAGTGCATTCGTTTGGTGTGTCCGGAATTCGAAATCGCAACAAAGAAAAAAAAAAAATTATAATCCAAAAACCCTAAAAGCGAGATGTGCAAGGATGCAAGTGAAGTCGGATATCGGAAGCATTCATCATCATTCGCTGTGTGTGGTGAGCTGTTAGCAGAAGTATAGTAGCATTGTAGAAGCTGTGCTACAGCACCAAACCAAAAGGGTTGCAGTATCATAGTATCATTGCTTCTCCATTTGTGAATTTTATTAGTTCTCAAAATTTATTCTGGGATTAACTTTATACCTTTAATATCCTTGCCAAGAAAGAACAACAAAGAAAAAATCGTAATATTACAACAACAGCATGCAGTACCTTTTATTACGCGCAGCGCGCACCACCTGATACCTCTGCTGCCAGCTTAACGTAATTAATTAAGTGCTTTGGAAAATCAAAATTTCCTCCGCACTTGAGAATTTATTAAGCTAGTTGATTGCACTTCTCTTGGGAATTTTTGTTTGCTTCGATTTGCAGACATAACTTCTTATCTATAGAACAAGTTCGCTGTTCGATTAGGGCCTGGTTGATGATCCCATTGTGCGGTGACTTAGCTTTAAGTTTACATTGGGTCATAAAAGTACCCGCCACTCAATGTCTAGTATTTATCTTAATCGATTTATTTCCATCCATGTTGAATTTATTATAAATATGTAATTTTGTTTAAAATAATTTATTATTGAATACCTATACTGTGCATCAAAAATTTCATGTAGCTTTAGAAACTTTTTTATCACAGTCGAAGAAATTAGTGTTGCGATGAAAAACTCCAAAAAGGGAATAATAATTGAGCCAGAAGAGGTAGTTACCTTTTGAGTTCTGGAAAAAGTTGGGAGACATCGAGTCTAGATGGCTCATGACTCTCATTTTCATCAAATTCCAGTCAGTGGTGGTAAAGTTACCTTGTAGAAATCTATACAAGGGGAAGGGTGGTTGCGACAGCTACTGTTCAATCAAGCTGATGTCACACACAAACCATGAAAACTGTTAAGCGAGTATTGGATGGATTCTAGAGTATAAGACTCAGAAAGGAAAAATATCAGGATTGATCAAGGGATTTGCATATTATTGTATTAGTTGATTTCGAAAAAGCATTCAACAGACAACCGCGAGATTGCGAGGTATGCCCCAGGGAACAGTCTTGAGTCCTTGTTTTTTACTTGGAATAAGTTGACGGACCCCAAAGTAAATCACTTATTCTTCACTGACGATGGAACCATCATAAATGTATATAATCCCGTGTATTTCTACCGAGCACTTGATGTATGGGTGGAAGTTCTAGTTCTTATTTCGGGCAATCAATTTGATTGTAACAGTGTTTCCTTAGTGCGAAAAGATATCTTGGATCTATGTTCAGCAGCAAAGGATCTTGTGATGATGGCCAATGCCCCTAAGCTGCAAAACAGCTCTACACGGCGGTGGTTCTTCGTCCAGCGTACAGTGTTGGAAAAGAAGTATAAGAAGTATGAGAGTAAATTGATGCCAGCTGAAATGAAGATGCTTCTCTTGATAGCAGGAGTGAAAAAGCGTGATCAAATAAGAAGCAAGAAAATCCGAGGAAGCCAACTTGGCTGATGGTACTGTCATGTAAAAAGAAGAAGACCTGAGAACCCAGTTCAAAGGGCAATAGAACATGACACGTTCTAATACTATTTATAAGGCAGGCAGAAAAACTCCTGGATGAAACAAATGCAACGACAAATTCATTAAGTTGGCATCACACATGGAACGATCCCATGTATTATGGATTCGTAAAAAAGTCGAACTCGAGATTTTGATCAAACTTGAAATTAATATCATAGGGAAATCGAAATAAGTGGGTCTTGCAATTCTGTCTGTCTGTCCATTGAGCTACATCATGAACGGGTGGGTGGATTTTCTTGAATCTTGTGTTTTTTATCCGTATCTCCACACGTTTTTTTTATTTTTTTTAAACCAATTGTAACGGTACCTGTCATACATTAGGTTTTTTTCAAAAATAGATGCTGTGGGACTTTCTCAAAAACGCTCTATCTGAAAAATTTATAAGAAGTATTAAATGCCTGAATTTTCAAAAATAAAAATTATATTTTGAAAAACCAACATAAATTTTATTAATTTTTATTTTTGAAAATTAAATATTTCACAAAAGGCTCAATATATATTTTCAAAATTTGGTTATAAAACAGTTTTTTCATAATACTTTCAATAATTTGAACAAGAAATAGTTTTATTTGCGAAAATTACGGTACATCCCATACAAATGTAAAAAAAAATCGTTTTCTAAAATCTCAAATTTCTTCAAAACGGTTCCAAGGGTTTTGATAAATTTGTTGTTTTATACTTAGACGTGGAAAAAATGTAATAGAACAAAGGAGCATTTTATTTTTCATCAGTCGTGCATTTTTTTTTTTTGGAAATTTTAATTTCAAGAAACTTCCAAGTTACGAAACTTTTAATATTTTTTAAAAAAAGAAAAATTATCTAGAAAAGATTCTTTTTTGGCATCTTTTGGCAATTCAAAAACAATTAATTCTGCTTTAAACTAATGTATTATCAAATTCTGCTACTTCAGCATAAGAGCAAGTATTTGTGATCCATATTTGCATTTTATAATTCTCTGATTTAGATACATATTAAAAATATAGTCTTAGTAGTCTCTTGCTTTAAGATAAAAATAAATTCCATGAATTCTTTAGAACAAAATGTTTAAAAACCTTTACAATATTCATACGATTTTTATCATGCATGGAATGATTTGATACAGAAGCAGTGTTGAAGTCACTCTTCATAAGAGAAAATTCCCCTTTTGTTCAAAGAATATTATTTCCAAGGTTATTTTCAGTTTCTTCTTAGTTCAGCTGGAAAGCGAACGGCTACCATGGCCAGTAGTTGTTGTCTTGTATTATAGTGGCTACCTACATTCTTTATGAGCCCATTGGCTATACCTGACCTCGATAAATTGTTGTTGTTGTTGTTGCTTTTGCACTGAATTTCTCATTCAATGTGGATTTTATATGAGGTAATTTGATTAAGAAGGCCAAGATCACGAATAAAGAGCCAGAGCACTATAGTTTCTATATTTTTTATGACAACAGGAAAAAAAATTTAATTTTACCCCCAAAAGAGAAAAACCGAACGAACGAACGAACGGAAAAAAATGGATTTTAATTCGAAAACAAAATGGATATCCGGAGGAAAGTCAACCAACATGGTCGATGGTCGGTCGGAAATATATAGAGACAGCATCGGCGGTGTATTTTATGCAAAACCATTCGATTGGGCATTTATTTCACACAACAACAACAAAAAAAAATAATATAAACGTGTCCTTGTTGAATTTTTAAAATGCAATAGACGATGAAATAGTAGAAAATATCGAAACATAGTGGTTCAGTTCAGTTGGCTTGATTAAAAGAGCCTATATTTTTGTGCTCAATGGATATGCATTTTAATTGGGTGGCATTAATCATTTGAGTTTGAAAAAAAATTTCAATAAATTTAAATGTGTAGAATGAAATAATAAGTTAAACTTGGTTAATACATACATATGTTAATTTTTCTTATTGGGTTTGGTTGTATGTAAAAAAATAACAAAAAAATGTCAAAAAGAATTAAATCATTTTTTGAAATACTGAAACAAGCCAAAAAAAACTGAAAAACGTGTGTGCCAACGGATTTGTAGAGTATCTAGTTATTATTTTATGAACAAAAACTTTGAGGGTTTTATAAATATTAACATTTGAATGATTTTTTTTACGAAAGTGTCAGCGAGCTAACTTTTTTCCACCATTTAAATAAAAATTTAATTTAATTGTTTAAGAAAACAACCCACCTTATAGTATATTTTTAAAGGTAAAGTTTTTTCAAGTGGGTGTGTCAGTGGGCGGAAATCAATCGTGAACATCTTCGTACTACCTTTATCATTCCTGAAATTTATAAAAGTCGATAAGGTAGTTTATATTTCTATACAAATGAAAAATCACTGTTCACGATGGCGTATACGTATTTTTTTTATTTTCTTGATCATTGCTAAGTATTACCTCATCTTTTGTTGGCACACACTTTATTTGCTTATGAAAGTTTCAATATAACTTTGTTCTAAATAATATTTTGTGTTTGCGAATGTTTTTTTTTCTTATGAAACTGAGTCAAGTTGTTCGATTAGTGGCGCTGCTGGAGTCAAGTTAAATCTTCTACATATCATTTAATACCTTGTGTTTGTATGCGACCCTGCATTTTCTTTTAATAAAATTATGTAAGTTTAAGCACCTGAAATAGGCACATGTATAATTTAATATAAATTCGATATCGTGAGCTATAATTTGTCGAATAAAGTAAGTTCTGGGATTCATAGCACGAGTCTGTTAAGGTAATTATAAAGATTTAAATATTTTTTAATTATATCGCCTGACAAAACACGCAAGATAAATATACGAGTAAATTATGAATGTGGTTTGAGTTTGCAACGAACAGGGATTTAAAACTTAAGTTATGTATAGTAACTTCAACTAAGGCACGAATAGGACTTATTTGAAAAGCTAAGGACTAACTATAATTGTTTATTTCTCAGTGGTCAGCCTCACTTCTTTGTCTATGGTTTTTGACATGACCGTAGACAGCGTCCGTCCATTATAGTTAGCCTTTTAATTCTCAGTGGGAAAGTCCAAAACTGGCATTGATGATGGCGCGTGTGAACAAGTAGTTGAGTTTTAATACCAAAAAAAACGGTTTTTTATTCATCATAAAATAAGATAAGTTTTTTTCACAATAATTTCCTTGCTAAAGGTTTGAAACAATGAAGAAATACAGATTTTCGCTTTTATTTGTCTCAGAATTTGTCTTCTGTCTCAGAATTTCTCTTCTTAAAATAATCGAGTAAGTTTCGTTTCAGTATCTTAACCACAAAAAACACACTTTTCTTAAAGAAATTTCTTTCAACACACAAAAAAGCTACTTCACGATTATTATAACGGTTGATCCGAAGTGTCAATTTTTGTTCCGGTGATAGTGATGGGAAATTTTTAACGATTAAACATACCGAGTCATCATCGGAAGTACCGAACAAGCTGTACACGATTCCTTCATCCAGATCGAGCAGGCGGCACAGAATCTGGGGCTGCACATTAGTGAAGGTAAAACAAAGTACATGGTGGCGTCGAATGCGAGAAGAACAGTTGGTCAAACAATCAAGGTAGGGGAGCACGAATTTGAAGTGGTGCAATCCTTCAAATACCTTGGGTCAACAGTACCAGCTGATAATAATTTAGAAGAAGAAATACGCGGGCGGCTGCTCAATTTCAACAGAGCCTACTATAGTCTGTCAAAGCTCTTCAAATCCAGAAATCTCCCCATAACTTCAAAACTGCTGCTGTACAGGACCATGGTCCTGCCAGTACTCACGTATGGATCCGAGACTTGGGTGCTTAGCAAAAGACACTCCGACCTCCTAGCCGCGTTCGAGAG
Source organism: Syrphus vitripennis (assembly GCA_958431115.1). NCBI lineage: Eukaryota > Metazoa > Arthropoda > Insecta > Diptera > Syrphidae > Syrphus > Syrphus vitripennis. The sequence goes on along the minus strand of OY288109.1, from coordinate 30,264,233 downwards.
AAAAGTCTTTAGGAGAATTGTTGGCCCCATATGTGAGGAAGGACGATTCCGGAGACGGTACAATCATGAATTGTACGCAATACACCTTGAAGCAGACATAGTGACAAAAATTAAGCTCGGTAGACTCCGGTGGACAGGGCACCTAGCTCGCATGAGTGAAGAGGAACCGGCTCGGAAAGTCCTCTGTGGTACATTCTATGGTAGACGGCAGCGTGGTAGACCATGCTTGCGCTGGAGAGATGGCGTAGACCAGGACGCCCGAAGCCTTGGGGTGCGCAACTGGATGGCGCTGCCGCGCCGGCTCAAGACCGGGATAGGTGGAGAGACTTGTTGAAGGAGGCCAAGGCCGCACCCGGTTGTCGAGCCGATGATGATGATGATGATGAAACATACCGAGTAATGGGATTTTTGGACGATTAAACATATCGATTAAGTGAGCACTGAACGTTTTCTTATTCGTTCAGTAAATTTATCGTTTTGTTTTAAATATATGTGGTTTACTGTCTATTAAGTTTTAGATCGATGTATGTTTAGTTTATTTATAAAATAAATAATAAACAATATTGTTTGTTTGGTTTTTTAGTTGATTTGGTGAATTGTGTGTTTCGATAATTTTTTCTTAACACTTGCTCTAAACGTAATAAAGTATAAATAACCGATTTTCTTCAGTTTTGACAAATAAGTTTCTTTTAGATTTTTTTTTCGTTTTTTAAGAAAATATTGTTATAAATTTAAACAACCATGGTGAAATTTTGGATCCGCTACTATTTAAAACATATGGTTTCACTTTCAACTTTTAAAATTAAAAACAAAAGTGATCTTTATTGGTTGTAGTAAATTTGAGATTTTTTGGGTCATTAAGGTCATTTAAGGAAAATCTTATAAATTGGTAAGTTATTTAAGTACAGCCTTTTAACTAAAGTCAATTGGTTTCTTTTAAGAACCTAATCCGTAAAGATGTGATCAACTTGACCTACTTAACTTAACAGTTGACGTAACTAACTTTAAATGGCTTCACCGACTTCAAAACGTCAGAAATTACAGTCAAACAACTCAATGCACATCTTCATTTGGCTTTCAGTCAGAAGCTTAAGAATGGTTTGTAACAATATAATTTGAAATAAGTAAAAACTTTGCCTTCATTCTTGTCTGGAAGCAATAGATTGACAACCAAAAATATCGAAGATATTAAGATTATTTAAAATTTAAACTTTACAATCACAACATTTTCACAATAAAGTTATCAATTATTTCGTATAAATAAAAATCATATTCTTCGAAGAAATCATTCATAGATTTCTTATCTATTAAACTTCGCATTATTAATATTATTTTCGTATTAAAATTATCTGCCTATAAAGTTGCTCATTTAGTAAAGCTGTCAATCACAAATCGTTCATTCAGATATGACACATTCCAGTGAGGTAATTTACATAAAATGTGTGAGCGTTTGACGTTTCTGACGAAAATACATCTTGCCACTTTTTGTTATAAAACCAACAGTGATTAAAAAAAAACATTTGTAATAATTGTAGTCATTACAAATTATTTCCCGTACGCAGGGTTGCACTCTTTCATATGAATTTATAAAACTATGTAAAATTTATTCACCAAATGACGTACATGTAATGGAAAAAAAAACAATCTTAGATTGGAATCAATTTACTGGGAACTTTTTATTACACTCGCACTCGAGTCATTGAACAATAACATAAAAACTATTGTTGGATTATCATTCATAAAAAAATATTTAATCAGCGCATATGGTCTGGGTTTAAATGAAATAAAAGTTTTTATTGCGAATTTATTAACTTAACTTTAACTTACTTGTGATCTGTTTTTTTTTTTTATGATTAGGTGCTACTTAAAATATTTTTATTTTTTGTTTACATAGTAGTTGTCTTAAAAAGCAAAGTGTATGGCAAGGTTGAAGATATATTTGTTTAAACCTTTTGTGGTTCAATGCTATGGGAAAAAATTACTTTTCAGGTTGGTTTCTACTTAACTAAATTTGCATTAGCGATTTTTTCCAAAATGAAGATGAATATATTGTACGTTGCAGATTAGCAAAAAAGATTATAATACAAAATTGTTTGTATCAAAACGTAGATGCACAAATAGAAATACCTACATGAGTATATAAAAAAAATGTGAATGGATTTATACCACAGTGGGGCATTTTGTATGACAGAACGACAAAAATTTCGTAAAATTTTTATGACCATTCAACTGATTAACTGTTAACAAGCCTTTTTCAAATGGAATATATCAAAACTAACAAAAACACTATTTCTGTTCTCAAATAAAAATTATTTTCCCGTTCTTTCAAAGGGGTAGTACGTAAATAACTTCTTAAAGTACACATTTTGCCTTCACTCAGCCTTCTGCTTTAAAGCTTAGATTATATAAAATAACTACTGGGTATACTTAGCGCAGCGTATGAATAAGTGCTTTTAAGAAGAATAATATTTCAACATACATAAAAATGAAAGAACATTATTTGTTAAAAATGTAATTTAAAAATTGAGTATACACCACAGTGTACCAATCGATATTAATAATTGTGTGCTTCGATTATATATGACGTTATAAGTTGAGCATCAATTTAGAATCGTTTTAGCTCCGTTCTTAGGGTGGTCATTTTATATGTGTACATTTTAAAAAAAAAAAATTTTAAAGAAAAAAAAATAATTTTCAGAAAAATTAATACATAGTCGTTTAGTTATACTTAGTAATTTATAAGCCAAGAATTTCGATTTTTTTAAGGTTTTTGTTTAATAGGAAATTTTTGTCTGCTCATCAAAGCGACGATAAAAAAGCGAAACCTTTGCACAGTGGGGCAAAATATGTACCTTGACAGTCGAAATAAAATCAAGGATCAGCGACAAAGTTGAAGCTTTTGAATTTTGAAAAAAAAGAATGTTGATCCCTAAACACTGTTTCATCAACAAATATAAGATAATAAATTAAACCTGTGGATGTTTTAACTTTCCGAAAAGCGACGATTTTAATAATTTTTTAAAGAATTGTTTTGTTAGTATTTTTTTTAAATAGAGTTTGGAAATCAAAAATAAATATTTATTTTTAATTCGATCAAAACCAAAAATATGATTTTAAAATAAATCGGCCGTCATGAAATTTGACGTAATTTGAAAAGAGCCAAAAAGAGCAAGAAAGCTCACATAAGGGCACAGACTTAGTCAACATTTACAGCTCTTTCAAAATAACTAACAAATCTGTATAAAGGAATACCGCAAGCAGAGGGAAAAGCAAAAGTAGCAAGCTTATCAATTTTTGAGACTGTCCCTATTTCTTTAATTTTTGACGACCAATTCTCCTAAAGAACATGTTCCGCAATGTTAAAAACTAAAATTTTTTGTTTAAAGTGATTTTTTAATTATTTTATTTCTTTTTATTTTTCATTAAACGTAGATCAATAGTTCATTTCACAGAAATATTTAAATATGTTCCAAGTACACTGTGGCGTATACGCACTTTTAATTTAAAAAAATCTAATTCTGCGTGCCCCGTTGGAGTAATGACATACAAGCAGGATTTTTTTGAGAACTAAGTTTTGAAAATCTTGATTCCACTCGATTAGGCAAAATGACTGATTTGTTAAAGTGCCTTAGAATAAAAAAAACTGTCATTACAAAAAAAATATGGAAACTAAAAATGAAATTTACAATTCAAAAATCGTTTTCAAAATATTGAGCTTTCAAACCGTTTATCAGAAAATCGAAAATAAAAATTGCAGTTCTATAGTAGATACCAGCATTCCCAGAAAAAAACATTGGTTGCAGAAATCTTCAATTTCATTAACATTTTTGGTCCTTCGGAAAAATGATAACTCCAAAATCAACTTTAATCCAAGAATAAAGAAACAAATTGGTTGAAAATATACAGCTAAATGATAAAACACATAAAAAAGAATGCTTTAGTTCACGATTAAGTTTGACAACCGAGAAAATGAATCAATTTGTTCCAAAAAAGAGAACAAATGCTCGTTGATATATTCTGAATTATGGATTTAGAAAAAGCTATGATAATAAGCAGATTTAATCAACTATGTAATATTAATAAACTGACTTTAAAATTCCGTTAAATGTTTTATTGTTCATATCGCTCAGCCAAATGCAACCGCCCCCTTAAATTTATCACCTAAATCAACACCATATTCAAAAACAAAACCGTTGCATACAATTAGCTGTTAAACTCTACAAAAAGTTCGCAATTCTCCCCGAAAGTATACAACTAAATAGATACCTAAAATTGTTGAGCTTTCAGCCTTTACCAATATATATGATATAGAAAAGCTTTAAGTTATCACGATTTTCTTATTGGAGACTAAAGAGAACTATTAAATGTTCTCTTCTAATTATTTTATTAAACTCAATCGTTTATATTTTTGTATTGAAATTGCAAAGTCTCCCTTTATTTTCCATACCTTCAAACAAAAATATACTCAACCACGTTTTATCTCCCATCAGCAATGTTAGTGCATTTAATTGTATCCCTAACATCAAAACACACTTTAATGAAAACTATAGGTTAAATAATTCTTTAAATAAAATATCTCTGGATGTAGGTACATACATAATTTTGGGCAGTTAATTAACTTAAAAAACAAAAACCGGAATACAAAAGTTAGCCCTCAAGTTCATTAGAGTAATCACCAGACTTTCTATTCCAAATAAACTTCTTTTTGTGGAGATGGACAGAGAGCCAAGGGATGTTTGGTTGACAACAGCAATTAGCAAATTGCCAGCAGAAATGCACTCATGCAGTAGTCAAAGCACGTATCAATATAAATGTAGATGCACTGTGCAAGTGTAAGCCATCAGCAGCCAGCCAAAGTCAAAGGTCTCGAAATCGTAACTATAAGTTGCTTCCAACAATGTACGAGTGCATAGAAGCTCTATACAGCTAGGTACTCTTTCCTAATGCGAGAGATTTATGCGATGCAGCATCAACATCTTCCCACATGTATCTTTTCACAAACTGCTGCCGCAATGTAACACGATTCATAACTTCATTACCTGAACGCGGGCAAGAGAAGGGAGAGCTGACAAAAAAAAAGCGTCAGGCGTGGGAACCACGAAAGTGCTCCGCTTCAATTAAAATTTAAGTTTTTATCTCCACCAACAAACCACACTGTTTGTGTCTCTGAAAGACTAAAGTAACAGCTATTCCTGTGCTAGCTGCAGTTATAAGGAGGCTTGGGAGAAAAATGAAAATCACGAACGAGTTTTTGCTGCTCCGAAGGCAGATCCTAAAGTGGAGATCGCTTCACGAAATTGGATCAAAATGTTTGTACATATATGCAATGCGCTTTCAATCCTTCTTTCTCTCTCTTCTCGGCTAAAATAAACACATCTCCCACACATGGTGTAACAAACGGAGACGGAAACGCGATGAGATGACGATGGCGGCCAGCTAAACAACTATGTACGAACGACCATCACCGCTAGTAACAAAACAAAAAAATTAAAAAAAAAAACAGTTGCGTTCTGCGAGATGCGAAATTGATTTCGTGTCCACAGTTAGATGCGGTGGCGATGGCTATGGCGGAGGTGAAGTGGCGACAAAATCGTGTGGACCCAAACTCTTCTAGACAGAGATCAACCTGCCATTACATCTGACAAGATGCAGTCAATGGTATCTACGCCACCGCAAAATGACGTTATCAATCAATTAAATCGGCGCAGCTTCGTGTTTGCGCTACTCTGGGATCGATGTGTGTTCAATTGGTACATAGATTGGTGATGGCTGGTTATTCCCTGGCGATTCCATTCGATTTGCGATTTCGAGATTCACGAGACATATCTGCATAGGCCTATTATGCATCCCTGGTGATATCGATATACTGATGCGGGGGTCTCTGGGACTAGAGAGCTATGAGTGACGTCTCTGATGGCGAACACAGCAGCGGTGTGGAGCGGTGCGCTGTGGCGCGAAGTGGAAATGGGTTATGGGAACCATTCTGATATCTGACCATGTCCCGTCGTCGTCCGTCGGTCGGTTGCCGTCGTCATTGTAGTTAGAGTTGGAGTTTTGAGATGATAGCTACTGATTTACATGGAAATGACGACGGTACGCAAATAGACACAAACTGTGGCAAAAGGATCTCTCTCCTGCACGCTGCGATGATGGTCGTGGAAAATTAAAACACGCAGCAATCACGTCCATCGTCGTGGTCGCATATCCCATCGTCGCGTCGCGTCCGTTGCGTTGCTCTTTTTGCTCGTCCATCCAAAAAGCAAGCGAACGAAGAGCTATGTGAATTCCATAAAAGGTCGTGACTAATCACACAGACTTTTCCTTTGCTCGTCGTGATGGATGTTTGGATTTGGATTGGAGAACGAGAAATGTGGGTTGGAAAAGATGCAGATGTGCAATAGATTCGCGTTTTGGGACTTTCTGTTGTGCTTGTGATGATTGCGAATTACCTGCAGATTTCCTCTCTCTCTCTATGAATGTATCTCGATGAAGGAGTGTATATAGAGCTAGTTAAGGATGAAAAGGTATCCCTTTGCCTAGACCTATACCCACTTAGGAGCATATGACCTTCTAACTAGTGGATTTAAATCGATGGACTTGGCTTCAAAGGGAAGTATTTTATAGAAGGTTACTTAAATTACTCTCCCAGTGAATAAACGAAAGTGAATTGACGTTGCATGTGTTAATGGGTCAAAGTTAAAACGAAAATAAAACCTTGCACTTGAAAATTCAATTGATTTTGGTTTGAAGGAAAGTTCTGGTGATATTCAAACGGGCAAAACGAAGTGTTAAATTTATAAAATATTACATAGATTTCTAAGTCAGTTAAGGAATAGTGTTTTGAATTATTATTTAATTTTTTAAAACTTGTTTTCCTTAAGACAGTAAGTACATGGAATTTACTTTATGTGATATTTTTTGTTTCTTTGTCACTTTACTGGAAACGTTGGAAGTATTTCCATAGAATTTGATGAATTGATGAGGATTTGTAAACATATATATTCAGAAGAAATTTGGACGAGACAAAATATCTGCAAAGAAAATTATTTTGTTTCTTAATAGGAATCAATGGAAAGTTTCAGCAATTACAAAGCTCAGTTAACAAGCCTTTTTCCACATTTTTTAGTTAGAATTAGTAGAATTGCATTAAAGCTCATGAAATTGTAATTGTGAAATAAATTTGAAAGCAAAAACAAAACTTGAATACACCAACTACGAATACAGTGTGTCTTAAGTTGATGTCAATATTGTTAAGAATGTAAATGTAGCAAGTCCATGCTATTTCTCTACCATTAAAAAAAAAGTGAAAGGGTATGTTCGTAGACTTGTAATTTTATTAAAGACAAGTGGTCATGGTCGGTTCCTTTCAAACTTCAAAATATATGCACGTTCAAAATCAAGCCTAAATTACTTAAGATTTTCCTTGTTTTAAATGAGCTTAGTTGAATACAATTTTTTTACTTGCGGCTATAGTTTTGGATTCTTAAGAAAAACAGCAAATATTAAACACAAACAGAAAATTATAAAAAAACAATGGGAACACTTATATAATCAAACAATACCCTTTTTAAATCCAAAGATATGTTATTTCATTTTCTTTATGTCTTATCCTCAAAAACCAGACATTTTTTGTCAAAAATTTTAGAAAATTTTAAATTATAAAAGTAGGTAGGTACTTTTTTCTTACAATAATCTTTCATAGTATTTTTAGTTATTATTGGTGGTTATAATTTATGAAAATATTAATAACGGGCTTTATGTTATTAATATTTTCATCACTTTGGAGATAAAAAGGTCACTTCCACCAACAACGGTTATAATTTATTGGTGGCAGAGTGAATTCTTAGGCTGAAAATGTTTGCGGCAGATATTACAGTTAAAGTCTTATACGTTGTCGATATTTTTTCTTTTTATAATTTTTTGTTTATATTTAATAAGCTTTTGTTTCAAAATTGCCTTTCCCATTTGAACGGGGGATATAGACCCCCTCTCCTGTAGTATTTTTGTATTGACTCAAGCTAAAGCTTTGTATATTTCATGTCAAACATCTTTAGTGCATTCATAATTCATATCAAAAACGAACTTTACATAATTTTTAAACAGTGGTACACTTGTTCGTATACGCACTTTTTTTAATAATTGTTTTTCATTTTTAAAGGTGCACCTTACGTTGTCAGATTTTAATTATTCCTAATTAAAGGTTACTATCAACGAAAAGTAGTTAAAAGATATTTTCAAAACTGTGCAATATATTCCCGATGAGCACGAAACATTTTAACATGGTGTCCTTCAATAGCCAACATCGAACAACGTAGATAGCGATCGCCTTCATCGTTTTATAATACCTACTACATTAATTTTTTTACTACATACATTTTTAACTTCCCATAGGGAGTTATTGTAATCGTTCCGATTTGTCAAATTGAAATTTTTGACATTTCTCGACGTTTCAAGGTCCCTAGAGCCTATATCAATCATTTTTAGAGAGATGTCTGCGTGTGCGTGTGTACGTACGTTCGTACGTTCGTACGTCCGTACGTCCGTACGTCTGTACGTCCGTACGTCCGTACGTTCTGGTACCATTTTTCGTCGTCGATATCTCAAGAACGAGTAGAGATATCGACTTGAAATAAATTTTGTTTTACAGATAATAACTTCAAAAGAAGCTGAAAGGGCGTTTATTAATATTCAATCAGTTGTTTTTTTACTATAGCAGTTTAAAAAAGAAGTGAAAATTTTGGTTGGGCTCAAATATCGCACGAACAAATAATGCTATTGACTTGAAATAAATTTTATTCGACACATTATGACGTTATACAAATTTGATATGAATTTGGAAAAAAATCAAAATACCGTTATTTTTTAAAATCAAAAAAACTAAAAAATTTTTATAACTCGAATATCCTTAGATGGAAAAACGATATTAACTTTAAAATAATTTTATTTTACGAAAAATGTTGTTTTTGACTACTGGTGAAAATTTCAAAAAAATTCAATGGAAAGTTTTTTCACAAAAAATTAAAAACTACAAAAAACTCTACCAAAAATTGGTATAAATTGTCTTTCGACTCAAATTTCTCAAAAACGGGTAACGATATTGACTTCTTGTTTGTTTAATTTTCTACATAACATAATTGTTAGCAACTGATAAAATTTTGACAAATATTGAATAGGCAGTTTTTTAACAAAAAATCAAAAACTGTTAAAAATTCTAAAGAAAAGTAGTTACAATTGTATTTCAGCTCGAATATCCTGAGAACGAACAACGATTGTGCCTTCTAAAATATTTTATTTTATGCATAATACAATTTTTTTATGAAAGGTTAAATTTTGACAAATATCTAATTGACAATTTTTGAAAAAAAATATTAAAAAAAAAACTGGTAAAATTGGTTTTTCGACTCGAATATCTTGAGAACGAGCAATGATATTGAGTTTGCCATTAGGTATTTATTCTCTATAATATATGTGTTTTTGTAAAACTCTTTAAATAATTAAAATGCTTTTCAATCTTAAAATAATGATTGTTTGAATTTAACAGCCAAAGTTTGTTTCGCAGAAAATTTGGTTATTTGAAAAAAAAACTAAATATAAAGTTTTCAAGATCACAAATGGGAAGTTATCAGTGTGGGTCGCACCCAGCCTCTTTTTTTGTTTCTTTTAGCACGTTACTTCTCAATGCTAGCTTTACATTTGTTTCTCAGTCGCTTTTTAGAAGTAACTTTTACTCTACACAATAAACAGTTTTTTTTCGATTTGCCAAGAACTATCATAAATGTATAATGTTTTCCTTTTTCTTCTCACTGATTCTTTGTTAATAAGCTTTTTTGAAAGTTTCCTTTTTAGAAAGATCTTTGGTTTTTTTTTTTTAATTGGCTTCCAATCCTTGAGGTAAAGTATTTATTCATTTTTAAGTGATTGCATTTCGAAGGGAGAATTGCGCTTTTTCGCAATACGAATAATTTATTCATATTGATCTGGCGCATAGATCCGATCATACCTGTTATTTTTTAGTTATAATAAAAAACGTAACTCAAAATCAGAAGTTTTTAACTAGAACATTTTTTAACATTCACTTTTATAAAACCAAACTGAGACACTTGTGAACAAAAACTAAGAATTTATCCATTTATTGAGAAAGTTCTCAAAGAGACTATAACCATTAACCAACCAAGATATTGAAATAGATTTAAAAATAATAAACGTCAGCATTTGAAAATTTAAACAGTAAACTTCAAAAATGGAGTGGAAAAAGGAAAATATTCTTGGAATGTTTTCTTTTTTCCACTCAATGAAATTTTGTTTGCTTATTTAAAGCAAAGGTTTCATCAGAATGTTTTCCTTTTTAGGCTTAGAAATATCTACACTTCTGCATTTTTAGTTCAACTTCACCAAATTGTGGAATGTTTTCCATTTTCTTCTCACCGATTCATTTGCTTCCACTTAATTATTAATTCAATGCAGTCCATAATGCTTAATCCCGATGACGGAATTCGTTGTCGTCATAGGCAGATTTATTGCTTTCTTATTCACAAAAAAATAACTTTTCCTTATCATTCACCCCAATAGGGTTTTGGGCAAAAAACAATATTTTTCGAACCAATCATTTGTAAAAGTGTAAAATAACGGTTCTATGTATAATCAAGCTAAGTAAGCATATCTTCTTTCATTTTAATAGTTCTACCTCTGTCATTAGAAAAACTAATGCTGTGTGTTTCAAAGCTCTTGTTGAGATACGAGTATCTAAATAAAAATTCGCATTGAAATATCGTCCGTTAGCACAATTTTTTTTTTTGTTACCTGTTATCAAAAGCTAAAAGCATTCTCAAAGCTTTTTATGCCCCCTCTTGCTATGGACTCTACACGTGACGTGTGAGCAGAGCACAAGTACTAAAATCATACATTTAGTTTACTGTTATGTTAAAGTCTACACCACGGTGTGACATGGCGCGGCGCCAAAAGAGAACGGGCTAACATGGATAGTAAAAAGCGCACAGCAGCATGCTCCAAACATTCTGTTTCACCAATCTAACGCCAACAAAATAACCCAACAAATCTCTTTTCGTCTACCTTTACCAATATCCACCTTTCTCTTAAGCTGCAACTTAACCATTTGCAAATTATTGCAACGTTTTCTCCTTGTTGTTGTTGTGCTCTATGATATCACGATTTACGGTACACGACAGGTAAACCAACGGCCAAGTTGTATAGGTGCCTCCACCACAAAATCTCTCCACAGAATAAAAAGGTAAACAATCTGGTGAAGTTTTGTTGAATGTTGGGTCTTGGGTGGCTGGTGTTGTTTGGTTTGGTTTGGTTGGCCGTTTTGTTGCCTTTGCCTGGTGAACTGGTGTAAGTTAAAAGATTAAACTCGACTGGGGGTAGACAACTTCAACCGGAACCCGGCTAGAGGCAGTACTGAGCTGTCCCGTGAGGCGGCATAACGTGCGTTCGGTTTATTTTCGCTTTTTTTGATTTATCCGTTCGAATTTTTTTAAATTTTGATTTTGTTAGTAATTTAGTTAAAATTTTGTTTAGATTGAAAGCGCGTTTTATTTTTTTTTTTAATTCTTAACTCGATATTACCGTAATGCTATGATGGTAAGAAAGTAAAAACCAACCAACAACGCTGGTCTGTTAGCGGTTTTGTGATTTAAAGTTGTCGTTGCACTTGAACGCACGCTCCATCGTGCACCAAACCAACAACTAACTGTCTGTGTGTACTATTTTGACACCTGTGTACCACGGCATCAGGCTAACAGGTGCCTAACTGTGAATGTGCTTTTGCTTTGCGTGGTTGACAAATGAACCGTAGATCACCAATATAAGACCGCCAAAAAAGAACAAGGTCGCGCGGACTTACAGGTTACAGTAATTAGCTACAACAGATGCTTAAAGACATTTGCGCCGCTGAATTTGTGTTATGTGCGCGTAATTTCGTGTTATTTTGACATTTATCATACGGATTAGGGTGTGGACACAATTATTATTACTAAACTCTAACCAGCCGGATATTTCCAATTGTCCCCCTCATTGACGATAACGACAACAACGACGAGACAACAAGTGCCGGATATGCAGTGCAGCACACTACCTGACCTGACCATCCCTCGATTCTGGAACTAGATTTATATGCCAGTTCCCGCCCGCGGATAATTAAATTGGATGTCATTTGCATGAGTGTTTGCATTAACAAAATTGCAATAAAAAAATAAAATAAAAACAACAACGCCGATCGCGTGCTCGTTGTTGTGTATTATTACTTACCCTATACAATTTTGTGAAACGAAACGAACGACAAACTGAAAATTGTGTTTGCCCCTTCAGCACTACCGCCATCGCCGCCGCACCGATGGCAACTTGAAAAGGGCACTTTTATTTATTTACATACGAATTTGTATGTCAACTGAAAAGTGTGCTGCTTGTGGCACTGTGTAGCTCGGCATCTATCACAACAAAAGATAAAAAAGATATAAAAGTTGTTATGGTGGCACCCCGTGTGATAAGTTTTATCAGATTTGAGATCTGTCACCAGAAGTCGCTGACAGTAATGCTGAATGTGGTGTTTCTTTTTTGAGTTAATTTTCGTGTGACTGTGTTTTTTTTTATTTATTTTTTGAATTTGTTGCTGTTTATTTTTAATTTACAATTTAATTTGCAAAGCAAAAACTAATTTTGTTTTAATTCGAATTAAAACAAAACAAAAAATAATGTGAAAATATTTTATTATGTCTATATTTGTTGTATATTTATTTTGGAAAAAGTGAATGGTCATACTAATTATAATTAAGCTTGTTCGGTTGGTGAAGAGAAGATAAATGAAAAGTTCTTGCGTGTTTTGAAGATTTCTACATTGTTTCCGGTTTAGTTGTAATTTTTGTTTTCAATTTTTTTTTTTTTTTGTATGGTGTTGTCGCTTTTTTTTTGCGTTTCATACACACGCTATTTGTTCATCGGAAGTATAATGCGCATGAGATGTGTGAACGATTTATTGCGATTGTGATTGCGCTACTGGCAACAGAAGGCGATCAAAATTTCGTTTGCTGTTTTATAATTTAATGGTTTTCATGGTAAGTTGCATTGCGAAAGACTTTTTTACTTTTTTCAACAAATATATTTTTTGTTTTCCTTAAAAATAAAAACAATAACAATTTATCCATATCTTTTTGACATGAAATGCTTGTATATGTTAGATAAAAGTTCTTTATGCAACCAAAAAATCCGTCAATTGAATATACCTACAATTTTATTATGAAGCTAAAATTTTAGCCATTGCAATACTTGTGGTTTGAATTTTTTAAATTTATTTGTTGAGATCCGATTTCCAAAATTTTAATTAGATATTTATGGTTATAAGGAAATTCATTTTTTATCTGAAATTTAAGTGTTGAAAAACTAGCCCTAGGACAGAAGACTTATTTTGAGACAGGAAAAATTCTGGTATGTCCTGATATTAGTACTTAGTACTTTTATCTATTAAAAAATTAAATAATTTTGGCTAAAAATTACTACCTAATTGTTTAATAATTTGTTGAAGTTAGAAAAAGTCAACAAAAAGGGTGACCGAGACTGTTGGACTGAACACAAAATTAAGCCGCAGTTAATAGTTTAGTTTATAAGTTTTGTTAGTCAAAATGCATTATAGCTGGACTTAGCTGGACTTGTTGAAAAGAACTTATAGGATTGTAAAAGAATCAAATATAAACCGTTTGTTAATTCTTCTATTTATTGTGAATATATGGAACTAAGAATGAAAAGATTTAAGAAAAGTTACAACTTAATTTTTTCCAAATCCTATAAAACCAAGTTTAGACTTTTTCCTGTTGAGTTGAATGTCAAATATTGTTTACAATTATTAATTTATTTTTTACTTTACCTTATAGATTGGAACAATAAATGGAGTTGGTTTTTTCAAAATTCAGACAATTTTGATCATTTTTTTTTTGAATTTTTAAAGAAACATTAATTAAAGTATTTTCTTATTAGTAAAGAATATTATAAAAAGCTTTCCAAAAACTGCAATTATTGGCACTCCTTAACCTTAAAAAATTACTTACTAATTTTGTTAATCCAAATAAATTAATAAAAGTAAATAAAATATTTTCGTAGAAGGAAGATACATTTATATGTGACAGACAATTTCTTAAATTTTTTAGTAAAAATGGTTAAATGATATTTAATTATTGACAGTCAAAAAGTACAATTACTGACATTGCTAATTATTATTGGCAACTTGAAAATAATTTAACAACATTTTTTTTTGGAACCAATTTTTTTGACAAAATAAACCCGAAATACATCATTTTATTCATATTAAAAACATATGAAATTAGTTGTATTATTTATATACATCGAAATATATGACGAAAGAGGTCCTACAAAATTATGTATTACCTAATTATGTATCCCTAACCAAAAATAGTCAAAACTTTTTGTCTTTGTTTATAAAATGGAATTAAAAAAGACACTTTAAAAGAAACAAAGACACAAAAAAACCAAAGTTTCATTAGAGAAAAAAATTAAAAAGCATACAATTCATTATTTGAAATGCTTAAGTAAGCCAAAAAAAATTTAGAATGCATCGTAAGAATAAAACTTTTTGAAAAGATTTCAAAAATCGTTAGAGCCGTTTATTATGAAAAATTAATTACATATATACCTTGGTTTGGTACACAACATATTTAAATTACAAAAATTGATGTGCAAGTTTTAGTACTTAACAATGCAGACATTAAAACAAATTTTGAAAAAAAAGTATCCATCCGTTTAGAAAAAAGAATTTTTTTTTAAACGATATGCAATATTCATAAATAATAATAAGTGTCTCATTCATAAGAATTTTAATCAAAATTCAGCCAAGTGTTTATGACAAAATAGAAACCAGAAAATCCGATTCTATGGCAGGTACAGTTCATTCCGATATTTTTTAAATAAATAATTTTAATGACTTTCAAAAAACCCATTGAAAAATTTAATTAAAATTGGTAAAGTCATTTTTGAAATATTTTTTTTTCTACCTAACGAATATATGAAATTAAAAACCTTAAGTTTAATTTTTGAAGAAATTCGGTTTAATAGTTCGGGCTGTAGGTGAAAGTACAACAGACAGACCAACAGACTGACAAACTGACAGACCGACAGACAGAATTGCGGGACCACTTTTTTCACGTTCTCTAGGTCTGATATTTCGAGTTCGATTTTTTTAAGAATACAGAAATAAGGATACAGAAATACATGCAAAATACACTAAAATATTATTTAATATTATATTTTCGATATAATATGGTGGGATAGGTGCTGGATTTACTGTGTATTCATTTCATAAAATTGGACCTTCTTCATTCTGTTATTCTGTTACTATTGCAGTATTCTTTCTTCGCAAAATTAGAAACGAAAATATAAGTTTTTCTAACTGTGGACATCAGTACAAACTTCTTTTTTAATTTGCATCAATTTGATAAATATCAGAGTTACAGAACGTGGGCAATTGATTTCGCATACGAATTGTAGATAAGGTTTTCAATCATTTTTAGATCAAATATTTTGCCATTTATTGTTTCGGTCCGAAGGTTCTTAGTTCCTTTTTATTATGTGTATAATATGCATATAACTATTTAAAAGTTCTTTAACTTGCGATCTATGTTTAAGAATTCCATCTTCATTCGATCGGTTAATTGATAAAATCCTCTAAAGTAAAAGGAGACCGTATTATCACATTCTCCTAAATAAATAAAAACTATCTCAAATCCAAACATATACTAGACCCGCGCTTAACATGCCTTCATCTTAAGGGTGGGCGTATAACTCACTCGTTTGCTTAATCAATGAACCGCGATCCAATTCAAAATATGGTAAACAGTTAGTAGACCGTAATTGCTGCCAATTTTCAAAGGTGGGCATTACCCAACAAACTACTTACTACGTATATGATGCTAAATTAAGGAGGACCAAATTCATCTCCATAATCTATATAAAAACAACAACAAAGAAGTCCAAAAGTGAGCGCACACTTTTACGTCTAAACTATTCGTTTGTCTATCCGTTCTGAAGTCTTTGAGCAATTTACTTATAGCGTGCTCCTCTATTACGGGACCATTATAGACAATTCTAATTGGCCATCATAAATTTAGATTCTGTGTTCCAAATTGATCTGATAGATTCAGCTTCAGTTGTGGTGGTTGAACCATCACTGGCATAATCTCTTTCGATCTTCTCTGGGATGCACAAAGTATAGTATACTACATATAGGTATATACAGTGGCGCAAAAGTATCTATAGATACTGCGAGCAACTTTTGAACTTGAAGAACGCGCATCTCTGGCATTTGATGGTTTGCTGTAAAGCTACGTGTGGTGGATGTTGATGCATTTTATGTCAGGCTCTTCCCACTTGGCATGACCACTTAGTGGGGTTCTTTAGTGCAATTTCTTGTCAAGTTTGATTGTATGTGGAAGAATTATCCCGCATCTTATTAGTATGTATTTATGAGAGATACTTTGAATGCAGTTATGTATATAGCTTAGGGGCCTTTAAAGAGTTGTTTTTGTCTTGCGTTATATTTGTTTTGCTTAGAGCACTCATAAGACTTTCAAAGAAACAAGGAGGAGGATTTACAAGATGATTTTTAATTAATAATGGCTTGTTGAGATATAAAATGATACCACCTATAACGTTATTTTTTCACCTTATTAAAAGTAATGTCTTTGCCAGCGGATATTTAAAATTAATGGCTGCATGACAGATAGACCATCATAATCATTATTCAAATATTATATTGATTTTTATAGATGATCTTAATTTCAATATCTATCTATTCGGACATGCTTAACATGAATCTCATAAAGAATTGATTTATTCCAAAGAGTTTTTTTCATTTTTTTATCGATATAAATCCCCATCAGTGATCTGGGGGAGATTTTATTAATTTTCGAAAAAAATGTATTCCCAAAGTTTTTTTCTTTGCTGTAGTCGATCTTGTCTTTCAGTATTTTATTGCTATTTTCAAAAGCAATGTTCTAAACAGAGTTACATTTAAGATAACAATCGTATTGAAACAATTGAGAACATTTTATTGACAAAATATAAACGTCTTCAGCAAAAAAGAAAAAAAAATTATTTTTATTTTCCAAATACCCAGTTCTTTTTTATTCTGAGTATTGAACGAGGGACTTATACTCAATCGAACAATCTACCTACACATGTGGTAATTTGCAATAGCAAAATCTAATGTAACGTTACACCACAGACAAAAAGAAACATTTCTCAGTTAGTGCCTAAGCTTGTCATTTGCACTTGTGAGTATTGAATTTTATTATTTATCTTTTTAAAAAATTAATTGTTTGCATTTTTGATGTACGAATTAAGTGGTATTTTTCTTAAAATAATACAAAAATCTTATTTAATTTCAATAAGTTTTTCCTCATTAAATCAATCCGATTTCTCTTTAGACATATTTGGAAAAACTATTTGTTTTGTTGCTTTTTTTAAGATTTCTTAGTAAAATTTTATTGTTTTTTAATACTTTTTTTTTGTTGGGTACCAAGGCTATTATGCAATTTTTCCTGATGTCAAAACCTAGTTTGAATGTACATACTATTATTCTGTCAGTAGATGTTTTCATCAAATCACTTTAAATGAATGAGCATATTTTTTAATATACTTCCCTACTAGGATGTTTAATTTTTTGAAGATTTGAATTCCATATATATCCGCTTACGTCCAAAACTCCAAAGCCTAAGTGATAAAAAAATATATGTCTTTATATTAAATTTCAATATATTTAGACGTTGCGCTTTTCGGCGACTTTATTATTTTTGTTTCGAATATTCAATGCTCTTATCAATTTCTAGTCCAAAATTGAAAGCCAGATGGTCTTTCGGTATACATTTATAATTTTAAAGATATATAAGCATTATCTTCAATGACGAATACGATTATTTAGTAAAATTTATTTTATCACAACGTTAATTTAATTGCTAGAGTAAGGTACTCAATATTATTTTAATAATATTAAAAAAAAAAACCTCTTCCGTGACAATGCCTTTGAAACATTGCCGTGACCAGGATTCGAACCTGGGTTACCACGGCCACAACGTGGGGTCCTAACCACTAGACGATCACGGCTACTGAGGTGTGATTCATTTGCTGTCAAATTTAAAATTTCGATAAATTCGATTATGCATCAGAGGATAAGCTATAAAGGGAATGTGAAATGTAATGAACAAATAAATTATGTGTGGTAGCTGTTAGGTATGTATGTATGTACATAAAATTATTTATTAATAAAATCATTTAATATAAATAATGCCAACAAGATTTTGCGTTCATAAAGTACATTCGTTTCGTTGGCAAGAATGGATAGATGATGGCTGATGGAAAGCCAAAATTATTAAATTGTTTTTTTTTAGTTAGGTATTTTTAATTTTTGATGAAAAAATAGTAGATGATTTTTATTTTGAGAATTATTGAAGTTTGACTTTTAAAGTTTATTTTATAAAATTTAATAGCAAAATAAATCTGAGAGCAGTTTTAGTAGAAATAGAAAAACTAATAATGTATTTAAAAAGTGAATTTACAGTTAATTTCTTATGCTCAACAGTCTTTATTTTTGACAATTATTTTTTAGTTCGCATTAATGAAATGTATTATTAACGTTTTTCATTAATTACATAATCATTAACAAATCATTTAAATATGAAAGTTAAAATTACATTTTAAACATTTTTTTAACTTTTTTTGAGTTGAAAACAATTTTTTTTCAAAAACTATGCATAGTTTTGACTTGATTTAAAAACTGGCTAATAGAACAGAATGTTGGCTTTAAAAAAACGTATAATACTTAATTGTAAGTATTATCGTTATTTTTTAATTATTTTTTTCCATTTAACGTACATATTTTTTAAATTGCCCCTACCGCCTAAATGGGCAGCCCCCCTCCCACAGTAAAAAATGCTTATTCTTAACTGTTCTATACAAATCCATCATTAAACTTTGGCGCCTGAGTTATCGTACTCTCCCCCAATGATTGAATCATAAAATGAAGTTTCAAATAAAAACTAAAAAAAAATATTGGTGACAAAACTTGTTTTTCTTTTAAGATAAAAAATATCTAACAAAAAAATCATCTATATAAATCAAAAACTAAATGGCAATAGAAAATTGACTTTATTTAATCCAAATAATTTGTCCGTTTTTAACTTGTGAATCTCTATGCAGGCGGTCCAGAAATCACGAAAAACATGAGATGTAATTTACTCATTTTCGCTTCGTTTCCGACTTACACTATAACGGTGAGTGGTTATAACTTTGCCAAACTACAACCGATTTTTATTTTGTTTTTATTTCAACAAGAACAGTTACAAATTTGTATCTTTTATACCTACAACATTTTTCTGTGTAGATAACGGTTTTCCCGCAATTTATGTATTATCAAACAATTTTTTTTAGCATTTTAGCTTTGTTTTTTTTTTTTGGCTCTGATATGACTTTTTTCACAATTTATTATATAATCTTTTCTTTTTTATATTATATCGAAATAAAAAAAAAATGGTTTAGGAAAACCACACAGAAAAAAACTGTATGACAGAAACATGTTTCTAAATGTTTTTCAGTTAAGATTCTTTTGTCATAAATCGGTTATAGTTTGGCAAAGTAGTTTAGAAAATAGACTCAATAGAATAGAATATATATATATGTACGTCAAAAACAATAAAAATACGTTCTAAGTTTTTCGACTTGAATTGACATTATTAACCCATGGTTTTCTTCTCTGGCAGTTATTTCGGAACACCCTATAAAGAAAGAAAGTGATCGAGTAGATCAACGTCACGTAGCTTGAGGGACTATCAGTAAGTAGGCCACCCTAATGCCAATCGACTCAGCAAGTATTTTAGTAAATGAACAGATACTGAAAACTCAGAGACATTTTCCTTCGATCTATAGGACCCCTTACAACAACCATTTTGCTACTTTTGAACTAAACCTAAAGCTGAAATCGAAATCTATATACGAGTACATACATATTTTGATTGACAAAAAACCTAGTTTCAGAACTAATTCAACAAAACGGAATAGAGCTAGGCCAGTAGGCACTAAAAAAACAATACGCAAACTACGTATACAAGAAATCACCAATTTTTAATACCTATTTTAGTATTAATTACCTTACAGAAGATTTACTTACCACTAGAAACATTTCCCACATCACTTCCTATTTAAGCTGTTAACTTCAAGGTCAGAGAATAGTGTACTTTCTAATACCAAACTGTTGAAAGTTCAATTAAATACATTCCAGAAGGAAAGTTGCACTGTCTAAAATTTTTGCCATCCAAATAACCCTTAACACCTCGGCTACCTATACAAATTTATTAAATAACTCGTTTCAACCAAATGTATAAAAATAAAAAAGATACTTCTTTGAAAACGTTTTCTACTCAAATACAGTACAAATCTTCAAATCCACCTCTTAAACTATTTACACAAACCTTAAACCGTAAGTTGAAATCGTGCAGATAAAAAATACACTCCTTATCTTTCTCTCTCTCCAATATTATAATGACACATTCATATCGAAAGTTCAAAAGCTAAAAAATAAAGGTATAGTATCTACTGCTCGTAGCTACATATCTCTCTATAAGCGAATGTGAATACTCATCTCAACTTGTCTACAAAATGATCATCGACGATTTATCGCTTCAATAGCTCTGGTCAATGGATTTGAATTACATCCAACACCCATTGTCGTTGGTCAGGGTGTGGGGAATTTTTTTTTGTTTTGTTTGTTTCTTGTATTGTTTGTTGTTGTATCTGGGTATCTTTCTCCCATTTTTATTTTGTTGATTTGGAAGATTCAAGTGCTATTTCACGGTTAGTCACGTTTTGACAATTTACGGTGTATAGCCGCCTCATCAACAATCTATTAAGTACTGCCCCGAGAGGTCCTCGAATTTCTACCTACACCACACGACTATGACGATGACGATGACGATGACGATGACGATGACGATGACGATGACGATGACGATGACGATGAATATACGACAACGGCGAAGATCAACCCAAAATCCAAGCCCAACGACAAAACGAACGACACAGAGCCTATATAAAAGAGAAACACAAAACTAAATGGTTCGTGCGGCCTTCGCCGCATTTTGCTATTTGATTCGCCTTCACTTACACATAGTTGTTGCTCTGATGCACTTGAAGCAAAATGAGTAAAGGAAAAGTTCCCATCAGTGTTAAAAAGATAGACCGATGCGATACCGACCGCCCATTGCAAATGAGAATATTTCTTATACAGGGTTGCCGTTTGGTGTAATAAAAAAAATATAGTAAGTTAGGGTGGATTAACCTAGATAATGTATGGTCAATTTGACCAAAACCTTAATAGAAACTCTTTGGACTTACCTATAAAATGCAAGAATTCCTAACTAAAGCGGTAGCTTATTTTAACTAAAGACTTTAAACTACATAATTGTAAATGTTTCAGAAATCATAACCTACTGTTGATTTCTTCATCAACTATTGATGTATTAATCAACTATTGAGTATTTTCCTCCCCTTTTAATTTTTTCTAGCTATTGATTTCAACTGATAGATACGAGTATCTTCACCAATTGTTAATTTCTTCATCAGCTGTTGTTTTCTTCAGAAACTGTTGATTTTTCATCAGTTCTTGAGTTCATCACCAATAATTATGACTTATTAATCAACTATTTATTTCTTTATCAACTGTTGATCATGAATCATCTTAATCAGCTGTTAAATTTTTATCAATTATTGTTTAGTTCATTGATAGTTTTTTCATATATATATATATATATATATATATTTTAACTTTTTGTTACTTTGTTTACCGATAGTAATTTCTTCAACAACTATCCATTTTGGCATCAACTGCTGATCTCTTCATTAACTGTTGATTTTTCACCAATTACTGATTTCATAATCAACTTTTGATTTCTGCTTCAACTGTTTGTTTCTGCATCAATTGTTGATATCTTCATTAATTGCTGATTGTTTCATCCATTAATTGTTGATATCATCTTTAAATAATGATTTCTTTCCGAATTGATTTTTTTATCAACTATACTTCTTCTTTTTGTCTTCAACTTTTTCTATGTCATCTTCTTCGTCTTATCGTATTTTTCTTCCTTCAATATACCCGCTTCAAACATAATCACACAGCGGCAACCATACATCCGATGGAATATCTATGAGTTGTTGTTTTTTCGAGTAGGTTAACCATTCTCCAACGGAGAAAATACAAACAACGATATTGATCGCAAACAGATGAAACACTCCAGTCATTTGTAGTGATTATTCAAAGGGAAAAAGAGATTTAGATACAATAAACACAAAACATTCAGTCATTCACGAATTTGACAGTTAAGATGTATCTTTGTGGGAATGCACAACATAGATGTAATCACTTGCTAGAGCTACCGCTACACCTGATGTTGTTGGGTGTTGTTGTTTTTGTTTGGATAATTTAATTGTCGCCACGCCAACCTCGCTCTTACATCTGAAAGGTTGTTCCCTGATATCCAGTCGGACAACTCGCTGCTGTCACACTCTCAGATTGTCATTTTAGCATTTCCCACTGAACTTTATACATAATATAGCGGAGTTGCCACTCGACACAAGACGCGACAGCCCTCGCAAATACACAAAGTGACATGAAAGCGGATAATTAATAGACGTTAAATTAATTTATAACCAATTAAAAAGCCGACATAATACTTCTTTTTTTACTTCTGCCCTTTCCTTGTCCCATATAGATTTTCCGTCTCTCTGTGCGGTTCTCCTGTCCGTCTCCATGCAAACTGCAAGGTAGTTCAAGTTAAGAAAAAAAGAAACACTCGATTTATGGTCAGTGGTACACCTGCAGCATGTGTTTTACAAGTTGGATACATTTAGCTGCCTCCGCTGCCCAATGTGAGCGAAAGATCAGCTCCTGGTGCAGCAGCAGCATCAGCAGCGGCAGCACGATGATGGCGTAACAAGAACCAATCCAAAGTTATGTCCTGGTTGCATAAACAACCGCATGCCAGCCGCCGCATATAGCTACTACCAATGTGGCTAATGCCGATCGCTGGCCAAATGAATACGTACACTTCTACATACATGCAATTGAAAAGCCGAAATTATGACCAAATTATGGCTGCAATAGACACTACCAGTCACTGCCACCGCCAAATGCGCGATGTCTAGCAGTGAAATATGCTAATGCTGGCTGGCGCGGCAGCGTTGAAACGGATGACAGTGGTTGCATATATCACTCTGTACCTACTTTCCGCTGCACAGGTCTTCGAATTCATCGTTGCCGTCGTCGTCGCGTCGGTAGTCCGTCGGTCGTCGGTGCAAGACGGCTGATTCGTATATAGCGGTTTGTTACTGCTCCGATTACAAACTAACAGTTTTAATTACATTTTGGTTATTAATGAAAGTTTGGGATAGTTTAACGGGTGGTTTAAGTACCGTCCGCATCGTCATCATGATGAAAAGCTGATGGTATTCCACAACCAATAAGATTCTACCTAATTAAGAAACGCAGAAACTCAGTCGGCCTTATCGCAAAAGTGCATTTTTTATGGGAGTATTACGAACGGACGCTTACCATAAAGTTTAACACCACCATCATCATCAGTAGCTTACCATCATCGCATTCATTGCCTCCAATAGAAAGTGTGTGGGGCTTTGGTCGAAATAGCATTTACTCGTATATGTGTCCAAGGATTGGGACATTATTCGAAATAAAACAGTATAAACGCTCTTGTTGAATATACAATACATACTTTGTTGCTAAAGAGTTTATTGCCATCTGGGATCTCGAATTAGTTTTATTATACATGAGGTGACTTGAAATGTCTACTAATGAGGACTTTTTAGAATTTTATGTCCATAATTTGCAAAATCAGAGATTAAATGTTTTTGAGAATTATGAGACTTTGGCGAAAATCTGGATTTTGAAATTATTACAACAACTAAGTTAAATAAACAGGGTGCCTACGACTTCATAGTTTGGCACCAAAACCTGATAGAAGCAGAAATTTACGGATTAACAAATAAAGCGTAACGATTAATTACCATCACATCAGAAATAAAATCTCGTAAATCTATGGTTTATGCTCCAAAATTTAATTAAATTTTAAAATGTCATTTAAAAATAAAAAAAAATCTTAAATGTGTGCATTACCTACATTAATATGCAAATTTTATAGTCTATAATTTTTGATAAACTGAGGCTAATAAATATTCAGAGTCGCAAGTTTGATTAAAGAAAAAATATTAAAAAATAGTTTAAAACATACGATCAAGAGCTGATAGACGGAGCTTTTGCTCTTTTATCAGAAAAGTTAAGTGATGTGAAGCAAAAATTGTTATTGAACAAATAAAAAATAACTAGTTTCATATTTTGCTTTATTATTTCTTCAAAGTGCCAATTTTTTCTCTGAGTAGGAAAAACTACTTGTTTTGTTGCTTTTAATAAGATTTCATAGTAAAGTAGATCAATACGTGAATCTTGTCGTTATATTATTAGTTTTTTTTTTCTCTGACCACCAAATGTCGGGTTCAAGTTCAATTAAGTTTTAAACATTATCAGAAAGTAATTTTGTGAAAAACAGAAGATTATGAATTAAAATACATGTTTTTGGCGAAATATGCCTCACATGCTCTAAATTATTTATTTGGCCGACTTTAGGTGTAACTTTAAACATGTTTTTGGTTTGAACCTACAATGACCGGGCATAGGACACTACTCCTGCACGCCATCGTATACGGTGATGGAGATGCATTTCAGTTCTCTCCAACTCTTACCCAGTTGTGTTGATACCTCTTCGAAAGTTCTGCGCCAAGTGCTTCTAGGTCGGCCTAGTCATCTGCCTGCCTGATTGAAAGGGTTCCATTGCATCTCTTGGAATGTTTTCGTTACCTTTTCGCAACGTATTGCCAAACCACTCCCAATTATGTCTTCATAAATATAATAGAGTCAATGGGTTCCTGCCCTGTTCTAGCATGAAGTTCATCATTTGAGATACTGTTTGGCCAGAAAATCTTCAAGATCTTGCGTTGACATCTATTTACGAACGTTTGCAGATTTTGTATAGTGACAACAGTTGTGACTTTCCAAGTACTCAACAATGAAGTGGAACAGTCTTAGATTGGTCTTAAAGCTAATAGAGTTATTTCTCCATATTTTTGACAGCATATACGAAACGCAGATTTTGCTTTCCCGACTAATCAAAATCTAGCCGCTTAGCCGTTGAAAACGCCAAGAGAAATGTGTTTTTAAGGTAATCTTAACTCAGATTAGTTGGTAAGCCTTAAGGACATAAAAAAATACCCGTGAAATATGAATAAATAATTTCTAAAATTCGGAACTATTCAAAATTGTAAATGTATTAATGTAAGTCTAAGGTATATTAAAATGAACGTAGGTAGGTGATAAAATAATTTGGATTTTTGAAAGTGATAGAGGTTTTTAAACTACATAAAATTATGGACAAATTTTTGCAGAACTCGAAATATCAACGTTTAAAAGTCAAAAAAGGCTAAATAAATTTCTGTTAAAATATTTATGATGAATTAATGTGACACACTACAAAAATGTGTTGTATGTTATTCGGCAGTTTTTTTTTTTTAACTTTACTGGTATACCAAGTTTTGAATTTTGTTTTAATTTTTTGGCATCGTAAATTTAATAAGAAATTAAATTTTTGTGGAATTGCCTAAAATTATGTTTCGTATTCTGGATTTAAAAATTCGTTTTGCTTAAAAATCTATCAATTTAAAAAAAAAAACTTTTTTATAACATACAGCTTAGAAAATAAGTGCCTGTTCCCACGGTCACCCTAATATATCCTATACGCATTTAAATTTCCGAAAAATTATGTATTTTAGACTTATTACATTAAATTTACTTTCCTTCAGACTACCAATAAGTTGGGTCAGATAATTGAATAAACCCAAAAATATACCTTTAAAGCCTGGCAGCCCTATGCCTTGAGCACATTTCTCTAGGTAACCTTAAAAAACTGCAGTTATTTGGTCATCATATAAGAAAAGTTTGTTCTATAATGCGACGAAATAACTCACAAGGAAAAAGTGCGGCCAAATCAATTTTAAACATCACTCTAAATTATTTTTGATGGCTCAAAAGTAAAGCAAAAACATTGAAATATCGCGCAATTTTATATTTTTCTGAAATATCATCGAAATATACGCAGTGCAGCTGAATTGTTTTGAAGGTTTGAATATTACAATTTACAACAATAACTTCATTGTGATACCACAGAGACTGAAGTTACATGCTTCATGGTGCCAACTTTACATAGATCATCAGACTCATTTATGTAGGTTTCATATCCAGTTGATTTTTATGTTTTGAACAATCTCTTAATAAGACTTACTTACAAACAAAGTTTGGGAAAATTAATTTGCTCACCAAAAATACGAGTACCCTAAGCTGAGCAACGGAGTTACGTGAGCGGGGTAGTACACTCTAAAAAAAGGTTTTTAAATACTTGAATTCCTCAATGCGGGCCATCCAAAAGTACTTAACATAATAAATTGTAAAATTCTAGAATTCACCATTACATTCCAGATTTTTTAATGTTAGGTCTTACAGTAATGGCTTAAAGAATTAACAATAAAATTTGGTACAATTCTATACATAAAACTAAATTACCAGTAAGATCTGGTTGCTTCAAGGCCTTTGATCGATCCTTTGAGGCATTTCACAAATAAAATCTAAAATGTTCAAATCTTAGCTTAGCGCCAGAAAACCAATTGTTTTAATTGGTTATATAATAAAGAGCAGCATTTTTCAACCTTCAACCATAAAACCCACCTCGAAAATTTGTTGTCTAAAATTTCGCTCAAGCTACTATTTAAGAAGTAAGAAAAATTAGTTAAAAGGGAAGATATAGACCCTCCCTCCCGCAACATTTTTTTCTTATCTTAACTCAAGCTTAAACACCTGAAGTGCATTCATTATATATTTATACAAAATACATTTTAAGCCACTGTCAGATTTGATCGAATTTTGGATAAATGTTTTGCCATATGTTAGCGTTATTTTCCGTAGAATTTCCTAACAATTTCTCTGACATTATTTTAAAGCCTCGGCCAAAAAAAAAAGAAAATACTTTAAATTAATGTTTTAATAAAATCAGGTCTAAGCTAAAGTCATAAATATCGATTTTGTCCACTAGACATAAACTGCTTAAATTATTCGTCATGCAATAAGTCCGCGAAATTGGCTTAGAGTATTTTCATCGTAAAAAACAGTGTTTTATTTTATCTATTGCCTTAGGTTTATAACTTCTACCACTCTTGTATTTTCGAAGACACAACAAAGACGACGCAGTCCTACAGTAAAAATAAAATCCAAAATTTTAGTTGGAAAGTGAATGGTCTTCATTGACGTTCGTCGTCATGTCGTTCACATAGTTCACATCAAACTCGCTGTGTCAAACTATTGCAAATAACTTAGCAGTTGTTGTGTTGCTTGTTGGTTGGTGTAGTCAAGGCAAGTCCCCTTCATTAATTTAATTACTGCACTCGTTAGCACCAAATCGCGCTCTCTCTCAGCTCCGAAAACGAATTGCCGATCCAAATCTATCTAACCATCATCCGTCTATCCATCTATCCATCTAAACCATTCAGCATCCATCGAATTCGATGTGAATGCATTTTTGTCCATGGTGTGATATATGCGCTCGCAGTGATACTTCTGCGCGATCTGAGCTATGTGACCGCTGCACTAAGCTCTGCCATCAGTAGAACAATCGCAACAACGTGAAAGACCGCCTAATATGGAAATAGAGGGCACACATTCGACAGCCGATAGCCGACCGAGCGTATACAGTTTCTAATGCTGCTGCTGCTGCTGCAGTTGCTCTGTCTCCGCCATCATTGTAATCTTGCTGTGACGACACCGCCGCGCCGTTTTACTCTGCACTCTGTTGTAGCAGCAGCGGAGTCATTCGGTGAGGTGTCAAAGTTTTCATGTCAAGTAAAGAAATAATGACACTCAATCTATCACAAATCAAATCAAATTTGCGAGCGATATCGCGCCAACAACCAGAGGGTCCCCTCAAACAATAAATAGTTATATTGGTTGCTGCTGCGCAGCCGCTGCGTTGCATTAGGTATATATGTACATAGAACTGGTGGAACTGCATCACAAGGATTACGACTGGAATAAGTGAGTGTGTAGCAGCAAACAAATCACCTACTCGATGCCATTTGTTTAGGCAAATCTCTCGGAACAGCAGCAAGCGAGTTCCACCATGCAACAGCAAAACAACAGCAGCGCGAAAACTAGAGGTGTACAATCATAAATCATAAAACACGATTCGACGAACATTCGCGTTGCGCGTTGCACTGCTGCCACCGCCGTCGGCCGTCGCACATAGCCCATAACGTACACCGCATACGACATACATATCTGGCTCTCTCACCTGGGGTTCGTTTGCTCGCGTGGTACCAAACACCTCATTGCACATTTTCATATTCAAATCAGGCATTGGACTCGAGTGGAAACGCTGCGGGGCATGTTTTGCATATCCTCCTCCTTCTCTAGACGCAACGCAACGCTGTGCGGCAGCGGTGCGAGGCGCGGTGCATTGTGACACTATACATTGCTGGAAAAGGTGGAGCGCGGTGCAGTTAATAGCTGCGCAAAGGGACTTAGCCACAACGCTGTACAACTCACGTCAACTTGTGTGACAGACGAAAATTAAGTGTCACTCGAGCGTGAGTGAGCTTGAAAACATATCAATTCCTGGTTGCCACACGCACGCATATCCAACCCACCCACTTGCTGCTACGGTCGGAGCTCTGCCATGCCGCGCCGGTGGTGGTGGCCTCCCTGAGGGTCAGCTACATGATGGGTGGAAAAAAATATTTAATCAACTGACAGAGCTCCGCCTATGCGCGAGCAAAACGCACACTTGTCAGCGTGCATCTATGCCAGGTATGCAGATTGCCCGTTTAACTGTCAGCCCACTACAAACTGACAGACTAACAGACTTTTGGTCAAATTGTTTGCAACAACAACGGAAGGCAGCATCGACGCTCGCCACAAACTCTGGGCAGTAAGTCTTCAACCGCGACATGACAGTGAGCAGACAGTCCAGCTAATGCCTGGTGCATTCCACCACCAGCATGGCTCTCGTATACACTGCACCCCTGCGACTGCGACTGCATCGAAATCGTCATCGAACTCATTGGCAATTTATCATCTCGATTGTAACTAAATCCGTAAAACCAATAAATCTTTAAGATCTCATAAATCTCGCGCTTTTAGCGGTCTTACTGTCATCGAGCATCACCGTAGTAGTCGTTGTTGTATTCTCTGCACTGCTCTCCTGCGCTGGCTGGCTGTCCGGTGAGCCTGTTTATGCCTTCTGTTTGGTTACACCGCATTTGGTGGCCACAAAAAGGATTGTCGTTCGCTCCATCATCCGCGCGGTCAGCGCACAGCAAGCTGCTTCTGCGATCGACCAACCAACCGACCAACAAGTGCGTTTACACGCGCTCAAAATAAGTCGAATTTGAAATATTGTGCTGCTTCTCGCCCATTTGGATTGCAGATCTGCACGCCACCATTTGACCGTTTTATTTCGTCTTTAACTGTCAATCTGTTATTTTGTGACAGTTTGTCGGTGCCATGATTCGTATGGTTGTTTCGGTTTTAATTTGTACTGCCTATCTGTCTGTATGTCTTTCTGTCTGACCACCAGCCACCTTGTTCAGAGCAAATGACACAACACTATACAAACTACAAGGATGTTTTGTTAAATGACGTGCCGTGTAGCCGACTAGTCGTATCAGTACAGCTGCAGTGCAGCAGAGGCTTTTTATGTTTGTGTTTTTTTGTTTTCCAGACCAGCTTTTTCAACTGTTGAGTGAGTTCATTATAAGAGTTCTAAGAGTTTGCTAAACAAAAATTACACACGGACACACACCTCTTAAATGACATCAGGCAACCGTTGCAATTATTTTTACACTCTCTACCTTTAACAAAGTTTCATCCCGTTTAGACCATGGCCATTTTGGATTTTGAAAAGTTGGTAAAAAGTGTCAGCACAGTACGTGACAAAGCACAGCACAGTTCTGATCCGATCATTAACGTTCCGAGGAGCACAGATTTTAGATTTATATGCGGGGAAAATGACAAATATCATCGTCAAATGACATCAATCAATTTATAGAAATGTCAAAGAAGAAACATTACTGTCGTCGGGAATCCAATGGTTTCGAGATATAACGCATAAGTGTAGATCTTAAGGATATATGTATCTTGTTTTTTAAATAAAATTTTTAACAACTATGCAATGCATAGATGCTTTATGTCTGAAGTTTAACGAAATAAATTCCTAAGAGGGTAGATACCTAACAGCCTATATAAGGTTTGCATGATTTTAAATTTACTGCACTTGCGTCGCAGTGAGTAACGATGAATTCCAGTAAATAAAAGATTTTTCATTTTTGAAAAGCTTTGAAATCAATGAAGACATGGTCAAGATCATATAGAACAAAGTTTTTAACTTCGAAATACGGTCTTTCAAAGATATCCAATACTTCCTTTCAAGGTATTTGATAAGAAGGTCACTTTTACTTTAAACAACAAAATTGAGGTGAAAGTTACTTCACTTGAGAGTTAGTTGGTAGAGTCAAATAATTGATTAATACAAAAATTAAAGAACTTGATATAAAAAGCAAATTAGAAAGAATTTTTTTTTTGAAAAATTTTTTAAAATAAAAACTAAACATTTAACACCTCACGCAGTGTATAGGCAATCGGGTATGGTCCGGTTCAGCCAAGAGCCATCATTGGTAAACCAATATACACTGCCGGTCATAAGGTTAGAAGCAGGCATTTTTGAGAAGTAAAATAGATATTAAAACAGGATTGGGGAGGGGACAGTTAAAAAGATGTATTAGATACATCATTCTACATCTGGTCAAAAATCCATTCTTTAAATGTTCTCAAGTAGTTTTAGCAATAAGTTTTGAAAAAAAAAAACTTTTTTAACATTATACCTACGAACATTATAAAACACTTTTTTCTAGATGCTACACAATTTTTGTTTTAGAAAATTGCACAGTTTAGAAAAGGCGCAATTTTCTAAAAAATAATAATGAAAAGAATATTAAAAAACACGACAACACTTAAACTTTTACTTAAATGCCTTAAAAATATATCGGCCTGATAAAAAATTTGTCTGGGTTGGACCAATATTCTTCACTGTTTCCGTACTACTTCGGGATTTTATAGTCTGCTTTTTGAATTACAAAAAAAAATACGCTACCAATTGCCAAACTTCAGTGTAAAGCTCTTCGACAAAATCCAACTGAATATTAACACAATTTATAAAAAAATTTAAGTAATTTGTGTACGGTAATACTTACTTAAAGTTTATGATTAGGAATTAATAAGAGCACCGAGTTCTTTGAAAAAAAAAAAAAAAATATATTAAACGTTATGAATTTGAGAAATTACACTTTGAACTTTTTTTTTGTGTTTTTTTTTTTAAATTTTGTGTTTGAAATTCATTTTTTCAAAAACTGTGCATAAATTTTACCTGATTTAAAAAGTGGCTTATAATTCAAAGCTTTGGCTGTAAAAAAGGATTAAATTTAGTTGTTAGTATTACCGTTATTTTTTAATTATTTTTTTTTCGACTTTTAGTACTTTTTTCTTGAAATTGCCCCTCCCGCTCAAATGGGGCAAGATAGAGTAGAGCCCCCCTCATATAGTAAAAAATACTTGTTTTTGATGCCTCGACAAAACTCCGTTATCCATTTTTGGTATTTCTATATAGCAAAACAAAATTTCGGCATAACAATTAAATATTTTATTACTTCTTAATTATTCTTCTTAAAAAAAATCTATTGTCAGAAGTATTTAACTTCAAAATGAACACCCACTTTGTTTTCTTCAAGGTACCTTACCTACATATATCTTAACCTTTTCAAAAGTTAAACAGAAGACAAAATATTATAATGTTTTAAGAAATCAATTCAAAAC
The DNA here is from genome assembly GCA_958431115.1 of Syrphus vitripennis. NCBI lineage: Eukaryota > Metazoa > Arthropoda > Insecta > Diptera > Syrphidae > Syrphus > Syrphus vitripennis. The sequence continues at coordinate 30,232,192 of OY288109.1, read as the reverse complement.
CATTTCAGTTTATCATTTTTATTGTTCTCGTTTGTCAAAAGTCTTAACTTCTGTATAAAAAAACAACAACAAAAGCAAAGACTCTTCCAGCCCAATTGTCTTCTTCAAGAATGCTACATAGAAATGCCATTCATCATACATTTATCTACGATAATAAAACTAGCACCAAAAAAAAAAGAATATTGAAGTTCCAACCCAACCAAACCCAATGACTAGGCATCATCACAGAGATCTTAAGAGCACTTCAACCTACTACCTGTCTTTCAGCGAGATGTTGATCACACAGCATTGAGCCCATTATCATGATCCGCACTGTGGGGAAGAGAGTATATAGTTGGAAGAAGAGTCATAAGTCACTCCCAAGATGACTTTTGCTCGCGCATCACCGCTCGTGTATTTATTTATTCATCCAACAATTTGGTTGGGTGCCTCTTGAAGAGGCAAGTGTACGACACTTGCATGTGCTTGCGCTTGCGCTTGCGCACCCCCATGGAGCAGAAATGCAGTGAAGGCGATGCGGCGGCGGCGGCGCGGTGTCTAGATATAACAGTGATGGCTTTCAAGAGAAGTCCCCCTTACAACGTGCCATAGCATAGCGTTGAAGAATTTAATTGAAATTATCGTCTTTACTTTTTTTTTGCTCCATTCTCGTATATTCGCCATCAGCCATCACCATTTGAACGCGGGGTAACCATCAGAATGATTAACGACCGCGCATTGGAATCCATTTCCAACACGCGAGTATTTCTCATAGTTCATGTTTTTGATGTGATTGCATTTGCAACACTGTGCAGCAGAATTGAGAAAAGAAAGTCCGTTTGTGCCGCCTGCCAATTACAGATCTATCACTTGGTTGGAAGCCGCAATGCCGAAAATTCCCCGTATGATATCCTGCCTGGGACACAACAAACGCGATCTATAGAAGATCATTCTATTGATCTCTATGCGATAGATCGTGCACGCTCGTTGGCGAATGGTTGATGGTCGTTGGTCGCGTCCTCCTGGATGCGATTGAAGTATGCCACAACTGTCACGACAGACGACAAAATCCAAGCGGAAAACAGTCATTTATACCTCCATCAGCAGCGGAAAACATTTGTAAAACACACAAAGCACTACTGCTGCTGCAGCTGTATAGTGATTGTGAATCTGAGGCTACGGTTATTCGATGTGTGCCTCTCCGGCCTTCTTCTGCCCGTTTTCTGACCGACCAAATGACACGGACGGAGCGCCCGTCGCAAATATCCACAAAGCTACTAAATGAGCCTGTAAAGCAAACACGACGGACGATAGCGGCGGCGATGGTGATTGATTTTGAATTCTTTAGCTACTGACTAGATTGGCTCCGCTCTACTGTCGCCGCTTCGCCGCCACCGCGTCGGTCGTCCCGGTGCCAATTCATTATGGAATTCTTTGTTTGCACCTCTCTTTCTCTAGCTCTGTTGGTGACTTGCGCATGCGCGCGCATTCGACCAAATCAAACAAGACGAATTTTTTCTCTCACTGCTCCAAAAATACATTCTTTTCCGTATCAATTATTATTTAACGAATAAGTATCGACATCAATTAAAAACCTAACACACATGTGTGGCAGCCCTTGCACGCGCGCTCTTCAGGACGACATAAACAAACATCATCCATTCCAGGCCACCACGACCATGCTGACCAGGCCAAGTCAAGCCATAGAGGCTTCAGGAAAAGAAACACACAAAATTAAAATTCTAAACACATGGCCAAGCTCGTAAATCACTTTGCTTGCGCTTGCAAAACATCAAATTAACGAAAGGATCATCGAGGGAAAATATAGAAGAAATTATCATTTTATGGTAAAATAGAGGGAAAAACATGCGTGCGCTTGCGCGCATACATAACAAGCTGCCAGGCCTGCGCTGCATTCGACCAGTCCATGCAGACCAGCACCGAATGAGTATATACGCCAAACCAAACACCCACCGATCACGAATCGATTTAATATGGGCTTGTGCGGATCGCGACCGTATATTGCGACCGGCTAATGCAGTAAACATATTTTTATTTGATACGCGCGAGATCGCGCGCATCCCATATTTGGGGGGCTTCCTTGGATTATGGGCATATTGTCTGGTAGTGTTTGGCAGCTTGGCGAGATCACATCAGGGCAACAGAGTCAAATATGCACGCATATAGAGTTAGACAGATTGTGTGTTTCCTTTTTGTGTGGACCGTATTTGATGTTAATGCATTCCTGTTAGAGGGGGTGTACTGCATAATATGAAGGAGGTATATAGCAGCGACAAATGGGTAGCACGGACAAATTTGGTAAAGTACATCTGTTTGTCCAAATGACAGAGGGTATATATCGAATGAAAAAACATTTTTGCTCTAAGGCATTGGAATATGTTTTTATCGGCAATGCAGTGCTTCCGTTGTTAGCATATGGGAGTTTGACATTTATTTGCTCTCTGGCCTAAACAAATATTTCAACTTTTTTTTAATTTAAATGAAAAGTTCAATCGTTGTACTTTCTTTGCAGAACTATTTGTTAGTAGAGACAACATTTTTTTTTTGATTTTTCATTAAGACGATAAAACTGAACTTTTTGACAAAATTAAAGCCGTTTGTCTTACTACAAGCTTTACTACCGATAAGCTGAAATTTTGAAAGGCTGATTTGTGTATGATGAAAGATTTTAGATCTTGGATTTCACCACTCGTACTTTTTATATTTTTCTATCCGTAACGGTTTCAAAAATTTGCATTCCATTTTCAGTTATTACAATTACCAAGGAAAAGTGTAAGAAAATAGTTTTAGAAAAAGCCACCCTCTGCTACGCCGACTTTTATTATTCCTTTCTTTCTAAAAAAAACAGTTCAGTATTATAGACAGACAATAAATTAAGACTTATATTTAACTTAAAAAAAACTACAACTACAAATTTGAAGCCCACTGACAAGTCCAATATAATATAAAAGTATACCTTGGTTTCTCAGAAACCGCCAAAAAATTCCTCATTTTCACACCCATATGTACCTACATTGTACATGCTTAATTTTTGTTTTGCCACATTTAGTTCATTAAAAAATGCTTTTATATACTTAAATAAATAAATTAACAATTTATCTAAAAGAGCAGCAAACTAAAAGTTAAAAATTTTTGGAGGCATTTACTCAGCCTAAAGATGGAGAAAAATGGGTGTGGCAGAAGGCGTTTTCTTAGTTTTTCTTTGCTAATTACAACAAATCGTAGATCCGTTTCGGAGAACCCAAGACATATGAAAAGTGGGTTGTGGAATTTATTCCTAAGATTTCATCCAGATCATTTTGACCGTTCCTAAAAAGGCATACAAGAAAAGTGGACAGATCTTATTATAACTATTTTTCTTACACTTCTTCTTACTAAAACCAATCCTGAAAATCTCCTTGAAATAGTTGGAGCTGCTTCTGAAAAAAATATAAAAAGTGGGACCTGTCATCCTAAATACCTTTATCAGAATTCGAGTCAAATTATTTTGAATGCAAAGAATGGCAGTACAAGTTGATCATTAAAACTTTTTTTTGAAATGGCAAAACTGAGTTCATTCAATTACGACGGTAAGAAACATTGTGTTCGCTGATGCCGATTATAAAAAATTACATAATGCTAAAAAAAAAAACATTAATATTTGCGAAATCTTAGGAAAACAGCTAATTGCAGTACAAGTTCAATTCGTTTGAGTGCATTTTGAATTATTGCTTTATACATACCTACATAATTTGAAATTTGAAAATGACTGCGCTTTATCTGTATTTCGTAGTATACATTTCTTTTTTCCTTTGCAAATCAAAAAACAAATTTGTGAGGATCTGTTAATTAGAGCAACACAGTTTTTATTTTGAAAATCTAAAAAATGGGCAAAATGGGGTTTGTTTTTGATCACAAAAAAATCGAAAATTTGCAAATTTTTTAAAATAAATAAATCTATAAAGCTGAGCAAAATTTTTATTTAAATTCAAAAAAGCGGTGCTGTAAGACTTGCTAAATGCGAATGTTATTTTAAAACATTTTTATTGTGTCAAACAAATTACAAAATAGGCATTACTTGGGCATTTTTACTAGGTACAATCACTTACCAAATTCATTGCTTATAATAAGAACATTCTGTCAAGTTCTTTTGGTTCATTTTTAAATTTTATTCAACATTGCAACTGAGAACTTACCCAAATTTATATTTTAATTGCTTTTCGTTAAAATTAAATCTATAGGACTATATGTGTAACAATTTTGATTGACTTGTTGATTGATTGGTCACAAAATAAAACAAAACAAAAACAAAAAAAAAAAAAACATTACATAGTACGAGTATTTCTTCATTATTTCGGTCAGAAGGACAACAAAACAATTCCATATAAAGAGACATTCTCATTTTGAAACGAAAACCACAATCAAAAATGTATGTAACAGAGAATGCGAATAAAATACAAATAATATATTATGTAGGTACTTACCTTCTACCGAAATAGTAGACCGGATTTTCAATCCGCAAGTTGATCGTGATAAACGAAATTTAATTGGTGTCACAGTGATGCTAATAAGCGTGAGTCCAATAAAAGCATCACTATCAACAACATCAACCACATCAGCTGCTCTGCTACTGTGTGTCGTTGACAGTTTAATAATATGCCGCCATCAAGCACCTGTGACACACACGAAGTTTGGCCTCTGTTGCGGTGGTGCAGCAGCTTGCTTGACAGCCGAAAAACGGTACCAAAAAAATAAACAGAAAAAAATACGGTTAAAAATACGAAACCAACTTAAGTAAACAATTAAAATTGGAGCCTGCAACCGATACGATGGAACTGATGGTGATGGAGCCTGGGGGCCCGTAGTTGATTTAGGAAAACGAATAATAATATAGTTATTGCCTCGGGACCTGAATTCGAGTAGGTACCTATTTTATTTGTTTTTATAACTTACCTCTTTATTGGCACCTTTCATTGCATTCACATATAAAACAATAGGCAACCCAGAGAGTGTATGGTAGGTACAATGTGCGCAACTGCATCGCCCTGCCAACGACGCGACGTCGTCGCGTCGCTATCGCTGACACTGCGACTTCCAACAAAGCACGACAAGTGCTGTTCCACAGCTCCCCATTTG